>CM066988.1:98499795-99699795 GCA_033977485.1 Hydrangea macrophylla | reverse complement strand
TAGGGAACCTTAGTTATCGGTGCGGTGCCTGGTATAAGCTCAATACAAAACTCTATACTTCTCTCAAGTGGTAAACCAGAAACGTCTTGAAATACTCCTTCGAAGTCCTTGACTACAGGTATAGATGATGCTGTCATCTCTGTACTGACGACTTCGATGTTGGTTAAACGTCTCGTGAGGAACATATCTCCCAAAGGGTTACATTGAAAATCGAATGATTAATTCTCATTATCAGAGAATGTAATTCTCTTCCTCGCACAATTCAACGTTGCTTAATTATGAGAGAGCCAATCCATCCCTAGGATTATGTCGAACTCCTTCATTGAGAGGAAAATCAATCTAGATGGGATATCACGGTCTCCTATTCGTAGAGGACAGTCCTTGCACACATGTCCTAACTTGACCGAGGCTCCTAATGGTGAGGTAGCCTTCAAAGCTTTCTCTAACCGATGAGGTAGAATACCCAGTCTCCGAATAGTACTAATAGATATGAATGAAAGTGCAACACCCGTATCAAATAAAACTTTAACTTGGGAGTTAAACAAAGTCAAAGTACCTTCCACTGCTTGCTGATCAGGTTGAGCTGCTCCATAATCTCCTTCTTCATACACAGTTCCGTCATATCCAGCAGCATCTGGAATAACAACATTCAAGCGAGTCTGATTCTGTTGACCATAAGTCACCTGCTTAGGAGCGGTGCAGACCCTGCTGATGTGGCCTGGTTCACCACAGTTGAAACAAACTATGCCCTGCTGAGCAGCACGCCTTGGTGCCTTGCAATCTCGAGCCAGATGTCCAGGGTTGCCACAGTTGAAGCATTTTCCACCACTACTTCCTTCTCCTACTCGGGGTTGAGTCGGATAGGTAATAGCCTGGGCCTTCTTGCTCCCATCGAAATTCCTCTTCTGTCCTTGAGTACGATACGCCGGTGGCTTATTTCAGAAGTTACTCCTCTGAGGTGGCCGGAATTCAAATTGTTTTCGGTTTACTCGAGCATCCTCTTCTAGATCGGTAGCCATGCCAACAAGTTCTTCAAAAGACTTATCTAGGTGACCGAGAGTCAGGCGGCGAATCTGCGGTGTCAGCCCTTGGTTATACTTACAGATCTTCTTCTCTTCAGTATCAACCATATGAGGGGCAAACTGAGACAATCTCTCAAACTGAGTAGTGTACTCTTGCACTGATTTAGTTCCCTGAGTCAAATCCATGAACTGTTTCTCTCTCCTGTGCCTTTCTGTAGCTGGGAAATACTTTTCTAGGAACCTTCCTTTGAACACGGTCCAAGTCATTCCTGTAGCAGCAGTATTTTCGATAGTGACTATCACCGAGTCCCACCAGTCTGCGGCAGCGTCGGTCAACTGAAATGTAGCCAACCTCCTCTTGTCCATCTCATTGCACTGCACAGCTTCGAATATGGGATCCATCTGTCTTAACCACTGTTCTGCCTTCCAGGGTTCCGCGGTACCCGCAAACTGCTCGGGCCTGAGGGCACGGAATCTCTCCAGCAGCTTATCTCCAGTCTGACAGTCTCGTCGGTTGTCATTCGTATTACCGATTCTTTCCAAACGTCTGATAAACGCTTCGAACATCCCCGTAGGATTGGCAGCCTCAGGTGCTCCCTCAATCAAATTCCTGTTCCTCCTCGGTCTTCCAGCCATTCTATGCATGACATGATAATGAAATGAGAAACATGCATGAAGCAGAAATGTAAAGCAGTTTAAGCAATGATAACATCAAAAGAGTATTTCTATATATAACTTCTCGATCAAGTTGATACAAAAGGCGTGTATGATCAGGTCAATGCCTACCCTATCTATATGGGTCAGGACACATACATGAGTTAATGTTACAAAAATGGGGTTATTGCCCTACACTCTAATGCATGTAATTACAGTTTGCAAAAAGAGATAGAGCTAACTGTCAAAAGTAGTTAATATGTACAAGTCATAACTAGAACGTCAATCGTCTCCATAAGCAGCTATCAGGAGATCCAGTGAGTCGACGGGGCGAAATCACTGAGCCTGAAAGGGACCCACCCCATCATAGCCTGGAGAGGTCGATGACGAAGCAGGTGCAGGGGCATCTGCCTCCATAAGCATCTCCTCAGGTAAGACCAGCTCAAATGCTAGCTCTGCCTCTAGGACAGCGGCGAAGTCGCCTAGACCTATACCATCCTTAACATCCTCCCCACCCACTGGGACCAAATGAATAGCCTCGTCACCGTCGTCCTCAACAATGGGAACTATCAGCGGGGGCATCGCTAGCTGTGCCAGGTGAGCGTGCATGACCTGAATCTCGAGGGGAAGATAGAAAGCGTCGTTATCCACCAACCTCAACACCTCAACCAAAACCAAGCGCTGAGCCTCTGCGAAGTAACGAAGCTCTAGGCGAATGCGAGTCAGGTCGACTAAGCCTACCACATGGACCTAGTGCCATAAGTCAGAGGTTACGGTCGCTGTGGCCAACTGCTCAATAGCCGCCTGATACAAGTCGAGGAAGGCTGGGACCACTACCTTGGGTGTCACAACATTTCCCCCGAAGCCGTCTGGTACATATAGTGGATGAGTTGGATCCATACCTGATAAAAAGGTACTACTTAAGTCAGGACAGAAATAATCTTAGGCGTTTGGGTTCTGAGTCTATCCTCCCTGTCATATCATCGGGTGTGTAACACGTAATGGAATGTGGAATCGGGTCTATACTGGTAAACCCTAACCTGGCTAACCTTATTCTGAGATAATCTGACTCTGATACCACTAAATCCTGTCACGCCCCGACGTAGCATAAATAAGGAAAGCGTTTAATTTCCTTTATGAACCCGTAGGCCGCGACAGTTGAAGGATCGATTCTGTCCCAAACGTCGAACAACAGAAACATAATAATCAGAGCAGAGCAATCAAGGCTTACAAAAGTTTTACTAACTTATTACATCTTACGATACGGGGTCAACTAAGGCACAGACCGCCTTGAAACAAAACAATAACTTAATGTCCATTACATTCATCCTTATTACAAAACCAGTTCATAATTAAAACACAAAATAAAAATAACAATTTCCTCTTCCAAAAGCAGTAGTTCTCAGTTAGCGTAATCATATTGTTCAGCCTGATCATAACCTGAAAAACCTGAACACGAATGTCCAGGACGCATCAACGTCGTCAGCTTCGAGAAGGTGGTGATTACTAAAAACATAACTTTGAATGTAAAACATACCCATTTACCTTTTTCCATTTTTCAATTTTGTAAAATCAACGATTTAACCATAGAAAGAATTAATTTGTACGACAACGAGAAAGATATTCAAAAGTTGTTCATTTATAAAACATATGATCATGTATGAGACAATGTACCACACTCATCTTACCGACTCTTTTCTCTCGACAGACACAACAACCCACTATCTCACACCAGTATCTTTGAAATACTCCGATAGCCACACTTTAGCACAGGGGTGCCAGGGAATGTCCAGTTTGCCTCACACTTTGGTCCGGGGTACCAGGGAGTGTCCAATGCCTCACACTTTGAATACCTAATCTGCCATGCAAATACCGGAGGAACCCTCACGCAGTATCCAGACTCGGGTATCAGGGAGTGTCCGTAGGCCACACTTTAGCACTACCATGGGTGCCAGGGAATGTCCAAGTTCGGCGTCACACGCTTTAACGCTACCATGGGCGTCAGGGAGTGTCCAGTTTTGCCACTGTCGCATTTCAAAGACACTCTCACCACAATCTCAACGCGTCACACTTTGGTACACAACAACCAGGGAGTGTCCACAACACAATCTCAATCTCATACTCTATACCACACTGACCATTACTCTTTTCCACACTGACTAACACTCACATGCATGTACAACTGACTACTCATGTATGACATGAAACTTTAAACATAAAGTAAATCGCTGAATTGTAGGAACAACGTATGTACGGGGATAAAGAAGTCATAATTCAACACTTTTATAATCTAAACGGAATAAACAGGGTTATGATTTATCATAACATCCAAACCGTACTCAAACAGTATATAAAATTTAACCCAAACAGTTCCTTAGCAGAAAACCAAACAAAAACCAAAAACTGCAGGTCGCGCGCGCGGGCCGCTCGCGCGATCTGCCTATTTTTCATTTTTCTTATATATCTTTTCCGCTCGCGCGATCTGCCTATTTTTCATTTTTCTTATATATCTTTTCTGTCTGCCTGAAAAAGCCAAGGTCGCGCGCGCAGGCCGCTCACGCGATTTGTCGCTCGCGCGATTTGCCAAATTCTCATTTTTCTTTTATAAAACTTTTCTGTTTATCTGAAAACCAACACCTCGCGCGCGCGAGTTAATGCTGAGGCTTCATCTTCCTCACTGAAACTGCTCTATTTCAGTTTTTAAGGTTCAAATTGACCCATTTTCAAATCCGAATATTCATAGGGTGTGTAATATACGAAATTCTTTGTTTTTCAACAAGGATTAAGAATATGTAATCAATTTTACATAATTTCAAACGTAGCTTAAGAATTTTACGAAAGACTAAAAGAGGGTAAAACTTAATTTCTAATATACTTTTCCATATGAACAAATTAGGCTCTAAAACTTTACACATGGCATATATGATGCATAATCTTTCGTATTTCATTAAAAAAAAAGGATTTTGGTGGAGTTTGGAAAATTGTGATTTCAAGCTATGAAATTTCCAACGTATGATCATAAATGGAGATTTCAAAATTAGACAAGCACAACAGAAATTAAAGCATGAATTGCATTCTGAGTGAGTTGATAATACTCACTGTGATCAAGAATTGTGTGTTTGTTGAGAAAGAATAAGACCAAACAAGAAATACTCCAAGCTTGGCTATGGAGTTTGTGTAACTTCTTCTTCCAGAAAAATTTAGAAACTAAACTCTCAAGCTCTCTCTCTCTTTTCTCTCTATGATTGAAGTGCAGAAAGTGTGTGATTGAGATAGTATGAGAGTGTATAAATAGAAGCTTGAAAGAAGTGAACTTGGGCTCCAAGTATTTTTAGGATTACACTACTAATTAAGATTTGTTTTAACCAATTCTCTAACTTATCTCAATTAGAAGCATATAGTCATACGTATATACATAATACACAGTTGGTATGTCCCAAGCTTAAGCCAAAGGCCATGGATAGGTGTATAGGGGGTCAAATGGGGTTGTTTGGGAAACTCTAGTATATGCACAAAATGATACACACAATACAAGCACACCCAAACAAGGCTTCGCCAAATGATTACTTGCCATAAATGGCAATAAAGCATAAGTCATATCAACTTTACGTCACTTCAAAATCTGTGCAATTTTAACGCGGCACGGACAGTTTAGGACATAAACTGGTATTTTCGTGGCGCGGTGTTCGCCACAAAAATACAGAAAATTCATTTTAACGTAAGAATTGATTTTTCGGTTTCATAAAGACACTGATTGAGTCAAGAGCAAACATTCCCACCGTTTTGAAATACTGATTTTGAAATCCACACATGTGTTATTAATATTTACAGAAATTGCAGTTTGACCCCAACAATAATTTTAAATATGAAGTAGCACCAAATAATAAGGTTTAACATATGGGAGTTGTAAATAATTAGAGTAGACAATACAATTTTGAAATAACATCAGGAACATTAATTAAATATGAAATGCAAATTTGAAATTAAATGAAATGCAGGTTGTTACATTTTCTAAATAGCCATTTTGCCCTTGGAGCTGTTTTGTCACAGTAAAGTTCTTTTAAGTGGTTTAATTCATGTTTTTTTTCCTAATTAGTGTAGTTTGGGACGCGTATAGTCTTGTTACACGTGTCCTAATCCGCCGAGGGCGGGTTGGGGTGTGACAAAAGTTATCTAAAATCGACTTTTTTAGTATCAAGTCAAACCCTCTTTATTTATTTCACATGACTTTTATAACATAGAGATTTGATCCGATAAAATTTCACTAGTCGTGGAGTTTTGACCAAAATAAGAAATGGATTATCCTTTAAACATAATTAATGTACAAATGAGGGACTTTTTACTAAATTTCTATTAATACAATGACAAATGTTTAATGCATACCAAAAGAAAATATTACTTATAGGAAAAATTGGGTTAAGGTCCTTGAGGTTGGGTCAATAAGGCCAAAAGGACAGCTCAAAATCTTCTTGTTCTAAAGGGACACCTTTTGTATGTGTGTGTGTGTGTGTGTGTGTGTGTGTGTGTGTGTGTGTGTGTTGCTAAAGGTTGTCATTTATTTTAAAAATTTTTGTTATGTAGACGAAATTACCTGTCACGCCCCGGAACCGCCCAGACGATTCTAGGACACGTGGCACGCCACCAAGGCCTTACACAAGTGATTAGAGTTCCAAAATAATTTTTAAAATAAACTTAAACCAAAGAAGCTCAACCAATAAAGAAAAAGAAAGAAAAACAAAAAAAACAAAACCATGTCTTTGCAATTAGCCAAAAACCCCGTTTTAACAATTAGTAAATGCTCAAATAATATTACCCAATCACAAGTTGAAATCAATACTAATGCGTTAAACTATTTAGAATCAAACCAAAGTCACAAACATGAGCTTCCAAGTTCAAGCAAGAGTTTTTAAATATTTTAATAAAAATACTAAATATAACCATTTACAACCAACCCCACTCAATACCTGGGATACCTACAACTCTTATAAAACAAGAGCTAAATTATACAAGCAAGTTATTACATGGGTTAATGACCCAACTAAAATATAAAGCTTATATTAACTAGAAATATTACACAAGTCTTAAACCAACCAAAGTATGACTTGTACTACAATCCAGATTAAAACCGATTACAACTATATTGCAAGCTTTGAACTAAAAAGCCAAGTAACTATTAACAAGGTTACAACTCCTCCCAAAACCCATAAGCTAGTCAAGCCACCTCCCAGCTCACTTCCCCGATTCCTCGCCGTGATCACCTACGATGGTTATTCAATAACCACTACAATATATAAGCTATATGCTTGTGAACAATGCCAATCATGAACATGGATAATAAACACGCTCAATTCAACATATTACAAAGAACTATGGTCTCTGGCAATTACTAGTTCACTCCCACCACTACCGGCTAGCCCGCGGCTCCACTCCCCAAGCCCACGTGACTAGTCATGACCCACGCCATCACACGTGCGGTCCCATAGGCCTCTGGCGGCCGTGGTCGTCACCACAAAGATTACCTCATGGTGGTATAGAACTAGCAATTTCCATTGACCCAAATAGGCAACTCAACATGCTCATTTAATCATTACACCGTGCTTTCACAAATAAATTGGGCCTAATTTAGCCACATGAATTTGCCCAATAATAAACTAAATAAATTAAATTACGCTAATTAGACATGCTTTGGCATTACAATTGAACCCAACATGAAAATCATCCAAATATCAAAATTAACATCACTCACCTCTTGGGTTTCGCTCCTAATTGTGAAATTAAAGCCCTACTATGGACCAGGTACAAATCCTATACATAAATTACAAGTTATGAGCTTAAACCCCAAAAAGGGTCGCAGAAAAACTGTCACAGAACTCAATAAAATTAGTACCAATAGATTAGACTCACCCCCAGGAGTCCGAATATGTAGCCTGTTTTAAAAATCGACGTCGTTCGGCTCGTCAACCGTCGTCGAGAACGTCACCGTCGTTCCGTCACAATTCTCGTCTCTTCTCTGTACGTAATTTTTTTGATGAACACAACTTGGATGGAGATGACTCATCCCATATGTGTCATCTAATATATAACTTACCAACTTTGGGTTTTTATTATAGCCTCCACCTGATTTTACTAATTTTGCAATCATACCCCTGCATATTATGAAATTGTATTAAAACTATTCCAAACCTAAATGAGTATTTGTCTAGGTCTCGCATGGGTCCCATAAGTGGTCCCATATAATTATATGAAGTTGCTAATTAGCCTTCTAATTATGTAACGTGTTCAATTTGTGCTCACAAAGGTACCCCTAATTGACCCCAAAAGTGGTCACCACCTAATAACAGGATATTATTAACAATAAAATTAATAAATCATTTAAGCCTTAATAAACATTTAGGCACATAGGGTGTTCCACATATAATGTCCCATCTCAATTGTGACCCATCAACACATGTCCCAACTTGGAATTGCCGTACCGGGCATAACTGGGTTCCTAACTGGACACCCACAAGCAACTTAGTGGGTTAATCCCACCTCCAATGTGTGTCACATAACACATTAATTAACATTAACTCATAATTATGCATGCTAAACCAATATTAAATATAAACCGCGTGAGCGGGTGTCACATCTCTCCCCTCCTTAGAAAGGAGTTTGTCCCCAAACTCGTAGTACCTCAAGTTTCGAATAAGAACGGATACTTCTCTTTCATTTCATCTTCTCTTTGCCATGTGGCTTCCTCAACGGAGTGATTTCGCCATAGCACCATAACTAAAGAAATAATCTTTGTTCGCAAAACTTGCTCTTTTCTGTCAAGAATCTTGACTGGATGCTCGATATATGTCAAGTCTTCCCTGACTTCCAACGGCTCTGGAATAATCACTTTCTTCGGATCTGATACACATCTTCTTAACATTGATATATGAAATACATCGTGTACATTAGCCAACTCCGGTGGCAACTCCAACCGATAGGCTACTGGTCCAACTCTGCCAATGATCTCAAATGGCCCAACATACCTTGGATTCAACTTCCCACGTCTCCCAAATCTCGTGATACCCTTTGAAGGTGATACTTTCAAGAATACAAAATCCCCAACTTCAAACTCCATCGGTCTTCTTTTCAAGTCTACATAGCTTTTATATCTACTTTGGGCTGTTTGAAGCCATTGTTGTATTGTCTTTATCTTTTCTGTGGTCTGCTGAACAATTTCAGGCCCTATCAATCTCCTCTCGCCAACCTTGGTCCAAAAAAGTGGAGAACGACACTTACGCCCATATAAAGCCTCAAAAGGCACCATCCCAATACTGGATTGATAACTATTATTATAAGCAAATTCAGCCAATGGCAAGTGCTCTTCCCAATCACCTTTAAAATCCAAAACACAAAGTCGAAGCATATCTTCTAGTATTTGAATCACACGCTCTGATTGTCCATCGGTATGAGGATGAAAAGCTGTACTGAAACTCAATCTTGTACCCATCGCTTTCTGCATTCTTTGCCAAAATCTTGATGTAAATGCACTATCTCGATCAGAAACTATAGATACTGGAACTCCATGAAGTCTCACAATTTCTTGAACATACAATTCAACTAATTTCTTCAGATCATTGGTCTTGATTGGTAGAAAATGTGCCGACTTGGTCAATCGATCAACGATTACCCATACACTATCATTTGACTTTCTAGATCTTGGTAAACCTCCGACGAAGTCCATTGTGATATTTTCCCATTTCCACGCTGGTATAGGTAGTGGTTCCCATTTTCCCGCTGGTTTTTGATGTTCCACTTTTACCCTCTGACAAGCTACACACTTTGCCAAATGCTCAGCTACTTCCCGTTTCATCCCTGACCACCAGTAGATTTCTCGCAAATCACGGTACATCTTAGTACTACCCGGATGGATTGAGTACTTCGTATTGTGTGCCTCTTCCAAAATTACTTCCTTGATACCATCTATATTGGGTACACAAACCCGATTCTTGAATTTCAACATATCATTCTCAAAAGTAAGTTCTGGTTGCTTACCTTCAGGTATCTCATCATGAATCTTCTTCAATATTGGATCTTAAAGTTGTTTGGCTCGAATTTCATCAATAAGGGATGGTTGTACAATAATGGCTGACATTAGACCACCTCTGGTTTCTGGAATTACCTCTAAGTTCAATTGCTCCATTTCTCGTATCAAGTGTTCTTGTGAAGTTAAAGTATAAGCTAAATTGGTTGTAGACTTTCGACTCAACGCATCGGCCACCACATTAGCTTTCCCTGGATGATACTGGATTGTCAAGTCATAATCCTTCATTAGTTCTAACCATCTCCTCTGCCTCATATTCAAATCCCGCTGTGTAAACAAATATTTTAGACTCTTATGATCTGTGTAAATTTCACACTTTTCCCCGTAGAGATAATGCCTCCAAATCTTCAAAGCAAAGATAACTGCCGCTAACTCAAGATCATGAGTCGGATAGTTCACTTAGTGTGGTCTTAACTGTCGTGAAGCATATGCAATCACCTTATTGTTTTGCATTAGTACACAACCCAAACCTCGATAGGAAGCATCACTATATATCACAAAACCCTCAGTCCCCGAAGGAATAGTCAATATAGGTGCTGTCATCAAACGAGTCTTCAATTCAACAAAACTTTCCTCACACTCTAGACTCCAAACAAAAGGAACATCTTTTGGCATAAGTTGTGTCATTGGCATCGCAATTCTTGAAAAATTTTCCACGAACCTTCGGTAATATCCAGCTAGTCCTAAGAAGCTTCGTACCTCTGGCACACTTGTTGGCGACTTCCAATTGGCCACAACTTCAATCTTTTGCGGATCCACTGATACCCCCTCTTTTGATATTACGTGTCCCAAAAATGCTATCTCAGTTAACCAGAATTCACATTTCTTCAACTTTCCGAACAGCTTCTTTTCACGAAGTCGCTGTAGAATCAACCGTAGATGCCTCTCGTGACCTTGTACACTCTTGGAATATATTAAGATATCATCTATGAAGACAATTACAAACTCATCCAAATAATCTTTGAACACTCGATTCATCAAATCCATAAATGCCGCTGGTGCGTTCGTAACTCCAAAAGGCATAACAAGAAATTCAAAATGACCATAACGAGTCCTAAACGCTGTTTTCTCCACATCCTCTTCTTTGACCTTTAATTGATGGTAACCCGATCGCAGATCAATTTTAGAAAAAACCTGGGCTCCTTGAAGTTGATCAAATAAGTCATCAATTCTAGGCAACGGATATTTGTTCTTGATAGTTAACTTGTTAAGTTCTCGATAATCGATGCACATCCTCATAGTCCCGTCTTTCTTTTTAACAAACAAAACTAGTGCACCCCACAGCGATACACTAGGTCGAATGAACCCCTTATCTAGAAGATCTTGTAACTGAATCTTCAGTTCTTTCAACTCCACCGGTGCCATTCTGTATGGTGTTTTCGATACTGGTTGAGATCTTGAGGCTACTTCAATAGTAAATTCAATTTCCCGTTCAACAAGTACATCAGGTAGATCCTCAGGAAACACATCTGGGAATTCCCGTACAACTGAAATATCTTCTACTTTAGTTCCTGTGACCCGTGTGTCAATTATTGAACATAAGAATCCCCGACAACCTTGCTTCAACAATTTGCCTGCCCGGATTGCTGAAACCAAATATGGTGGTGCTACAACACCAGTTCCCTGAAAACTAAACTCCCCTTGTCCCATTGGTCGAAAAGTAACTCTTTTCTGTTCGCAATCGATAGTAGCTTGGTTCGCGGACAACCAGCCCATACCCAAAATCACATCAAAATAATTAACGGCCAACGGAATTAAATTCACTGTCAAAATCCTATCATTTACCCTGATTTCACATGCTTTAAATATTGATGAAATCACCATAGGTTTACTTAAGGGTAACGATATCGACAAATCAAACCCTAAACGTTCTGACATGCTGTCTAAGTGTTTAACAAATTCATGTGCAACAAAAGAATGTATTGACCCTGAATCTATTAAAACATACACCGGGTGTGAGCAAATGAGTAATGTACCTGATACCACGGAATCGGTGGCTACAGCATCCCCCGTCGTTAGTCGGAAATACCTTCCTTGTCTTTGCTCTGGCCCTTTTCCCTTATCCACACTTGTCCCTGGTTTTGCCCCAGTTGAAGCTACAGAACCTGTCCCTCGATGTCGTCTTATTGGGCAATCTTTTGCTTGTTGTCCAGGCTGTCCACATTCGAAACATTTTCCTTTCATGTCTGGATTGATACTCCCCGTACTTCGAGTTCGAGCTTGTGGGCAATTTCTTGCTATATGCCCCTTCTACTTACAGATATTGCACACTAATGTCAAGTGGCATACACCCCAATGCTGACGATTGCACGTTGGACATAGTGGTCGACTCTCCCCAGAAAAGGAACTTCCTCTTTGGACTCCCGAGCTAGAACTAGAACCTCGCAAGAATGGCTTTTTAAAGAAGCCCTGCCTTTTACTCTTCCCCTCAGCTGGCCGCTTATTCTGTTGACTCTGTTTGTACTTTTCAATATCTCTTTCTGCTATCAAGACAACATCTTCTACATTAGCCACCTTTCGGAGTTGATGTGTATCTACTCGGCTTTTAATATTATCCCGTAGTCCTTCAAATTTTCGTGCCCTGTCCACTTCTCTAGGTACTGTTCGATGTGCAAACCGAAGTAAACTGTTATATTTCGCTGCATATTCGTTTACTGTTATGTCCCCTTGTTGCAGATTTGCAAACTCATGGCCCATTTGTGCCTTAACGGATGCTGGAAAGTAATGCTTATAGAAGACCTTCACAAACCTGTCCCACGTATCTGGTGCCCCTTGTTCAATCTCGTTAACCCACCAATTTTGGGCTTCGCCTTTCAAGGTGTCAGTAGCACACATTATCTTCTCCCCGTCTGTACACTCTATTGCCCGAAAGATACGGTTCATATCCATTACCCAATGATCTGCTTGTGATGGATCTGGACCTCCCTCAAATTGACTCGGTTTCCTTTTATAAAATTGCTCAATGACTCCCCATTCAGCCCGTGGTTGTGGGTTTGCAGGTACCCGATCACTTACTGCCCTTACAAAGTTGCTTACCACTTCTTCTAGATTGTCCATCCTCGAATGAGGTGAACGTTCCCGATTATGATCCATTCTTTACCTGTCAGTCATTTTACATAAATATCTTGCATGCTATGCCAACATGTTATATAACAACATAGCAGCAATTACTCATATGCATTCATGAAATGCATCTACATGCTCAACATCTACACGTACTCTCAATCGTCGTCTCTCGTACCCAAGGTTCTAAGCAACCTGGCTCTGATACCACTAAATGTCACGCCCCGGAACCGCCCAGACGATTCTAGGACATGTGGCACTCCACCAAGGCCTTACACAAGTGATTAGAGTTCCAAAATAATTTTTAAAATAAACTTAAACCAAAGAAGCTCAACCAATAAAGAAAAAGAAAGAAAAAAAAAACAACAAAACCCTGTCTTTGCAATTAGCCAAAAACCCCGTTTTAACAATTAGTAAATGCTCAAATAATATTACCCAATCACAAGTTGAAATCAATACTAATGCGTTAAACTATTTAGAATCAAACCAAAGTCACAAACATGAGCTTCCAAGTTCAAGCAAGAGTTTTTAAACATTTTAATAAAAATACTAAATATAACCATTTACAACCAACCCCACTCAACACCTGGGATACCTACAACTCTTATAAAACAAGAGCTAAATTATACAAGCAGGTTATTACATGGGTTAATGACCCAACTAAAATATAAAGCTTATATTAACTAGAAATATTATACAAGTCTTAAACCAACCAAAGTATGACTTGTACTACAATCCAGATTAAAACCGATTAAACTATATTGCAAGCTTTGAACTAAAAAGCCAAGTAACTATTAACAAGGTTACAACTCCTCCCAAAACCCATAAGCTAGTCAAGCCACCTCCCAGCTCACTTCCCCGATTCCTCGCCGTGATCACCTACGATGGTTATTCAATAACCACTACAATATATAAGCTATATGCTTGTGAGCAATGCCAATCATGAACATGGATAATAAACACGCTCAATTCAACATATTACAAAAAACTATGGTCTCTGGCAATTACTAGTTCACTCCCACCACTACCGGCTAGCCCGCGGCTCCACTCCCCAAGCCCACGTGACTAGTCATGACCCACGCCATCACACGTGCGGTCCCATAGGCCTCTGGCGGCCGTGGTCGTCACCACAAAGATTACCTCATGGTTGTATAAAACTAGCAATTTCTATTGACCCAAATAGGCAACTCAACATGCTCATTTAATCATTACACCATGCTTTCACAAATAAATTGGGCCTAATTTAGCCACATGAATTTGCCCAATAATAAACTAAATAAATTAAATTACGCTAATTAGACATGCTTTGGCATTACAATTGAACCCAACATAAAAATCATCCAAATATCAAAATTAACATCACTCACCTCTTGGGTTTCGCTCCTAATTGTGAAATTAAAGCCCTACTATGGACTAGGTACAAATCCTATACATAAATTACAAGTTATGAGCTTAAACTCCAAAAAGGGTCGCGGAAAAACTGTCACAGAACTCAATAAAATTAGTACCAATAGATTAGACTCACCCCCAGGAGTTCAAATATATAGCCTGTTTTAAAAACCGACGTCGTTCGGCTCGTCAACCGTCGTCGAGAACGTCACCGTCGTTCCGTCACAATTCTCGTCTCTTTTCTGTACGTAATTTTTTTTTATGAACACAACTTGGATGGAGATGACTCATCCCATATGTGTTATCTAATATATAACTTACCAACTTTGGATTTTTATTATAGCTTCCACCTGATTTTACTAATTTTGCAATCATACCCCTGCATATTATGAAATTGTATTAAAACTATCACAAACTTAAATGAGTATTTGTCTAGGTCCCGCATGGGTCCCATAAGTGGTCTCATATAATTATATGAAGTTGCTAATTAGCCTACTAATTATGTAACGTGTTCAATTCGTGCTCACAAAGGTACCCCTAATTGACCCCAAAAGTGGTCACCACCTAATAACAGGGTATTATTAACAATAAAATTAATAAATCATTTAAGCCTTAATAAACATTTAGACACATAGGGTGTTCCACATATAATGTCTCATCTCAACTGGGACCCATCAACACATGTCCCAACTTGGAACTGCCGTACCGGCCATAACTGGGTTCCTAACTGGACACCCACAAGTAACTTAGTGGGTTAATCCCACCTCCAATGTGTGTCACATAACACATTAATTAACATTAACTCATAATTATGCATGCTAAAGCAATATCAAATATTAACCGCGGAAGCGGGTGTCAGTGATGTATCGTATCATATCAATGCGTCGGACATCATACGATACACAACACATTACCTACTTAGAAGTGTTGGTGATTCCTAAGTGACATCACAACCCATGATAATGCATGGCATCATGGTATGCAAGCTTTTTGGGTTTTCAATATAATTGTTTATTATATAATCTCATGTGGTCGTTTAGAAATTAATGGCTGAAGATGGAAAATAAGAAAGAAAAAAAAAAGTATAAGAGACAAGGAATTTTTAAATCAATTGACTGATTCTCATTTCTAGTGAACATGGAAATATTGAAGGATGTACTATAAATTTATAATTTTGATATTGGTTATATAAATTTAGTGATGGGTACCATTTTCCATTCCCTGTGATTTCCTTAATGGTTCATTGAATGGTAAAACCCAACTTGCCGCAACAAAACTGGATCAGAATATCTGGAGTGAAATCCATCAACTTGATGAGTAATACAGCAAGAAACATTTCTTATATCAAACAAATTATTATATGTCAACTTGCTTTCGTAGGAAAGATAAGGTATTAATTAGGTAAACATTATTTATTTATTTTTTCACGTTTCACTGTCTAGGATAACCAGCTTGACCGTAATAAAATAATGATTTTATTTTAGCAGGACAGTAAAATGGTTGTTGAGTGGGAAATGAAAACTATGAAGCCCAAATGCCATTCAAAAATTTGAAGTTTATCTAAACATTGGGATGATTACACAAACCTCCCATGCGGTATGGTCTAATTACACGGATTTTTCTTGTATTTAAAAAACTATACAAATATCCCTTGAGGTTAAGTTGTGTAACACCGACCATCTCCCATCCGTTAGTCAGCTGTGAGTTGACCAAATAGAAAAGTTAAATTTGTGGTTAAATTTCTTCAAAATTACGATTACCCTTGTCAATAGAAAAGAGAAATTTCATTACAACAATGCTTTTTTGTTAATTTTTTTTCCCTCCCTACTAATTCCTCCAATATTTCTTCCATAAACAGGATAAATTGAAAAGATGGGAAAAAAAGGACTTAAGAAATTTAAGTCACGAAATGGAAAAATTCAAGAGTTTGAAGAAATATTGGAAAAAATTGCAGATCTCAAATCGGAACGAATTTGAAAAAAAATTAAAAGATACTCTTGTTCAATGGTATGAAAAGTTTAACCCAAACCCTTTCTTATTACAAAAGCCAATTTTATTTGACGGTATACGTAATTTTTTAAAATACGAGGTGATCCGTATAATTAAACTGTAATTATCCCTCTAAAAATGATTTACTATTGTTTAATGTAGGGACATTTTAGTACTTTCCTTTATTCCGTCATAAACGATTCACGAATGTTACTAAGAAGGGACGTTCTTGTAATTTTTCAAAATGCGAGGGAGATCCGTGTAGTTATGGCAAAGCTCAAAGGGGGTTTGTGTAATCACCCTAAAACATTTAAAATTGATCTTTAGCATTGCACCAACATTTTATGTTAATAATTCTATGGTTGACCTACATGTGCGGAGTGCTGGGTTTATATAAGAGTAATGCTGTGCTTCCCAAATCTAAATCTCAAATGAATGCAGTTTTGCTCACCTCAAAATTGCTCACCCTCCTCTCCCATTGGCTAATGCAGTGGGGCCAATATTTTACACCATTAATTTATTAGGTCTGCACAGCCAACAAAGGCTGGTCCTACTGTAAACTTCCCAATTTTGACCAAACATCGAATTTAGGAGAGTGCCACCTCCAAGTCCGATGATGATAATGACTGAAAGATTTGAAGTATTCCAAGCTCTTCAGAAAGTTCTCCAATCGCGATAAAATTGTCACAGGAAAAGAGAAATACCGGGTGTTCAGGAAAATTCGGGTATAAGACACTATTTTCGGAAAAATAAACTTTTGAGAAGAAAAAGAGGAAAAGAAAAAGGTGAAAAAGAGGAAATTTGCTAAAATGCGGCACTCGGTAGTTTCAGCGGCACGCCATAAGTGCCGTGCGGCACTCACCAACTGCCGTTGCGGCACTCATCAACTGCCGCCAACATTTTCTGACTGCCGTTTGCTTTTAAAGTCCGTATTTTGTGGTACAATACATATATGTATGCAGATAAAACAAAAAACTGATAAAGTAAGATTGACATAAACGCGGCAATCAATAATTTGGCGCGACTCTCAATAAGTGCCGCGCGGCAGTCATGGAATGCCGCCGCGGCTTTCACGAAGTGCCGTTCCGGCATTCCCTGAGTGCCGCAGAAAATTTCCTGACTGCCGTTAGCTCCAGCAGTCTGCTTTTTTCAGAAAGTACGCATTGTACCACCAAATGCTGTATTTACAGCTGTTTTTTACTCCGAATTCACTGAAATTACCTAGGTATTCTTGTCTATATAAGAAGAGGTATCTTCATTGAAAAAGGGGGACCAAGAGAAAAAAAAAAGAACATTGGGGGAATTTGAGAGAAATTTAGGAGAACTTTTGAGAGAAGAACATTTGGGTAGAAGTGTCACGCCCCGACGTAGCATAATTCAGGAAAGCATTTAATTTCCTTTATGGACTCGTAGATCGTGACAAGTGAGTATGACCAATTGTCCCTGCAACAAATAACTTAACAACATTTCTAGAGCAAAGGATACTAACAAAACATAACCTCCACAATTAAAACTTACTAACTATTACAGCAGTCATAAACTTAGGCACAAAACGCCTTATTCAAATGTCTAAAGCTAGTTTATTACAAACCCAAATTAAAAGGCATAGGAAATATAAAGCAGCCTCCTGGAAAGTCTCCTGACTCTAAGTAGCATAGTCAAAATACCCTGGCTGCTCCTGACCCTGAAAATCTGGACATACAGTCCAGGACGCATCAACGCCGTCAGCTTATGAAAGCTGGTGAGCAAAATAAACAAGTGCTCGCAATGTATATATAAGCATATAACCAATAGTGCAAATTAACTTTAAAAGCAATAGTTTCAAGGTTCCAATTCCAACATAAGCCATGGGGGAATAAAGAAAGCAATAAATATGCGACCATGCATGAACAATGTAATATCTCATCTTTCTGACTCTTTTCTCTCAACAAAACTCAACACAACCAAACCATTATCTTAGATACCAGGAATACTATCCGATCGATATCCAAAACAGCACACCAAACTATCGCTTCAGATACCAGGAATAATATCCGATCGACATCTAAGCCACACTCAATACCATCATTTCGGATACCAGGAATAATATCCGATCAATATCCGAAACAAGCGCCTTAGATACCAGGAATAATATCCGATCGATATCTAAGCCGTACTCCACACTATCACCATCGCTTCGGATATCAGGAATACTATCCGATCAATATCCGAATCGCGCGCCTTAGATACCAGGAATACTATCCGATCGATATCTAAGTCGTACACAACACTGTCGCCTCCAATACCAGGAATACTATCCGATCGATATTGAGGTCGCACATCAGACCGCCACCCTTTACTCTTTTCACGCTTTCTCACACACATGCATGTTGACACAACCTCAACCCTAATATGTATGTCAATATTTCATAAATAACACCATTAATAAATCACAAAGCCGGATAATCGTACGAGCATAAATTTTGGCCTTAGTTGTTCTGTTTCGTACAATTCTTAAAACATAGACCTTTAAAACAATATATTTGCCAAACAGTTCTTTAAAAACTTTCAAAATCTTTTCCAAACAGTCCCTAATAATAAAATACAAAAACTGCTCAAACTGCCAGGTCGCGCGAGCGGGTCGCGCGCGCGAAGGGGAGAACAAATCGCGCGAGCGGATCGCGCGCGCGAAGGGGCAGAATAGGTCGCGCGAGCGAAGGGGAGGGATGGTCCACGCGAGCGAGCCTCGCGCGAGCGAGCCTCGCGCGAGCGGGTCGCGCGCGTGAGTTCTTGCAGAATGTCATCTTCTTCGTTTTTCCCCTGTTTCTGGTTTTCAAACTGAATTTTACCCATTTCTGTTTTCTGTTCGTACCAGGATATGTAATATATGGATCTCCTCGGTTTTCCGCGTAGATTAAGAATACGCGATCAATTTTAACTAATACGGATTGTATCGCTTAATTTCCACGATTAAAGTTAGAATGTCAAAACTTTAAATCAATCGTTCGCCGCGATACAGATGAATTATTGCGTAGGATTCGAACCACAGCTTATTGGGACTAAGATCTTTCATTCCCAATTCATAAATTTCATTTTGGTTAAGATTTACAAAACTCCAATTTCAAGCTCCCATGGTGAAATACATATATATACACATATACACACCTATATATACTGGAATACACGTATATAAACATGGCGAGTGAGTTTATAATACTCACCGAGGTGTTTGATACAGAGAATTTGAGACAGATAAATTCCGCCGTTAATTCCGTCGTTCTTGAAATTTCCTCCGTCTCTCCTCTTGATTTTGAGATGAATATATATATATATATATATCTATGTATGTGTGTAGGAGTATATAATCTGAGTGTGTGTGTTGTGTGATGATCTTGAGAGGTAGAGAAAATTGAGAGAGAATTAGAGAGAGTTTGTGAGGGAGAGAAAGAGAGACTGTGAGAATTTGAGAGAGATACACACATATATACACTGATATGTGTAGGCTCCAAGCAAGGCCAAGAATTTCTCCGGTGTGGTTGAGCTCACGTGCTCCCACACCCAAACGCGGTATAACGCAGATTTAAAACATAAAACTGGTATTTTACGGTAGAAAGAAAAATACAGGAAAATAATATCAGCGTAGGAATAAAATTCCCGGTTTATACAAAGATATAGATATTGCTTTGAAACCATAGAAAATATTTTGGAAATTACAGTTTGACCCCAAACAAAATATTATAAATAGGAATAAAATGGAAATATTCATTAATTAATGGAAAAGAAAATACAGGGTGTTACACTCTACCCACCTTAACAGAGATTTTGCCCCGAAATCTGACCTAACTAATCCTGAAACAACTCGGGGTATCTAGTCCTCATGTCTGACTCTAACTCCCACGACGCCTCTCCTTCGTCATGATGCCTCCACTGAACCTTAACCAAAGGAACGTCTCTTCTTCTCAACCTCTTGATACTCTGGTCAAGAATCCTCACAGGTCTATCCTTGTAGACAACATTCTGACTCGTCTCAATATCATCAAAATTAACCACATGTGAAGGATCCCGTATATATTTCCTTAACATACTGACATGGAACACATTATGAACACCAGACATCTTTGGTGGCAACGCGAGCCGATAAGCCACTTTCCCAACACGCTCCAATATCTCAAATGGTCCGATAAAACGCGGTGCCAACTTCCCTCTCTTCTGACCAAAACGCACTACTCCCCGAACAGGTGAAACCTTTAGGAGTACGTGATCACCGATACTGAACTCCAAGTCCTTTCGACGTCGATCCGCATAACTCTTATGCCTACTCTGTGCAGTTGTCATCCTTTCCTTGACCAGTGAAATCTTCTCATTGGTCTCTCTCACCAAATCTGGTCCCAAAAGTTCTGTGTCTCCCACTTCAGCCCAACACAATGGAGATCGACATGGCCGTCCGTACAAAGCTTCGAACGGCGCCATTCCAATACTTGAGTGATAACTGTTGTTATACGCAAATTCAACCAAAGGTAAGTGCGTCTCCCAAGACTCTTCAAAGTCGATTGCACAAGCTCTGAGCATATCTTCCATAATCTGATTAACACGCTCGGTCTGTCCATAGGTCTGAGGATGGAAAGCAGTACTCATCTTGAGCGAAGTTCCCATAGCCTTCTGCAAATTTTCCCAAAATCCCGAGGTAAAACGTGCATCGCGGTCTGATACAATCGACATAGGCGCACCGTGCAGTCGCACCACTTGCTGTAGGTACATTCGACTCATCCTTTCTACTGGGTAAGTCATATTGTACGCGATAAAGTGTGCAGACTTCGTCAAACGATCCACAATTACCCAAATCGCGTCATGATTCTGTTGTGACCGGGGTAATCCAACCACAAAATCCATAGTTATATGTTCCCACTTCCATCCTGGAACAGGCAGGGGTTGCAACAATCCCGAAGGTCTCTGATGTTCGGCCTTCACTTGTTGACAAGTCAAACATTTAGACACAAACTCGGCTACTTCTCGCTTCATCCCTTCCCACCAAAAGTTTCTCTTCAAATCCTTATACATCTTTGTTCCTCCTGGGTGTACTGTCAGTCTCGATTTATGTGCTTCTTCGAGAATATCTTTTCTCAAATCTCCGAAATCTGGCACACACAATCTGTCTCGACATCGGTATCCTCCATCGATCCCAACCTTCCATTCTATAGGGTCCTTTTCTGACATCTTGGCGAACCATGCTTGACATTTCTCGTCTTGCTTTTGGGCCTCGATAATCCGACTCACAAGTGTTGGTTGTACTACGAGGCATCCAAAGTGATGTCCGTCACTTCCTTCAGAAATCTGCATATCAAATTCTGCGATTGTCTCTAAAGCTTTCCATTCCCTCAACATCAATGAAGCAATCATTCCTCGAGGCTTCCGACTTAGGGCGTCAGCGACTACATTAGCCTTACCGGGGTGGTACTCTAATATAAAGTCGTAGTCCTTAATCAGCTCCATCCACCGACGTTGCCTCATGTTCAACTCCTTCTGAGTAAACAAATACTTAAGGCTCTTGTGGTCCGAGGACAAATGAAACTTCTCCCCGTAGAGGTAATGTCTCCAGGTCTTGAGCGCAAACACTACTGCTGCCAGTTCCAAATCATGAGTTGGGTAATTCAATTCATTCGGCTTCAACTGTCGCGAACCATAGGCGATAACCTTTCCGTCTTGCATAAGGACACAACCCAATCCTTGATACGAGGCGTCACTAAAAATAGTGAACTTCTCACCATCCTTTGGTATCGCAAGCACTGGCGCTGTTGTCAATCTCTCTTTCAATTCCAGAAAAGCGCGTTCATGCTTATCAGTCCATTCAAACTTCAAATCTTTCTTAGTCAAACCAGTTAACGGGGCTGCTATCTTTGAGAAACCTTCTACAAATCTCCGATAGTAACCAGCTAGTCCCAGAAAACTTCTGACTTCTGTAGCATTGGTCGGCCGAGTCCAATTCGCCACTGCATCGGTCTTTGATGAGTCAACCGCGATTCCTTGTTGAGAGATCACATGCCCGAGAAACTTAACTTCCTGAAGCCAGAATTCACACTTGCTGAATTTAGCATACAGGCGGTGATCCTTGAGAGACTGCAACGCGATCCTCAGGTGTTGTTCATGCTCTTCCTCTGACTTGGAATAGATCAAAATATCATCAATAAAGACAATAACGAATTGATCCAAATAGGGCTTGAATACTCTGTTCATCAAGTCCATAAACACAGCCGAAGCATTTGTCATCCCAAACGGCATCACTAAGAACTCATAGTGTCCGTATCTCGTCCTGAAAGCAGTCTTAGGTATGTCTTCCTTCCGCACCCTCAACTGGTGATACCCTGACCGTAGATCAATCTTAGAAAAGGTCGTGGCTCCTTGCAACTGATCAAACAAATTGTCTATCCGAGGTAAAGGATACTTATTCTTGATAGTAACCTTATTCAGTTCTCGGTAGTCAATACACAACCGCATTGACCCATCCTTCTTCTTCACAAACAACACTGGTGCTCCCCAGGGTGAAGTACTTGGACGAACAAAACCCAACTTCTCAAGTTCTTGAACTTGTTCCTTCAGCTCCAACAACTCTGTAGGGGCCATCCTGTAGGGAACCTTGGTTATAGGTCGAGTACCTGGCACCAATTCCACACAGAATTCTATGCCCCTTTCCGGCGGTAATCCTGAAATATCTCAGAATACTTCCTCGAACTCTTTGATTACCGGTATTGATGATACTGTCACCTCTGCACTGACAACCTCAATGTTTGCTAGACATCTAGTGAGGAACATATCACCCGAAGGGTTACATTGGAAATCGAAGAGTCGATTCCCCTTGTCTGCAAATGTGATCCTCTTCCTTGCACAATCCAACTTCGCATCATTCTTCTCGAGCCAATCCATTCCCAGGATTATATCGAACTCCTTCATCGACAGGACCACCAATCTCGCCAAAAGTTCGCGGTCTCCTAACCGAAGAGGACAATCCTTACATACATGTAATAACTTGACGGTGGTCCCTAAGGGTGAGACAGCACTCAAAGCTTCCTCTAAACGTTGCGGTACTATACCCAACTTCTGAACGATCTTAACAGATATAAAGGAATGTGTAGCACCCGTGTCGAATAAAACTTTAACATGAGAGTTAAACAAGTTTAGAGTACCTTCCACTGCTCGTCGCTCGGGCAGTCCCTCCTCATAAGCACCTCCTTCATACCCTGTTTCTTCATAACCAGCAGCCTCGGGAATAACAGCATTCAGGCGGGCCTGTCCTTGCTGACCATAGTTGCCTTTCCTAGGAGCCTTGCATTCCGGACTTATGTGACCTGGCATGCCACAATTATAGCACACAATTCCCGGACAATCAGCACGCCTAGTCTGTCTGCAATCTTTAGCTCGGTGACCGGGATTACCACAATTGAAGCAGTTGTTGTTTTTGGCCCCTTCTATTGCTAGAGGCTGATACTGCTGAACTGCTTGTGTCTGCTGAGGTTTCTTCCCTCCATCCCAGGTCCTTTTCTGTCCTTGAGGGTACCCAGGTTTCTGGCCGGGATAACCCTTTTGCGGAGGTCGATTTCCAAATGACTTCGGATTCTGACAACCATCATTCTCTAACCCCGTAGCCAATCTCACCAGAGCTTCAAATGACTGGCCCAGATGCCCCATAGTCAAATGTCGGAGAGACAGGTTGAGACCTCGGTGATACTTCTTGATTTTCTTCTGGGGTGTGTCCACCATATGTGGAGCAAAGCGAGACAGACGCTCAAATCGAGTAGTGTACTCTCGGACAGTCAGATTCCCTTGAGTCAACTCCATAAACTCTTTCTCTCTCTTGTCCTTCTCTTCTTCAGGAAAATACTTTTCGAGAAATTTTTCTTTAAACACCACCCATGGCATTCTCCTTGCAGCTTCTTCCCCTATGGTCGCCTTTTCTGCATCCCACCAATCAGCCGCTGCATAAGACAGCTGAAAGATAGCCAGACGCTTCTTCTCCAGATTAGTGCACTCTATGGTTTCAAAGATACGCTCCATCTGGCGTAGCCACTGTTCCGCTTGCCAGGGTTCATCAGTCCCCGCAAAATACTCAGGTCGCAGGGCGCGAAACTCCTTGAGAAGCTTGTCTCCAGTCTGGTGGGCTTGCCTTCCATTCCCGTTGTGATTCCCATTCTGATTATTGTTCCTCGCATTCTGATCACTAACCCTCTCCAATCTTCTTACAAAAGCCTCGAACATTCCGGTTGGATCTATTACCGGGGGTGCATCTTCAATAGCGGGACGATTCCTGAGATTTCTTCCAGCCATCTGATCGAGAGAACGGGACCTATCCATCAATCAATAGAATTCGGTCAACCCCTCGAGAAGAAAGAAAACTCTAAACGATAGAAAGCGACTAGACACGGAATAAAGTCGAACTATCTTATCTCAATTCTATCTTAACGGCAGATCCTAGGTGTTCTGGACAATTGGTCGAGCCATAACCTGGCTCTGATACCAAAAAGCCTGTCACGCCCCGACGTAGCATAATTCAGGAAAGCATTTAATTTCCTTTATGGACTCGTAGATCGTGACAAGTGAGTATGACCAATTGTCCCTGCAATAAATAACTTAACAACATTTCTAGAGCAAAGGATACTAACAAAACATAACCTCCACAATTAAAACTTACTAACTATTACAGCAGTCATAAACTTAGGCACAAAACGCCTTATTCAAATGTCTAAAGCTAGTTTATTACAAACCCAAATTAAAAGGCATAGGAAATATAAAGCAGCCTCCTGGAAAGTCTCCTGACTCTAAGTAGCATAGTCAAAATACCCTGGCTGCTCCTGACCCTGAAAATCTGGACATACAGTCCAGGACGCATCAACGCCGTCAGCTTATGAAAGCTGGTGAGCAAAATAAACAAGTGCTCGCAATGTATATATAAGCATATAACCAATAGTGCAAATTAACTTTAAAAGCAATAGTTTCAAGGTTCCAATTCCAACATAAGCCATGGGGGAATAAAGAAAGCAATAAATATGCGACCATGCATGAACAATGTAATATCTCATCTTTCTGACTCTTTTCTCTCAACAAAACTCAACACAACCAAACCATTATCTCAGATACCAGGAATACTATCCGATCGATATCCAAAACAGCACACCAAACTATCGCTTCAGATACCAGGAATAATATCCGATCGACATCTAAGCCACACTCAATACCATCATTTCGGATACCAGGAATAATATCCGATCAATATCCGAAACAAGCGCCTTAGATACCAGGAATAATATCCGATCGATATCTAAGCCGTACTCCACACTATCACCATCGCTTCGGATATCAGGAATACTATCCGATCAATATCCGAATCGCACGCCTTAGATACCAGGAATACTATCCGATCGATATCTAAGTCGTACACAACACTGTCGCCTCCAATACCAGGAATACTATCCGATCGATATTGAGGTCGCACATCAGACCGCCACCCTTTACTCTTTTCACGCTTTCTCACACACATGCATGTTGACACAACCTCAACCCTAATATGTATGTCAATATTTCATAAATAACACCATTAATAAATCACAAAGCCGGATAATCGTACGAGCATAAATTTTGGCCTTAGTTGTTCTGTTTCGTACAATTCTTAAAACATAGACCTTTAAAACAATATATTTGCCAAACAGTTCTTTAAAAACTTTCAAAATCTTTTCCAAACAGTCCCTAATAATAAAATACAAAAACTGCTCAAACTGCCAGGTAGCGCGAGCGGGTCGTGCGCGCGAAGGGGAGAACAAATCGCGCGAGCGGATCGCGCGCGCGAAGGGGCAGAATAGGTCGCGCGAGCGGATCGCGCGTGCGAAGGGAAGGGATGGTCCGCGCGAGCGAGCCTCGCGCGAGCGGGTCGCGCGCGCGAGTTCTTGCAGAATGTCATCTTCTTCGTTTTTCCCCTGTTTCTGGTTTTCAAACTGAATTTTACCCATTTCTGTTTTCTGTTCGTACCAGGACATGTAATATATGGATCTCCTCGGTTTTCCGCGTAGATTAAGAATACGTGATCAATTTTAACTAATACGGATTGTATCGCTTAATTTCCACGATTAAAGTTAGAGTGTCAAAACTTTAAATCAATCGTTCGCCGCGATACAGATGAATTATTGCGTAGGATTCGAACCACAGCTTATTGGGACTAAGATCTTTCATTCCCAATTCATAAATTTCATTTTGGTTAAGATTTACAAAACTCCAATTTCAAGCTCCCATGGTGAAATACATATATATACACATATACACACCTATATATACTGGAATACACGTATATAAACATGGCGAGTGAGTTTATAATACTCACCGAGGTGTTTGATACTGAGAATTTGAGACAGATAAATTCCGCCGTTAATTCCGTCGTTCTTGAAATTTCCTCCGTCTCTCCTCTTGATTTTGAGATGAATATATATATATATCTATGTATGTGTGTAGGAGTATATAATCTGAGTGTGTGTGTTATGTGATGATCTTGAGAGGTAGAGAAAATTGAGAGAGAATTAGAGAGAGTTTGTGAGGGAGAGAAAGAGAGACTGTGAGAATTTGAGAGAGATACACACATATATACACTGATATGTGTAGGCTCCAAGCAAGGCCAAGAATTTCTCCGGTGTGGTTGAGCTCACGTGCTCCCACACCCAAACGCGGTATAACGCAGATTTAAAACATAAAACTGATATTTTACGGTAGAAAGAAAAATATAGGAAAATAATATCAGCATAGGAATAAAATTCCCGGTTTATACAAAGATATAGATATTGCTTTGAAACCATAGAAAATATTTTGGAAATTACAGTTTGACCCCAAACAAAATATTATAAATAGGAATAAAATGGAAATATTCATTAATTAATGGAAAAGAAAATACAGGGTGTTATAAGAAGAGAGAACATTGGGAGAAGAATTTGAAAGAAGAGCTTGGAAGATCTTCAAAATATAGAAGTTTGAGGATAGTTAGAGGTGATACTCTACTCTTGTTAGTTTTCTTTTATGGATTTGGAGCACTTGCTCTCTTAGTTTTCTTGATTTCATTTCTTCTTTTTTTGTTTATACTTTTCTCTTGAGATTCTTGGAGATCTTCAACATCTTTCTTGAAAGCTCTTGAGTTTGATCTTTTGAATCTCATGTAAGCTTATGCTTCACATGGGAGGCAAAGTTTGATCATCACTTCACTTTGTAAACAAATAGATGGATCCAAGTCCATACTCATGACTTGGATTCTCTAACTTGGAATTTCATGGGATCTTCTCTATATCCTCTTGAAGTTCATGAGCTAGTTCTTTGATTTTTCTTTGTCTTTTTCTTGTTTATGCTCTTCTCTTGAGACTCTTGGGGATCTTCCATATCTCACTTGAATCTCATGAGTTTGATCTTTTAGTCTCATGTAAGCTTATGATTCACATGAGATTTAAAGTTGATCATCATTTCATTAAGAACAAGTAGATGAATCCAAACCCCTACCATGGTTTGGGTTCTCTAAGCTTGAGTTTTCATGGAATCTCTTTTATATTCCTTGAAAACTCATGAGTATTAATCATGTTTTGACCTCCAATACCCATCAAATGGTAGGAGAAGTGGTTTGAATCTAAACTTATCTCTATGGTTTAGGTTTATTGCTTGGGGTTTTATGAAGTTTATTTATACATCATTGAAATCTACAAGTTTATGAGTGTCTTGATCTCCAATGACCATCAAATGGTAAGAGAAGTGGTTTGGTTTAAGCTCAACTTCATGGTTTAATAGTTGGGGTTAACAAATAAAAGTTGAACTTGACAATGAAACAGTGGGTTCATAAACTGTTTTTGATCAAAGATTTTTAGTTAAACATCGAACCGTTGGAACTGAATGAAACCAACGGGAAAATGTCTATGACTCAAAGTTATACCACTGTAATTTTTGTTTTAAGGAGATTTCATGTTTAAAGTGGTTTGGTCATGAGTTTTGTGAGGCAACCACAATCTGTCCAGGATTTTAGAACAGTAACACGTTTTTGAAATGAGTAAATCAGAGCCTTAATCAAACATTCTTGACCTCAAATAATTTTTTATATGAAGTTCAATGTGTTAATAAGATCCCCTAAAAAGACCAAAGTGATTCTGATTTATTTACTATTTTTTAAAAAATCAAACAATATCTCTGGACAGAGAGTTGTACATCTCTGATTGATGTCTGGTTTTTGTCCTTTTCCCAGAGATCTAACCGTTGAAACTGTCACGCCCCGGAGCAGCATAAATAGAGAAAAATAAATTTCCTTTATGGGTCCATAAGGAATGACAGGTGAAAGTCACTAATAATCCACACCACACAGTACTAGTCCAAAAGAAAAGCAACAGTAACCAACTGAGAATAACACACAGTGTTAACTATTACAAAATATCAGAGTATGGTCCACAGGATCACAACAGGTCTGAAGACAACAAATGCCCAAGTACCCATTAACAAAAGTTTAACAGAACAACTGAAATTAAATCTAATTATAACATCTTCAGTCTTCAACTGGCATAAGGATAATCCTTCCTGGTGTAATCGTCATCGGTGGGGCCTTCCTCTGGATAACACTCATCAGTGTACTGGTCATCACCTGTAAAACAAGGGGCCGGATATTCTGGACGGGGAATGTCCAGGCAATAAAAGGCCGTCAGCTTACTGAGAGCTGAGTGAGCATAAACTAACGAGGTACCAGTTATCTGAAGTAAACACAAGCTTATAAAAACAAGAGTTAACATCTTATTATAAAATAACATTATCTTGTTCTTCTATTCATTCTTATAAACCGACCCTTATCGTCTTATTACTCACATACCGAACTCAACGTATTCAGATGTCATGAACAGACTCAATCGTTTAACTCTAGGGATACACCCTTATTCTGTCCATCGCTTTTAAGAGCAATGGTCCTGCTCACCGCATGTCATGGACTTCACGTCAGTCTGTCCCCAGCTTTTAAGAACAATGGTCCTGTTCACCGCATTTCAGGGATATAACGTTTCGAACAAGGCATATCAAGCTATTGCCACGACTTAACGTCATCTACTAGTGATCCCAGCTCACCGCTTTTAAGAACCATGGTCCGGTTCACCGCTTTTAAGAGCATATCACAGATCATCCAGTCTATCTTAAGACTTCTTGGTCCAGCTCACCGCTTTTAAGAACCATGGTCCGGTTCACCGCTTTTAAGAGCATATCATGACCAATCATCCATCCACGTACCATTCCCGGAACTTACCAAACCTACTTACGTTCCATTCTACATCGACACATGACAATTCCCAATGTGGCCTGACTACTCGGATTAAAAGAAACGGATATCGAACTTATATCAGAAACAACACGTCAACCCACGTCTTCATATTACTTTTTATTCATTATCCATAAATCTTTGGTGTCACATTTCTCCTGTCTACCCCATAATCGCATAATGGAATTCCGAATTAGAAATCGAACAACTAAACCTCTTATATAATAAACAGGCAAAGGAAACTATGTACTGATCATGTCAATCGATTGGAACAAAAGTTCAATCGATTGGAACAAAAGTTATGTCAATCGATTGATAAACATGTCAATCGATTGGAACAATGTCAATCGATTGAAATCCTATTCAATCGATTGGGATGCAACTGATGTCAATCGATTGAGATCATGTCAATCGATTGGAACTACGTCTTCTCCAGCAGTTTGTAAAAACAGCATATATAACCGTGCACTACAGGCATTTAACCCATCTAAACATCGTAATAACTTGCATAAACATCACATAAAGAGACCAAGTGAGTTAGAACTCACCTAGGGTGCGTTTAGGTGGTGTTTAAAGCTTGAAACCTTCAAACTCTCTCTCTCTCTTTCTCCTCTTCTCTGTCCAGCCCTCTCTCTGTCTCCTCCTTCTTCTTTCTTCTTCTTTCTGCTTCTTCTCGTTCCTCCCAGCTGCCACGGCAGTGAGTGTGTGTGAGGGTGTGTATATATGTGTAGATATAGAGATATATATATGTGTATATATCTTACAAGAGGTATATATCTCTCTCTCTCAAGCTGCCAAAGTGACCCAAGGCCACAAATGGACGAGTATATATAGGGGTATGGGAGTGCCACGCGTTTAAAGCTGAAGGAAAGAAGAAAACATTTCTCAGGTTATGTCAATCGATTGAGACACCAGTCAATCGATTGGTAACAGATATTTGTAGTCAATCGATTGAAAACAATGTCAATCGATTGAGATGAATGGCAATCGATTGGAATGTTTGACACGTCATCACTTTCAGTCGGTTGAATGTAAATCGATTGGGATAACTTATCAATCGATTGGTATCAGAAAAGTGTCAATCGATTGGGAATATGTCAATCGATTGGTATCAAAATTTACCAAAAGGAAGAGAAAGTTTATATGAGTATAAAAATGAAATACCGGGTCTTACTAATATATCAAAATACAGGGTATTACATCATCCACCACTCAACAAAAGATTTCGTCCTCGAAATCCAAAAACAACAAGGTTTAAAATAAAAACGAAAACTTGTCGCGCATCTCTGACTCTAGTTCCCACGAAGCTTCTCCTTCATCGTGATGCTTCCACTGAATCTTGACTAACGGAATCTCTTTGTTCCTGAGTTTCTTGATTCCTCGATCCATAATACGAACAGGTCCTTCATTGAACGTAACGTCGCTGTTGACTTCGATATCCTCAAAGTTGATCTCGTGCGCTGGGTTGTGAACACACTTCCTCAACATACTGATGTGAAAAACGTTGTGCACTCCTGACATCTTTGGTGGCAACGCAAGGCGATAAGCAACTTTCCCAACACGCTCCAGAATCTCGAATGGTCCGATGAAACGTGGCGATAACTTGCCCCTTTTCTGACCAAATCTGACGATTCCTCGAACAGGTGAAACCTTGAGTAATACGTGATCTCCAACGACAAACTCCAAGTCTTTGCGTCGCTTGTCAGCATAACTCTTGTATCTGGTCTGGGCTGTCTTCATCTTCTCACGTACGACTTGAATCTTCTCACTGGTTTCCCGTACCATCTCTGGCCCAAGAAGTTGACTATCTCCGACCTCGGTCCAACATAGCGGCGATCGGCAAGGTCTTCCGTACAAAGCTTCGAATGGTGCCATATCTATGCTCGAATGATAACTATTATTATAGGCGAACTCAATCAGAGGTAAGTGTATCTCCCAAGAACTCTCAAAATCAATGACACAAGCTCGTAACATATCTTCCATCACTTGATTAACTCGTTCCGTCTGTCCATCTGTCTGTGGATGAAAAGCTGAACTCAAATTCAATGTCGTTCCCATCGCTGTCTGGAGACTCTTCCAAAATTCTGCAGTAAAGCGCGAATCTCGGTCTGACACAATAGATACAGGCACTCCATGTAATCGTACAACATGTTGTAGATACATTCGGCTCAAACGTTCTACTGAGTACGTCATGCTATAGGCAATAAAATGTGCCGTCTTAGTAAGTCGATCCACGATTACCCATATAGCATCGTGATTCTGCTGTGACTTCGGCAATCCTACCACAAAATCCATGGTTATGTGTTCCCATTTCCATTGAGGAATAGGTAACGGCTGTAGAAGTCCAGGTGGTTTCTGATGTTCTGCCTTTACTTGTTTACAAGTAAGACACTGAGCTACATACTCTGCCACATTTCTCTTCATTCCTTCCCACCAGAAATTTCTCTTCAAGTCCTTGTACATCTTTGTACCTCCAGGATGAATAGTCATCCGTGACTTATGAGCTTCATCCAATATTTCCTTCCGGAGATTTTCTTCGTCAGGTACACAGAGTCTACCTTTACATCGTAAGGCTCCGTCTGTACTTATACTCCAGACTTCTGGTTCCTTGGCTGACATCTTGGCGAACCATAACTTCAAATCCTCTGTTGTCTGTTGAGCCTCTTTGATACGACTGATCAAAGTCGGTTGTACCATAAGACATCCAAAATGTTGTCCCTCCATTGGCTCCACTGGCTGAAAATCAAATTCAGCAATTTCTTCCAATGCTCTCCATTCTCTAATTAGTAATGCAGCGATCACTAATCGAGGTTTACGGCTCAAAGCGTCTGCTACTACATTTGCTTTACCTGGATGGTATTGCAAAGAAAAGTCATAGTCTTTGAGTAACTCCATCCATCTCCGCTGTCGCATATTCAACTCCTTTTGAGAGAACAAATACTTCAAGCTCTTATGATCGGAAAATAGATCAAACTTTTCTCCGTAGAGATAGTGTCTCCAAATTTTCAATGCAAACACTATTGCTGCTAATTCCAGATCATGCGTGGGATAATTTTTCTCATGTACCTTCAATTGTCTTGATCCATATGCGATAACATTTCCATCTTGCATAAGCACACACCCGAGTCCTTGGTACGATGCATCACTGTAGATCACATACTTTTCTCCACTCTTAGGTAATGCGAGTACTGGTGCAGAAGTCAATCTTTCTTTTAACTCCTGAAATGCACCCTCATGCTTGTCTGTCCATTCATACTTCGTCTCCTTTCTTGTTAAATTCGTCAATGGTCCTGCTAACTTGGAGAACCCTTCTACGAATCTTCTGTAATATCCTGCTAAACCCAGAAAACTTCTGACTTCGGTCGCATTTGTCGGTTTGTTCCAGCTTAAGACTGCATCAATCTTAGATGAGTCTACCGAAATACCTTCCTGAGATATAACGTGTCCCAAGAATTTGACTTCTTGTAGCCAAAACTCACACTTGCTGAACTTTGCATACAACTTGCTATCTCGAAGTGTTTGCATGGCAACTTGTAAATGCTCCTTGTGATCCTCTTCTGTCTTTGAGTAGATCAGTATATCATCAATGAACACAATAATGAACTTATCCAGATATAGTCTGAATACTCTATTCATCAAGTCCATAAATACTGCTGGCGCATTCGTCAATCCAAAAGGCATAACTAGAAACTCGTAATGCCCGTATCTTGTCCTGAATGCAGTCTTTGATACATCCTCTGATCGAACTAACAATTGGTGGTATCCTGAACGCAGATCGATCTTGGAAAAGATCCTAGATCCTTGTAACTGGTCGAATAGATCATCTATCCGAGGTAACGGATATCTATTCTTAATCGTAACCTTGTTCAACTCCCTGTAGTCTATACAGAGTCGAAGTGTTCCGTCCTTCTTCTTTACAAACAGAACTGGTGCTCCCCAAGGCGACGTACTTGGACGAACAAATCCTAGATTCTCGAGTTCTTGAACTTGCTTCTTCAATTCTAACATCTCAGTTGGTGCCATTCTGTATGGAGTCTTAGAAATAGGCAATGTATCAGGTACTAATTCCACACAGAAGTCTATTTCTCTTTTCGGTGGAAGTCCTTTAATATCTTGAAATACATCCTGAAAGTCTCGTACAATAGGAATTTGATCCATCTTAAGCTCCGTACTCGTACTAATGATCGTAGCCAAATTACTCGTAAGAAACATGTCGCTTGTCGGTTGACACTGAAATCTGATCGTCGGCCTTCCTTGTATTGGAAATACAATCGTTCTAGTAGGGCAATCCAGATTGGCATTGTACTTAGTTAACCAATCCATCCCTAGAATAACATCAAATTCTGACATTGACAGAACTACCAAGTCTGCTGGAAGATTCCTATCTCCCAAAGTCAATGGGCAATCTCTACACACCTTACTCAACTTAACTGTCACTCCCAACGGTGACACAGCATTCAGTGTTGCCTCAAGTGTCTAGGGTTCTAAACCCAACTGACGCACAATCTTAACAGCAATAAAAGAACGTGCGGCTCCAGTATCAAATAAAGCTTTAACTGGACTATGAAAGAGTACAAGTGTACCTTCCAAATGTTGCTGCTCATCAGCATTAAAGCCTGCTTCTCCTGGAATAATAGCATTCATCCTCGTCTGATCAGGAGGTCCTTGAATTCCTTGCACTGGTGCCCCGTAGTATCCTCCTCGTGGTGCATGACAATCCTTGCTCAAGTGTCCTGGTTTGTTGCAGTTGCGGCAGACAATATCTGGCCTGCGATTAGGTCTGAAGACGGTGCAGTTCCTGGCAATATGTCCGGGTTTTCCACAGTTAAAACATCCTCCACTATTACTTGGCGGGGCTGTTAGTAATGCCTGTTGTCACGCCCCGACGTAGCATAAATATGGAAAGCGTTTAATTTCCTTTATGGACCCGTAGGTCGCGACAGTTTGAAGGATCGATTCCGTCCCAAACGTCGAACAACATAAAACCATTAATCAGAGTAGGGCAATCAAGGCTCAAGGCTTATAAAAATTTTCTAACTTATTACATCCTATGGTACGGGGTTAACTAAGGCACAGACCGCCTTGAAATAAAACAATAACTTAAAGTCTATTACAGTCATCCTTATTACAAAACCAAATCATATCTTAAATGCACATAAACAATAAGCATATAAAAATAAATTCTCTTCTCAGCAACTGATCTCAAATAGCATAGTCATACGGTTCATCCTGATTATTACCTGCAAAGCCTGGACACGAATGTCCAGGACGCATCAACGCCGTCAGCTTCAAGAAGCTGGTGAGTATTAAAAACATAGCTTTGAATGTAAAAACATGCCCATTTACCTTTTTTCCATTTCCATTTAAATACCACAAGTTTATATTTATGATAAAGAGCTTGTTAGAAAAACAACCACAACAATAATTAAAAGATAAATTCACACATATGTGACCGTGTATGAGAACAATGCACCATCTCATCTAACCGACTCTTTTCTCTCGACAAAACCCAACAACCCTCTATCCTACTCCTGGTATCTTTGAAATACTAAGATAGCCACACTTTAGCAACGGGGCGCCAGGGAGTGTCCAGTTTGCCTCACACTTTGGTCCGGGGTACCAGGGAGTGTCCAATGCCTCACACTTTGAATACCCTAACCGCCATGCAAATACCGGGGCAACCCCCACACAGGTATCCAGACTCGAGTCATTCAGGGAGTGTCCATAGGCCACACTTTAGCACTTCCATGGGTGCCAGTGAGTGTCCAAGTTCGGCTTCACACACTTTAACGCTTCCATGGGCGTCAGGGAGTGTCCATTTTTGCCACCTTCGCATTTCAAAGACACCCTCATCCTCTTTTTCAACTCCAACCACAATCACATCCACAACCACAACCATAACCACAGCCACAATTACAACCACAACCACAACCACAACCACAACCACAACCACAACTCAAACTCATACTCTTTCCACACAATCATTACTCTTTTCCACACTATCATTACTCTTTTACACACTACCAACACTCACCATGCATGTACAACTGACTCCACATGAATGTCATCAAACTTTAAACATAAAGGAATTCACAGAATTAAAGAAATAATACGCGTACGGGGATTGAAAATTCGTAATTCATTGCCTTAATCATTTTAAACATAACTAATAGCATTCTAAAAACTGCTACTGAAATCCTCATTTTCTGTCCAAACGGTGCAGAATCTGAGAAAATTGCATTAGACGAAAAGTGTGCAGAATGGAGTTTTACTTGGGACAACGCGGGCAGAACCTTAAATTTCATTCGTTTTCCTAACAAAAATCTGAAAACAAAATTCTGCTACTGTTAAAATTAAAAGAGAAAATATTAGATTGAATTTCTAATATACTTTTTCTGCTACTGTAATCCTCATTTTCTGCCCAAACGGTGCAAAATCTGAGAAAATTGCATTAGACGAAAAGTGTGCAGAATCGAGTTTTACTTGGGACATCGCGGGCAGAACCTTAAATTTCATTCGTTTTCCTAACAAAAATCTGAAAACAAAATTCTGCTACTGTTAAAATTTAACTACCTAAATCAGTAAATAAGGAATGAGTTACATTTGGAGTGAGTTAGTAATACTCACCGTGATTAAGTGCAAAGAGATTTGTTGAGAAAGATAACCAAATCAAGAAACCCAATACAAGCTTGGCTATGGAAATTGAGGAGCTCTTCTCTCTAGAAATTTTCAGCAAATTGAACTCTCAAACTTTCTCTTATCTCTCTATGTGACTCTCTCAAGCTCTCTATGTTAGGAGTGTAGAATGTGTAGTGTGATTGGGTGTATAAATACTCAAACTTCCACTTAGAAAACATTTGCCTAACATCCCACTCATTCTCCATTAATCTCCACTAATTACAAAGAAAGTGCAACAATGATGTGTAAATATACACTTGCAATTCATAATGCTCCATTGATAATTGAAAGGGTAGGTGGAGTTGGTGTGGGTCAAGGTGTGTTTGGGAATCAAGCTTATGGCATTAGGACAACACACATACTACAAGCATTTGCCAAACAAGGCCTAAGGGAAAACTTTAGCAATAATAATTGGGTATAAAGAAATTTGTCCAATCAGTTACTCCCAAAATTCTGTGGAAGTTTAACACTGCGCGGACAGTTTTAAACCTAAACTAGTATTTTCGTGACACGGTGTTTATCACAAAAATACAGAAAATTCATTTTAATGTTAGAAAGAGTTTTCTGATTTTATAAAAATACAGTTGGAGTTTAAAAGAAATAATTCCACCGTTTGAAATACAGATTTGAAATTTAACACAGGTATTGCCAGTTTTTAGGAAAATTGCATTTTGACCCCAAAAGTAATTTCAATTATGGGATTAGTCAAGAAATAAATTTTTCACATAAGAATTTAAATAAAGGCAGACAATGTATATTTAATTTTAAATATGGCAATGCAAGAAAATGGGGGTTATTACACCTGTGGCTGTAGTCCTCGCTGTTGATTTTGCTGGGGCCGATCATAACTCTGCTGTGGTTTCCTGGTTCCTTCCCAGATTCTCTTGTTTCCTTGAAAATTTTCCTGAGGTCTCCATCCTTGGGTATTTCTCGGTGGTCGTTTATGGAAATTCCTCGGTTGAAACCCTCGTGACGACTGAGGTCGATTCATCTGTGATTGCTGTACTGAATTAGCATCCTTTTCTAATCCTGTAGCAAATCTAACAATTTCCTCATACGACTGGTTTAGATGACCAACCATCATATGTCTAAGGTGGGGGTTCAGTCCTTGGTGAAATCTCTTTACCTTCTTCTGCGGCGTGTCTATCATATGCTGAGCAAATCTGGATAAACGCTCGAACTGTGTTGTGTATTCCCGTACATTCCATCCTCCTTGGATCAAATTTAGAAAGTTCCTTTCCTGTTGATCTCTCTCATCTTCTGGAAAATACTTATCCAAAAATCTGCCTTTGAATGTCTCCCATGGCATAGCTCTAGCGGCATCGATCCCAACAGTGGCTTGCTCAGCTTCCCACCAATCTGCGGCGGCATAGGTGAGCTGAAACGTAGCAAGGCGACGTTTCTCTTGTTCATTGCATTCCAATGCTCCAAATATCAACTCCATCTCTCTTATCCATTGCTCTGCTTTCCATGGTTCTGTTAGTCCATCAAACTTTTCGGGACGTAACCCACGAAAATTTGCTAATAGCTTATCTCCAGTCTGTCTTGGTGGCGGGGGTACAAGAGGTCTCTGGTGGGTGGAGTGATTATATGTATCCCCCACATGCTCCATCCTCTGCATAAATGCTTCAAAAATTCCCGTTGGATCCATCCCTTCCGGTATAGGTGCTCCATTACGTGCTTGGTGATTTCTCAAGGGTCCTACCATGATGATAACGAGTATCGCCTACAAACGACATATTGATCAGCTGAAAGTCTTCTCGTAGAAACGAACTCAAGATAGAACAAGAAACAGCAAAACTAACCATTCTACTAAACAACACTGCACAACGCAACAACCAAACAATAATAAAAGTACTGCTCGTATATATATATATATCAAAAGATGTACCGTATAGTACACACTAATCAAACTGTGTACCATATGGGACAAGAGTTACAACAACTAAAGTCAGCTAATACTATACAAAGCTATGGTCAATAGCTATCTCTCAAGCTCCCAAAAATCTAGTGGACAACATGTCCTAATATAAACTAACAAAATCTACACCCTGCCGATCCTGACTCAAAAGTCGTCAGCATCTGATCCTGCTGGTGGTGCCTCATCCTCCGGGTCTATATCCATTTCCTCGAGTGGATCATCCTCAACTGGTGCGACAAGATCTCCAACTACTACCCCTATATCCCAATCCTCTATCATCTCTGCATCATCGTCCTCCATCACGTCTACTATCGCCTGGTTAGCGACATCAACAGCTACTGCAGCGAATCCGTCGGCTATATCAAGAGCTCCTGCTATAGCCACCTCTCCCATAACAAAATTTGCTGGCTGTGCTATCATCTGAGCTATCCATCCTACTGCCATATCGGCCATGGCTGCCATATGCATAATGGGTCCAGCTGGTATCTGAAGCACAACGGGTATCTCTGGCACAACTATCTCCTCGTCGGGTACCTCCTCGTCTACCACTACGTCTGCCTCAATAGCCTCTGGGTCTGGTACTGGATCCTCTGGCTCAAACTCTGGCTCCTCGGGGTCATCCTCAGCTTCATCATCATCTGCATCGTCTGCATGCTCATCCTCTACTGGGTCCTCATCATCTATCGGCTCCTCCTCTCCATCTCCACCCATGTCCTCATCGGGATGCTCATCCTGAGGCTCTACACCTTCCTCATCCTCAATCGGCTCATGCTCTGGCTCTGGGACGGGTACGTCGGGCACTGGTGATGGTGGGGCTGCTGGTGCAACTACGGGCTCTGGTGGACCGGCTACAATGGCTCTCAACTCAATCTCATCCATCTCTGGTTTACTCAAAACTAGTCGCAACATCTCCTGGCAAATGTCTCTGCCAACTCTCGCTAAGTGGTAAGCATCCATGCGCATCTGGGTCGGGTGAGTACTCCTGGTCACATAAAGTGCTCTCCACATGTCTTCCTCTAAATGTCGACTAGCTATCTGGCACACACGCTCACGATAAAACTCTGGGTCAGCTGGCTCCACGGTATCTCCATGGATAATATGTCCTCCATAAGCATCAGTCACAAACTGGTGAAACTCCGGATCCATGCTATCCTGCAAAGGAAACTATCTATCGTCAGGAAGACGAACTTATCTTATACTCATATCTCATCTCAAAGAATCTTAACACACTAGGACCAGATGGTGTGGAAATACTTAGTGAACAAAAGTATCACAACCTAGAGTACCGAACGCAGGCTCTGATACCAAAAATCCTGTCACGCCCCGGAGCAGCATAAATAGAGAAAAATAAATTTCCTTTATGGGTCCATAAGGAATGACAGGTGAAAGTCACTAATAATCCACACCACACAGTACTAGTCCAAAAGAAAAGCAACAGTAACCAACTGAGAATAACACACAGTGTTAACTATTACAAAATATCAGAGTATGGTCCACAGGATCACAACAGGTCTGAAGACAACAAATGCCCAAGTACCCATTAACAAAAGTTTAACAGAACAACTGAAATTAAATCTAATTATAACATCTTCAGTCTTCAACTGGCATAAGGATAATCCTTCCTGGTGTAATCGTCATCGGTGGGGCCTTCCTCTGGATAACACTCATCAGTGTACTGGTCATCACCTGTAAAACAAGGGGCAGGATATTCTGGACGGGGAATGTCCAGGCAATAAAAGGCCGTCAGCTTACTGAGAGCTGAGTGAGCATAAACTAACGAGGTACCAGTTATCTGAAGTAAACACAAGCTTATAAAAACAAGAGTTAACATCTTATTATAAAATAACATTATCTTGTTCTTCTATTCATTCTTATAAACCGACCCTTATCGTCTTATTACTCACATACCGAACTCAACGTATTCAGATGTCATGAACAGACTCAATCGTTTAACTCTAGGGATACACCCTTATTCTGTCCATCGCTTTTAAGAGCAATGGTCCTGCTCACCGCATGTCATGGACTTCACGTCAGTCTGTCCCCAGCTTTTAAGAACAATGGTCCTGTTCACCGCATTTCAGGGATATAACGTTTCGAACAAGGCATATCAAGCTATTGCCACGACTTAACGTCATCTACTAGTGATCCCAGCTCACCGCTTTTAAGAACCATGGTCCGGTTCACCGCTTTTAAGAGCATATCACAGATCATCCAGTCTATCTTAAGACTTCTTGGTCCAGCTCACCGCTTTTAAGAACCATGGTCCGGTTCACCGCTTTTAAGAGCATATCATGACCAATCATCCATCCACGTACCATTCCCGGAACTTACCAAACCTACTTACGTTCCATTCTACATCGACACATGACAATTCCCAATGTGGCCTGACTACTCGGATTAAAAGAAACGGATATCGAACTTATATCAGAAACAACACGTCAACCCACGTCTTCATATTACTTTTTATTCATTATCCATAAATCTTTGGTGTCACATTTCTCCTGTCTACCCCATAATCGCATAATGGAATTCCGAATTAGAAATCGAACAACTAAACCTCTTATATAATAAACAGGCAAAGGAAACTATGTACTGATCATGTCAATCGATTGGAACAAAAGTTCAATCGATTGGAACAAAAGTTATGTCAATCGATTGATAAACATGTCAATCGATTGGAACAATGTCAATCGATTGAAATCCTATTCAATCGATTGGGATGCAACTGATGTCAATCGATTGAGATCATGTCAATCGATTGGAACTACGTCTTCTCCAGCAGTTTGTAAAAATAGCATATATAACCGTGCACTACAGGCATTTAACCCATCTAAACATCGTAATAACTTGCATAAACATCACATAAAGAGACCAAGTGAGTTAGAACTCACCTAGGGTGCGTTTGGGTGGTGTTTAAAGCTTGAAACCTTCAAACTCTCTCTCTCTTTCTCCTCTTCTCTGTCCAGCCCTCTCTCTGTCTCCTCCTTCTTCTTTCTTCTTCTTTCTGCTTCTTCTCGTTCCTCCCAGCTGCCACGGCAGTGAGTGTGTGTGAGGGTGTGTATATATGTGTAGATATAGAGATATATATATGTGTATATATCTTACAAGAGGTATATATCTCTCTCTCTCAAGCTGCCAAAGTGACCCAAGGCCACAAATGGACGAGTATATATAGGGGTATGGGAGTGCCACGCGTTTAAAGCTGAAGGAAAGAAGAAAACATTTCTCAGGTTATGTCAATCGATTGAGACACCAGTCAATCGATTGGTAACAGATATTTGTAGTCAATCGATTGAAAACAATGTCAATCGATTGAGATGAATGGCAATCGATTGGAATGTTTGACACGTCATCACTTTCAGTCGGTTGAATGTAAATCGATTGGGATAACTTATCAATCGATTGGTATCAGAAAAGTGTCAATCGATTGGGAATATGTCAATCGATTGGTATCAAAATTTACCAAAAGGAAGAGAAAGTTTATACGAGTATAAAAATGAAATACCGGGTCTTACTAATATATCAAAATACAGGGTATTACAGAAACTTTGATTTTCTTTTTGATTCGGAAACTAGACTCACAGAGGCATCTTGTGTCCAAAATTCACCGACATCAAATCATGGGAAGCATGCTTTTTCTTTTCTTAAAGTTCTGGTCTGCTCTCTGCAATTTTTAGAATATTGTGACCAATTGGATAAACTTTGTAAATAATGGTCCAAATGATTCTCCTATGACTTAGGGCTTAAACCACGTCTTAATAATGATTAATTAGACTTAAATCCAAAGGCTAGATAATCCAAATCAATGAATAAATTCATAGTTAATAGCTTACTTTTGTTCATATTCATGAATTCATATACATTCATCCATACATGTTGATACTTGTAATTAGGACTTATTTTAGCTAGAGCATGTTACTTAGGATTCAATAATATATCTTGTTTAAAACATGTGGACTAACCATTTGTTTTGTAGCGCTATTAAGGTATGATTTCTCAAGCTCCCCTCTAGTTTATTCATTTATTGATTTTATTGATTTTCAAGCCTTTTTTAAGACACCTTAGAATTAAGTCTTGCCTTATGTGTATATATATGTGATTAAAGACCCTCTTTCAAAGTTTTTATTTATTTGCATGCATTGCACGTTTAATATTCACTGCTAGATCCCGGGTAAGTTCTCTAAGTTCTCTACTTTGCATATCATGATTGCTTGCTAAACGAATTACTTGATTTTGAATGATATTTTATCGTTAGCAATCTTGCACCCTTTTAGACATGCTTTTGTGATGTATATCTTTATATATGTATTAATTGAGGGCATACTTAGATTAATAATTGGATTAAAAGGATGTTGAGTAGAGGCCTATCGCGAGATATGATGAGAGGGGGTGTTTTAGTCCGCCGGACTCCTTCCCCTCTCATTTCATAATCCCCGGACCTAGTTTAATCTTTGGTTTCTAAAAATCGGCTTGCTTTTAAATAGGTTTCTTAATTTTTCCTTTTAAAAATTAAGTGGCGACTCGTGTTTTTTTTTATTTTGAAAGAGAAAACTTTTAATAAAGAAAAGCTGTGGATAATAAGAAAAATTGCGATATCTACACCTACACAGAGTCAGGTAAAGAATTTTGATTTCCTTTAATATAAGTAGTGACTTCAAACAAATAGAAGAGCTAGGAATATTCAAATTATCAACTCGTTCTTGAACCAAAGTCATAACAGAATCTGGGACCATAGTAGGTTTTACACCATTAATTAATTTTTATTTAATACTAGGCCCACTGCATTAGCCAATAGGAGAGGAGGGTGAGCAACTTAAAAGTGAGCAACTTTGGGGTGAGCAAAAATGTATTCACCTCAAATTCATATTCCAAACAAATTTTTGGAAAAAAAAAATTTATATAGAGAAAAAAACGTTTTTTTTTTTTAATCTGTAACATGCATAATTAGCCCCTCCCAAATTTTTTAAAAATTAGTTTATGTGGAATATATTGGCCCAATTGAAATTAAACTCAGCTTCAATATTTGTCACATCGATCACTTTATATATATATATATATACATATTATATTATCGCTTCTCAATTTTATTCAACCCAACTTGTACTACTATCCGTCAAGCTATACAAATTGTAATAAGTGATCAAGCCTTATTATTTGAAAATTGATAATACATAAAATCTTACGGAAGAATGCGAATAAATAGAGCCATAAAAATTCGCCTGGATTGCTGCCCCAGAATCTCCGTATAAATCCATTCCTTTGTGCACATGCGTCCAATTCCAATCTCAGCCCTCTTAATGATCCGCCCTTACATCTATATGATATAAAATAAAATAAAATAAAAAATTTATTGATGTTTCTAATACCTGGGCCATGCCGGGCATGTGATTTGTTGAAGCCGAGCCGGAAAAATGATCTGGCTTCAAAACAATAGCCAAGGCCACTTCTGTGGGCCAGTCACTTTGTCTAAGCCATACACTGGCGGACCCACCTGCAAGTGAAGGGTGGCATAGACCCCCTGAACTTTTAAAAATTACAGAATTACATATAATATTTTACAAATTTTACAAATAGGTTCTCCTAAAATTCACACAGACCCCCTCTGGACTTTTAAAAATTCTAGATTTACATACAATATTTTATAGATTTTAGACATAGGCCCTCCCGGACTTTTGAAAATTCTAGATTTATATGTAATATATTACAGGTTTTAGAAATAGGCCCCCTAAAATTACATGATTAACCTCAAACTAGGGGTGCTAAACCAATTTTACAGTTTTACACATAGTTGTGTATAAGTAGACCTAAAAAAAATTCGTTTCGAAGACGTTGCCCCCGAATTCCCGTATAAGTTAGGCCCCTCTGACCAAAAAACCTGAGTTCGCCCCTGAAGCCATATAATAACTAGGGCCAGGCCCAGCGGGGTGATTGGCCACCACTAATGTGAGCCCTTAACTAAGCCATGTTTTGATGAATGGGGGAAGCACTGAAACTACCATTGTGTTATAAATAATTAATTCCATCTATTTGGTAATAGGTGCCAAATGGTTATAACATTTAAGTTTTATTGTCTTTACTCTTTCGTTTGTTTAGAATCTTAATCATTTGATGCTCTTAGGGTGCGTTTGATAAAACTGAAAATTAAGTGCTGAATTTAAGTATTGAAAATTTTAAGTGATTTGCATTAGCAAAACTAAAAATAGTGTTTCAAGAACTATAGACTGCATTCAGTGATTATTTTCAGTAGAAAATTTCCACTTAATGTTTTCAGTAGATTTTTGGTTGCTTCTTCAATTAAGTGGTGCATTATCAAACACACTGAAAAAAATTAAATGCTGAAAATTTTCATTTTCACTACTTAATTGGGTTATCAAACACACCCTAGTCTTTTTTTTTTTTTAATCACTTGATGCTCTTAGTCTTAAATCGAGAAAAATGTGGACTTTGATTTTGAACACATTACGCATAAAACTTGTCACGGATAGGATTATGGGAACAAAAGTCCAATAAACCATTGCCAAGCTCCACGAAATGATGGCTCCAATTAAAGGTAATCGAAATACTAAGCGAATTGTTGATGTGGTTGATTTGATGCTACTGCTCTTGGGCCTTTGCTGATTTGGTTGGGAGCAGTTTTTCTTTTTTTCTGATGCAGTTTTTCTAGTAGTGCTGGTACAACATGAGTGTTTGTGGTTCTTGTGCAAAATTGTTTAGGAGTTGATTTCCAAGCTTTTTGGGGGGGTTTTTGATTGGATTCTGTTGAAAATCTTGATTGGCTCATTGTTTTTTCTAGGTTGGGGTGATTGTATCTATCTCGGCCTTTTGGCATCTTTTATAAAAATTGATTGCTGGTCAATAAAAATTAAAGGTGATCAAAGTAGTGGTTGATTTCTAGCTTTTGCTAATTCTATTGCTTTTGCAGCAAAAAATTTTTAAAAAATTTTTATATAAATATATATACATATATATATACTAGTTTAAACGCACGTGCGTTGCACGTGAACGGTGTCTGTCTAAAAACTAATTAGGAACAGTAAGTCAATAAAAAAAATAAAAAAAGATAAAAAAAAAAAAAGATTAAAATAAAAAAAACACTTAAATTAGGTATAAAAAAAAAATAAAAAATAAAAAGAAGAAGAAGAAGAAGAAGAATTCATGCAACTTCCACTATAAAAAAGATACACAAAGCATATACAACAATCAATTCATAGGGTAAAAATAATAAAAACTGTTGAATTATTCTTCTTAGACCATTTGTTTATTTGTTCAATAATAATATTTTTATGTTGCTATTTAACTGTTACCACATGTCCTAGCTATAATTCTTTCTTACATCTTTAATATTTTGAATTTACTATTTTCTTTGCTCATTACTTAATAATGACTATATATTTATTTATTATATGACCACATATGTTAGTATTTCATTAATTTTCCGTGTTTGTATAGTAATTTATTAAACTATAAAATTATTTCATATCTTCTAATTAGAATAAGTTACAAATCCATGATCTAGCTTTCTTAAATATTTTTTTATATACATTAAAATTTGATTCCTACAAAAAGGATTTAGGGAGCCCTCTACGTTCAAGATGGTCAAACTTTTTGTGCTGTATGGCTTGAAAATTCTTAAAATCTTCAACTGAAATTTTTCATAAAGCCTCTATTGCAAAATTGCCAATATAATTGAAAGAATCACATAAGAAAAATTTTTATAACGGGAATTGATATTAGAAAGTAATTGCTTATCCATGGAGTTCGCCTAAAGAAAGAGAAAAGATATTGAAACATGACAGAAGAAGGGGAAAAAATGGAATCCACTAAGACCAAAATAGAAAAAACCAATAGGATGGAAGTTTTAATTTAATTTAAAGTCCTAAAATTTTGAAAATCTATTGATAATCTATATCGAAAGAGACTTTTAGGCTCTATTTGGTGCACATATTGAGGGATAGGAAAGAAACGAAAACACTAAGGAAAATATTTTCCTTTGTTCATGAGCTAAAAAGGGCCTAAGGGTGTCCATTAATTTAATAAAATTGAAAATTAAGTGTTGAATTTTAAGTACTGGAAATTTTAAGCAGTTGAATTTGCTGTACATAACACATGAGTATTTCAAGTATTGAAATAGACTGCAATTAGTGATTATTTCTAGTCGAATTTTTTCAATTAAGATATTCAATTGGTTTTTGGCTGCATTTTCAATTAGAGTAATGCTAGAGTCACAAAGAGATGCTTACAAAATGATATGGTATCCCATATGGCAGAATTAAGTGTGGTGACTCTTTCAATTAAGTGGTACATTATCAAATGTATTGTACAAAATATGTGCTTAAAATTTTAATTTACCACTTAATTGGTTATAATCACAAGCTAAATTTGTCTAGCTAACTTCCTATCTTTCTTGTAGAACTTAAACAATGATAACAATTCTATGAATTATTGCTAATAAAGATAACAATAGTAACTTTTCATAAAGAAAAATATTCAATTAAGTTTTACATTCAATAATTGTGTTGCTAAACGCATGGGTAAATTAAATGGGAATGGAATAGGACACATGTCAGCATGGAAGTGCTGGATAAGCACGAGTGAGAAAAATGCACTCTATGTTAAATGGGTAACCAAATATTAAAGTGGTTGAAATTGAATCCTAAATTTTTTGAATGCATATTTTACCTAGAATTGGTTCGATAGAAGTTACCTATATCATTGTTGGTATGGAATAAACATAATCGTGAGTGACTCATCATAGAGCTCCAAAAAAGAAAAAAGAAAAGAAGAAGAAGAAGAAAACAAATCAAGATTCTTTAAAAAGAGTTATGTAATACTAAGAATTGATATTTGGAGTTGATGGGTATAGTTTTATGTCTGTGAAATTACTTCAGTACCCTTAATAGAAACTGGATCCAATAACTGTAAATAGAAGTCCCGTCATGAGAAGGGGACTGATGTTACTATAACTAATAGTTTTTTTTGTTTTCATTTTGACCATTAAGTTATTGAAAATATTATATTAATAGTAATGGTATACTAAAATTGTTAAAATTCTAAGAAAATTACTTAAGTGAAAGTGCACCGATTGATAAAAGTGTAAACCACTTATGGGCATCGGTAATTATCAGTTGCTTTATATCTAACATACTAAAACCGTCTCACAAATGAATTCATCAAAATAACCACTACGATCTAGATTTGTAATATTTGTTGATCTATCTCTGCACATAAACATACACATAACAAACAAATATACATACGCATATAATATATACAAAAAGAGGTTATTAAAAAAAAAGTCCAAGAAAAAGAAAAAAAAAAAAAAAACCAATGGATTTAGTTTATTCTATAGTCCAACAAAAAGAAAGTTGATCTATGAGGCACATAAACATACACATAACATACAAATATGCATACGTATATAATATATATATATATATATACAAAAAGAGGTTTAAAAAAAAAAAAAAAGAGTTCAACAAAACGAAGAAAAAAAAACCAATAGATTTAGTTTATTCTAGAGTCCAAAAAGAAAAAACCAACCAAACACATAGATGTTGTTATTAAGTTGTAGGACTCTTATGACATGAACACACTACAAATAAAAAAGTGGTATACTAAACTTTTAAAACTCTAAATTCTAAGGAAAATAATTAAGTAAAAGTGCACCGATTGATAAAAGTGTAAAACACTTATGCGCATTGGTACATTTATATATATTATAGATATAGATATATTGGAAAATGGCAAAATTTCTTGCTACAATTAAAACCTTATAAAGAAAGGAGCTTGGAAATTTTTTGGGTAGGGTAACTCTATCAATGTTTGGACTGATCGATGGAATCCCCACAGTCCAAACTTCAGATTAAATCCTAATGCTATGTTATTATAGGTCATGGAATTAGTGAGACAAAAGAAAGGAAAACACTAAAGCTCTGTTTGGTTGGAGGATTTAGAGAAGGAAAAGAAAAGACAGATAAAAATTACTTCCCTTGTGTTTTTCTTCATATTTAAAGAACATTAAAAATTGAAAATTTCTGCAAAAGTAATACTATGTTTCCCAAATTTTGTATATATCCTAACATGGTCTCAACATATGTGACATGGGACTACCTTCAATAATAGTCGGACTACTACATCCTCCATTGAAAATCAAGTGAGTCCACTGCCACAATTTGATATTCAAATTTGGAAAGCATATCGTTACTCTTTCTGAAATATATATAATTGCCGTATGAGAATTTAGGAAGTCAATGACTCATCGTTTTCTTTGTTAACCAAACAAAGGTAAATGTTTTTCTTTATGTTTTCTTTTCTTTTCCCTCACTAAATTCATGAACCAAACAAAGGCTACCAAAAATGTTCTCCTTGGTTTGGTTACCAAGCTTCACTACGTACAAGAAAAATGGGTATATTAGCAACAAAAGTGTTCGTCGCTAAAAGTAAGATTTTAGTCGCAAAAAGTATTTGCCGATGAAAATATTTTGTCGCGCCTTCGTCGGTAAAACAACGCGGTAAAACCTCATCGGAAAAGATCTTTATCGACGAAAGTAGAGTTCATCGCCAATCATATTGATTATCGATCAAAGTATTATTGGAAAATAAGTTATACCTAATGAAACAAGTTCATCAGGGAAGAGCAACCGTCAAAAAAAAAAAAGAGCGCCATTAACGACAAATTATTCGTTGGTAAATGAATGGGTGTTAGTGGAAAAATTCAATAGTTATGAGGGTCAATTTGTTGAGTTTTAGAGTTTAAGGGGTATTTTAAAAAGAGTCATAGTTGAGGAGGTGTTATTATAATTTACCATATTTTCTTTCCCTAGAACAAAAATTGAAAACAACAAATTTCTTTTTGTTTTCAGTTTTTGGTCAAATTTTGTTGTCATTTCTGTAAGAAATATGTGGGCCATACGGGCACCCACATACATTGGACCGGGTCCAATGGGCCATGGCTCTTGGAGCCCTAGGGTTTGGATATGTGTGTGTATATATATGATATAAACACAACATATTAATCTATCCCTAAGATCACAGTAGCCTCTCTATCTCTCTCTCCCTACGGTTTCTCTCTCTAGCTAATCACCAAGGAGCTTGGGATTTAGAACGTGACTATCATGGGGATGGCTCAAGAAGCGTCCTCTACGACCTAGGCGATGCATAAGAGAGTACACGGAGGCAACATGGAGCAGCAGTTCGTGGGTGAAGTCGCCGGGCTCGTAACAACACCGTTCGGCGATCCGTTGGGTTATTCCGCTAGGTAAGTGACCTAAACCCGACTCGTATGCTTACGTGCATATAATCTACATTGGTATCAGAGCCTATAGGTGTTTGATTCACCCGTTTAATCACCCGAATTGAATCTGCCATTAAAGCTTAACCAAGCTTTTTACCAAAACTTTGAAATTTTGATTTTGAAGTGGGTCTACATCGAAACTCCAATGTGGGTCCAATTTTTTGGCATGATTGTGTCCCTCATGGTCCCTAGAGTCCCCCCACAAAGTCCCATGGCCTGATTATCTCAAACGAGTGAGATATTGCAAAACCTAATTTTTTGGATCAACAAAAACGAATTTTTTTTTCCGACTTTGATCCAATTTTCTGGAAGATTTACTCCATCAATGTCTCTGTTTTTTGGCTTAAAATTGTAGTACTCCGTGAGAGCTTTCCAACGATATAAAATTTGTAAACTTTGGATCAATATTGAAGGAGATACGAGCTTGCAAAGTAGGAGGGTTGAGCAGCCCCCAAAACCCAGATTGGTTTTGTTTGGGGGAAGATGAACCAGAGATTTACCACGCCCACTCTCGCTGAAGAGAGTGGGGCCCACTCTCCGGCCGACGTTGGTCCGGTGACCATGGGTCTGGAGAGTGGAGGTGTGTCTCTTGGCCCTGGTCCATAATATATTTTTTATATATTTTTATTGAAAACATATTTAATTATTTTGTAATTAAAACAGTTTCTGCTATTAAATTAAATAGTTTTTAAATATTTTAAACTGTTTTAATTGCTTTAAAATTCTGGAAAAATGTGAAAAATTAATTTTTTAATTTTCCTATCTTATGGACACTATGTGGGACCAGAAATAATTTTATGGTAAATTGTTTCATCATTTTTGGTACTTTAGAGCATAAAATATATGTTTTATATATGTTTTTAATTGCTTAAAATATCCAAAAATGTATATTAATTTTTTAAATTAATATAGAGTGTGTAGTACACTGTAAGGGACTTTAAGATAATTTTTGTGTAAATTATCATGTATTTATGGTATTTTAGAGCATATAATTAATGTTTATGGACGTTTATTTAATTGCTTAAAATAGTCATAATACATTATTAATTTTTGAAATTAATATGGGACATAAGGGACACTGTTTTAAGACCATGTAAAATTTTTTGGGACCCATAGATAATTTTTGGTAAATTATCTCAATCATATTAATATTTTAGAGCATATAATTATGTGTTTTTGTACACGTATTAAAATTGCTTAAAATATTTTTATTGATTATTAGTTCAAATAATTAACACAATGTGTTTAGAACACTAGTGGAAGCTTGAGAAAATTATTTTAGTGTATTTTCTCGCTCTTTGTGACATATTTTAGAGCATATTTATTGTGTTGAATATGCAATATTAATTGCTTAAAATATAACCAATTATAGTTGTTAATTCTTGAATTTAATGTCTAGTGTTCTTGTACACTAATTGGAGACTTGAGAAAATTTTATGAATTATCTCATTTTTTTGGTATTTTAGAGCATAAAATTTATGCATATGGGCATTTATTTAATTGCTGAAAATAGCCAAAATAGATTATTAATTTTTGAAATTAATATGGGGTGTTTGGAACACCATATTAGACCACTGAAAATCTTTGGAGAACAAATTCTTGAAATTTTTGTATTTTTTGGAATTTTGTTGCTCATAGTTAATTTTGTTTAACTAAGATCAATTTATTATGTTAAATTGATTCAAAATGTTTTTGGGCCTTGGTGAAATTCCGGAAATTTTTATTTATAATGAAAATTTTGTTTTTCAATTAATTAAATTTTCCATAAGGTTTTAAATTAATTGTTAATTTAAAGGGCCCTTAATAAATTGGTTTTAAATTATGTTTTAAGACCTAAAATTAGGTTAAAATTAATGAAAAATTCAGAATTTTTTCATTGATTTTACTTAGCTTATGGGAGCTATCCGGGCTGTGCAATAATCATTTTATTGCACATTTTATTGCACATTTTAGAGGCTCATTGCATTGTTGGTCACGTTTAATTACTGTTGTTTGTGATTGGTTGACCCTATGACCTCTAATTCCTCCTCCTTAAGTGGAGTGACGGATGAGTCCATTCATTTTAAAATAAGACCACATGAGTGCTTGATGTGTGTGATTAATACAATTTAATCTGGCTTAAATGAATGGACAATTAATTGACAATTTATGGAGCTTGTGTCCTCACGATGTATGTTTAAGGCTGTTCTTGTATATGTTTATGAACAAAGCATCCCTATTTTTTATGGGCTATAAATGTAATGTGAGGACGAGGGTTTCATTTCTTGTATTGGAAAAGCCTACTTGTAAAGGGATGGTTTTCTTTGTTCATAAATCATACACTTGAATTACCTTAACATGAGCTCTAAGTTGTCAATTCGGACCCACGTAGGGGTCCGTGCGCATTTTTGTTGTATGGTGCACTTAATATTACTGTGGATGATCTTAGATAGGTAATTGTACCATCTAATTGATGTTTGTTTAGAAAAATCAATTATAAAAAAGTTTTTCTTGATTTACAAAATTAAGATTTGATTAATGAGCAATAGCGAATTCTTTGGTCTTAAATTGTAGAAAGGGGAAAACTCATTTGTAATTGGATTTTAAAACAAACCTTATGAAATGTGCAAATAATAATGTCAACCCCTTGCGCATGTTTTCAAATATTTCTCTTCAAATTTTTGGATTCACAAAAACAAAAATTTTCCAAACCACACTTTGTCGATCTTTATAAGAGTAACAAGTTTAAAAGGGACTAATTTTTTTAATATGGCACTGCAAAGTAACACACCGATAGAATGAGTAAGAGCTTGTGGGCTTTAGGCTTATTCTATGGTCCAACCCATTAAACCAAATAATGGGCCTCCGGCCCAATATTATTATAACCTTAATAGCCTATAATACTTGGCTCGAGAAGGATCATAGCACGCGCTTTATGATAAGCAACATGCACCATGATCTTGTTGGGAAGTATATGTACTACCCAATAGCCAAGGTATTATGAGATCAGCTCAAATTTGTTTTCGATGGCACATTCACTACTAGATTAAGCATCTAGTTATGAAGTTCGGGAAAGTAAAGGAAACGTTCCAAGTACACGATGACTGGACATCTAAGGTCGATGACAGGTATGATTCGTGATTTCAGAATACTCGGAACATCTTTACTGGTGAATTGCAGTTTCAGGCTATGATTAGTTATTTGTCTGATTCGCGGGTCCATAGAAAACAAATCATGATCCACAACGGAAATGTTAAATTTTTGGGTTTTGATATTTTCTGACATGTTGAGCTGAATACGGAGCGCCAAAAAGGTGAGGCGAACTGTATAGCTACACTCTTGACCACTACTTCCATAAGTGGAAGTAAGCGCAAGGCCAATGGGCCTAAACGCAATGGTAAGGGTAAACCCGCCTGAAGGTAGGATGGGGCCAGCAAGTTTGCGCCCAAGGCTAACAAGGTGGAAGAGCGCAATTGAGGGCGTTCTCCAGTTCGGTATTAATAGGATGGATACTTTTTTGTGGTAGTGTTACTAGGACATGGTTATCTAGGGATAACTACTTAAGAGTTGTTTTATATAATTCTAGTTTCCTCTGTTATTCATTTATTCTGAGACATGACATGCTGGACTTGAACGCATAGGATGTAATAGGATGACTTGATTAGCTCGAGAAGCCCTTTTGGGCCCACTCGCTGAGGTTGACCTGCCTATGTGTGAGTCTTGCTTAGTTGGCAAAGCATGTTGAAAGCCTTTTAGATAGGCTATTAGAGCTACTCAAGCATTAGATCTAGTTCACTCAAATATCTGTGGACCTATGGTTGTAAAGGCACGTCATGGCGCCTCTTATTTTCTCACTTTTATAGATGATTTCGCACGATGTGAGGATCGCGAGTATTTATCTAATCAGTTCTGGGAACTATGTGAGGAAAAAGGGGAAACGCAGACAACTTTTCTATTCCAGAAACTCCGCAACAATATGGTATTGCAGAAAGAAGGAATAAGACATTCCTAGATATGGCTAGGACTATGATGGCGCAAGTCAACCTCCCAGTATTGTTTTGAGAGGATGTACTCTTGATTGCTGCCTACATAGTAGAGTGCCTCTCCTCAGTCAGTTCCTTCTACCCCCTTATGAGCTATGGAAAGGCGGAAAGCTCATTTTGGAGCATTTGCGCCCGTGGAGCTCAGGAGGTCATGTTCACTATACCTCGTATAAGTACGAAAAACTATGCTCAAGAGCTGGAAATTATACCTTTATAAGGTATTCTAACAGCTCGACAGGCTCTGTTATGTATAATGAACAAATGGGTATAGGAATGACAAATGGTGCCACATGATATTGAGAATGACTTTCCCAGATTTGTATTACTAAGAGAGATCTTGACCTCTATGAGTTGGAGGATGTTGAAGACAACATACCATCTTTAAGCGAGGGTGGGGAGATTGAGAATCCACATCCAATAATCTCAATCTACATCCAATAATCGCTATAAAATGGTACTAGTCTCCAGCCGAGTGGGAGTACACCGCTAGACGCTAGTGGGAGTGTACCAAATAGTGGGAGTGCACCGCTAGATGCTAGTGGGAGTGTACCAGATAGTGGGAGTGCACCACTAGGCACTCAAGATTCTCAGGTAGTACACTGTATGGTGATGAGGAAAACGTTCCCTATCGCTGTTTTGAAATTGAGGAAGACATTTTCATATGTGTGCAAATGTGTGCACAAGTGGATGAGGATGAGCCTGCTTCTTTTGTTGAAGCATTTTTCTTCGTCTGCTGAAGCAGAGTGGATAGTTGCTATGCCAGATGAGATGAGTTCTATGGACGTGAATAAGGTCTGGGAGTTAGTTGATAATCCGCCTGTGCGTAAGACAATTGGAGACAATTGTGTTTTCAAAATCTAGCGCAAGGCAGATGGTTCAATTGACAAGTATTAGGCGCGCCTTGTGGCGATACTTTGTACCCAGAGAGGGTATAGACCATGGAAACATGTTCTCCCAAAGGGTGAGATCTAACTCCATTCGCCTTATCCTAGCAATTGTCGCATATTTAGTTTTTGAACCTTTTTAGTTGGATGTTTAAACTGTCCTTTTCTCAATGGAGAACAAGACGACGAGATAAATATGGATCATCCCATTGGTGTTGTGACCAAAGGGAATGAGCGCAAAAGTGTGCTGTCTCAAACGATCTATTTATTTTCTCAAATCGTCTAGGCAGTGGTACAATGTGTGTACATTAAATGGTCCAAGGAAAGTGTTTTAATTCTTTATATGTTGATGACGTCATTTTAGCTGGGAATGAGATGAGTTCCATTGTCGCCACTTGAGAGTGGTTGTCCTCTCAGTTTGAGATTGAGGACATGGGTGATTCCAACTATGTGTTGGAAGTTTAGACTGTGAGATATTGTTCTCAGAAGCTCCTCTGTTTGTCTCGAGGGACTTACAAGATGTAGGTTCTTGAACGTTTTCACATGAAAAACTGAAAACCCATAGACATCCCATTTTTGGGGGACTCACTTTGACCTTAGATCAATGTCTTAAGAATAATGAGAAGAGGAAACAAATGTCCAGTTTTCCATATCCGTCCGCAATAGGGAATCTGAAGTATGCTAATGTGTGTACTCGGTCAGATGTCTGCTATGCGGTTGGTTTAATTAGTCGTTGTCGTAGCAACCATGGTCCTGTCACTAGAGAGTAGTGAAGAGTATCTTGCGATATGTTCGCAGGAGGACTGTGGACCTTGCCTTATGCTGTCCACGATGGAAGCATAATATGTGGTGTGCTTATCAGCTGTTCGAGGAGCTATTTTGGTTTAAGAGTTTTTGTAGTGGCTAGGTTTTTCACCTCATAGTGATGAGGTTGTGCTTATCTATGTTGATAGCACATAAGCATGAGCATATGCAAAAGATCTCAAAAACCATTCTAGCACATAGACATTCGTTTTTGTCACATTTTGAGATGTAGTTTGCGCAAAGGGAAGTTGTCTTGAGGCATATCTCCAATTGGGGATTTGATGTGCTTAGACATTTTATTGTGGTATTGACATTATTATTCAAGTTTTTTATAAACTAGTTGGTTTCCATATATATATATATATTTGTTATAAGTGGAACGGATGCACATTTCTAATATGTCACCGGGCTTGAATCGACCTGCTCACACGGGTGATTCACCTTAGCGCCTAGATAGCGAAGTAGGACATGCGTGTCTACGACGCTTAGATGGCGAGCAAGATGAGACATTTGTGTTCATGGCGCTTAGATAGCTAGCTAGGACATGTGTGTCCATAGCGCTTAGAAAGCGAGCTTGAACACTTATATCTACGCAGTATAAGAACAGCGAGCTAGATATAAACCCTATTATTTCTATATGTCGCCTTAGATGGATCTAAGATGAGACCTTATACTTGGTCGAACATAGAGATATCCCACGACTCTATGTAGCCTGTTTATAGCCGAATGTGAGTTTTCAGACGGGCACCAGGGGTGGCGACTGTGCTGGAAAACTCTGGTTAGACGTTTTGTGTAACGTCTAGACTAAGATTCGTATGGCGTTACTTGTTTTCCAAACATAGAGTGACATGCCCATTTTTATGGAAGAACGCCATAGCGTACATTTCATACTGTATGTGCTTTTGCGATCGTTTGTGGAGCAGTGAATGGATTCCTCTTCATTGCTGTGTGAGCCATGTAGCATATCCAAGACATTGGTTATCCTACAAACTGGTTGCCTTCACGACTTGAGACTATGTCATGAAGAGGATGCTTGATGACAGCTACTTTAGCATGCTATCCTAGGACGACGAGACAATTCCGTTCTATGGGGCGTGTCTGGGCAAGCGGTCAAGTTAGTCGGATTGACATGTGGGCTTAGGGAAGACCATTCAATAACACACCATGTTTTTGTAACTCATTAGCAGGCCTGCGACAATCGTATTTTGTTACTGATATGTCATGAGTACATTACATTGAGGTGGTGCAGCAATTCTTTTCACCGAGGGATTGAGGATGCTGTGTCCGGTGTGGTTGAATTGTCTAAGGCATACACGAGAAGCTTCCGAGTGATGTGTCTTGCTGGTTATGGTGATGATTTGGCATTACACTCCTGTCGCTGTACTTTCTTTTCGTAAGGTCGCACGTTCTATTTCCCTGTATGAAGAGATGAGAAGTTCTGTTTCGAGAGATTGGTTTTAGTACTAGCCCTATGTGGGTGAGTGGGAGATGTAAGAAATATGTGGGTCATACGGGCACCCACATACATTGGACCGGGTCCAATGGGCCATGGCTCTTGGAGCCCTAGGGTTTGGATATGTGTGTGTATATATATGATATAAACACAACATATTGATCTATCCCTAAGATCACAGTAGCCTCTCTATCTCTCTCTCCCTACGGTTTCTCTCTCTAGCTAATCACCAAGGAGCTTGGGATTTAGAACGTGACTGTCATGGGGATGGCTCAAGAAGCGTCCTCTACGACCTAGGCGATGCATAAGAGAGTACACGGAGGCAACATGGAGCAGCAGTTCGTGGGTGAAGTCGCCGGGCTCGTAACAACACCGTTCGGCGATCCGTTGGGTTATTCCGCTAGGTAAGTGACCTAAACCCGACTCGTATGCTTGCGTGCATATTTTTCTACAATTTCAAAAAGAAAAAAAAAATGAATACACATTTTTGGTGTTCATTTCTTGACAAAGAAGTACCAGAGGGAAGAAGAGCGGGGTCTTAGGTCGTTCCATTGCATAGGTTGAGTGTTCCACCTGTTATCCAAAATATATCTATGTATAAATTTGAAATCTAAAAACATAACAAATACTGCATAATAAATATAATTTGGAATACATGCAAAGACATGATATTAGATCGAGTCACAAACTGCGTTCACTGTCCTTAAGACAATTATGCATTGCTCATGAATTTACGACATTTTATTTGTCTCATATGAAACAACAATCTCCCCTTACTATAGAAGCACTTCAAATAACAAAGTTCTAACGAACCATATACTAATATTTGTACTTTAGCTGTAAGACACTGACACACACTCTATATATTATATCCCTTCTAAATGAATAAACATGTGTTATGTCATATTCGAAATTAATTGGAATATGGAATATACGATCGATAAATAATACACGGGCAGTGAAATGCCGGATTTCTTTATCAAAACTAAATTTAGCATTAGGTGACATCACAACCCATGTTCATGCATGGCATCATCATATGCAAGCTTTTGGGTTTCCAAATTTCTATTATATATATACATATAAAAAAAAACTCATGTGGTGTTTTAGAAATGGCTGAAGATGGAAAAAATAAAAAAGTATTAGATAATATAATAAGCAATTGACTGGTTTAACTATGGGAGTTTCGGTCATAGTCCCTCAAATAAAATCCTTCCAAACTAAAATTTATGTTACTTTTCTTTAACATATTATGTCATTTTTATGTCTAAACAACTTCAAATTGCTATAACTTTTGTTTTGCAAGTATGTTTTTTTCGTAAAATTTGATTTTTTTGAATCATCAAAATGAGATCTATCAAATGTGATCAATATTGACCATGAAATACAGGAAAACACTTCTTAGGTCAATAAAATATTATATAAATTGATATAACAAGGAATATGAATTGAGTAAAGATTGGGACACACCCAAAGACACAACTTTTTGGACACAATCCAAAAGATGTGTCTATATCTCTTGGGTTGTGTCCTAAAAGTTGTCTTTGGGTGTGTCGCAATTATTACCCGAATTGAATTAGATAGAGACTATTATTTTTTGGGGGTTCGGGCCCTAGGATAGCCACCTTTAAGTATAAGTAAATTCTAGGTGCTTTTAAGAGTTCAATTTTGTTCTCATTTTGTTCATTCTTCTTTTTTATTGGCTAATGCAGTGGAGCCTAGTACTTTACACCATTAATTAATTCTAATTTAATCCTGAATCCTACTACATTAGCCAAAAGAGGAGGGTGAGCATATGTGAACAATTTTGGGGTGAGCAAAAATGTCTTCTACTTTTAATTTACCATGGCACATAAAATAGTTAGACATAAGGTCGGGGAAGGTTGCAACTTGGAATGAATCAAATGGTTGAGTGGGAAAAGAAAATAATTAAGAAGCTCATATTAGGTTTGTGAAAATGTTTTAGCATGATGCTACAACATAGGGTTACTAATTAATATGTCACGTTCATAGGCTTTACCAGTCATTAATTTATTGCATTTAACCTTGTAGCAATAATGAAGATCTAGCTAGAAGTTAGAGTTTGGCGTTGTAGCGATGAAGATTTAACGTTGTATGACTGAAGTTTGAGATTGGGAAAATTTAGAAGTACATCTTACTTCGTGTACAGTTTTTGTTTTTCAAATCCCTTTTCGAGTACCATATCATATAACAAATTAAAAATGATAGTGAGAGTGAAATGCTGGTTTTTTTTTTCCTCTTTCTAATACTAAACTAAGCATTCATGCGACATCACAACTGATGATCATGTATGATCAACATCATCGAATCTAATTGTACTGTAACTAGAATAAAAGTAAATAACAGATCATACATAATTTGCATATTAGGTTGACTTTATATGCCATTACACACCTAACCCCAATTAGGTGGAGGATTGGGGACGGGCGCCAAGTTCGGGTGGGCCTGGACCCATGGCTTCCCACACCATCTACTTTCCGCCCCGTCTCACCGATGTCGGACCATGCAAAAGGTATGTATGTGTGTCAACTCTTCAATTCGGATGGCAAAACGTGGAACACTGACCTACTGAGCAACAATTTTCATCCGCATGAAATTGAGGCGATTCTGACAATTCCAATTGTGGGTAATAGAGGGTGGGATAAAATTATCTGGCACTGGGAGAACAAGGCCAGGGTGTTATTCAGTGAAGTCGGCCTACAGGATTGGTCTTCAGGCTAAGTTTGATCATATATGGGAGCGGGGCCTCAACATCATCTAGGTTTGGGGGTTTCCCGTGGAAAGTTTTGTGGAATCTTGTTGTCCCCCCAAAACTTTGGGTTTTTATTTGGAAGGCTTGCAAAGACTTCTTACCTTGTTTTGCATCTTTGGTTATAAAGGGAGTCCCAACTGGGGCTCTGTGTCCGCTGTGCTCTATGGAACCTGAAACAGTCTCTCACGCTTTGCTGGGTTTTTCATGGGCTCGAGATGTGTGGAAAGCCCTTATGGTTTCTGAGTTTTGTCGTGTTGATCGCCACATGCTGTTTATGGACTGGACTGAGAGCATCTTGCTCGAGCAATCCTCCGTGACATCGGATTTGTTTGCGTATGGGGCATGGGCTATTTGGAATAATTGGAATGCATTTCTCCATGAAGGAGTGGTTCGGGGCTCAACGAAGATTGGGTGTTTGGTTGAACAGCTTGTTTCGGAATTTCATGAAGTTGAGGAGGGGAGATCTTCTCATCGTGAAGCGGTGAATTCTGTGGCCCGATGGCAACATCCCATGCTAGGCTTTGTGAAACTGAATGTTGACAGGGCTGTGTTTAAAGAACTGGGTTGTGTGGGTTTTGGGGCTATTTTACGTGACCATACGGGAGAGGTTTTATTGATTTTCTCTGACTTTCGCTCTGGTCTTTGGGATCCCACTTCTGTGGAAGCATTTGCTTTATTGGACGCCATTCTCTTGTTAGTAGCCTTGGACAGGATGTGCAATTGATCGTGGAAATGGATGCGCCTGGAGGTGGTGAATGAGCTTAATTCGTTTGAGCCCCATTTTGGGCAGTTTGGACACGCTATTGATGTGATCAAGGCAGAGCTTTCGGACTTCTCTTCGGTTAATTATGGCTTCGTGCGTAGGGACTGCACCTTGGCTGCTTACGGTCTTGCTAGGCATGCTAAGTCTTATTTTTGCTAAGTTTGTTTGGTTTTTTTAGTTTCCTCAATTCTTGTTAGACGTTGTTTTCAAGGAGAATTCTCCTAATTATTGAAATCTTCCAATCTTTCCATGAAAAAAAAAATATGCCATTACACACTACTAACATTATATGCAATTAACTTTTGGGTTTTCAAATGTATATTTGATAATAGCATGCGTGGTTTAGAAATCTTTAAGATGGAGAAAATAAGATATAATTATATTTCAGTCCTTATATTTCAGTCATTTTTATGTGTTAAAATTACTAGTCAGTCTATTGCTTTTTCAAAATTGAAAAAAAAAAAATCAACTTTTTTTGCAAAATAAAAAAGTCGCAAAATTTTACATGGCGTTTTGGAGCAACTCTTTATACGGGTGGGAGCACTACTACAACAGTTTTGACTTTTGTGGTGCGCAAACGCGTCACAAAGAATCAAAAATGCGTCATAAATACTTATTTGTGACTCGGTAATGCGTCACAAAATTCGAAGTCGCAAATGATCTTTAGTGACGCACATAAATAATAAAAAATTGTCATAGATACCAAAATATGCGCCACAAATGAATTAGTATTTGTGAAGCACTATACGCGTCAGAAATAGTGACCTTTTGTGATGCATATCAAGCGTCACAAATCAAATTCTCCATATTTAGAATGTTATTTGTGTCACATGAAATGCGTCAGAAATACTAGTATTTGTGACGCTTGTAAAGGCGTTACAAATACTCTATCGGAATTTTGTGTAGTATTTGTGACGCGTTAAAGTTCACCACAAAGTGTCACAAATACTATTTGTTATGCATATATATACGTCACAAATACTATATCTGAACTATGTGTAATATTCATGACGCGTTAAAGTCTGCCACAAATACTAGAATTTGTGACACCTGTGTATATGTTACAGATACTATATCAGAATTATCTGTAATATTTGTGACGTGTTAAAGTACGCCACAAATAGTACTTGGAAATAATCATTTATTTATTTATTTATTTATTTTTGTAATTTGTATGTGCTATATACCTGCGATAATATCAATCTTACAAAAAACACAACAACGATTTGCATGCACACAAAATAAACACCGATATACAGTTTAAGGTTCAAGTCCAACATCAAAACATAAATTCATACAAACAAAAAGTTTAAATTTGTTCGAATATTCAACTAAAATTCATGTCACCCTCTCTAATCATAAAACACTTCCAGCATCTGTAATCAAAAAACACTTCCAGCATCGGCCACCATCCAATGTAACGCCAAACCTGAAATGTGAAAACAAAAATTATACTTTAGTCCACATGCGTCAGAAATAGTAGTGATTTTATTTTGGCGCACTATATGCGTCACAAATAGTAGAGGTTTTATTTGTGGCGCACCAGATGCGTCAGAAATAATAGAGATTTAATTTGTGGTGCACTACATGCGTTACAAATAGTAGGGATTCTATTGTGACGCACCGAATGTGTCACAAATAGTATAGATTTTATTTGTGGCACATTATATGCGTCACAAATAAGGTCCAGTAAGTGGTCAACCACATTTTTTTGCGACTTTTGTAAGTGCGTCACAAATACTAAACGTGCGTCACAAATACTAAGCATGTCTCACAAATAATGATATTTTGTGATGCGTTTGTGTGCGTCACTAAAAAAACCAGATTTGTTGTAACTCTTGAAACGTTGGGAGCGTACTCTTCCAAACGCAGAGAGCAACCCGTTTAAAAGTCGGGTGCAACTCTTCATAATGTTGAGCGGAATTCTTCAAACATTGGGAACAAGTCTTGAAACGTTTTGATGCAAGTTCAGAACGTTGAAACAAAAAGTCGACTAAAATACAAAATTACTATTAAAAAGTTGTTTTTTTAAAAAAAAAAAATTTGATGACTTTTAAATTTTTTTTTTTAATTGTTGATATTTTTAAAATTTTCAAAAAGTAGTAGACGACTTTAAATTTTGTACAAAAAGTGGCTGAAATCTAATTATCCCCCCAAAAAAATATGAGACACAAGAAATTTTAAAATTAATTGACTGATTCTCATTTCTATTGTGAACATGATATGATAGCACAATTCATGAATCATGCTGCAAACATTAAACATAAAGACATTGAAGGATATACTATAATATGTACAATGCTAATTAATATAATAGATAATTGTTGGAAAACGCCTCAACTAACTCTCAAAAGTTTTAAACTTCAATTGGTTTGACCATTTTCTAAAAAGGACAAAAGTAATCTAATTCAGTGCTCACACGGTACAAGTGCATGCACTATAGAAAATCCAACACGTCCCCCCAACCCTCGCGCGCATTTTCTTTCAGCCACTCACACCATGTGAGTGGCTGTACCATATGATTTCCATTTCGAAAATATTTTTTTAACCTTTAAACCTCCATAACTTTTGATCTACAATTCTGTTTCATACAAATTTTATACCATTGGAACCGTGTCGACGAGAGCTACAAAACTAGTACCATTGTTGATACCTTTTGAGTAAAAGAAAAAAAAAATTTATTTTTACATAGCATGTTCCAGACAAACCTAATATAATTTTCACATAATATTCGTGTATGAGTTATTGAATTTTCACGTAATATTCACATATGTCAAGTTGATATGTTGTAAGAAAAAAAAAAAACCGAATGTTCACTTTGTTCTTAATGAGAGTTTTAGTGAAATTTCACAAGAATTTTGCATTTGTTTGTGTCGAAAAACTATGCTTTAGAATTAATTTGTGAAATTTGATTTTTTTAAACGAAATATGCATTGTTTAATATGAAAGAGGAAAAAAAAAATAGAGTGAAATTTCATGTTTTTACATACATAAATGTTAAGTGAAATTTCACTGAACTTATACATGAATATTAAGTGAAATTTTACTTAAATTGACACTTGAGGGACTTTTTTAACAAAGTAAGTATCAAATTAGACCTTAAACTCTAGAGAGTTACTTCTAGTGACTTTTGGGATAGTTAGTGAATTTTCACTTAACCTACTAAGTGAAATCTCACTGAACGAGTACACGAATATTAAGTTTAACTTCATGTTTTTTAGGAAGAAAGAATGTACGAGTTCAGTGAATTTTCACTTAATATTTATGTATGCCAAATTTATATATATAAAAAAATTAAAAAAAGACGAATTGCAATAAAGCCATTGATACCTCATTAAGGCTTAGTTTGGCCCCCATTTTGGTGCTTCTCATTTTTTAAAGCACAATTTCATGTTAATTCATTTGGTAACTAGTTTATGAGCTTTGCAAAAATTGAACTTAGGGCTTTTTTGGAGAGAGCTTTTAATATTTTTCATGTATTCAGTGAAATTTCACTTAACATTTTATGTATATCAAGTGAAATTTCACTTATTATTCATGTATGTAAAACATGAAATTTTTCATGTATTGAGTGAAATTTCACTTAATATTTTATGCATATCAAGTGAAATTTCACTTATTATTTATGTATGTAAAAACATGAAATTTGTATGTTTTGAAAAGAAAAAACAAAGGACGAATTTTAACAAGAATTCCTACACTTGTTTTGGTTTAAAATTGGTATTTTATAATTGATTGTGAAATTTGTTTCTTTTAACAAAATATGCATTGTATAATATGCAAAAAAAAAAAAAAAAAAAGAAGAAGAAGAAGTGAAATTTCACCATACATATATGAATATTTAGTGAAATTTCGCTTAACTCATACATGAACATTAAGTGAAATTTCACTTAACTTTGCATTTAAGAGACTTTTTAACAAATTAATAATCAAATTAAACTTTAAAATCTAGTCACTTACTTCTAGTGAATTTTACCTGACATACATGAAAGTCAGTGAAATGTCACTGAACGCGTACACAAATATCAAGTGAAAATTTAAGTTTTTTAGGAACAACTGAACAAGGCAGGTAAAATGTCAATTTTTTTTCGCTCAAAACATATCAACAATGGTACTAGTTTTGTAGCTCTCGTCGACACGGTTCCAACGGTATAAAATTTGTAAAAAACAGAGTTGTAGATCAAAAGTTATGGGGTTTAAAGTTTTAAAAAACTTTTTCGAAATTGATTTCATATGGTACAGCCACTCACACGGTGTGAGTGACTGAACCAAGGAGAGGGGCGCGAGAGGCTCTGGAGTCACATGGGATTTTCTATGGTGTTTGTATTTATACCGTGTGAGCACTAGTTTAGATTCCTTTTGTCTTTTTTAGAAAATGGTCCAACCAATTGGAGTTTTAAACTTATGAGGGTTACTTGTAGGATTTTTCAATAATTCCCCCTTAATATAAATATAGTGGTGAATGCCATTTTCTATTTTTTTTTTATCATTTTATCGATGGTACATTGAATGGCTGGTAGAACCCCAACTTGAGCGCCGCGACAAATCTGGATCAAGAGAGGATGAATGCATATATAATTAACAATTGTTATTGCTTTATTTTGGCATTAAAAATAGCTAGATATAGACTCAAATGAGGAAGGTTGCATCTTGGAAGTCTGAATCTGTTTGCACCTAAAAAATACATTTTTTAAGTTAAAATTTGTATAAAGCCGATTGAATCTTTTTAATCGGACTCATGAGACCGATTGCAAAATTCATGACTGATTGGTTAAAAGTTGATCGGACTAACCACTAGTTGATCGGGCTAGCACCATTATTTCAATCGGGCTGATCATCATTTGATCGGACTACTACAGTCGGGCTGATCACCATCTCATTGGGCCACTACAAAAGGTGGGCCCTGCTTCAATTATATCACCATCGGGCTAGCACCCTTGCTCGCTCAGACTTGCCACCATATGATCAGACTGACCAATGTATAGGATTATAGCCCGATTACAAGTGTGTATCGGACTGAGAAGGCATGGGTAATCTGGTGGGCCCGAGGGTGGCTATTTAGCAAGGGTGTAAAGCTTCAATATCAAATCTGCTTCAATCGGGCTGCATGTGATGTCAACGGGCAGCCTCGGCTTTGTCATCGGGCTGATTTGGTCCGCTGCTACAGGTTGTCAAGTTCAACTTCAGTATACCATTTGACTCTAGGGCAGGCCGTTTACATGTCCAAAATGGGCTTCCATTTAAGGCCCATTATTAATCTGCCATCATTTGGTCATATAATCATATTCAACCATGTGGTCAAAGCATTTCGGGCATGGCACTCAATGCAAATCGGTGGATATCATGTATTAGTTCAATTCAATGCCAACGGACTTATGTTTCATTTCCATCGGACCACTACTTTGGTTGGCCATTGCATATTTGATCTTATCACTTTTGGAAAGTGATATGGTTGGCCACGAATAGAAGTATATCATCCCTAAAATATTCTTAGATGATATTGTCATGATATGGTTGATTAATGTTACCATATCTTGATAAGGTACTTAGTTCCTTTCCAAGTCTATCGAGGTTTGGAAGCATTATCAGAATATGGAATATCTCAATATGATATTTATCTATTATGAAAAGATAATATTATTTGATTAGGGAGGTGTATCTTTTACTTGCTTGAGAAGGAAGCCGAATGAAGACTGAATATGGGCTACATTCAAGCTGCAAATATATATACACATGTATATATATATATATATATTTCGAAGATATGGAAACTATTATCAGTTTATGGAAATAAACTGGTATTTTTTACCAGATAATGATTCATTAGATATTTCCTACCTTATCTAGAATACCTCCATGGCCGCTATAAATTAACAGGCAGGCCAAGCTGTAAAGGGACTCCGCGTCACCTCGACAAAAGCATCCCAATGCATTCTAAACAGCACTCCTAGCATTATTTTTATTTTCCTAGGCTTTCAATTACTCTTTTGTAATTTCTCTTCCCTTTCAATTAAATAAATCTGTCTTTTATTTAATTTCATTATATCTTCATCACTTGCTAGAGTTGTGTGCTTCAACACTGTCTAGGGACCTAGAATAAGGGTACTTTCCTACTTATTCGCACAATTGCCTATTAGAAGTTAGATTCATGAAACCTTGTGTATCACTCACACAAAGTGCTTTTAGAAATTTTTTTGTTTATTAGTTTGGGTCTACCTAACAAGGCTCTGGCACGCCCGACCAAAAAATATAGCAAACAATTTGGCACGCCGGGTGGGACCGCCAAGTGATGAGCCATGCATACACTGAAGCATGGCTACACTTCTACAATAACCAGATTGGTTGGCGGAATGAGTCAATACGCCAACTTCGCGAAGAAATCTATCGTCTCTACAACGATGGATATTGGAATGAAACTGGTCATCTTTACAATGAGATAGACCGTTTTGAGGCCGACATGCGATTTTTTAATCAAGAAATCGGCCTCCTCAAAGCTTCGAGTGGAGCTGATGAACCGCCGCCCGAGGGAAATTCGTTCATGTCTCTAGACAATTTTCTATACGGTGACTGGCGAAGGAAGCAACTTTGTGACAACATTCATCGTGCTCTTCAAGACATGAAGGCGCACTCGAGAGAACAGCAGGCAAAGCTTAGCCGGTTTGAAGGAGACACGAAAGCAGGCCTGGCAATACTAGAGGCTCAAGGGCAGAAGATCGAACAATTTTTAAAGTCACGACAACGGCCCGAGAAGGCCGATGTTACTGCTCTAAATCAAGAGACTGATGACTTTGGTCATCTTGATTCCACGCTGTCCAAACCGCTCGGGGGGCAAGACGGCGAAAAAATAATTTTTGATGAAGAGCCGAATAATCTTATTTCGGCCATAGAGCTCCTCACCGACGTTGAAGAAGACGATGAAGCGCTCGGGGGGCAAATTCAAGATGAGCCTCAAAATTCTGTTGAGGCCGAAGAGGACACGTGTGATAGGCCGAGTGATCTCGTATCGGCCATAGAGCCTCCTAGTGATGAGGAGGACGATGATGAAGACCCTCTTGTTGATGAAGAAATCGGCGATGAAGGGCTCGGGGGGCAAGCTTCGCAGAGACCGATTGAAACTAAATCGGTCCATGAAGTTTTTAAACATATTTCCTTCAGGAAACTTAGCCTTGAGGAGTTGTTCAAATTTTTCGGTCTCCTTATAGTGACCGATTATTATTTTTATTTTAAGCCAATTAATTATTTGGCTTGGGTCGATTTACATCCACGTTGGCTGTGTGGATGTCACCAAAAATTAAATATTATTTGGTGGTTGTTTTTGCAACAATGGTATTATCAAGAGACTGAAAAGTTATTAAGACCGAAGGTAAAAATATTAATTCGGTCTAACTAACAGTGCTATTCGGACTTAAAGATCGAAAGCAAGAGAAATAATAATAGTAATGCTGGAAGAATGCTTGGGATGCTGAATCGGACATAGAGGCCGATGGTGTAGTGTCAGAAGTGCTTGTGTAACAGTTAAGTGGTGGAGCCCGATTATACGAAGTTGTTACCAGTGTGTATGCTACAAAGTAAAGGGTTAAAAGTTCAATATGGTGGGCCCGATGATCAGCTACAATGGTAAGGCATTTTCATGTGGCTTGTTTCAATAGACAAATGCTAGAATAGGACCCACGTGATAATTTCATGTCAATTCATCGGTCTAAGCACGGAGGCCGATGGAAATAGTAATGGTCCGATGTTTATTAGAATTTTTGGGCAATCGGTCATAAGCATCTGTCCGATGTCATCGGGTTGCCATAAATGGTTGGACAAGGAGACTGATTATTTGGGCTTAAGTGGCAAACAGTCATCGGTCATTAAAAGGACAAAATTCGGACTAAATGATTAGGCCGAGCTAGAAAACATGGCTATTCAAAATTCAAAGTTTTTCATTTTAAACAGGCAGGGGGGCAATTGTTTGCACCTAAAAAATACATTTTTTAAGTTAAAATTTGTATAAGGCCGATTCAATCTTTTTAATCGGACTCATGAGACCGATTGCAAAATTCATGACTGATTGGTTAAAAGTTGATCGGACTAACCACTAGTTGATCGGGCTAGCACCATTATTTCAATCGGGCTGATCATCATTTGATCGGGCTACTACAGTCGGGCTGATCACCATCTCATTGGGCCACTACAAAAGGTGGGCCCTGCTTCAATATGGCTGTATTATATCACCATCGGGCTAGCACCCTTGCTCGCTCGGACTTGCCACCATATGATCAGACTGACCAATGTATAGGATTATAGCCCGATTACAAGTGTGTATCGGACTGAGAAGGCATGGGTAATCTGGTGGGCCCGAGGGTGGCTGTTTAGCAAGGGTGTAAAGCTTCAATATCAAATCTGCTTCAATCGGGCTGCATGTGATGTCAACGGGCAGCCTCGGCTTTGTCATCGGGCTGATTTGGTCCGCTGCTACAGGTTGTCAAGTTCAACTTCAGTATACCATTTGACTCTAGGGCAGGCCGTTTACATGTCCAAATGGGCTTCCATTTAAGGCCCATTATTAATCTGCCATCATTTGGTCATATAATCATATTCAACCATGTGGTCAAAGCATTTCGGGCATGACACTCAATGCAAATCGGTGGATATCATGTATTAGTTCAATTCAATGCCAACGGACTTATGTTTCATTTCCATCGGACCACTACTTTGGTTGGCCATTGCATATTTGATCTTATCACTTTTGGAAAGTGATAAGTATATCATCCCTAAAATATTCTTAGATGATATTGTCATGATATGGTTGATTAATGTTACCATATCTTGATAAGGTACTTAGTTCCTTTCCAAGTCTATCGAGGTTTGGAAGCATTATCAGAATATGGAATATCTCAATATGATATTTATCTATTATGAAAAGATAATATTATTTGATTAGGGAGGTGTATCTTTTACTTGCTTGAGAAGGAAGCCGAATGAAGACTGAATATGGGCCACATTCAAGCTGCAAATATATATACACATGTATATATATATATATATATTTCGAAGATATGGAAACTATTATCAGTTTATGGAAATAAACTGGTATTTTTTACCAGATAATGATTCATTAGATATTTCCTACCTTATCTAGAATACCTCCATGGCCGCTATAAATTAACAGGCAGGCCAAGCTGTAAAGGGACTCCGCGTCACTTCGACAAACCGCATTCTAAACAGCATTCCCAAAGCATTCAACATGCATTCTTAGTTTTAGGCAAATAAAAGCATCCTTTTATTTTTCTTAGGCTTTCTTAGCTTTCAATTACTTATTGTAATTTTTCCTTTCCATCAATTAAATAAAAATACTCTTTTTATTTAATTTCTCATGCTTGTTTTCATCACTTGCTAGACTTGTATGCTTCAATGCTGTCTAGTGACTACAGGCCAAGGGTACTTTCCTACTTGGCCATCACAATCACCTGTTCGAAGTCAGATTTTCATAAAGCCTTGTGTATCACTCACACAAGCGTTTAGAAAATTTTGTGTTTATTAGTTTGAGTCTACCTAACAAGACTCTAGCACGTCCTAACCAAAAATATAGCAAATAGAATCAAAATGGTTGTTGAGTGGGAAATGAAAACTATGAAGCCCATATGAATGGAAGGTTTCATTTAAAACATTTAAAATTGATATGTAGCATTTTGCTGTTAATGGCTGCAGGCACATGACTGTAAGAGGAGGCATTCCTAGTTCCATTATGGGTAATACTTGGGGCACAACCAAAGTCATAATTTTTTTTGCACAACCTCTATTTTGTGTCTATCTCTCTCCTAGTGGGCACTGTGGGGTCACTGGCACTGTGGGACCCATCAAGAGAGAGATAGACACAAAATGAAGGTTGTGCAAAAAAAGTCGTGGCTTTGATTGTGCCCCAAGTATTACTCTTCCTCTATAGCTCCAGTAATAGGATTTACTAGTACATATGTGTGTGATTAAAAAAAAAGTGTGATTAAATATTACATGTGGAGCAATCATAGTTTCTTTTTCTTTTTCTTTTTTTTTTTTTTTGGCTCGAAAGAGCAATCATAGCACATGTCTTAGTCAATATGTCTTCGTTTTATACTAGCTATGTACTTCATCTTCATCCATTCACACTGAAAAGGGGAAATTATTTCCATTATCAATATCACATGTAAAATTGGGCTCTTAATCTGGCATCAGCTCAAGAACCAACAACAATGTTCCGGGTCTAACTTCTTCATCAGAGAGAGAGAGAGAGAGAGAGAGAGAGAGAGAGAGAGAGAGAATGCAGATCCCTGACGTCTCACAGCACTGGAAGAAGCTATGGGATGTTTGGGATGTTCGTGCGTTTGTTATCCTAAGCCTGTTTTTGCAAACATTTTTAATAATGTTTGCTCCATTGAGAAAGCGAACAGCCAACAAAGGGATAACGGTGCCGCTCTGGTTAGCCTACTTACTTGCAGACTGGGCAGCAGGATTTGCAGTGGGACTCATCTCCAACAACCAAGCCAACGATGGTGAACTTCAAGTATTTTGGGCTTCTTTTCTTTTGCTACACCTCGGTGGCCCAGACACCATCACAGCTTTTGCCCTCGAAGATAATGAGCTGTGGCTTAGGCACTTGTTTAACCTCATATTCCAGTGTCTAGTTACTGCTTATCTCTTCTTCCAAACCCTTCCCAGAATTAATCATCATGATGAGCAGCTATTATTGATCCCAACAATTCTCATCTTTCTTGTGGGAGCCATCAAGTACTGCGAGCGGACACGAGCTCTGTACCTTGCCAGCATGGACAGCTTCCGAGACTCTGTGATTAGAGATTTGAATGTCCCGCCAAACTATGCTAAGTTCATGAAAGAATATGCTTCCAAGAAAGAGGTGAAACTTCGTACCCGATTTGAAATGATTCTGGAACCTGATATAATTACAGAAGCTCAAGTGAATGCAGTGAAAGAAGATTTGACTGAGGAGGAGGTGATTTTGCACGCTTATCGGTTATTTGATGACTTCAAGGGGCTCATTGTTGATCTTATTTTCAGCGCTCACAAGTGGGGAGTGAACAGAGGGTTTTTCTTCAAGACAAGTTCGAAAGATGCTTTTAGTGTAGTTGAGGCTGAGCTCAATTTCATCTACGAAGTTCTATACACCAAGGTCTCTGTGGTTCACTGTATGACAGGATATATATTACGGGCTATTTCTTTCGGGTGTCTTGTTGGGTCCCTAGTATTGTTCTGTCTGATAAGAAAGAAGGAATCTGATCGTCTTGATGTTGGAATCACTTACACATTGCTGGTTGGTGCCATTGCTATTGATGTAATTTCTTTCCTCATGCTCATTTTCTCCAATTGGACTATGATTGCCCTTGCGAAGTCTGAGTATAAGTTATTTTCTGGTAAAATCCTTACGCTCTTGATCAAATTCAAGAGGGAAAAGTGGTTTCAACTATCAAAAAAGCCCTCCCCTTCCCTTTTCTCCTGTTTGGGATTTCCTCCACAAGTCTTTCGCCGCAGGTGGTCTGAATCTATCCCCCAATACAACCTCATTTTTTATTATCTACACCAACGCTCAAAATTTAAGGAAAAAATCATTGGTTATTTAGGCCTTAGTGGGTTTCTAGACGGACACAAGTATGTGAAAAATAAGAAATTCACTCGAGGATTAAGAGACTTCATCTTCGAAGAGCTGCTAGAGAAGTCAAGAACGGCAGATGAATTCGAAACTGCCAAGAAGATATGTTCACAAAGGGGAGGTTGGGTTCTTCGTAAGCTTGGAGGCTGCGATTCCTTACTCCATTATGTCGAAAAAATCGACTATGATGAAAGTCTTCTATTGTGGCACATTGCAACGGAGGTCTGTTACAACGAAGACAACCAAATTGCTGCTATTCAGACCAATAATAGTATTGGAGCATCTAATGGTGTCAACAATCAAAATCGTGTTTTTGCAAAGCTATTGTCCGATTATATGTTTTATCTTCTTAAAATGCAGCCTGATATGATGTCCACAAGGGTGGGTATTTGGCAAATATTACTTGGAGACACCTCTGCCGAAGCCATCGATTTCTTTCACTTTCGGAGAGTGAAATCAGAAAAGGGGCAAAAAAGGAAAAATCCTGATCAAGAACAGATAGAGGCATGCCGGAATATACTTCAAGTTAATACAGATTTCAAACCCATGACGGTAATGGGAGACAGAAGTAAATCTGTGTTGTTCGATGCTTGTGTATTGGCTAAAAAGCTGAGGAGCTTGGAAGGGAAAGATAAATGGGTCATAATGAGCAAAGTGTGGGTGGAAATGCTTTCTTATGCTGCTTGTAATTGCAGAGCATATACACATGCCCAGCAGCTGTGTAAAGGTGGAGAGCTCATCACTTTGGTTTGGTTGCTAATGTTTCATTTTGGGTTGGCGGATCAATTTCTGATACGTGAACGTGCTAAACTAATTGTAAAATAATTGTGGGGAAATAGCTGGATCTAAATTGCTCTATCTATTGATCGAGTGTTTGTCTTTTCTATTGTGGTTGTTGAGCCACCTACAATTAAATCATAATTGTCTTTTCTATTGTGGTTGCAGAGCATATACACATTCTTCTAAATTTTCGGAAAATATTCGAATTTTTTCAGAAATATTTTCGGAATATTTTTTAAAATTTCAAAATTTTCGGAATTCTCAAAATAATTCCGATTCTGATCTGATTTTTTTTTTTTTTTTTTTTTTTTTTTTTCAGAATTTTCGGAATTCGGAATTCAATTTTTGGTGTCAAAATTGGAATTTTTTCTTATAATGACTTTTGTTTAAATTTTTGACTAGGTTGGATTTCAATTATGCCTACATATTGCGTTTGAAATTTGTATTTTGAGGCAAACCAACATATTCTTTATTTATTTTATTTTTATTATTATTATTATTATTATTATTATTATTATTAGTTTTTGGGTGGGGGAATTAACACAATTTCTAGGGGGCCAATCTTAATTATCTTTGAAATTTGTATAACTATGTATACTATTTTATTAATTTTGAAAAACTTGAGGGGGGCCGGCAATGCACAAAACCATAACCACAGGAGGATTAAGTGTCAACTTTTAAACCGTAGATGGATAAAATGAAAATGAACCTAACCATATAGAGACAAAATATACTTAACCCTTTTTATTTTTATTTTTAATGTACTTAACCCTTTTTATTCTCATCATGGAAGATCCGTGTAATTTAACTTGAGACTTAGGAGTTTAGGGCTGGTTTTATACATGACTCATTCTTTTTACCACTGGGCCAACCTTGGCCATAGGCGAGGTTCGTAACCGCCTAGGGCTCGCAATTTTTTCAAATTTTGCTTTTTAAAAGAGTCTCAAAAGATGTTGAGTAGGGCCCAAAATGAAGTTATGCAATATGTTGATCAAATTGTTACGGGGTCGATTCGTGCAAATATTGGAAAAGAATAAATGTTGTAATGTGTATGCCCTATTGTAACTTAGCCCACCTTAAATATTTTGCACAATTCTTGTCTTCTCACTTTCCTGTTTAATCAACTCAAACTATTTTACGTTACTACAAACTTTATAAATTATAATCGGTGATAAGCTCTTATTATCAACCCAAAGATAATATATATATATATATATCTCTATGAACACATATAGAATTACAAAAGGGCAAGCCAGAGGAGAACATGTTCAAAAATCACTATATGCAATAAGGATTACAATCACTAAACCTCCGAATTCTCAAAATGGCCAAAAAAAAAAAAAAAAGCCTTGCAATGCAAAACTTATACCCATAAATGTATATAAATAGATCCAAATTTTTTTACTTTAAAGACGCTGTCCCTAAATCTCCATTATTTAAAGGAGCCAGTCTTTAAATGTTGCTAGACCCCAATTTATCGGGGTCGGTCCAGAACAGACATACTCAGAACAAACAAAATTAACAGCTAAACTTGGCCTCAACACTTCCATCATCATATCTCGATGCGTAGTAAATATGTATATATATGTGGCTTTTAAGATAGGTGAGAAATAGGGATATCTTGATGCTAAAAACCAAACCACAGAACCACCAAACCAAGAAAAGTTCAGGAATTCCACTGCACCATTCTTAAATTTGAAAGATACAAAACACTAGCATATGTAGTATTTCCTTGTCATTGCAGGTGACAGCTAGGGCATACGTCCTAGTGTTAGAGAAATGAGGAATGTCAGAAAGTATAACAAATCTCACAAATAAAATCTATAAATGTTAAAATATGCCTATCTCTTTGCTTCGTGGATCTCATAGTGTTAGTGGACCCCACTAAGAGAGAGATAGACACATTTTGATGCTTGTGAATTTTGTTTATAAGATTTGTTATGCTCCCTAACATTACTCTACAGAAATAACTCTCTTCTCACATTGCATACGTCTGTTAATTCATTTAACTTTTCTTTTTTTTTTTTGGACTTTTAAATCTTTTTGCTTGGCATAATGGAAACCACACACACACAAAAAAAACTTCTTGAATAAAGCATAATCTTTAATCACATCACTTTTTCACTTAATCCATATTATCCAAATCGTCTTCACCTCTGCGTCATTGAGCCCATTTGTTATTGCTTATTTGTCCATTTTAAGTAGGTATGGTGGTCCAAACTTGTTTTTGATATATTTGTTTTAGCAAAAAACATAAGCAAAATTGGTCAAACAAGCAGTTGGGCCATAAGGGGGGGGGGGGGGGGGGGGGGGGGGGGGGGGAGATTATCTTTATGTTCGATCAATTCACAACATATCAACCAAACATCTTAACCATAATAAGCAGTTCTACTATTAAATAATTCTACCACAATCACGACCAAAATTGCATAAATATATGCACAGACAAACTGAGTCATTGTCTATGGTTGGATGTAGGGGTACTGTAAACGAGATGAGCCGCTCAACAAGGGCTCGAAGCTCGGCTCGATAGAGGCTGGGCTCGGCTCGTTCATTTGAGCTCGTGAACACGATCGATTAAGGCTCGTGAGCAGGCTCGTGAAAAAGCTCGTTTATAAGTTTGATAAAAAGCTTGTATAGTGACTTTTATAAATATTTTTAATATAAAACTATATAATTTTAGAGAAAATATGACACATTTCATAAATAGACTTGGTAAATGATTGTTTTATTATTAAACTATATAGTTTAAAAGGACGTGCGAAAAAGCTATTTAAAAAACTCGCAAGAAAGCTCACGAACACTTGAAAGCTCGACTCGTTTGCTCGCGAGCTCATGAAAAAGCTCACGAGCATACTTAACTTGGCTCGTATACACCCCTAGTTGAACGTGATAACGAGGATAAACAAAACAAGTCACATCTAAAAAGCCAAATAAATAGTTCCTTTAAAAGTGACAAAGAACCTAGCTCTCCCATGTGAAACATGCTTAAATATGCCGGTACCTTTCCAATTATACTGGAACTAATGTCTTTTATAATCTACTCATACGTTTTTTTTTTTTTTTTTTTTTTTTTTAAAGTAATGCTAGAGGTACAACTCTTTCTTATAACTTATTTACAATCATCTCTATCTCTTTCTTAAATGGCACTGGGGCCCATTAAGATTTATCCGGAGCCCACAGTGCCACTTAGGAGAGAGATGAGAATGATTGTAAATAAGTTATAAGAATGAGTTGTACCCCCGCATTACCCTTTACTTTTTCAGATTTCTCTCATCAATTTGGTTAACCATCTCAGTTTTTTATTGGTACAATTTTAACCTAGGTACTTGGTTTTTGTTAAGAATTATAGTTTCTTGGAATACCTTCGCAAGGTCCCATGTTTACTAGTCTAGTAATTTAAAGAAAGGATCCAACACATGAGCCAAATAATTAATAAGCTCAAGTATTAGTAACATAGTGTTATTATAAGCTATTCGTTCTCATCGCATCACAGAATCTAATCATTCCCGGTGTTGACCAGTGCGGCATCACGTTGGTGCGCCACATATAGTTCCCTCGTGAGTAGCCTATTGGCCGGCCTAGTTAAAACTTGAACAAGAAGGCCCAACACATTGCCCAAAATATTTAAACCCAAGTTTATAGTAACAAGCTTGTGGTATTATTATATGTCACTCACACTTCGAGTAGTTAGATGATAGGGGATCTCACAACCTTCGCTAAGATATTTGTAAATAATTATGATAAGTGGTTAGTCGTTTGGATCGACGGTTAATAATTATGGTAAATAATTATGGTTAATAATAATTATGGTAAATAATTATGCACCTGCTGCTTTCTTGACTTAGTATCAACTCGGTTCTACGATGGAAAGTATTAGTAACATAAATGTTGTGTGTACAAGTTAAACCAAGATTTTAGTAGGGAGCATATATGTAATTGGAAAAAAAACAGAAAAAAAAAAAAGAAAAAAAAAAGGGAAAACCTTGATCTAGTGTTAACCTATCTCAGTTGCCCTTAGAGAATGTACCTTTGCATCAACTTCTCGTTTATTTGTTCCTTCCTTTCTCTTTTAGCAATCTAGTACTGTCTTCTTCTTTGACGTCTCAATTAATGGATACTCTGCTTTTTTATTGATGCAAGAGAAAGTCTAAAGCTTGCACAAATTAAATTCCATTTCACTCATTGGGAGACCAATAAACTTTCCCTTTTCCTCTTTTTTGCTCTCTCTTCTCTTTATATCATGTGTTTTTATAGTACTATATTTAGTATTTTTAATGTTCTAAGATTTTTTATGGCATGGTTATGGTTTCATTATTTCTTAAGCAGAAGGATATTTGGTAGCTTGGAATTTTTAGATTTGTTTATTTCCCAATGAATTGATATGCTATACAACACCAAAGTTTATATATATATATATATATATATGTTGAATGATTAATTCTATTCACTCATTTAGTTTGTGGCATTTCACTTTGGTTCCAAATAATTTTCATTGTGTCCGCCTTTCATTTGGCCTATCATCATTTCTCACTTTTCTTAATATATATGTTTGTTTCCATTATATTTTATCAAAGAATACACAACTTATCGCAAAATGACCAGTCGCAAATTCTCATCTATAACGTGACAATTGAATTTGGGCAAAAAAATATGTAATTTCCTTACAGAAGCTCAACGAAATGTAAGAGGTTGATTTCTGGGAAACATAATTGTTGACTTAAATGTAGGAGGTCTAAATTGATGTAAAAAAAGAAAAGAAAAGAAAAGGAATTGACATGCATCCGCTCCAAATTAGTGCGAGAGGTTGACAAGAAAATATTCATTACAGCGGTTTTACTGATTTGATACCTCAAACCAATAAGAGATCACTATTTCTATATATATATATATATATATATTTTGCTCAATGGGAAGAGGTCACTATTGAATTACATGATACTTATAATATAATGTCACTCTTAAATGCAAGGTTTTTTTTTTTGGTAAAACCAACAAATTTTTTGAAATAAAAATTTAGAAATCATACTAGTACTCTCAAAAGAATGCAGGTTAATTTCTAGTAGTTCCAGATCTGTGTGTTTGCCACTAAGATGTTCACTTTGTTTCTCTGAAAAGCGAGGCCTGCAAGTTCTTGAACTCACACAGAAGGGGTCTACGTTTTCACTTTTTACATAATATTCTGTCACAAGCTACCTCCACCACCCACTCATCAACCCATTCACTAATATAATTTGGGAAATGCTATTGTGAGAAGCTTCTCATATGAGAAGGCGGATTTAAACCGTTGGATAAGCATCTACCAATAGATGCTTCTCCAGATTCCTGGGAATCTTATGGCTAGATGCTCATCCAACGGTTAAAACCCGCCTTCTCATGTGAGAAGCTTCTTACAATAGCATTGCCCATATAATTTCACTTATATATATATGAACTGCATATTATATGCTGCATTGATGCCCCAAACACCAAGCTATGTGGGCGAGGTTAACAAGTCAAACAAAATAAGAAAAACAAGAAATAGTCCTACGTGGACCAAACAAACAAGCCGGAAATATAAAAAAAATCCTACGTGGATTTCAAAGAAAGTCAATAAATCAAAGATTAACCCTCGAGGACCAAATGGTCAAATAGGGTCAATCAACACAGTTTTGGTTTCTAAATAAGTTAATAAAGAAGCCCCAAAGGAAAAAAAGGAACAAAGATTTGAGTTTTGTTTAAGAAATTTACTAAGGCAAGAACTTATAGAAATTTGCAACCAAACGGTCCCTTAAAAATCAAAAGTAGCTTTTTCCCTTGATGTACTATCCAAAGGCTAAGTATAAACCAAATTAGTTTCAAAACCTTTTAGGTTTTGGAAAAATTTATAACCAGGTCAGTGGGGTTTTCGATCAATCCAAAGGGTCTCTTCGACTGGTCGAAGGTCCCTCTGCCAGATAGGTCTAATGTAGTGTACCTTTTGACTAGTCGAAGGGTCCCTATGGACCGGTCGAAGGGTACCTTGTACAGGGATGGCAATGTGGTAGATTTTTCGGGTTCCCCACCCCGCCGCGAATAGGTAGGGTATGGGGGTGGTTCAATAGGGTTATGGGCGGGTATGGGATATAAATCTTTAACCCGCGTGGGTCGGGTTGGGGTCAGGGCTAATTTTCCGAAATCCACCCCGGATATGTTGTTATTTTACATTTTTATCCCCTTCTAGTTCTTATATTCCCTAAATTACTGTATGTATAACTCTACTCAAACTAGGGCTTTGTATTTCTGGTCAACCGCAAGCCAACACTCCCTATTTCGACCTTACGATAGGGTTGATCGGACTCTCTCTCTCTCTCTCTCTCTCTCTCAACTTTGTGATGTCGGCGACCATTCGCCAGCGCCGACGAAGGTGTATGACTCTCATTTGGTACGTCGTGTGTCTGTGATTCTTATGCGTGTGTTTCAGTGTGTGTGCATGTTTTGTGTGTCTGTGTATGTATATGATTCGTGTGTGTTCTTGTGGATTTTCATTCTTAATTTTCAATTGCATAAATTGATTTTTCACCCATATTTTTATAAACTCTATGTTTTGATTTTTCCCCATTCTTATTTTGTTCTTGTGTATGTGTATGTATATATGTATATATATATATATATATCTGCGTGTGTGTGCGTGTGCTTCTTTTTGTTTTGCTAAAAGCAAACTCAATCTGTGATTCAAGTGACTTAAATCAAGTCTCTGTTTTTTTTTTTTTTTTTTTTTTTTTTTTTTGGGCCAAAAAATAGTCTATGTTTTAAGTGATCTGAATCAAGTCTGATTCTTTTGACTAGAACAGAGTATATGTTCCTAAAAAAAAAAATACTTCCTCCGTCCCATAATAAGTGTCCACATTTCCTTTTTTGGATGTCCCACAATAAGTGTCCACTTTCCTAAATTGACATATAGCTTTTACGTAGTTTCCAAAACTACCCTTATAATAAAGACAAAGTAGCATTTATTTGTGGCCTCAAAACAAACAAAAAGTCAAACACCCATCACATCTAAGGGCAAAATTGGAAAGTGACCATTTAATGAACCAAAAAAACTAAAATAATACAACTTTCTTAAACAATGTGCAAAATAGAAGTGGACACTTATTATGGGACGGAGGGAGTATATATTAAGTCTCTGTATTGGGTGTTTGGGCGGGGACGGGTTCCCGAGCATTAATCAGGGTCGGGGTTGGGACCAGTTCCCCCTCGAGGCAGGGCGGGGTTGGGGAGGGGGTTAATTCTAGTGGGTCGGGATATGGGGGCCTCGTCCCATACCCGCCTCGTTGCCATCCCTAACCCTGCAGCAACCCAAGCACAAGAACAACTAATTAGGCATACATAAGTGTAAAGAAGCATACTTGTAAACAAACTTCCAAAGCATAAATTAACAAGTATGCATGAGGATCCAACCAACAATTCATGATCAAGAGGGGGATAGCTAGGATCCCCAATATAATACAAGATCAACATAAAGACTTATAAAGCAAGGGCTAAACACGTGCCCACCTACAACTTCTATGGCATCGATGTACATGAACTGAATTTCGATACAAAAGAAAAGGGAAAGAATATGTAAGCTTAGTAATCAATTCAACGTCTATGCATATGATTACATCTATTACAAATCCCTTAATCCAATCAATGAAATAAGAAGTTGTTTTCAAAAGATAAGACTCCACAAAGGACATCTTCAAAAGAGTTCAACAAGTCGACTATTCATGGGCCTTGCCCTTGTCGACACCACCTGAAACAAAGTGGTTTTATAGATTCATTAAGTATGACGGCTTCGTAGACAACATTATAGAAATGTACTACTACTTTTAAAATCATGCTAAGACATGCAGTGCAATGTTTTGCCGCCGTGGCTGTTTGGCTATAAATCCTTCAAAGGATATTTGTATAAATTTGTGTGTACGAGCATGCTAGGCAAGCAAATTGTCAATGTAATTGTGTGAATGTGAAAGCCAAATGTGCCACACCGGGCCAATTTTGACCGTTCGAATGCCTTAATTAAAAGGACTTGTATCGTGTGAAATGACAAACAAATAATTGTAGGATGTAGTTCTTAAATTATCAAAGCTAAAGACTGCAAAACAGTAATGGAAAGAGACTACTTTATTAATAAAGCAAAGTACAGATCCTAACCTTGAAGAAGGCTTCGAAGTGATATTCTACTCCTAAGGAAAGGAAAAACAGTATGACAACAGAAGTGTTTTTTCTGAACAGTTGGTTGGTGTGCTTTCTGTATCGTTTGCTCTTCATTTCTTCTTATCTTTATAAGCCTTCAAAGTAACTGCCTCCTTAGATTTCCACATGCTATAATTGTTACTTCAAACTACTTGATCCTCTAGTGACATGTGTCCTGGTAGTTACCTTTTGAATTTAAACCCTGTTAAATAACAAAACTACTCGTGCTCACACTATTTGTTCAAATTCTTCCACGTGTCTCACTTCTGGGTCTCCAAACTTTATAATACAAATGTCTCCGCATGTTCCACGTGTCATCATGTTACTGGACTAGATTTTTATGGCATAAACATACCCCCTGTGTCAATAATTTTTTAACATAAGTGTAATTGGCGGTTCCTGAGTAACTACCAGTAACTTGCACGTTTACCCATCTTCCATGAACTTCGATGATTAAAGCTAATGATTTGAATTCAAATTTCACCAATCTATTTTTCTAAACCCTCAATCATCCTTCAAATCTCATCATCTTCTTCAAACTGTCTTTTATATCTCTTTCTTTTGTTGCAACCTTGAACCACGGATCCAGAATGGAGCTAGATAATTTCCCACTTAACTTGCCAGAAGATGTTAAGGCTGCAACACAGCTTAAATGACCTGAAGTTCAAACATCCTGGGATGAAGCCACCCCCATCGAACCCCCTTCTAGCCATTATACTCTTTTTGGCTGGAAAAAGTGGGCTGCTCATTTCATGCCTTCAAATCCCGAGGAAGCTTCATCTTTGAAACTTAAATATGGTGACTACAAATTCCCTCCTGCGTGGACAGTGCCAGTTTTGAAGGGAGAGGGGTTAGGATATTACATTGGAATGAAGCTCGAAACCCCTATCACTACTCCTTCGGTAGTGCATCCTAACTTTGACTACTTCGAAGCGACTGAAGATGTTGTTCGAAGTAGAATAATCATCCCTTATTATCCTTTTGCAAACAATCTTACTCCTGAGCAGCTTGGGTCATTTCCTCAACAAGACCTCCTGGTTTTCGATTCAAATGGGAAAAACACCTTTTCCCTTAAAGAAGACCCCCCCGTCCACACTTTTGTTAGAGCCACCCATGAAAAATTCTTTGCGGAGCATTATTCTTCTCAATTTCTTAACAAATGTGCCATGTTCTCCCAAGAATATAAAGAAAAAGTCCTGCTTTTTTATTATACTCAACTTGGTTTCCCTACTACCACTGTAAAACCATATGATCCTATTGAAGAACCACTTCGAGATCCCATTCAAGCACTTGACCAATTATGCCAATATGGTCCTACTTTTAATCATTCTCACCCTATTCTTGACCCCAAGCCTATCCATCTTGTCCAAGCTATGAGGCTCCTTGTTTCCTTTTCACATCTCCCTTTTTCTATTTTACAAATACCAAGAGCATGTTCCAACTTTAAATATGCATGTTACATCATTAGTAGGGAAACCTCAGGACCTTTTCCACATGTACATGCTCAACTTCAATTTACTCTTCGCACCCTTCGAACTCATGTGGAATGGTATACTTATCATGACCATGGTTGGGCTCGCTTGGAAGGCTTACAAAGTGCATATGATCAAGCCAAAATCTATCACGCCCCGACGTAGCATAAATATGGAAAGCATTTAATTTCCTTTATGGACCCGTAGGTCGTGACAGTTTGAAGGATCGATTCCGTCCCAAACGTCGAACAATAAAAACATAATAATCAGAGCAGAGCAATCAAGGCTTACAATATTTTTCTAACTTAATAGCTATTACAGCACGGGGTCTCTAAAGTCACAAACCGCCTTAAATCAAAACAATAACTTAACATCTATTACAGTCATCCTTATTATAGAATTCAGTTAATAACTTAAAACATATAAAAGTAAATTCTCTTTCCAGCAGTGTTTCTCAATTTGCGTAGTCGTAATGTTCCGCTTGATCAAAACCTGAAAAGCCTGAACACGAATGTCCAGGGCGCATCTACGCCGTCAGCTTCAAGAAGCTGGTGAGTATTAAAAACATAACTTTGAATGTAAACAACTTGAGTTTAAAAACTCGTTTGAAGCAGTGTCAGCACATTGACTTGTGAATTTTGCAATGTGTTCGACTGTGGACTGACTTCCATCACCAAAAAACAAGGTGAATGTAGGAAATTTGAAGCTTCGAGGCAATTCCATCCTATCTATCAAGTTAGGATAAGGTTTCCTATGTACAGGTGTCTATACATCTCTAGCAATAGGACCACATATCTCATGAATGAGGTTAATTATGTCATTCCTCTCAACCAAATTTGGTTATTCTCGAACTGGTTGTCCCATAGATGGAACAACATTTGGTGTGACCTGTGGGGGTTGAAAGTTATCTACCCTCCTATAAGGTTCATTGTTAACCCTTCTTCCATATCCTACCTCTGGTTCGAACATAGGGTTATTATTCACCCTCCTATTCTAACCTATATTGTGGTCTCTTGGCCTTCCATCTTCCACACTTACTGGCCTAAACATCAGGTCTTGGAAACCCCGAGTCTGATATGCTTAAGGACCTTCGAAGATAGGTCTTGCATTATTTTGAACAGACATATAAAAACTTTCTTGTGAATTTGGCCTTATATTGGGACCGTTCACACAATTGATAGGACTGAATTATTGATTAATACCAGGTGGATATTCCCTTCGAATCAAAGGTGAATAGCCATTTGGTATTACCACTGGGATATTTTGTAGTAAACGATTGGTAAACGAAGTAACCAGAACATTAACATTTTGAATCATATTCCCTAAATGATCAAAGATTGGTGTCAACTGATTCACCAATTGATTTTGTACTTATGTACCAATCGTTGGTATTGACTCTTGTTGATTCTGATTTTCATTAACTACCCTATTGTTCACAGGATCAACTATGTTTTTATTTTGAGGGTCTTGGTGTGAAGTACTACCAACCTCTATATTTTTACCATTACTAGTCTTAACACCATTGTTGGTGTTTTCAACATAGCTATTACTCATTTGACACTCGGGTCCCACCGAGCGTGCCAAAATTATGTTTGACTATAAATCCTTTGACGGATATTTGTGTAAATTTGTGTGTGCGAGTGTGCCAGGCAAGTAAGTTGCCCATGTGATTGTGTGAATGTGAAAGCCAAATACACCACACCAGGCAAATTCATCTCTTTTTCTCATTATAAGCCTTCGAAGTAAATGCCTCCTTAGATATCCATGTGCTATAACTGTTACTTCAAACTGCTTGATCCTTTAGTGACACGTGTCCTGGTAATTACCTTTTGAATTTAAACCCTGTTAAATAAAGAAACTGCTCGTGCTTACACTATCTGTTCAAATTCTTCCACGTGTCTCACTTCTGGGTCTCCAAACTTTATAATACAAATGTCTCCGCATGTTCCATGTGTCATCATGTTACTGGATTCTATTTTTATGGCATAAACAATGGCAATGCAATTAACTAAAAGGCCAAACTGTGCAATTTTCACAACGCCTATTTCCATGAATACTCACTCTCAACACCGGATGCGAGCCACTCCAACGTGAGTGTAGCATACAATATCTCCGAGCTATTCGGATATGACCTTGCGTTTTCAAATACTTTATGGATCACAAACAACCTTTCTCACCTCACATCCTCTTCTAAATTTCAACATTTAACTACCTCCAAACGGGGATTTCAAGAGACATTCTCCATTCGTGGGAATTCTAACAATTATCATACTCCCAAGTGAATGCTATGAATGCTTTGCCGACTTTGCGATTATAAAATGCTTCTAAGTGTGACTATGCCTCTACAATGTTATTTCTAAAGCTTCAATGTCAAGAAATACACATAGCAGATAATGATACCTAAACTAAATTAATAGAGGAAAGCACATAAAGGCACAATCATCAACTTAGACAATAAGAGATTATTAACATCAATAAACATTTGAAACCATAACAACTAAATAACATTTAGGTTGAGCATGGATTCACTTAGGCATATAAGAGCATGTAAGCACCTAACTAATAACATTGAAAAATTCTAAAACAAGATTAATCAAGTAATATGTCTAACCTATACATAACAAACCATGAAATTATAAATAAGAGTGCACTTAGACAACGAAATCTACCTCAAGTGCTCTTTGTTCAAGAAGCACTAAAATAGGAACCCAAAGAGGGAAAGGAGGATATTAATTAACATAAAGCCCTTGAGAAGGAGAACAAGTTGCTTCTAATGTACTTGCTTCAATAGTGCATGGAAGGGCTTCAAAAGGAAGCTTCAAAGCCTAAGTTCCCATGGAAGTTTTTGAACTTCCAAAAGCTATAGAGATAGAGAGATATAGAGAGAGAATGAGTGTTTAAACCAAAAAGAATGTTAAGATAGCCATTCAAGATAATACTTGATTGTATTTCTATAACAAGTCTCCTGTAATTAGCATTGTAATTAGCTCTTTTCTATAATTAGTTTCATGTAATTTAGGTAAGAGATTTCTTGTCCTCTACTGATGTATTGTTGTATATATATTCCTCATATTTGAGAAGAATATTAAGTGTGCGAATCATTGAAACCTAAATTCATCTTGGTATCAGAGCTTGGTTAAAACTCTATACCACAGCAGTATCACACTAACACCAATCATCATCATACCATCAAAGCTAAAACTGTTACAGCATCATCCCAAACATTTCAAACTAACCAATAATCATTACAAACCCACTAGCATTCTCAGCCCATTGAAACCATATCACGTCATCATTAACCCCACCATGACCAAAGATAAACTCGAATCCTCATCCATGACCACACCAATTATACATGTTCAATCCGAAGGTTCTGTTTTCAATGCCGGAATCATCCTTACCGAATCCAACTATGATATATGGTCCCAAATCATGGAAATGCATATTGCAGGACGTGAAAAACTTGAGTATATTTCTGGAAAAAAATCTCAACCTGCGACTACCGATGATTCTTATACCAAGTGGTATGCAGAAAATCAAAAGGTCAAAGGATGGTTGCTGACTTCTATGTCGCTTGAGATTATGAAGCGCTACCTTCGATTGCGCATCGCACAAGAAATCTGGAATGCTCTCGCCAAGGCATTCTATGATGGGTCAGACGAGTCACAAATCTTTGCACTGAATCAGCGATCGTTTTCCACCAAGCAGGATGGTCGACCTCTCTCAACCTATTATGGAGATCTGGTAGAAATTTTTCAGGAGTTGGATCATCGCGATTAAATTGTAATGAAGGATCCAGATGATGTTGCCGCATATAAAAAATCCGTTGAACGTCTTCGTGTACACATCTTCTTAAATGGACTTGATGCAGAATTTGAACAAATCCAAGGAAAAATTCTTAGAAAGGATCCAGTACTAGATTTTGAAGAAACCTATGCCTATGTCCGGCGTGATGCAATTCGCAGGACTATGTTGAATGGAGAACCCAAACACCCAGAGTCATCCGTCATGATGACACGTCGGTCCAAGCCTTCACAACGGTGGCCCAATGCGAAACCGGATCGTGAATCTGGTCTATTGAACAATAATGCAGATCCACCCCGTTCATCTGGATTACAGAGTCGCAAACATAAAATAGGAGCCAACCAGCCAGAATGATTATGTACACATTGTGGGGAAAAAGGACACACCAAGTCACGGTGCTATGAGCTAATTAGATATCCTGAGTGGTGGGATCCTGCCAAGGCACCTAGAAAATGGAACTCAAAGCCCAATCATAGTGCTTCAGTTGCTGTGGCTGAACATCCTCCCGAGGAGGCCTCGGCATTGATTGCTACTTCAGGTAACCCTGGTAAGGCTCTTAATGTTTCTGCACCTAATAGTAATAGTACATGGATTATTGATTCTGGTGCTACAGATCACATGACCTTTGAATCGACCTATATTCAGTCTATGAAGTCATCCAAACAACCTATAATGTCCACATCGAATGGTACTCCCTCTCCTGTAATTGGAGAAGGTTCTATTACACTCACTAAAAATTTGAATTTGGACTCTGTTCTTGTTGTTCCTTCCCTCAATTATAACCTTTTGTCTGTTGCTCAAATAACCTGGGCTTTGCATTGTATTGTGATTTTTTGGCCTAACCGTTGTGTTTTCAAGGACATCCGGACTCAGAGGACAATTGGTTATGGTACTAGGAGGGGGAAGCTTTATCATCTCGATCTGACAGGGACGAGTTCAAATCAGTTGGCCAAAGTTTTTTCAGTTGACAGAACAATACTTCGAAAAAATTCAGAAATTTGGTTGTGGCATCGGCGCTTAGGTCATGCTTCTTTTGGATATTTAAAAAAATTGTTCCCAAAGTTGTTTTTTCAGTTGAATGTTTCTGATTTTAAGTGTGATGTTTGTGAACTGGCTAAAAGTCATCGTGTTCCCTTTCCAATAAGTATGAATAAGAGTTCAGTCCCGTTTATGGTTATTCATTCTGATGTATGGGGCCCATCGAGGATTCCCACTTTGAGTGGTGCCCGATGGTTTGTTTCCTTTATTGATGACTGTACTCGTATGACTTGGATTTGTTTAATGAAATCTAAAAGTGAAGTAAGTTCCCTCTTTCAAAAATTTCACAAGATAATAGCTACTCAGTATCAATCTCACATCCAGGCCATTCGAACTGATAATGGAAGGGAATTCGTTAATCAGGACTTACAACAATTTTTAAATTTTCATGGCATGGCTCATCAAGCGACTTGCGTCGACACCTCTCAACAAAATGGGGTTGCCGAGCGTAAGAACTGTCACCTTTTTGAAGTTGTTCGTGCTTCCTTGTTTGGGGCTCATATGCCCATCAGCTACTGGGGTGAAGCTGTTACTGCTGCAGCCTACCTAATCAACCGTGTGCCCTCTAGTACACTCCAATTTCAAACCCCCTTTCAAGCTTTACATGATGCTATCAATGCTCCTGCCGTGCCGAATTTACCCCCTAAAGTATTTGGGTGTGTCGCATTTGTACATCTTCACAAATCACTGCGAAGTAAGTTGGAACCCCGAGCTATTCGATGTGTCTTTGTTGGCTATGCGTCGAATCAAAAAGGGTATCGATGCTATCACCCCCCCTCTCGAAAGCCCTATGTCACACTTGATGTTACCTTTCATGAGACTATAATGTATTACTCTGCCTCTGAGTCTGCACTTCAGGGGAAGAGTAACAATGAAGTACAGACTCTGAATTACTTCATTGATACTTTGGAGGATGACACTTTGGAGGAACCTATAAGTGGTGAGAACTCGGGTATAAGTGAAGAATACCCCGATGGAGAGAATGGTCAGATTCACCCGAGAGTTCACCAGGAACCATTATCATACGAACCGTCATCGAACTCAATATCTTCATCACCAGAATCGACATCTCTGTCGCCATATATGCCAGCTTCTCCCATGCAATCTACATCACAATCTGTACCATTCTTTGATCAATTGTCTTCTGAAGCCGAATCTCCTGAAGCCGAATCCACCTCTGAGTCCCAGGTCAGGCCTGAACCTTATACAAAGTTTCTACCCAATCGAGTCACAAGAGGTATACCTAGAGTACAGTATGAACCTGATCCCAAGTCCAAAACTAGATATCCCTTGAGTAACTTTGTGTCTTACCATAGGCTATCAAAGGAATGTGAGTCATTTGTGAATCAATTATCTGTTGTATCTATTCCTAATAATGTGCAGGATGCATTAAGAGATCCCAAGTGGAAGGAAGCAATGAATGAAGAAATGAAGGCTCTCCAAAAGAACTCGACATGGGAAGTTGTTGATTTACCTGAAGGGAAGAAACCCGTGGGATGCAGATGGGTTTACACCATTAAACACAAAGCTGATGGAACTGTCGAACGATTCAAAGCCAGACTGGTTACCAAAGGGTACACGCAAACTTACAGAATTGACTATATGGAGACATTCGCACCAGTGGCCAAGATTAATACAGTTCGTATCTTGCTATCTCTGGCTGTGAACCTTGATTGGCCACTTCATCAGTTCGACGTAAAAAATGCATTCCTGCATGGAGATCTCAAAGAAGAAGTATATATGGAGTTGCCTCCTGGATGCAATATGCAAACGAAGAAAACCCAACAGGTTTGTAAACTTAAGAAGTCCTTGTATGGTTTAAAGCAATCCCCTAGAGCTTGGTTTGGAAGATTCACGAATTCTATGAAAGCATTTGGATATAAACAAAGTAACTCAGACCATACTCTTTTCTTGAAGCATAATAAAGAAAAGATTACTGCTCTTATTGTGTACGTTGATGATATGATAGTGACTGGTGATGATCTAGAAGAAAAGAAAGCATTGCAGGATTATCTAGCCCGGGAATTTGAAATGAAGGATCTTGGTCCATTGAAGTACTTTCTTGGAATTGAAGTTGTAAGGTCAAAGAAAGGTATTTTTTTATCTCAACGGAAATATGCCTTAGATTTATTAAATGAAACTGGTATGTCCGGAGACGACTTCAAGTAGCGCAATATACGAATTACAGCATTCATATGCTCTTCACTAGGAGAGTGCATGAACTGACTGACAACACTCAGTCCGTAAGCCAAATCAGGTCTAGTATGAGCAAGATACATCAATCGTCCCACTAGTCTCTGATAACGCTCTTTGTTGGCAGGGACTTCATTTGGATACATCCCCAGTTTCAGATTTTCTTCCATAGGAGTGTTAATCGGACTACAGAATTATGTTTACAAAAGGAGACAATTTGAATATCGAAGGTTATACTGATGCCTATTGGGCTGGGTCGATTGATGATAGACGCTCTACTTCTGGGTATTTCACATTTATAGGAGGGAATTTGGTTACTTGGCGAAGTAAAAAGCAAGAAGTTGTAGCCAGATCCAGTGCAGAGGCCAAATACCGGGGAATGGCTAAAGGAGTATGCGAGCTATTGTGGATTAGGAACCTAATGCAAGACTTAGGTATTGAACCGGCCAGTCCAATGAAGTTATATTGTGATAACAAGGCAGCATGTGACATTGCACGTAATCTAGTTCAACATGACCGGACGAAACATGTTGAGGTGGATAGGCACTTTATCAAAGAAAAACTAGAAGCAAAGATCATTGAAGTTCCCCATGTTCGATCTGAAGACCAGCTTGCGGATGTACTCACTAAGGCGGTTTCAAGTCAAGCATTTCATAGCTATCTTGACAAGTTGGGCATGAGCGACATATACGCACCAACTTGAGGGGAAGTGTTAAGATAGCCATTCAAGATAATACTTGATTGTATTTCTATAACAAGTCTCCTGTAATTAGCATTGTAATTAGCTCTTTTCTATAATTAGTTTTCTGTAATTTAGGTAAGAGATTTCTTGTCCTCTACTCATGTATTGTTGTATATATATTCCTCATATTTGAGAAGAATAATAAGTGTGCGAATCATTGAAACCTAAATTCATCTAAGAAAGTAAAAGAAAAGATAAGGAGAAGAGGGAGAGAGAAGCTGCCGAAATGGGAGGGGGAGGAGAGAGAGAGAGGTCTCCAAAAGTTGATGGGGATGTATGGGATTAGGTGTGGGGTTGGTTAGGGTGTATAACACACACACACACACACAAACATCTATATATGGGCTTTAGACTTACAAAATTCAATTTGAGTGATTTATCACTAAAACTCTATTTTTAAATTTTAAAAAAATCAACTTTTTTTGTAAAAATAAAAAGTCATCAAATTTATATGACATTTTGGAGCAACTCTTTATACGATTTGAGAGCAATTCTTTGAAACGTCGGGAGCAACTCTTCATAATGCAGGGAGCAACTCGTTTCAAAGTCGGGTGCAATTTTTCACAAGGTTGGGAGCAATTAGTCTTTGCAACGTTGGGAGTAATCATCACAATATTTTGGTGCAAGTGTACAACGTTGAAAACATAAAGTAAACTAAAACACAAAATAACTATTTAAAAGTTGATGTTTTTTCAATTTTGTTGATGATTTTGTAATTTTTTTCAATTATTGTTGATAGTTTTTTAATTTTAAAAAAGTAATAAACCGACCTTTAAATTTCACACAAAAAATTGACTGAAAGGTAAATATCCCAAAATTCTAAATTTTCAAAAGAGTAATGATTCGTGCACATAAAATGTGCACATAAAGATCTAGGCCATTCATTTTGGTGGGTCCTATGTGTGCAAGGATGGATCCCACCAAAATGAATGGCTCAGATCTTTATGTGCACACTTTATGTGCACATTTTATGTGCACATAGCATTACCCTTTTCAAAAAGCTAAAAATGTAATTAATTTAAAAGTATCAAAGTAAAGTTTACTTTGAAAAGGCCTGCCAAATCAAACCTTTTAAGAAAAGGAAAACACTTCAGTGATGTGCACTGAGTGCTGTGCAAACTGTTATACACACAGTTTGCACAGTAAAAATTGCTTATGTAAAAGCAATTTTTTAAAAACTGATCAATTTTACTGTGCAAACTGTGTGTGTAATAGTTTGCACAGAACTCAAGAGTTTTCCTTAAGAAAAAAACTCATTGAATTGTCATTTAACAAAAATCTCTAATTGCTATAGCAATACCAAACGCTAAAAACTTTTAAATATTCTCTATTAAAAAAAACGAATAGAATAAAAGAAAATGTATTTATAAAAAACTTTTAATAAAAAATCTCTTATTCTCGCAGAGATCTCAAACAAGCTCTATGTGTGGTCGGGGTTAAATAGTTTGTACTTCAAGTTAACGGGGGAAACTTCACACTATATATATATAGATAGATATATGATATGCTATCATCTTTAATTTATACTAAGAATGAAGCAATCGTGGAACCAATATTGGATTGAAATCACAAGAATACAAATTTGGGGCACACAGTCTTTCCAATGGTAGAAAAGAAAATGCTGCAGGTTTATACTTGCACGGCAGAAACTTGTTATAGAAAAAAGAAAGAAAAAAAGCAAATCGATCTTGTCCTTTCACATATACAAAATTTAACACACACTAAAGTGAAGCAAAAGAGACGGCAAACTTTAATTACAGTCCAAACATACAATACTCACTTGCATCAATCAGAAAATGTCTAAATCAACACAAAAAGCAAGCTACCACAACCAACATATGGACATGACGGACTATCAATTGCAACCAACATGCCAATCAAGAGGACTGGAAGACCCGACCCGTCTGTGCCTCAGTTCCGGATCCCGGCATTTCTTCACCAACGGGCACAACCATGCCCGGATATGCCGGAACGGCACCAGCATTTCTAACACCGTAGTAAGCCGTCTGATTCACCGCATCAGGAACTACTCTAGCAGACATATCATACGTATCCATTACAGGCACTGGTCTTGGTGTTGTACCGTATACTTGGGCCGCACCCGGAATTGGATGCCGGAACCCGACTGGGAATTGTTGAAAGTATGGTGCCTGCACTGGAACGGGCTGAACCTGGACATTACCGGGTTGAACCGGACCCGGAACATAGTAAACGGGTATATGTTGTACGGGAGGTCCGGGATAGTGAGGATCCGAAACATAATTCCATGTGGGCTTGCCCGCGTACCCGGTAATCTGGGGAACGGGTTGCTCACTGGGTTCTGGAAAATTCTCAACCTGTGCCTCCTTCGGTTCCACAACTTGAATCGTATTCTCGGGTTTGGTCTTTACAGGCGGAAGACCCGGAATCGAAGGCACATAGAGCGGTGCCAAGGATGATGATGTCGAGCAAAAGGGGGAAGAAGCAACGGGTGTAGGAGACCCAGGATCCGAATTCAAAACGGTCTCGGGGAAAACGAGTCGAGATTTAAATTTAGGCTCTCGCGGTTGTTCGTCCGAGTTGTCCAGCCCGAAAAGGTAGTCGGGTACTTCGGATATGATCGATGAAACTTCGGAGCGGCCACGCTCCAGACCTGAACCGGCCCGACCGTTGAGAGCGTCGAGGAACCAATTCTCGCGCTTGGTGGAGCCGTCGAGAAGCGAGCTGATACTACTAGTGGTTCTAGAGACGGCGCCAGCCGAGAATAGGAAGAGCCGAAGCCGAGCCGTCTTGGAGTGGATATTATTCAGTGTAAAGCGCTCGTACTCATCCATCATGTTCTCGACGTCCTCATCGGTTGTTACGGTGATCAGAGCGTCGAGGTCTTCGTTTGGGAGCTGGTACTTGACGCTGATATCGGTGTACCCATACAGCTTGGTGAGCTTGGTGAGGAGGGATGAGAAGGTGGTGTGGCGGTGCACGGCGACGATGCGGGTGTCGCCGCCGACGTAGCGAAGTTGGTTGTCGTGGGGCCGGGGTAAGATCTTGCCGCCGAAGCTGCACATGAACCTTACACGTGGCTGATGGGGGTCATCGTGGAGCCGTTGATTTGGGTTATTGTGATCGAATCGTGGTGATGAGGCGGCGGAGTCTGTTGTGGCGGAGTCCAGGTCAGCTGGGTGGTGGGATGACATCATTCCTGTCAGGAAAGTGGGGTCAGATGAGAGAGAAAGTAGAGAGAGAGAGAGAGAGAGAGAGAGAGAGATGGGGGAGAATTATTGGATTCTCAGCAGAAAAAGGATTTCTTTATTGGCAAAGACAATTTGTTAGCGTAGATTCCAAACAGTAAAGAATGTCCGGATTGAGGAATTATTGGAACCAACGACTGTGATATATTATTAACACAGCCAATCCCTAAGCCATACACCAAAAAACCAATAAAAACTTAATTACAAAATATACCCTTGAAGTTTGGTTAATCACAGTAGTTTCAGTTGCATGTATAGATTTTGGTCCTTGAGATTTTTAAATAGAATTGATTTATCCAAATATTCAATTCTATGAGAAAAGTTGATCAAATATACTTACATGTTGTGTACTAACACACTTTTTAGGGGCAATTAAAAATGAACCACCATCGCCAATCAGCGTAATTGTGAATAATGACGGTGGGTTGAATTCTGACAAATTTTCTTGTAGAATGGAACACTTGGACCATATTGCTTCTATTTAAAAACTTCAGAGAACAAAGTGATACAATTGAACTATAAGGACTAAAATGAGACAAGTACCAAACTTTATAGGTATATTTTATATTTAAGCCAAAAAAACACAGCTACATAACATGGTGTATTTCATAGGTATATTTAACATATTATTGAGTTTTTTGTTTTTTTTTCCCCTATAAATATAAATAATTGCTCATGAATTTTTAATCTTAATTGACCCCAACCAACACACCTTGTATTCCTGTGATTTGACGAGATTTTAAGAATTTTGAACATATATAACGCAAAAGAATAGTCCATTATTGGTAGATATATTTGTTAATTCCCACATCTAACAAAACATAAGTAGTTTTGTCCTCTGAGTGATCTGATCTCTATGTTGGCAAAACTTTTTTTAATCACCGCCTAAAGTTGTTGAGGATACAGGAAATATGCCACTTTCGTTAATTTTTTTATCTTTTATTTTGGGTCAAACGGAAAAATACGACTTTAGGTCAATGAAAAATAGGATTTGATTTTTATATATATAAAAAAAGGATTTGATTAATATTACATACAAAAAAGAAATTAAGTGGTTTGCTAATTATGATTATTTGTCTAGTCATTGATGGTCAAGTGCACCACAAAAAAAATTGCATAAAAAATAGGGTAATGCTAGGGACACGTAAAGTTGGTCAAAAAGATATGTTCACAAAAGGATGTGGTATCACATGTGTTGAGTTAAGTGTGGTGTGTCTTACTGCCACATGGGATGTCACATCCTTTTGTAAGTATCTCCTTTTAACCCTTTTGTGTGTCAAATATTACCCTAAAAAATATAGGGTAAACTCGGACATTACATACTTCTAGTGGATATTATTATGCAATTAAAAGTGGTAGGTGAGTGATACGGCATGTCGTTGATATGTTAACCCAGTCCATTCTTGTTAGTCATGGGCGGCAAAACTTTACTAAAAAGTTGATTATCCATATGTATGATGATGTAAGGAATTCAAGAGTTTTACTGAAGTTATTGATGCATTTGAGATGAGAGAAGGCCAAGCTGAAAAGTGTAACCACATTATGGCCAAGCTGAAAAGTAGATTAATTTCCTAATTTGTACTATACATTTGATGCTAAGTTACACCCTTTTTTTTTTTTAACTTCCCTCGGAAAAAAAAAAAAAAAGGTTACATTTTTTACTAACCCAAATAATTCACAACGACAAAAAAGTAAAACTAAAATAAAAATGAAAAAGGAAAAGAAGTAGGTGAAACATTGATATCACAGGACATTTTTGGGCAACCCTGGACAGCAAGACTCCTATAATTTGGGAAGCTTTCAAATTCACTTGACGACGAGACATAAAGATCCAAATTAAGACTCCAAACCAAATGAAAACACTCCAAAAATAACATAGTTCACTAAGAGCTCGGAGTGACTCCAATCTCTCACCCCTGGCCTATGTTAATTTTTCAAGCAATTTCCCGGGATTAGAAGTTGTTTACTGGGTTATTCTTGACTAGTCTATATGAAGTAGCTAATGGTGAATCCACTCTTAGGTCCCGTTTGAGAATCGCGATTGAAAGTCCAAGATCATGTAATTGGATTTTTAAACACACTCGCAATTGTTTGAAGTGGAATCAAAATTTTTTTTTTTTGCGATTAATCCGTAATCCGCAATCGCATAAGTTTTGGCATATGAGGCCCTAACATGATGTAGGAAAGAGTAAATTTTATTCAAAACTTCAGAGCAAGTTTGAGAATGATGAAAACAGGATATCAAAGTCTCACTTTTGTTTGGTTAGTATAATGAAAAGAGCAGTTCTAGGAAGACTCCTATTTTGGGACTCCCTTAGCCCGAATTTGTCATAAATTGTAAGAAAAACAGTTCCCAATGCACCTACCTTGCGTTAGGAACTATTTTTCTTGCCATTTATAGCAAATTCGGGCTAAGGGAGTCCCAAATGGGAGTCTCCCCAGTTTTTTCCTTATGAAAAATAGTTTCACATTGGTTTAGTAAATAGCTAGTTATAATTAGGACATTTTTTAACGAACTCCTATGCATTTAAGAAACAGTTAAATAAAAAATGACCAATGTAAAATGGAAGCATTTGCATAAAATCATAATGATTTAAAACGAATTCTTCTCTAAATCACAAATCCGGTTCCAGCATCAGTCTCTACTAATAATTATTTATATTGAGAGCCTTTTGTCATTCTATAGATGTATAATAGATGTGGTTGGGATGAATTGAGCCTTTGCTAGAGATATAAGAATGAAAATTAACCTCGAATTCAGAGCGAAATTTCCACAATTAACCAAATAAAATAAAATAAAATAAAATAACATCATGAAAGGAGAGTACTATGTTATTAGAGGGGAAAGGAAAAAACAAGATGGAAAAAAAGTTTTTCTTTTTCCTCATAAAATCTATGAACCAAACAAAGCCTAAACAGGAACTTCTAATGATCAGGAACAATTAATAGCAAAATGAACACAGAACCGAATTTTGGGAATCAAACACCTGATTATGATTTTCGATTCAACTCTATAAAGTTTAATGCATATGCATATGTACATATATATATATATATATGTGTGTGTATCATTATACTGAATTGTCACTTACCTGCTATTGGAACAACAGCTTCTTATTAAGTCTTTCCCTGGGATTGGATACCTCCAACCATGAGAGAGAGAGAGAGAGAGAGAGAGAGAGAGAGAGTTGGAGAAGGGGGACTGTGTTATTGGAGGAGACGATTGGAATAGAAAAGCAAAGGCTTAAAAGGCTGGATAGCTAACGTAGGTCCCATATGTCACAATCCTCTCTCTTAGGAGCGACGTGGCTGCCAATTATATTTTGTTTCCACATTCAGTTGATAGCTAAGACTCACGCCGCTGTTACTTCACAGACCAATTATACCCAAGAAAAATAGGCCTAATTAGTATGTCAACGAAAGTTGCAATTCAGGTGAATCAATTGTCAAATGCTGGGCTAGTCCATTTGTCCAGGACCATACTCTCTAATAGGGAGGTTGTGGGTTCGAGTCTTCTTTACTGGAAAATGATCAAGGGAGCCAATTTTTAAAGTGCGTATGGCCCTCCCTTTGCGTGTACGTGAGTTTCTAACATCTACGATACTAACCCCGTTAATGTCACAGAGACGGTTAGATATCTGGAACATAGCCCAAAACCAAAAAAAAAAAAAAAAAAAAAATTGTCAAATCTTGTAGCTATTGTCATATGAGATTTCCCATCATCTTTGGGATTTTGTAGGGAGGTAAAAATAATAATAATAATAATAATAATAATAATAATAAATGACCCAACAAGTGACCCGTAACCCAACCCAAAAAATTTGGCTTTAAGTTCGGCCTAATTGTGAGGTAGAGCTAACTAGGGGTGGTAATTTTTGACCCGACACGGCAACTCAATATGACTCGACACGAAAATAAACGGATTTGGGTGACCTGTATAAGGGCACGGGTCATAAACGAGTCGACCCGTTTGACGCGATTAATAAACGGGTTTAAGCAGGTCTACCCGTCTAACCCGTTTGACCCGATTAAGTATTTAAGTGCAGTTCGTGTATTTTTTTTAGTTCTAAAATTTTTTTTAATAATCTGGAAATCTAAAATATAAATAATATAAATAAGAATTTAAAAAATATTTATTCATTTTTTAAAAAATTATATAAACTAAAATTGTGTTTTTTTTTGCTCCAAAAAAAAATAGTATTTACCACCTTACCAAACAAGTAAATCTATATATAATAATTAATACCTAATGTAATAAAAAAATACAGTAATTAATAACTAATAACTTTATAATATTCCCTCTGTCCCATATTAAGAGTCCTTGATACCATTTTTGGATGTCTCATTTTAAGAGTCCTTTCTGAAAAGTCAAAGTACTTTAATACACGCTTTCCAAATTTGCCCTTTATTATATCCAACTCTTTCCTCTCTTTTATTATGTGACACTATAATTTTGAATTTCAAAAATGGCAATATTACAAAGTTAAAAATCTCACCAAAATCAAGATTGTCCCCTTAATAAGTTGGAATTCCCAAAAGAGACTCTTAATATGGAACGGAGGGAGTAGTTTATAATAGTTGGATATTGTTATATTTGTAGCATTTTGATATTTAAGATGATGTAATACGTGTTAATAATTGATACATTTTATGGGAAAACTTGTTTGTATTCTTAGTAGGATTGTAAGCTTTTTTTGAATAACCGAACCGAGCTACCCCGTTGGTTTTCTTAAAATTACTTACAACTAAAAAACCGATCCGACAGCCCAAATTGACAAAATCGATCAAAAATTGAAAAAATCGACCGAAGTGACCACTTCAGTTGGTTTTCAAAACATGAAAAAAAAAATCAAAAATAAAAAATAAAAAAAAATTTGAACCAAACTGAACCGAACCGATGACACCCTACACAGGTTAGATGGGTTAAACGGGTGACCCGTGTATGACCTGACACAATTATAACACAATACGATTATGACACGATTATAAACCGACACGATTATAACCCAATACGATAATAACCCGACACAATTATGACCCGACACGACCATACTGCCACCCTTAGAGCCAACCTACCCTTTCAAATCCAAGCTTGGCTCAATTCTATCAAGATTGAGTAAAATGATGGCTTGGATTTTGCCAATCCACACAATTGAATAGTTTGATGGTTGAGCAATGCTACGCTTCTCTAATTTGAATTTTAAACTTGATTCTTAAATACTTTAATAATTGTATTTCATGATGTGACTATGATTAAAGCTATCACATACAATTAATAAATTATTTAATAATCAAATTTGGAAGAAACAAAAAGTAAAGTAATAGCTTTACTCAGAATAACTATATGATAAGTAGTGATATTGTAACAGTAGATTATTTTTAAGCAACTCATCCTCGTGTGTCTTGCTTAATATTTTAATTTTAAATGTTTATGACGGTTGTGATCTCGTGTAACTTTATGTTAAATTTGTCGTGAACATGAATTTTAACAGTATTTACGTAAAGATTTTTTTTAATTATATATATATATATATAGGGACTGCTAACTTACAACATGATGGTTGTAAGTTAGCAGCATACAACAGCCCTTTAGCGACGAAAAACAAGTTTTGAGCGACGAAATTTTTGTCGCTAAAGGTTTCAACTTTTTAGTGACAAAAAATTTCGTCACTAAAACTTTGTTTTTCGTCGCTAAAGGTCTCATATACTGTAAGTTAGCAAATCCCATATATATATATATATATATATGTGTGTGTGTGTGTCCATCTTGCTAATTGAAAACGTGCATGTAAAAAAAATTCACTACAATATTACGTGAAATAAATTGTTTTCCAATGAGAGGCGAACCTATCTGAAGGGCAGGAGGTGCTCAAATTTCTCCCAATTTAAAATATATATATATATATATATATTCCAGAACAATTGTAAAAATAAAGTTTTACATTTAAGCCCTTGAACAAAATACAAAAAATAAAAATCAGTTAGACCAAAAAATAAGGGCCTTGGCGCCCTGCCCTGAACCTCATAAACTCATCAATCGCAGTGCAATTTCTTAGTTCGGTCGCTGTCAAGCCCCTTTCAACTTCAATTTTTTTGCATTTGCTTTCTAATACGTAATTCCATGAAGTATTTGAATTTAGGTCCTTTGCTACCTATTGAACTCGGTAATAAAACCATCTCCAATTAACATGCATCAAATTTGATTTAGCAAATGTATATTTTTGCTACAATATTAAAGTCAAAGTTATTACATCAATTTAGTTTTGGTTCTCCAACTGTATATTTGTTACTTTATCATTCACCAATCCACTCTCTCTTATATATATATATATATATATATATGGGTAATACTTGGGGCACAACCAAAGCCACAATTTTTTTTGCACAACCTCCATTTTGTGTCTATCTCTCTCCTAGTGGGCACTGTGGGGTCACTGGCACTATGAGACCCATCAAGAGAGAGATAGACACAAAATAAAGGTTGTGCAAAAAAGGTTGTGGCTTTGGTTGTGCCCCAAATATTACTCTCTATATATATATATATGTTATCAACCAATCAACTCTCTCTTCTGTCTATATATATATATATATATATGTTATCAACCAATCCACTCTCTCTTCTATATACTTGTAGAGTAAATAAAATAGTCTAGAAAAAAATTTATTGCGTCTCTGAAAAGACGACGTCAAGTTTGATGCATCAATTTAATAAATGGGTTGGAACAATTTTAGTTATCGAATATGACACATTAAATTTTTGGTTTTGTTGTATATATGGATTGGAGAAGGTCTGAGAACTTCGTACTAATTAGTAACCGACTTTAGTTAGTGGTCTTGGGTGAATGGGGTCACATGATGACTTAATTTTGAATTGCCTTGCAGAGACTAATCTTCACTATTAATTGCAACTTTTCTTTTTATGTTAACAAGAAATACACACAAAGCATATTTTGGAGTTGTAAATTCCACATATATATATATATATATAAAGTACCATCTTAAAGGTAGTTCAGAAAGTTTAGATGGACGTTCATTGTCATGTTCATGCTGGTCGGTGACTGAAAAATCCTTTTAGACAGGGACAGAAACAGAGACTTTTCGAATAGCAACACACCGCCCATGGTCCACCTAAAAGTAACAAATTTTTATACAATGTGATAGTGATAACTTTTTTTCTTTTTCTTTTTCTTTTTTTTTTTTTTTTTTAAAGAGTGTTTGTGTCAAAGTGGTAAAATTGTTTGACATATTAGGTAATGAAATGGCTGATAAATATCTCACGTGACCTCAGGTGTGATGTTTATTATGATTTATGTGTTTTGTGTGTCTAATGTGAGTCCCATACTGATGTAAGACAAAATTTAACCATCGATTTCAATAGTGTGATTTATTTTAATTTATTTACAATTTTCATTTTTTAAGTTTACAAGGTCTTATTTTCTTATGTTTTACTATATCTAAACTTCTATTGGTTGAAATTAGGTCATAACAGGTTACATATAAGTTTGAGGTAAGTAAAATGAAAATTTAGAATATAAGAATTAGTCTCTCCTCAGCCGTTTTATTAGAAGTCAATCCATCTTAAGGGCTAGATTAGATATAGATCATTGATTAGACATGTTAATTAGAAATATATCATTTTCCCCAATTTAATAATTTTATAATGTCTAAACTACCCTTACACATATGATCAACGATGTACGTATATATATACACATATTTGTGGATACTCGCAGTTTAACCACAGCTTTTAAAACTTTTCAAATTCTAATACGAGTCGCCACTTAATTTTTAAAGAAAATTTAAGAAACCATTTTAAAAGCAAAAATCTAGGTCTGGAGATTATGGAATGAGAGAGGAATGAGCCCAGTGGACTAAAACACCCCCTCTCATCCTATCTCGTGGTAGGCCTCTGTGACGCCCCGCCCCGCCCCGCCCCGGTTCCCGGCGACGGGGTGTCAACCGGCGGAAGTACAACAATAACCCATAACAGTAACAGTAGTAGGCTTTGACACCAATCGGTAACTCCCCGAGTCCAAGACTCCGAGGGTTACCTATTTTAAACGTTCATCATTTGGAAACATTTATAAAACAGAAGTCTGGTTTTCATTTGAAGCATTTTTTTCTTGAAACAAAATGTTTTCCATATAAGCAGCGGAAAATCAGAGTTAGGCTATCCTTTTATTTAAAAGCGGGTGGACTAACATTTGTCCAATTTAAACATAATAGGTTCTTTGAAACCAAATTTCATTACATTAATAAATGATAATCCCCACACACGGGGTCTTCAAACTATAGCGGAAGCATTGTCAAGTCTCGGGGCCTTGCCCTTATCTATGTCACCTGAAAAAGAGGTTTAATAGTTCATAAGCCAAAAGGCTCGTATAGTCATATAACCGCACAATAACATCTGTTATATAACATGCATGAGTGCAATGAATGCCAATGTCAATGCATGAAAACCATTTTCATGCCTTTTCAAACACTCACCTTCAATCGTCATTATCATTACCCGAACCATGGGCTTCCCGTCCACGTAGGCCTAGCCTCAAACGTGTGGGACTTTGGGCCTTACGAATTACACGGAGGCCTAGCCTTTACCGTTACGAGGGTTTCTTGCAGCACATCTCGCAATTCGAGTTCCTAGTGGTACCCATCTCACATGCCTATCCACAAATCCGGGATTTCTAACTTTTCAAAACAAAATCCCTCCTAGAGGGTTTTGTGCATGGAAGCCTCTAAGGTCTTCCCTTTTTAAAACCTGGAAGCCTCTAAGGTCTTCCCTTTTCAAAAATTGAAAGCCTCTAAGGTCTTTCATCCCAAAATCATTTTCGTGATTTTCGTGTTCATGCTCATGCTTATGAAATGATATGACATATGCGAGCTCTAAGCATCCAGACATATTCAACATTTCATAAATTACATATCAAAACATGTTATCGATTAAAGCAACACAATAGACATGCTGAAATCACCCAGGTAAACACATAAGCATATCAACTCAATTAATCCACTTAAGGCATAGCAGCTCAAGTAAACATGTAAATACACTATTAACATGTTATACAACTTTATTGAGGGTCATACGGAACTACCGTTCACCGATGATAGACTGAATAATTAATCAGAATAGAAACCGGAACTGCTCAATCTGTTACAAATCTCAATATACAATAAAGTGCGTATATTAGTGAGGTACAACACCTCAAAGCATGAGTACAACTACTATTAAAGTAAAGTACAACTCTTAAAGCATAGGGTACAAGACCCCTTAGCTCATAACAGACTCAAGTATATCAAAATAGAAGATTTTATTAAATTGCCCGAGGTCGCGCGCGTAAGCCGCTCGCGCGGGACCTCGCTCGCGCGGGCCGCTCGCGCGAGGCCTCGCTCGCGCGGAAAGCGTTCAGAAGGGTCACGTGTTTATTTTAAAACAATTTTCAAAAACTAGCCTGGTCGCGCGCGCGGGTCGCGCGCGCGAGATGTCACAGTTTCGTCTTCTTCTTTCTTTCTTCCCCTGTTTTGAAATTCAACACTGGTTTTGACCCATTTTGAAAACATAATTAAAACAGTACTTCCAATATATGAATCTCTTCCTTTTTTTGCGTAGATTTCAAATACGTAATTGATTTTTCATGAATCAAAACACAGCTCTTGATTTTATTGAAAAACCGAACGATGACAAAACTTTAATTCACCCGTTCGTCGCAACCGTTGCGAATTAGCTTTTGAAATTTGAAATGGAGCCTCGTGGGATCGAGACCTTTCAATTGATATAAAGAAATCAAATTTTTGTGACTGCTTTTCTGCCCGCTAATTTGGACCCTTAACGATACATATATGAGATCTATATACATATCTAAATTAACAATTGTATAAACTGAAATTACAATTTACAAGTGTAAACTTACCCAATTCTATTATTACTGAGATATACAGAAATATCAATTGACAATCCAAACTTTTGGATTAAAGTTTTCTAATTTCTCTCACTATATATGTATATAATTCTATATATATACATATCTATATCAGCAACTCTAAAATAAACTGAAGCTAATACATGGAATTGATTTGAAGCTTACCCAAAAGTCGAATTTCAGAGAGTTATAAAGAATTCCAATACTAATTTGATACCCAAGCTTTGAATGAATTGATCTCTGGAATGTATGTAGCTAACTATATGACTATGTATGTGGGTATGTATACAATAATGTGTGTGTGTGGCCGAGTGAGAGAGAGACAGTGAAGTCTCTTGAGAGAATTGAGAGTTATGAGAATTGTTTGAGGGTGTAGTGTGTATATATAACTTTGACATTCTTGGTCCCCAAGATCAGTGAAGCATAAGCTTCCAACTTACAAATGTACACATTGGTACACGCACACACTGTGCACCAACATCCTTTGGCTCCAAGTTTCACATGAGGGTTCATCCTATGCTTTGAGCTCACACCACCACGCACTTTCACAGGTAATAATTATACTGCTAAAAAATTTCCAAAACTGGTATTTATTCGATTAATAAAAATTTACGAAATTAAAACACGGGGTATTACAGCCTCTACTCAACATTCTTTTCGAATTATTAATCTAAGCATACCATCAACTAATACATCGATATAAATGTACATAGCACAAGCATGTCAAAAGGGTGCAAGATTGCTAACGATAAAATGGTATACAAAATCACATAATTCAAATAGAAAGCAAGATGACATGCAAATAGGGGAACTAGGAAACTTATCTGGGATCCAGCTGCGAAGATCCAGCTGCGAAATGAAAACGTGTAATGCATACAAAAGTATAAAGCCTAAAAAAAGGATCTCTAATCACATATATACAAAAATCAAGACCTAGTCTAAGGTGTCGTACATGGAGATGAAAATAAATTAAAATCAAGAAATGAAATAAAAGAGAGAAAAGTTTGACGAATCGTACATTGAAAGCGCTATAAAACAAAGGTTAGTCCACATGCTTTAAACAAGATATAATATTAAATCCTAATTATCAAACTCCAAAATATCTAGCTTAAATCTATCAAGTATGGAGAGAGTTGACATAATCATAAATTCCTTCTAACTAGTTAGAATCATAACACCTATATAGATATACAAGTCTTAACTAGGAGTCAATGTAATGTCCATATAGAGATGATATAATCTCAACGTGATCACAAGGAACTCATAGCTATGTTCAACTAACAATGACTTAACACAATACAAGATGATGTCCTAATTGCTAGAATCGATACATATGTGATGATTGTATGAATATGAATATGAATAAACTATAAATCAATCATTGATTTGGATCATCTAACCTCTGAATTTAAGTTCAATTAGTCATAATCAAAATATGTTTAAGCCTTAGGTTATAGAAAAATCAATTAGTCAAAATCAAAACAAGGTTTTATTAAAATTGAACCAGAGTTTCAGAATTTACAGAGAAGAACCTGAGATTGAAAAATAGAAAAAACATAGATCACATGGTTTGATGTTAATGATTTTTGGACAAGAGATGCCTCTATGTGTCTAGTTTCTAACCCAAAAAGAAAATCAAAGATCAAACGGTCCAATCTCTGGGAATTGGACCAAGACCAAACATTACTTAGAATTCATGTGCAGAGATTTTGTATGATTTTCTAAAAATAGTAAACAAATCAAAATCACTTTGATCTTTTTGGAGAATCTTATTAACACATTTAACTTCATGGAAAAAATTATTTAAAGCTTAAAATACATGTTTAAGGCTCTGATCTATTTAAATCAAAACTGACTTACTGTTTTGAAATATTGGACAGAGATTGGTTGGGTTACAAAACTCAAGACCAAACTATGTTAACTACGAAATTTTATCAAAACAAAAATCGTAGTGATACATCTATGAGTTAGGGACAAATTCCAATTGGTCTCATTCAAATTCAATGGATCATGGTTTAATTAGAAATCATTGATCACAGATTGTCATTGAAATCACTGCACCATAGATACATTAACATTCATAACTTAATCCAAACTTGATCTACAATTTTATGGAGAATATAGATCAAGTATGGTTGCAACCAACACAATAATACTCACTTATTATGAAGATCCATGGATTTAGCCTTAAGGGAAGCCCATCATAGATCTCATGTTGAGGATCTAGCAAGAGAACATCAAGGACTTACTCAATCCTATGAACTTTGAATGCTTAAATACAACAATCAAATAATGAAAATAACTAGATCTACATCTAATTCCTCTCCCAAACACATGATTCTTAAGAAATATAAATTCATTCTATTCAATTCTCGTCCCAAGTTAATGGTCCTTGGAGATCAAACTAAATTGATGATAAAAAAGAAAAGAGTATGAATCAAATGAAGAGAGAGTTCAAACTAAATTGATAATTCAAAAAAATTTTCTCTTAAAAAATACTTATTACAAAACTTAACCCATGATCTACTAGATCCAAATCAACAAATAGATGAGAATTCAATCACAATTCAAGTGGTGTGTGATGAAATGGGGTTAGAAGAGACTTTTTGAAAATGTGTAAAGATCATAGTCAAAACTATGAATTGTAATTGAATTATTATATATGAAGATAGATTTGAAGTTTTAACTCTAGATCTTCTCAAAATTTGTAGAGATGTTGAATTCCTCAAACTTTTCCTCTTCTTCTTCCTCAAGCTTCAAGCTCCTTCAATGGTGATTAGATGGATTGCATAAATTGGGTAGAGTTTTGGTGGGGTTTCTCTCTCTATATTTTTCTCCTCTAAAGCTCTCCCAACATATTTCTCTATATAATTCAAGTGTCCAACCCTTCAAAAATGAGAGAGATGAGTTTATGTAGACTCTGATTTCCTTGATGGCTAAGATAATGATTATTTGGGAATTTTAATGAGTTAGAAATAGGCCAAGGAATATTATATGGCATCTCTAACTCTCCATGACACTTTTATGTAATTCCAAGAAACTTGAAAGTCATTTTAGTTGGGTAAAATGTAGGAACATTCTAGAGTATCTCTAATCTTCAAAGCACATGAGAGATTAGTGCCCAAGAAAGGGCTCTTTGGGTATTTTGATTGGGTTAGGAATATGCTAAGGAATCTCTAACTCTCCAAATCACATGGGATACTTTCTTTTATTATTTTTCCTGTATATATATATATGTATATAAACACATTTTTCATTTTAAATCTAAATTAATCATATGAGTCATGCACCAAATAGAATATTTTTCTTTTTTTCTTTTTGAATCTAAAAATATGGGAAACAATGTTATTTTTAGAAAATATCATTATTATTATTATTATTATTATTATTATTATTATTTAATCTATTCTATTTTTTTTAGAAAGTAACCCATGATCCAGTGAGCTCGAGACAGATGGTCAATGATTGGCCAAATCTAGGGGTATTAGGAGCAAGGTTTGGGAACTTGAAGCTTTTCAGAAGTCGAAGCGATAAACTTGAAGAAAATCGTCGGGACATTATTCATCATGGATTTCTAGAGGTATATCTCCCTAAGTTTAATAGTTCGGTCAAAATTGGGGTGTCTACAATATTCGTGTATCTATATATCGACATATAGATACAAATTTGAAGTTAATGTCATTAACTGATAATGGGATTATGTTCCCTTAATTGAAGGGATCTCCTTAATCTGCTCACCATGATCTTTTGGTTGAAATTCAAATTAAATCCTATGTTTTGCCTTGATTCACCCAGTTTGGTTGTCATTATAATGCAGATCTATAAATCATATATGCATCTGCATGTATTCGTGATTGTATTGTTGGAGCTTTTGGGGAAAAATAAATTTGTTCTTCTTTGAAAAGGTGATGATTAAACGCTTACTGAGAAATTCTCATAATAAACTGATAAATTTCTCATTAAAATAGTGAGAAATTCCCTATTTCTCATTAAGAAAACTGAGAAATTCCCACTCTTTTGTGAAATCCTTTATTAAAATTATGAGAAATTCGCAATTTAATAACTTTTTAATGTCTAAACTACCCTTACTCACATGGTCAGTGATATACATATATATATTCGTGTATCTATATATAAACATATATATAGATATCGATTTGAAGCTAATGTTATTAACTGATAATGGGATTATGTTCCCTTTTCAAGGGATCTCCTTAATCTGCTCCCCATGATCTTTTGGTTGAAATTCAAATTAAATCATACGTTTTGCCTTAGTTCATCCAGTTTGGTTGTCATTATAATACAAATCTAAATCATATATGCGTTTGTGTGTATTAGTGATTGGATTGTTGGAGCTTTTGGGAAAAAAATTGTTCTTCTTTGAAAAGGTGATGATCAAACGTTTACTGAGAAATTCTCGTAATAAACTGAGAAATTCCCACTCTTTTGTGAAATCCATGATTAAAATACTGAGAAATTCCCACTCCTTTGTGAAATTTCTTATCCAATAAACTGAGAAATTACGCATAAACAATATCATTAGTTCTAGCAAGGAACCACACAAATAGATAACAGGTCTATCCAACAAGATGTGAGAAAGAGATACTTTACCAAGTAAAATTGCAAAACAATTGTGAAATATCAATGTTATCATGTTTTTTCACTAATTTTTCTGAGTAATTTCCAGTAATGAATTTTCTATTGACATTAACTTTCTTATTACAACTACAAGTATACAAGCCATTAAACTACTAGGTATACAAGCTAAACTATGGCATCCAAAAGCAATTTGCTCCATTACAGCCCCAAGCATATCGGATGGACTAAGCTTGACATTGACACCACCAATCCTGAAAAGCTTGATGCTTGCTCTTGTATTGTTTAATGATACGCACAGTGATATTATTGTGCTTTCGGTGTTCAACGAGCCTCTTTGTGATAACAGCTTCGCCACCTAAAACCTATTGTAAAATACATGGTTAGTTCTTTTGTATAAGTTGATGATAGCCAAAATATAAAAATTGAGAAACTATAATTAATTTACAATCTTTTGTGAAATTTCTCATTAAAAGACCGAGAAATTCCCACTCTTTTGGGGATTTTATTAAAATACTGAGAAATTATCATTCCTTTGTGAAATTTCTGATCCAATAAACTAAGAAATTATACATAAACAATGTCATTAGTTGTAGCAAGGAATCACACAAATGGATAACTAGTCAACAAGATGTGAGAAGTAGATACTTTACCAAGTAAAATTGCAAAACAATTGTGAAATATCAATGTTATCATGTTTTTTCGCTAATTTTTTCTGAGTAATTTCCAGTAATGGATTTTTTTATTGACATGAACTTTCTCAGTTGATTGAACAACGATGATAAATTCCTCAATAAAAAATAAGATATAAAACACTGAGAAATTATAAGAAATTTCAAATATGATCAATATTTTGCAAAATTTCTCATAAAAACGGAGTATTTCCTAGATCATAAAATGACAACAATCAAACCAAAAATGCATGTTTCAGAAACCCTAAAATAATGGAACAGTAAACCATTTTTTGTCTCATAGCACCTTTCTTGCCATCTTCGAAAATTTCTCAGTTAGAAACGTAATCTGAGTCATCTGTTTTGACCTTTTCTCGCCATCACCTCGTAGTGTTGATGCGTCGTCGTTGAAGCCCTAAAAAGATCAATTTGTTTATCAAAAACCCTAATTTCTCATAAAAATCGAACAAAGAAAGTGAATTCTCCAACAATTCAGTGAGATAAATTGTTGCCTTCGATTCCCTCAAATCGCATCAAACGGACTGAAAAATCGCCTTCTATCACTTGGACTAATGTCTTCAGAGACGTGTTACACGAAGTAGACTAAAATTTGAAATTCGTGATTCTAGTAACTACGTGATTATTGGGAGTTTAAACTCCAATTTCAAAATTGCTATAATGTAGTGTAGTTTTCTATATATATATATATATATATATATAGAGAGAGAGAGAGAGAGAGAGAGAGAGAGAGAGAGTGTGTGTGGATAATATAGGGATTTTTATGTCTTTACTAACACAAAGGGACTAATTTCTAGATTCAGTTATAGGAAGGAACTATTTCTAGAAAAAGTTAATATTAGTGACTAAATCCTACTTTACCCATAAAAATTATGTTTTTTTTTCTTCCTAATACGTTAAAGTTTCTATATATGTTTTATTTTTATTATAAGTAGTTATGCCTTATGGCAACAAATTAATTTTTTATTTTTAATAATATCTATGAGAAATGTTTTCTCTTATTCTCAATTGTTCTTGAAATTTTGTGCCAATCAATAAGACGATTGAAGCCTACTTTCTCTGTATTCTATGTGAGTCGACTAGTCGAGATTTTTTTTTCCCTGGTATTATTGTGACAATCAATAGATTCAAGAAAAGTCGTTGAATTACTTATCTTCCCAATTTCTTTAGTTTGCATAGTAGTGTTGACGTATGCAAGGGCGGAGCCATTAGTAGGCTCCGCCGGGTTGCAGTGCCCCCAAATCTTGTAAATGTTTTTAGTACATGTGATATTTTAGCCCCCCAAATTTAAAAAAAAAATTAAAATAAAATTAGCACAGGTGATATTTTAACCCCAAATGTAGTCTAGCCCACCCCCAAAATTTTGAGAATTTTTTTAGTACATGTAAATATGTGATATTTTAGCCCAAATGTAGTCTAGCTCACCCCCAATTAAGTGTTCCAAACTCAATTTGACACCATAACTTGTTGATAAATAGACACCGCAATGTAAAATTATTAACCCAAAAGATAATATTGTTCTTAAATAAACCCAATTTAACACAATATCTTATTATTAAATATGTATAAATAGACCCCTAAAAAAGTTCCTCAATTCGCCCTTGAACGTATGGTCATGTCACTCCCGTTGTAGAAATTACATGGCTCTAATATGATAATGTGGTAATATGCGAATTATTAATGTTTATTAATAATTGAGTTAAGTGGTTGATTGTGGTCAACGGTGGCGTGTCGGTTAAGGACACAATGATCGGAGAATCATGATGCATTAGTATGACTAAGTGATATTTATATGGTTTAAATGTTATTTGAAATATCTGGAATTTTATGAATAGTAACTTTACCTATTTTGGTATAACTTCTGGTAGTTTTGATATTATTGCAAAGCATTTTGAATGCTGTGGTGAGAATGTGAGTGACACGTTGCATAAAAGGTAGGATGTGTAGAGATTCCACAGAATTTGGTTTTCGGATGTAATTTTGGATCCAAACGGGACTTAATCGAAAACTTTTGTAATTTATTGTTTTCATTCTTAAAGACATAAAATAGACGTGTGCGACGTTTCAGGAGTTAATTAGAAGTTTGAGAAACTCGCGGGGAGGTAAACGTAATTTCTGAGAATTTTGTCTATATATAGAAGTTCCAAGATATTTCTTCATTACAACTTTTCTAACTTCAAAATTAAAAGGGAGATTTGGGGTCTTGGGAGCTTAGAGCTTGTAGACGCAAATCGACGGACTTCTGCCCGTTTGTTTTCAACCAAAATTCGTATTTGAACTCCCCAAGCTAGGTAAGAGCTACACTTTGATAGTCTTTATGCCATGTTTGGCTAAGTTTTTATAAATTTCTAAATCTAGGAATTTGGAGAAAACGCGTGTAAACTTGTAGGTTTCGCGTAGGATCTGAGATTTGGCGTTTACCTGGGCTTCTAGTCTTTCCCTCAAAGTTACACGACGATAGCTCGAGGTATGAATTTCTAACCTATGTTGTATAGGGAAATGTCATGTTTTAAATTTCGACGACGAAATTGAGATGCGGGCTAAACTCATATATTAATAGTAGGCCCGTTAATTATGCACGCACTTAAATGTAAAAAGTATGTCTAAATTTACGCGAGCACGTATAGATGATTGAATGAACATGCTATGTGTCTATGTGGGTTGAAAGGGAGTTTAGTGCAAATTCATCCGGGGGCAAGCTCCTTGATGTTGGAGGATTAAAGTAGCGACGACTACTGTGCATGGTGTGGGAGAAGGCCCAGCCAGGGCACTGGATGAGTGGTATGGAGAAGGCCCTCCACGGCATCAATTTTTAAATGTTTCATTACCGGATGAACGCGTACTACTCTCCCTAGAGATCATTTTGATATGTTCTAAATGTTTAATGCATGATTTATCATATATGCATATGTTAGAAATTGTACACTCAGCATGTAGCTGAGCAATGGAGATTTACTCCATTGCAGGTATGAAGAAAGGAAAAATGGAATGCGAGGGATGAGGCCGTTGGGGGATTGTTCGGAGGAATTGGGGTATAGATTCTTGTAACCGAATCATAGAAGCTTAGTATTATTCTTGGGTTGATGTAATATTCTTTTGAAAACATTTTTAAGTTGGTTAGAAGCGACTCGGGACTTTTGAGTTTGTGTCTTGTTGTTTAACAAGTTAAATTTCATGTTTTATGGATTGTTGTAACATTTATGAGATTTTGATCCAAACGGACCCTTAACTTAATTAGTTAACGTTTTCCAAACTTAGGCAAGTTGTTAATCTTGTCCTTATAACTTTGGTAAAGTTTGTTAGGAATTGAAATATGTTTGAAGTGTTGTAATTGGTGAAGGATGGGTGATGCCTAAGCAAAATTCTGCTGCTAGAAGGAATTCTGCTAAAGGGTCATTCGACCGGTCGAAGGGAGTCGTTCGACCGGTCGAAATGCCCCCTGCCATAAATCTTTTTCTACCTCTTCTAGAAATATTTTAAATGTTTTGATTGGTTCTTAGGGTACCTTTGGGACCCCTTTGAACATGTATTCATCCGATTCAAATTACAATTACGTTTTCAAATTTATACGGATTTTACAATTTGGAAGGTATCGTTTCCATAAGTTTTAAATTTCAATGTTGTTTTAGATGTTCTTTTCCGCTGGGTATGGTTAGTAAATGAATGGGATGAGCCTTGGTGGAGTGTCACGTGTCCTATTTCCGCCCGTAGCGGGATGGGTCGTGACAGGTCATCACATAGTTGGACATCATCATATCAATAAGAGAGAATTTCTAGGGATTGGAAGGATGGAGGGCTTGATTCTGAGGACTAATTAACTATCAATAAAGAACACAAGGTTAGAGATATTTCAGTTTCCTCTAAATGTTCCAAAGTTTTTCTATAGGCCTTGTCTTTTTAATTGTATTTACTCGGAGCCCTTAATTTATGAATGCATGTCAATTGAGGACAATTGTTGATAGCATTAAAAAAATGTTGTTAAGATTGTCCTTGATTGGAACAAGTTTGTAAATTAAGGGAACAAAGTATTACATCAAAAATGTAGGGCCCAAAGTGAACTTCGCTATAAGTACACAAAACCGAAATGTTTTTAACCTTTTTTTTACACTGATAACGATTGTTCTTGTAATACCCGTACCCAGAAAATGGAAGTAATATTTATTTTTATGCATTAATTAGTATAATTAATTGCATGTGATATTTGGGTAAGTTCTAGTTACCCCGATGTGATAAGTGCTTTGATAAAGGGCACAGTTTGATAGATGTGACATGGGACCCACGGGAGGTCCAGATTGGATAAGTTGCATTTGGTTGCATTTATGTGATTAAATGAATATTTGTTTAATTGTTTTAATATTTTATTATTAATTGTGACCTTTTATGGTGCCAATTTGGGCACCCGTGTGAGGGCGAACTGGAATATGATTAATAACTAGTCGGCTAATTAGCAACTTTATAAAATATTTGGGACCATGTTTGGGACCCATACGTGATGTAGGCATATACCCATTTAGATATTAGGTAGTTAGTAGAATTAGTTGGGGGCCTCATAACAGATAACCAAACTTGAGGGGAGTTAATTGAGAATAGAACCAAGCTTCGTTTGGAAGCTTTGACTTTAACATATATGATATATGTTTTGGCGGCTAGGTCATCAGACCAAGAAAAAAAAAAGAGAGTTACAGCAGAGAGCTCTCCAATGAGAAAGAAAGGAAAAAAAAAAACTAAGGGTTTCGCGCCATTCTGTCACCGTAGCTTCGCCCTGTGACCTCTATTTCGCGAACCGAAGCCATATTCGGACTCGTGAAGTAAGGTGATTATTTCTATGTCTTTCTTTTTCAATTTTGGTAATGTTTTTCCGCGACCCATTTTAAGGGGTGATACATATATGTGACTTATATATGTAGGAATATCATTGGGAGTACCTAGAGCTAGTTTTGTGAAGGAACTTGGGAATTCTTAGCTTATTTTAGACCTAATCGTGAGGTGAGTGTCCTAATCCCAAAATTGGATGTTTAATGTTATTTATTTGCTATTCAATGCTTTTAAATGCTTAATTATTGATTGAGTAGAAAAGCATGTGATTAATTATTATTTAAAAACATGACCAAAAATGATGAAATTGCCATGTCGACATGTTGAGTTGCTTATGTGCTTATTTGGGTCAAAGGGTCTCAAGTGATAATCACCATTAGTTAGCCCATATATAAGGGACAGAGAGATGTTGAAATCCTCAGAGAAAAGGGGATAGTGGTGACGACCACATGAACGAATTGAATACGGTCACAAATGAATGAGTGTGATTTCGCTATATGCGACAGAAAAAGTGAGAATGGCCCAGAAGCAAGGGTCCAGAACGATGGTGGTTGATTACTTGACACGCCTGCGACCATTTATATTTGTGAATACATAATTGGTGTTATGATTCATTAAATACTCCAATTGCATGATTAGTACCACGTACTCACTAAGCGAAAGCTTATTCAATTTTTGTGGCTAATGACCACGCAGGTTCAGACGAATATCACAGTGAGAAGCGCTGAACTGTGGGAGTTCTGGATAGCTCAAGATTAATAGTTTTGTTTAATATGTTTATATGTAAATAAGTTTAAATGAGTAGTTACATTCCTAGTGTTTGAATTTTGGTTTATGTTTTAGTTTTTATTAAATCCTTGTAATATGAATTGTAGATTGAAGTTTTAAAAGTATTTTTGCAAGTGTTTTGGCGATATTTTGGTATTTCAATTCTTGTTTAACAGGGGGAAATAGTGTTGTAATAGGGGGAACTCTGTCCAAATACCATTCAATGGTTTTAAAACTTTATTTTATTTCTTTTTATTCCGTTCAAATAAGGAATATTTTACCCTGGTATTCCACTTTAAAATGATATTTTTGGAACGTTAAAAATGATTGTTTGGTTTGTTGGCTTGTTACACGTGTCCTAGCCCACGGGGCGGGTTGGGGTCTGACAATTTTTGGTATCAGAGCAATCGGTTAGAGCCTTTGGGTACGAGTGATGACGCGTGAGTGTGCACCCAATGACACGCAATTGTACGATCATGCATCCATGTTTACTTAGCATGCTTTAAAATGTTTTTTAGCATGCATTGTAATTTATTTAAAAATAACATGTATGTATATACTTTGCTGTGGGTGCCAGGCAAGGATGTCTGGAGGTGAGAACCCATCTTCGGCCCGTATGGACAAAACTGAAATAGTTATGGAAAAGTTGGTAAAAGTGGCTGAAACTCGAGTTACCGAGGAGGGACCGAACTCATCAAATCCAGAAAAAGAACAGAATCAACAACTATTGCCATATTCTACAAGCAAAAGCCAGGGCAATTTAAAAGAAAACCTGATTCGATGAAGGCTAACCATTGGTTGACCGATATGAAGAGAATTTTTCTTGCTTTGCCATGTACAGAGGAACAGAAGGTCTTGTTTGCCTCAGATACTCTGAAAGAAGAAGCACAAAATTGGTGGACATCAGTACTAAGGCAAGGAGCACCAACTACTTGGAATGGGTTTATGGAGGAGCTTTCAAAGCAATATATTCCTCGATCGTTTAGTGATCAGAAGGCCCGAGAATTTTCTCATCTCAGTCAAGGTAATATGACCGTTAGGGACTACGCAGCTCAGTTTACAAGTTTGGCTAGATTTGCAATGAATTTGATTCCGAACGAGTTTATTCGGGCAAGACGATTCGAAGGACTTCGGGATGAAATTAGGGGAAAAGTAGATGCACACCGACTATCGACGTATTCAGAAGTGTTAGATGTGGCTTTAATTGCTGAGCGAAGTGTATTGTCATCCGGGCAAAGTCAACAATTCAAGAGGCCAGGAGGTAGTCAATTCCAGGGACAGGACAGTTCCAAGAGACAGAATTTGGGTAGTTCAAGTGGAAGCAACAAGCCCAGATGTCAGACTTGTGGTAAGTATCATTGGGGAATGTGCAACTTGTCTCATATTATTTGCAACAATTGTCGACGACCAGGACATGTGGCAAGAGATTGTCCTAATCTATCAAAGCAAAGTACACCAAGACAAGGTATCACTCCGAGGCAAATTATCGATGACAGCCGAATAAGGTGTTTCGCTTGTGGTAATATGGGGCATCGGGAACGTGATTGTCCCAAGAAAGGACCTGGGAGTTTTAGCTCATCTGTGGGAAGTACACCAAGTCAGAGGCCACCTCAGCAACAATCCCAAGGAAGGGAACAACGACAAGGAAGGTACTTTCAGCTCAAGCCTGGGGAGATCACTATCGCTGACACTGTGGTTTCAGGTATACTTTCTATTTGTTCACGACCTGCTAGAGTATTGTTGGATTCAGGATCAACTCACTCTTTTGTTTCACACCCATTTGCTAAATATTTGGATAAGCCCTTAGAACTACTAGATTATGATTTTTCTGTTTCACTTCCATCTGGAGCTCTACTAGTAAGTTCGGGTGTCTTTAAATCTTGTGGGATTGATGTGAATGGTAGAGGTTTGACTGTTGACTTAGTGCCATTGATTATTCAACATTTTGATGTCATTTTGGGGATGGACTGGTTATCTGCAAATCACGCCATTATCGATTGTGAGAATAAAAGAGTAACATTTCGATTGTCCAATCAAGATGTATTTTGTTTCCAAGGGACAGGTGTAGCATCACCGCCTTATATGGTGTCAGCTGTCAGAGCTTGCCGTTTATTCAAAAAGGGATGTCGGAGATTCTTGTGTAGTATACTTGACACTAGAAGTACTGAACTGAAATTGGAGGATATACCAGTAGTAAAAGAATTTCCAGACGTCTTTCCAGAAGATTTACCTAGTCTGTTGATTGAGAGGGAAATTGAGTTTGGGATAGATGTGATGCCAGGAATTCAACCAATTTCACGGGCACCATATAGAATGGCTCCGGTAGAGTTAAAGGATTTGAAGACTCAACTGCAAGATTTACTAGATAAGGGGTTCATTCGGCCTAGTGTATCACCGTGGGGAGCACCGATTTTGTTTGTTAAGAAGAAGGACGGAACAATGAGAATGTGTATTGACTATCGAGAAATCAACAAGGTGACTATAAAGAACAAGTATCCGTTGCCGCGTATTGATGATTTGTTTGATCAGTTGCAAGGGGCACAAGTCTTTTCTAAGATTGACTTGAGATCTGGGTATCACCAATTGAAGGTAAAAGCTGAAGATGTTGAGAAGACAGCTTTCAGGACTCGGTATGGGCACTACGAATTTCTTGTCATGCCATTTGGGGTTACGAATGCACCAGCCGCTTTTATGGACTTGATGAATCGGGTGTTCAAGACTTATCTAGACGAGTTTGTGATAGTATTCATTGATGATATTTTAATATATTCTAGAAGTCCAGAGGAACACGAACGACACTTGAGATTGGTTCAGAACGACTTAGAGAAAAGCAACTATTTGGGAAGTTGAAGAAAAGTGAATTTTGGTTGACAAATGTTACTTTTCTTGGCCACGTGATCTCTAAGGATGGTGTCTCTGTGGACCCACAGAAGATTGAAGCTGTTAAGAATTGGTCGAGACCAACAAATGTTTCTGAAATTCGAAGCTTCTTGGGGTTAGCTGGTTACTACAGAAGGTTCGTTCAAGACTTCTCTAGAATTGCGACTCCGATGACTCAATTGATGAGGAAGGATGTACCATTTGTGTGGAATAAAGAATGTGAAGACTGTTTTCAGAAATTGAAAGATAAATTGACCTCAGCGCCGATATTAGCTATTCTGTCAGGTACTGGAGGTTTCAGTATATACAGTGATGCTTCTCATCAGGGCTTGGGATGTGTTCTAATGTAAGAGGGTAAAGTTATAGCTTATGCTTCGAGATAGTTGAGGACACACGAGAAGAATTATCCGACTCATGATCTGGAATTGGCAGCGGTGATCTTCGCATTAAAGATTTGGTGTCACTACTTGTACGGGGAAACATGTAAAATATTCACCGATCACAAGAGTCTGAAATATTTGTTTACCCAGAGAGAACTAAATATGAGACAGAGAAGATGGCTTGAATTGATGAAAGACTATGATTTAAAGATTCACTACCATCCAGGTAAAGCTAACGTGGTTGCCGATGCGTTAAGTCGAAAGTCATCAGAAAATTTGATTTATTCTTTAACAGCTCAAGCAACGTTGGTAAAAGAATTTGAACAACTGGAATTGGAAGTAATTCCCAGAATCCAGGGTGGTTTAATGGCGGCTATCATCGCACAACCGAGCTTGATTGAAGAAATCAAGGCAAGTCAACTCATGGACCCAAATTTCAAGAAAATAGTTGAAGAATAACCTGAGGGTAGACGGCCGAAATTCAGTTTTCAGAATAATGTATTGAGGTATATTAATCGATTATGTGTTCTGAACATTCAAGAGTTGAAAGATAAGATCATGGAAGAAGCTCACAATACGAGGTATTCCGAACATCCTGGGAGTACCAAGATGTATAGAGATTTGCGAGAAGTGTATTGGTGAAGTGGTATGAAACAGGAAGTCGCCGAGTTTGTAGCCAAGTGCACGACTTATCAACAAGTAAAGCTAGAACATTAACGACCCGCTGGTGAATTGCAACCGTTGGAAATACCAGAATGGAAATAGGAGCATATCACGATGGACTTTGTGTCAGGTTTGCCACGGTCTCCTAAGTCTAATGATAGTATTTGGGTGATCGTTGATCGGTTGACTAAATCAGCTCATTTCTTGCCAATCAAGACTCGTGATCCGACAAAGTTAGCAGAGCTTTATGTCAGAGAAGTTATCAGGCTACACGGGGCACCGGTATCCATTGTGTCAGATCGAGACACACGATTTGTGTCTAGGTTTTGGGAAGGGTTGCAAAAGGCAATGGGGACAGCTTTGCACTTTAGCACAGCATTTCATCCTCAAACAGACGGCCAATCCGAGCGAGTTATTCAGATTCTGGAAGATATGCTTCGAGGTTGTGTTATGGATTTCAAATCAGATTGGGAGACCCACTTGCCATTAGTGGAATTCTCTTACAATAATAGCTTTCAGACGAGTATTGGTATGGCGCCTTATGAAGCATTGTATGGTCGAAAGTGTAGATCACCAGTGTGTTGGACAGAAATTGGGGAAAAGCAACTTATAGGTCCTGAAATTGTGCAAATCACTACTGACAAAATCAAGTGAGTTAAACAACGGCTACAAATAGCACAGAGTCGTTACAAATGCTACGCAGATACAGGTAAAAGACCGTTGGAATTTGAGGTAGGTGATTATGTTTACTTGAAGGTATCGCCTTCAAAGGGTATCACACGGTTTGGTAAGCGGGGCAAGTTAAGTCCAAGGTTTGTAGGACCTTATCTGATTTTGGGTAGAGTTGGTCCAGTTGCATATCAGTTGGAATTATCAGAAGTGTTGGCTAATGTTCATAATGTGTTTCATGTTTCTATGTTGCGACGTTGCCTATCATATTCAAGTCACCGTATAACTCCGGAACCGTTGATGGTTCGAGAAGACTTAACTTATGTTGAACAACCATAGGAAGGATCAGGTGCTCAGAACTAAAGTCATTCCTCTAGTTATGGTGTTATGGCGTAATCATTCAGTAGAGGAGGCAACTTGGGAATGTGAAGACGAGATCCGAGAGAAATATCCTCACCTATTTGACACTTGAGGTAAGAAAAGTTTGAGGACAAACTTCCTAAAAGGGAGGGAGAGATGTAATACCCGTACCCAGAAAATGGAAGTAATATTTATTTTTATGCATTAATTAGTATAATTAATTGCATGTGATATTTGGGTAAGTTCTAGTTACCCCGATGTGATAAGTGCTTTGATAAAGGGCACAGTTTGATAGATGTGACATGGGACCCACGGGAGGTCCAGATTGGATAAGTTGCATTTAGTTGCATTTATGTGATTAAATGAATATTTGTTTAATTGTTTTAATATTTTATTATTAATTGTGACCTTTTATGGTGCCAATTTGGGCACCCGTGTGAGGGCGAATTGGAATATGATTAATAACTAGTCGGCTAATTAGCAACTTTATAAAATATTTGGGACCATGTTTGGGACCCATACGTGATGTAGGCATATACCCATTTAGATATTAGGTAGTTAGTAGAATTAGTTGGGGGCCTCATAATAGATAACCAAACTTGAGGGGAGTTAATTGAGAATAGAACCAAGCTTCCTTTGGAAGCTTTGGACTTTAACATATATGATACATGTCTTGGCGGCTAGGTCATCAGACCAAGAAAAAAAAAAGAGAGTTACAGCAGAGAGTTCTCCAACGAGAAAGAAAGGAAAAAAAATAACTAAGGATTTCGCGCCATTCTGTCACCGTAGCTTCGCCCTGTGACCTCTAGCGAACCGAAGCCATATTCGGACTCGTGAAGGTAAGGTGATTATTTCTATGTCTTTCTTTTTCAATTTTGGTAATATTTTTCCGCGACCCATTTTAAGGGGTGATACATATATGTGACTTATATATGTAGGAATATCATTGGGAGTACCTAGAGCTAGTTTTGTGAAGGAACTTGGGAATTCTTAGCTTATTTTAGACCTAATCGTGAGGTGAGTGTCATAATCCCAAAATTGGATGTTTAATGTTATTTATTTGCTATTCAATGCTTTTTAAATGCTTAATTATTGATTGAGTAGAAAAGCATGTGATTAATTATTATTTAAAAACATGTCCAAAAATGATGAAATTGCCATGTCGACATGTTGAGTTGCTTATGTGCTTATTTGGGTCAAAGGGTCTCAAGTGATAATCACCATTAGTTAACCCATATATAAGGGACAGAGAGATGTTGAAATCCTCAGAGAAAAGGGGATAGTGGTGACGACCACATGAACGAATTGAATACGGTCACGAATGAATGAGTGTGATTTCGCTATATGCGACAGAAAAAGTGAGAATGGCCCAGAAGCAAGGGTCCAGAACGATGGTGGTTGATTACTTGACACGCCTGCGACCATTTATTTTTGTGAATACATAATTGGTGTTATGATTCATTAAATACTCCAATTGCATGATTAGTACCACGTACTCACTAAGCGAAAGCTTATTCAATTTTTGTGGCTAATGACCACGCAGGTTCGGACGAATATCATAGTGAGAAGCGCTGAACTGTGGGAGTTCTGGATAGCTCAAGATTAATAGTTTTGTTTAATATGTTTACATGTAAATAAGTTTAAATGAGTAGTTACATTCCTAGTGTTTGAATTTTGGAAATAAGTTTATGTTTTAGTTTTTATTAAATCCTTGTAATATGAACTGTGGATTGAAGTTTTAAAAGTATTTTTGCAAGTGTTTTGGCGATATTTTGGTATTTCAATTTTTGTTTAACAGGGGGAAATGGTGCTGTAATAGGGGGAACTCTGTCCAAGTACCATTCATTAATGGTTTTAAAACTTTATTTTATTTCTTTTTATTCCGTTCAAATAAGGAATATTTTACCCTGGTATTCCACTTTAAAATAATATTTTTGGAACGTTAAAAATGATTGTTTGGTTAGTTGGCTTGTTACACGTGTCCTAGCCCGCGGGGCGGGTTGGGGTGTGACAGTTCTTAACTGATGCGCATTTACAAAATTGAGGGCTATAAGTGTTGCAATTGAAAAACCAGAGTCCAAAGTAAAATAACGCGTAGCGGGTACTAAAGTGTTTTTTTAGCCTAAAAATAAATAAAAAAGACTCTTGCTGTTACATAATCGAGCATTACCGCATCACCGTGTATGCTCAAGGTATACACACTGTCACACACACACACATATATATATGTTAAATGGATTTTGTTTGTGAGAAATCCCTTGTAATGAGATAGTCGAAGCAAAAACTAATAGTTTTTGGCTGTTTTGGCTTTTTTAGCTAAGGCACTTCACTACTATTTTTGTACTAATTAGAGTCATTTCTCATGCTTTTTCTTATTTTCAGTCATTTTTACTCTAGAGTTAGTCATTTAAAAAAAAAAAAATTTAAATTTCATAACTTTCAATTTTCAAACTTTATTTTTAATGTAAATTTTTATTTTTTGAATCGCAAAATCGAGATCTTTAAAACAAGATCCATACGTGATATGAAATTCTAAAGGGAAAAAAATTGAATTTTTCAATTGGTTGTGCAACGTAAGCAAATACTAATTTTCTGTTTAAATGTCCATTTGGATGGCGATAATTTTCTCAATTTTTTTATAGCTTTTTTGGGTGTCTTATATATATATATATATTTTTTTTTTTTTGAGATCTTCGTATTAGACTTGGAAGCTGTGCACAAGATAGTTTAAAGCCTTGTTTTGAGCTTTTATCTGTTTGACTTAAATGACCATAACTTTTTCATTTTTTTTGGCCTTTTTGGGAAATTATTTTTTAAAATTTTATGTATTTTTTTTTCGAGATTTGCAAACCTATTGTTGTCAATTTTACAAAAGAAGTATACTTATGTTATATTCGTGCAAAAAAAAAAAATTAGGTTCTCACGTTTTAGTTTAAATTTTATTTTTTTCTCCCATGATTTCAGAATCAAGATTGATCTCATTTTATAGATTTTGTTTCTCATTTCTCTGATATCAAAATATCAAAATTTAGAAGAAAAAAAAATTAACTTGTAGATCAAAAGTTACAATAATTTGAAAAATTTTTTAACATAAAAGAGTTTTTTTTTTTTTTTTTACCAAAACATGTGTAAAGAACCTAATGGATTAAACAAAGCACGCGTGAATTTTGTATAGAGTGTGAGCACCTTTGGCTGAAACTCCCTATATTAAATAGAGAAGACAGCATTTTTCATGCCTGTCGTAGGTCCCAACTTGCCTAGGATGGTCCTTAATTTATGTAGACAATGATAGAAACAGATAGATCCAATAATCAAAATTGCGTGGGACTTCTGTGATTAAGATTCTAAGAACAGTCTTAAAGACTTTCCGTATCAAATTACAGGGAGATGTATAGTTTTGGAAAAATATACTATATATATATATAGATAGATATTCACAACCAAAGAAAAAAAAAAGATATTCACAACCAAAGAAAACCTCTAATGGATTATTATATGACTCCTCTAAAACCACAACTTTTAGTTGGCTAGCAGACCTAAACCTACTTTTTTTAAAAAAAATTTATGAGCAAACACACAAACAAGCACACAAGTCCACACATGTACCGTCCAAGCACTGAATAGAGGAGAGGACCACATAAGGGGGACCCATAAACCCACAATCCCTAGGCAATTGCTGACTAAGAGAGAGGATCTATTAGTCTAGGATAATGCTATATGCACATAAAATATGCACATAAAGTGTGTACATAAAGATCTAGGCCATTCATTTTGGTGGGATCCATGCATGTAAACATGAGATACATCGAAATTAATGGCCCAGATCTTTATGTGCACATTTTATATACACATTTTATGTACACCAATCATTACTCATAAGCCTATAGCCTCTTAAGTGGGACTCCCCACGCTGGCGGACCTGTGGGGCAAACATTTCTTTTTTTTTTTTTATAAGAAAACACACACACAAACAAGCACATGAGTAGTGCTGTAAAATGAGTTGGGATGGCCCGGCCCGGTTCAGTCCAGAAAAAAGGCTAAATCTAGCCCAGCCCAGCCCAGCCCAGCCCAGCTTGCCAAACCTAGTCACCTAACCCAGTCCTTCGGGGTGGGCCTAGCCGGTTCTTTCTAGCCTACCAACCCAGGCCGGCTAAAATCCATCACCAACCCACTACCCAGCCCAGCCCGCCAATTTTTAGAAAAATAATTATAAATTATAAGATATAAGTTAAGTATAAGTACTAATAATTAATAAGCTATTCATTACATTAAGTTCTAAATTATAAATTATGAGTTTAAATACCACAACTTATACCCAAATCCAACTTAACCCACCAACCCAGCCTAGCCGCGCCAACCTTGTCACATCCTAACCCACCAACCCAGCCCAGCCCACAACCCACATGGGTCAAATTTTTGTGGGCTGGGTTGGCCCGGCCCACTTTGCATCTCTAGACACAAGTCCACACACAATCCAAGCACTGAATAGAGGAGAGAACCACAGAAGGGGGACCTACAAACCCACAACTGCCAGGCAATTGCTGATTGGGAGAGGAGATGTGGCCACTTAACTAGGACTCACTCCCGTGCTAGATGACTGATGTGGCACAAACATTTTTTTTTTATGAGCATGCAAACACACATACAAACAAGCACACATTTACCACACAGTCCAAGAACAGAATAGAGGAGAGAATCGATCACAAAAGGGGAACCCACAAACCCACAACTACTAGACAATTACTGACTAAGAGAGGAGCTGTGACCTCTTTAGTGGGACTCCCCCCGTGCTGGTGGACCGATGTGGGACAAACATTTCATTTTCTAATGAGCAAACAAAGATAAACCTACTTAAAAGAGTTAAAACAGATGGGAAGTCCACCACAATATAATACTTTTTTTTTTCTTTTTTATAGCAAGAGAAACATTTTATATCATAAGCAAGAGATTTCAAAAGGAACCAGTACAAGCATCAGAAGAAAGAACAAAACATGAAAATTAAATTAGCACAACAAACTTCTGAGTCGCACTGCAAATCTCCCAGATCCTTGATCATCTAACTGACTGTGGTATTAGCTCAAGATTGAGCCGAATGAGGGAGAAAGTTTCCAACAAGACCTGTATCATAGATCACCCCAGAAAATACTGTGACTGTGGAATGGATCCCCCCCCCCCCCCCCCCCTCCCCCCCGGATCTATGACAATAGAAGTCGTATCTAACCACAAAGCATGGTGAGAAAGAGATCTGAGAAAACAAACCCAACAACAAAAAACACACACAATATAATATATATCTCATAAAGAAGGACAAACCCTCACAAACAGGAAGGAAATGAACAAAAAAAACAAGGAAAGGGCCAAAGACCCTTCCATGTAGGAAAGCCCTTGAAAGGGCAGAGATCGGCTGGAGAGGGGGTTGAGTCCCTTTTACCTTGTGAAAATAAAAATGGTATTCAACCAATGTAATACAAATCTTACTTTTCATACAATGTGAGATTAGCCATCCACACTTTTTTTTTGGGCCATACACATCTTCACGCTTAAAAGAGTGAAAAACACAATGTATTAGGGGAGACGGGAAGTCCACAGCAAGAGGTCTTGAGCCCAACAAAAAAAAACCTTACTTTTCTAACTATGTACGATTCTGATGTGCGACTTGCCACCCTCACACATGAACCAACATGATAAAGCGTATCATGCATTTCCATTGTGTGCTTTTCAACTTTTTGGGGACACATATATAGGGGCGTATTGATAAGAGCGAAAGTATGTAGGAAGTTGCACCACCGAGTTCACCGAGATTTTGGGGCAGCACCCCCAAGGCAAATTTTTGGTGTCTATTTATACAAATTTTTCGAGTAGAATTTTCTATAAAGTTTGAAATGATATGAAATCAACTTGGGTTAGGTTAAGTTAATAAGGGAAAAGAAAATTTGTTATACCCAATACTTAGGATGGGTTGAAATCCAATTACGTCAATATTCATTCAGTTGCTCTTTATATGAATGAAATCTATGACGTGACTCATGGTTTAGGATGAAGAAAAAAAAGAAAAAGAAAAAAAGATTGGATTGTAAGTATTGCTGCAATATATATACTGCAATCCAAACCAATGACATTTTTTTCAGAGAAGGATGGGCTTGAGATTACATTTTTTCCAATATGGAAGGTAGTGCAATAATAATTATTACATAAAATCATAAAATAGGTGGCTTTCTACAATTTTAGGAGGAACTTAAATTCATATTTTAATTTTTTTAGGGTATATTCCAAAATTTCCAAAACGTTAAGGGGCCTTGAGCCCCCTTTGCCCTCAAGTGCATCCACCCTTGCACGTATGAGGTCAATTTGTAATAGATAACTCTTGGGGCACATAAGAATCTCACAAAAATAAGATACATAAACCACAATGTGTCTATCTCTCTCCTGGTACACTGTGGAGTCTACATAGGAGAGAGAGAGAGAGAGAGAAACACATAAAATTTATGTATCTTGTTTTTGTAAGATTCTTATGTGCCCCAAGAATTATCCATTTGTAATACACTGTATTTTTGTTATATAAGAATAAAATGAGATTTTGTATAATTGCCTTTACAATACTTGTAATTTCTTGTTCAATCGATTGAAGATGTTTCAATCAATTGACTTTGTGTTTTCTCAATCGATTGAACCCTTTACAATTGATTGAAAACCTACCAACATAAATGTAATGATTGCGACACAGTTCAATCAATTAAAGGTGTGCCACATGTCCTCAATCGATTGAAGTCGTCTCAATCAATTGAACATGTCTGGAAATCCCATCCCCAGTTTACGCAGAGCTGCCACCTTGCACCACCTTTCCCGATATATATGTATCTCGTGTGTGTAGGTGTTGTTTGGTCCAGTGGAGAGAGTTTAGAGAGTGATATTGCATATCTATCTACACACACACCCTCATATATATATATATACACACATACATACCCTATATATTCTATCCAAGAGAGATAGAAGACAAAAGAGGAAGAAGAAGAGTAGAAGACACAGAAATAGAGAGAGGAGATAGAGACAGAAGGAGAAGATAGAGGCAGAAGCCATTGGAGGCCACCAAGCCCCATAAGCTCACCCAAATGCACCCTTAACACTTTAGGTGATTTCTAAACCCACTCAGTAGCGTAGACATGAAGTTTTACAAGTTTTGGATGTAAAAAAACCAAGAAAAACGTCCCCGAAATAATGGGGCATTTCACTGCCAGTTTTTGGAGAAGACATGTTTCAATCGATTAAGTTCAATCGATTGAAAATGTTTAATTGATTAAAGTTGTTTTTCCCAATCGATTGAACCCCTATCTCAATCGATTGGTATTTACAAAATATGGATATTCCCTATTGGTTATGATATAAACTACTAAGTTATTTAAATACTCTTTACGCTTCCATTATTCAATATTATTAATTCGAAGAGATAATGAGACGCGATACATGGATAATGCATAAGAACGGTTGATAATGCTAGATAACATAGTAGTCGAGGATCAGTTTGATAATCGTTCATTTTAATCAGAGGGTAGTCAGGCCACAATGGGAAGTCATGTATCAGTCTTAGTACATAACATAGATAGGTTTGATAAGTTATGGGAATTGTGAAAGTAGCGTGGCGGTGATGTCCTTAAAAGCAGCGGTCCCAAGTAGTCCTAAGATAGCTAGGTGATCCACAATATATCCTTAAAAGTAGTGAGTGATTATATCCTTAAATGTAGTGGGCGGGGATCACCTGTAGTCATCGCTAGGTCGTGGCAATAGATGGATAAACTATTGTTCAAATGTTATATCCCTGACATTCAGTGGGTGGTTATATCCTTAAAAGCAGGAATGGACTGACGTGGTGTCCATAATACGTAGTATAGAGGTTATGTCCTTAAAAGCGCTGGATGGAATAATGGTATGTCCCTAGAGTGAAACTATTAAGTATGTTCTTTAATCCTGAATAGTGGTCAATCATTGGGTAACAAGACGTTAGTAATCGGATGATGACTTAACATGGAGAAGATATTACTAGTAACATTATTATAGATCGTTCATAACTCGTAAATACTTCACCTTTATGATACTGTGTACGTTTCTACTCACTTAACTTTCAGTAAGCTGACAGCTTTTATGCCTAGACATTCCCTGTCTAGCCTACCCTGCTTATAATGCTACAGGTAATGACTAATATGAGGGTGGCTACTATCTGGAGAAGGCTACGCCGAGGGTGGACCTGTCAAGGATGGAGACGATGGGTAAGACTACTATACAGACGACTACGTCTTTGCCAGCTAAAGCCGATGATAGATATTAGTTTATATATTTTCGTCAAACTTTATATTATGTTTTGTATTTAAGAATATGTTCCCTGGTGTTTAGTATTTCTACGGTTAGAACTGTGTTGTAATAAATAGTGATACACCCAAAATTGGCTTTATCCTATGACCGAGCGGTTCAAATCATCAGCCAGTCCATGTCCCGGTCAAATCGTGCACAACTCCTCGGACAAGCATCAGCCCGAGCGGTTATGTATGGCGACCGGCCCCTATCCCAACCAAGTCACAGTGTAACTCGGGAATAGCGCATCTAAACTCAGTAGCACATCTCAAACAGCTCAGCCCCAACAGCTTCCTAAACGGTCAAGGACATGTCAGCAGATTCATCCCGAGCGGTTTACCCGATGTCCCGAGGCCCGACCAAACAGGTCGGGATTACAGCAATGGCCCGGGCAATCATGGGTGCAGTACAACCTGGCCACAAGATACGCCCTAGAATATTCCAGGCAGTCTCCTACTCAAGATAGAAGACTAATGGACAACTAATGTTGTTTCCTAATCCACTTAGGAAACCCGCACAATTAATGCCAATCAATCCTAATACAATTAGGAAACTTACTTGATTGGTGTCAATCACATCCTAATTGGATTATATTTCCTTATCCATGTACGAGTAGGTCTCTTGCATCTATAAAAAAGACCACTCACCCCCATAGAAAGGGTTCAACTTTTCAGTCTCTACAACACCTCTATAGCGGTCACCAACACGCCCGGCCGACCTACGATAGCTCCAAACTATTGTTGGTTCACCACAGGTCCCCGTCTTTTTACAGTATAGTGAACGTGCTCAGACACACACGTTGACATAGGTACCTTCATTAACAGGGCCGAACCACATACAAAAAACCAGTCTCTCTCTCTCTCTCCTTAAATTGCTTTAACCAAATTTTGGCATCATCAACTTGGCGCCGTCTGTGGGAAGCTTTATCAGACACTTTACCAGACACTTTTTCTGCTCTCCAACCGCTCGGTAGCTCTATCAATTGGCAGCAGGAATCCCAAAAATGAACAAGTGTTCTTTATATCGGGAGCACGAACGGTTCAGATCAAGTTAGATATAATGGCCAGGAAATTTTCCCGCCTAAACCTGCCGCTAACTGTCATCTCGGGCACGCGGAACGTCGCCTCAAAAGACGCGCCCAATTAATGCTAGACGTGACGGTCCGATTACGATGTGATTGTTCGATTACCAGCCTCGCTGGATCCTGACCAGGCCAGTAACAAGGTGACACATGGCACAAGTTGGTCTCGGGCCCATATAGTCATCGCTCGGTCCTGACCCCAGAAGACCAGCTGATCGGTCGCGACCCGTGTAACAACCTGGGGCCATCTCCCGAACGATTTTCTATCAGAAGCAGTCTTAATTTTCAAACCTCATCCGATAGAGCATCCCATTATTTTTGAAAATGGGGGCAGCTGATATGCACGAAAATATCAGCTCAAGGTCAGGCCTCGCCACCTCAACAAAGAGAAGCCAAGTCATCTTGAATTTCGAATGACTACACAGCCATCCCGGGCTGTTGCGCCCAACTGCCCGATTTGGTCGTAAGTTTGGTTGTTCCTTTCAGATGGACCCCATATGGTCGCACCCCCAGTAGGCGTGATTGATTGGACAACAAGCCTCTCAGTAGTTTCATATCCCAATTAAAAGACTAAATGGAACGATCAAGCAGTTTCCTAAACCACTTAGGAAATATCCCTAAATTCATGTAAAATCAGCTGTAAATAGATTAGGCTTCCTAATCTATAAACTTACCTGGTACGGGCGGTCTCTTTCATCTATAAAAGAGGCCACCCGCTCCCATTGAAAGGGGTTGCATTCTATTGAAAAGGAATAGCACATCATTCTCGCTCATCCGCATAAACCCGGTCGGTTTTACTGGTAGTGCCGCCCAACTGTTGGCTCACCAGGCCCGCCCGTGATTTGCTAGTAAAGCGCACTGACGCAACCGTGGACGTAGGTCACCTCGTTAACGGGACCAAACCACATACAAGCTCTTGTGTCCCTATATCTCTCTTTTAATCTCTCTTACCAATTTTTGGCATCATCAGTTTGGTGCCGTCTGTGGGAATGACAAGTTCTTCATCAACAAATCTCTTGGCTCATAGCCATGCCTCCGAAGAAGAGTGAGAAAACTGCATAGCAGGCCAACCAGGATGTTCTGCCGGCCCCGGCCCCGGCACTGGCTGCGGCAGTCATGACATCTGAGTAGATCACCGCGACCCTCACACAACTCTTGGAGGGCCAGCGTCAAATCCAGCAACAGACCAAAGCCCTGCTGGCCCAGCAAAGTAGTCCACCAGTGGCTGGGAAACGATCCGGGAACGTTACGCACGGTCAGGAACCAATCTTGATCAGGCAACGTGCCCGAGCCAACCCGTCCCACGTTAAGGATGCCAGAGACATCAACAGTAGGCGTACTTCCTGAGAGGAAAGGCAGGAGCATATGGCCCGGGAATCAGTCTAGGGTCACTCAGTCAAGAGCCGAGTTATCCCTAGGCACACGATGAACCGGAGTCATAGCCAAGCCCGATCCTAGGGGACATCACACCGCTATAAGAAGGAAGCCTCCTCCATCAACTCGACCTGTGGTCCGGATACCGATTGGGAAGGTGTGGTGGCACGTATCAAGGACTTGCAGAAACAGATTGATGGAGTGGCCAAAAGGCTGGGCCAAAACCCTACTCAGAATCACGCCAATACCGAGACAGAGTCACCATTCTCTAGCCAGATCACGAGGTTTGCCATCCTGCGCAAATTTAAGCAGCCTCGCCTAGATACCTATAACGATTCGGGAAGCCTGGTCGACCACATCCGGACCTACAAGGCTCAGATGGCCCTAGCCACCAACTCCGATGAACTACATTACCTAGCCTTCCCTAGCACTTTGAAAGGTCCGGTTGTGCAATGGTTATACTTCTTAGAGCCCCGATCGGTCTGTAGTTTCAAGCAACTCAGCAAGCAGTTCATAAACCAGTTCCTTGGTATCCACGAACGGCTAAAGCTTGACATACAGCTACTGACAGTCAGACAAAGGGATAATGAGACCCTCAAGGAATTCACCGATCGGTTTAATCAAGAAAAGCTCAAAATCTATGATCTTGATGAAACTGTCGCTATTATAGCATTCTGCTCGGGAGTTCAACACACCAAGTGCGCCACGTCATTTCACAGAAACCGACCAAAAACCTTAGTTGAACTCACAGAGAGGGTTGGAAAATACATTGGCACTGAAGAATTTTTAAAGACCAAAGACCCCGAGCGCGTAATCAACGAGTCTTCCAGAAGTAAGCAAAAGCGAGATTAGCCCGGAAGTTCTGACAATTCGTCCAGCTAATAGCAGGCAGGGTCCGGCAGTCCCGACCGGACCTCCAGTTCACAGCGGTCTGAGTCTGGCAGCCCCGACCCGACCTCTAGTTCGCAGCAGTCAGGATCCAGTGATCCCGACCTTGATCCAGCTCAGAGTAATCGGAAGCCCGATGATCCCGACCCAACCTCTTATCTCTAACAGTCTCGACCAATCCAACTATAGTGGTACTTACCCGATCATCGGATGAGGCTCCACAGACTGTCAGAGAGCTCTTAAAAAGACCTCGGGCTCTGAACCCAGGCACTAAAAAGACCTCGAGCTTTGAACCCAGGCACTAAAAACCTCGGGATTGCACCCAAGGCAAAAGACCTCGGGGTCACGTCCAAGGCATCGGCTTCGCTTAGGTCCAATCTACGATGGGGGCAAATCCCCCTAGGTGGCTGATGATGCATGACAAGCTTCAAAAGACCCTAAAACTACCATATTCTAGGTCGGTTACCTACAGTCCTAGCCTCCACAAGACCCTCATCTTAGCGAAAGCTTGGGGGACAGAAAGGCACGATGGACTAAACAGACAATCACACCGAGTGCTTACAGGCCTTGCGGTAACTAAATCCAACTCTTAGACAACCCAGGTGCCTACAGTACTCAAAGGCAATAACTCCACTTAGGTCCAAACCGATGATAGAGGTGACTAAAATTCCTTAGGTTGGCCGACGATAGAGGAGCAAAAAGACCCTAAAGAAATGTGATTTAGGTCGGCTCCACCAACATGGTCAAACTCTTCTCCCAACACTCTTGATGAAGGCTGACTGGGCGGAAGGTAACCATCCTGGGGAGTTAACATAAAAGGACCCTAAAGCAATACGCTTTAGGTTTGCTTTTCCAACATGGTCAAATTATTTTTCCCACAACCTTGACGAAGGTTTACGAGTAGAAGATAACCATCCTGGGAACTAACTCAAGCAAAAGACTCCGAATTAGGCCGAGTCTCAACTCTTGGCCAATTCTGGAGCACTTAAAGACTCCGAGCTAGGATATGTCTCAACTCTTAGCCAGTTCTCGAGCATTCGCAAGTGGCATCAAACATATTTCCAAACTTGCCCCGATATAGGATCAAGCCAACCTTGGAAATGGGGGGCAACTGATACACCCAAAATTGGCTTTATCCTATGACCGAGCAGTTCAAATCATCATCCAGTCCATGTCCTGGTCAAATCGTGCACAACTCCTCGGATAAGCATCAGCCCGAGTGGTTATGCACGGCGACTGGCCCCTATCCCAACCAAGTCACAGTGTAACTCGGGAACAGCGCAGCTAAACTTAGTAGCACATCTCAAATAGCTTGGCCCCGACCTCTTCCTAAACGGTCAAGGACATGTCATCAGATTCATCCCGAGCGGTTTACCCGGCGTCCTGAGGCCCGACCAAACAGGTCGAGATTACAGCACTGGCCCGGGCCATCACGGTGCAGTACAACCTGGCCATAAGATATGTCCCAGAATATTCCAGGCAGTCTCCTACTCAAGATAGAAGACTAATGGACAACTAATGTTGTTTCCTAATCCACTTAGGAAACCCCCACAATTATTGCCAATCAATCCTAATATAATTAGAAAACTTACTTGATTAGTGTCAATCACATCCTAATTGGATTATATTTCCTTATCCATGTACGAGTAGGTCTCTTGCATCTATAAAAGAGACCACTCACCCCCATAAAAAGGGTTCAACTTTTTAGTCTCTACAGCACCTCTATAGCGGTCACCAACACGCCCGGCCGACCTACGGTAGCTCCAAACTATTGTTGGTTCACCACAGGTCCCCGGCTTTTTACAGTATAGTGAATGTGCTCTAGACACACACGTAGACGTAGGTACCTTCATTAACAGGGCCGAACCACATACAAAAAATTAGTCTCTCTCTCTTTCCTTACATTGCTTTAACCAAATTTTGGCATCATCAAATAGTACGGTTGTAATGTATTCAATTTGATTATGTAACTGTTTCCTTATTTACTGGTGGTTAGAACTGCATGGTATGGACAATTCTGTGACTTCACCAGTCATTCCCTACGGTCCCGAAAAGAAAATTTTATTTTTCTCTATTTTTGTTGTTCCAAGGCAACTTTGCCTGGGTTGTTTCAACACTGCTGGTCCCAAGCTCGGATAAAAGAGGAGGGTTAGTGCGTTAGGTAGCTCGACAGCCAGCACATAAAAAAAATTGCCGAATCCTTATGATATGAATCCAAATATGAATACTCGTGTAAATGCTAGGGCGTTCCCTTTAAACGGTGTGTTGCGCCTACCTTCAGATGTTTTGAAAAATGTACAAGTGGCACCGCATCGATGCCTGGGTACGGTGTTAAATAAGCAAGGATTCCCGCGCTCAACTGGGCTACCGTGGGTAAAGAAGTTAGTCCAGAACTATAGGCTTAGGTTAGCAACTTGGAATATAGGAACCTTAACTGGTAAAGTTATGGAACTAGTAAATACTGTGATTAGAAGGAAGGTTAATGTAGTATGTTTACAAGAAACAAAGTGGGTTGGAGAGAAAGCTAAGGAGGTAGAAAAGATCGGGTATAAGATATTCTATACAGGGAAAGATAGGCATAGAAATGGTGTCAGAATCGTGGTTGACAAGAACCTCAAGTATAAAATTATGACAGGTACGAGGAAAGGAGACATAATATTGCTTATCAAACTAGTAGTTGGAGTGAATATAATTAATGTGATTAGTGCTTACGCGTCCTAGGTAGGATTGGATGATCATACTAAAAGACAATTCTGGGATGAGTTGGATGCTTTAATGCAAGAAATGCCAGGAGGAGAGAAGATAATTGTAGGTGGAGATTTTAATGGCCATGTAGGCAAAGATAGAACTGGATATGAGAGAGTGCATGGGGGTATGGTTTTGGAGATCAAAATGAGGCAGGGGTGAGTATTCTAGATTTAGCCGTAGCATATGATCTTGTAGTAGCAAACACCTTTTTTTAAAAACAGGGAAGAACACTTGATAACTTTAAGAGTGGATCCAATAGAAGCCAGATCGATTTGTTCCATGTGAGAAAGGCAGACCGCTTAGCATGTAAAGACTGTAAGGTCATCCAGGGGAGAGTTTAACATCTCAACATAGTCTTACTATTTTAGATATCCATATAAAAGGACAATGCCATACTAGAAAAGACCCCATAAACCCACGAACTAGGTGGTGGAACCTTAAAGGCGAGAAACTAGCAATATTTCAAGATAGAATGTATACAGAAGCACCTTAGAATTTAGAAGATGGAAGCAATACGATGTGGGATATATAGAATGCCAGGGTACATCACGAGAATATCGAAGGAGGTCCTTGGAGAGTCGAAGGGAAGAGGGTTAGCATCTAAAGATACTTGGTGGTGGAATGAAGAGGTATAAGCTGCAGTAAAAACTAAAAAAGGATTGCTTTAAGAAGTGGCAAAATGATATAAGTGTGGAGAACTTCAAGAGCTATAAATGTGCAAATAAGGAGGTTAAAGGGAGAGTTAGAGTTGATAAATGGAAGCCTATGTCGACTTCTACACCAAGCTAAACACTAGAGAGGGAGAAAAATATATTTATAAGCTGCTAAGTCGAGAGAAAGGAAAATAAGAGACATTAATCAGGTTAAGTGCATACAAAGTGATAACTCTAGGGTATTAGTTAATGACAAATAGATTAAGGAAAGGTGGAAGAGCTAACTTGAAAAGTTGCTGAATGAAAAACATATGGATAACACAATTGAAGAAGAAACTGGAAGATACGATGAAACTAGAGAATACAGATTCTATCGGAGAATAAGGAAGTTTGAGGTAGAATTTGCTTTGAAGAAGATGAACCCAACAAGGCCTTAGGACCAGATGGGATCCCCATTGATGTTTGGAAATTCTTGGGAGATGTGAGGGCATCTTAACTTACAAAAGTTTTTAATAGGATTTTAATGACTAGAAAAATGCATGATGAGTGGAGGAAGAACATTCTAGTTCCTATACAAGAATAAAGGAGATATACAACAATGCAACAACTATAGAGGTATTTAGTTGATGAGTCATACTATGCAGTTGTGGGAGAGAGTGATGGAGCATCGCTTATGAGGCTCAACATCAGTGTCAGAAAATCAGTTTGGATTTATGCATGGGAGATTGACAAACATTGAATATTGCACATTTATGTGCCAATATAATAGACATTGTGCTCATTTAATCCCCCAAATCCCTAGTTTTACATGCATATTTGAATTAATATAATTTAACAGTGATGTCACTCAAATGCGTGTAATTATGTGTTTTTACATATTTTATATATTTAGATTAAAATGAAGTGAAATAAAGGGAAGGAAAGAAGTAGCAACCACACCATAGTATATTTATATGATTAGTCAAATATGAATAGTAATGAATAGTAATGAATAATAGTGAATAGTGACAAACAGTAGAGTTGCTGTAAATCTCAAACGAAATCAAAAGAAAAAAAAAAGAAAAAAAATATAAAAAAATAAAACAAACCATGATTCATGCATGGAAATGGTGACAGTGATGGTGATGATTATATGTTTTTGGTTCTTTCACTCTTTCTCTCTCGCTGTCTCATTACACTGCACTGGTTTTTCAAAGTGTGTCAGTAGGTAGAGAAAATTGAGACCGCGAAGAAGACAATCTTCCAATCTCGTGCAAATGCTGATGAAAGCAATGACGAAATTGTATAAAAATTTCGTCTATAAAAGGCAAGCAGCAGCAACACAAACAAGGGAGACACACCACACAACCAACAAACACAGTTTACAATCACAGTTTGGGAGAGAATAGTTTAGAGGAGATTATTATGTGAGCACTTTATATTGTCCCTAGAAATAGGAAACTTTAATTTTTCTTTGCCTTTTCTAGTTCTAGTAGTTGTAAAATATTACTTTTATGTAATTGATTATTTCATGTTAAAAAATATGTAGCAAAACTTTGTGTACCGTATTTCTTAAATTTAACATATTTGTTTTCTTGTATGATCTTTGTCAATTTGTAGTAGTAAAATAGTCCTATTTAAATTTAGATTTAATATCTTTAGTCTAGTAGTACTTATAGTTGTCCCCTAAAATAGTTTGAAACTCCAAATTTCTAATTTTTATAGCAATATTTTCATTCACTAAAAGACAGATTTTGCGATTAAATGCCAGATTTCTTAGCCACGTAGTTGTTATAATTACCTATCAAAGCCCCAAGCACACCATATTCATATCTCACTCCAAAAGTAGATAAGGATTTGGTTTGGCCTTATTTGTGTTCTTAGAGTTCAACCACTGTGACCCCACATGAATCCAAAGTCAAAGGTTTAGTATTTTATTTTTAGTTCAGTATTTCCATTTATGTATATTTTATTAGCCTAGTTGTACTAAACTTTGCTATTTTGCAGATTCAACAAATTCAACCCCAGCTCATGTTAAGTAAAGAAAATAATATAATAATATTAGTTTTCACCTTTACCTTGGTTTTATAAGCTTTAGTTTTAATTGAGCAGTCACTGTTTACACTTATTTAATTTATCTTTAAATTTTATTTGGAAGACAGTTTCAATTCCAAAATGGTAGGCTAAAACTTTAATTGGGGATATGTAAACCTATTATTATAAAATTATAAAATAAAAAAAAAGAGTTTTATTTTTACTTAGCTAATAATAATAATAATAATAATAATAATAATAATAATAATGATGATAATAATAATAATAATATTATTATTATCAGTTAGTTTTCACTTACTTCTTATGTCCTTAGATACTAGTGTGGCTTTATATCAAGTACCACATAATTCTAATATTTCTATTGATTCATATAGTATACATTTTCCTAGAATCATGATTGAAATAGAAGGCATGGAAGGAATAACTGATGATACTCATAATGATCATGGGAATAATATACTACAACATGTTTTATCAGAACGTGAGCGATGGTCTTTACGTGGTATATTTATGCCAGAACAAATCATCACTCCTTCTTGCATCACACTACCTAGACATACAGGAAATTTTCATTTTAAATATAACATACTACCATGCTTACCAACTTACCACGGAATTAAGAAAGAATATGCTTATGACCATATTCGTGAATTTGAAGAAGTTTGTGAAACGTTTGCTGATCAAACTTGTCCTATTGAGATAATCTATCTCAAACTTTTTCCTTTTTCTTTAAAAGATGAAGCTGAATCTTGGCTTTTATCTCTCCACCCTGGATCTATAACTTCATGGCCAGATATGAATTAAGCATTTCTAAATAAATTCTATCAAATGAATTTAACTTATTGCTTGATGCGAGAATATAAACTTTTCACTGAAAAAGAGAAGGAACCATGCATTAAAGACTGTGAATTTTTTGTAGATCTCCTACAAACCTGTCCACATCATGGATTTAAAAAATGGCGTATAATTAATTATTTCTATGAAACATTAGTGTCACGCCCCGACGTAGCATAAATAAGGAAAGCGTTTAATTTCCTTTATGGACCCGTAGGTCGCGACAGTTTGAAGGATCGATTCCGTCCCAAACGTCGAACAATAATAAACAATAATAATCAGAGCAGAGCAATCAAGGCTTACAAAAATTTTTCTAACTTATTACATCTTAGGATACGGGGTCAACTAAGGCACAGACCGCCTTGAAAACAAAACAATAACTTAGTGTCTGTTACAGTCATCCTTATAAAACAAAACAGTTTAAACTTAAAACTCATAGTAAATAAACAGTTTCTCATCCCAACAGCAGCCATTCTCAATTAGCATAGTCGTATGACTCCTCCTGGTTATAACCTGAAAAGCCTGAACACGAATGTCCAGGACGCATCAACGTCGTCAGCTTCAAGAAGCTGGTGAGTATTAAAAACATGACTTTGAATGTAAAGCATGCCCATTTACCTTTTTCCATGATTAAATTACGATATCAATCATTAACACGCAGAGAGAATTTATTTTATAAAACAACAAGGAATATAATAAAAGTCGTTCATTCATAAAAACAGTTACTCGTGTATGAGACAATGCACCACACTCATCTTGCCGACTCTTTTCTCTCGACAGCCACAACAACCCACTATCCTACTCCTGGTCTCTTTGAAATACTACGATAGCCACACTTTAGCAACGGGGCGCCAGGGAGTGTCCAGTTTGCCTCACACTTTGGTCCGGGGTACCAGGGAGTGTCCAATGCCTCACACTTTGAATACCCTAACCGCCATGCAAATACCGGGGCAACCCCTCACACAGTATCCAGACTTGAGTTATCAGGGAGTGTCCATAGGCCACACTTTAGCACTACCATGGGTGCCAGGGAATGTCCGAGTTCGGCGTCACACACTTTAATGCTTCCATGGGCGTCAGGGAGTGTCCATATTTGCCACCGTCGCATTTCAAAGATACCCTCTCCACAATCTCATCCACAACCGCAACCACAGCCACAACCACGACCACAACTACAACCACAACCACAACTCAAACTCATACTCTTTCCACATTACCATTACTCTTTTCCACACAGACTGACACCCACATGCATGTACCACTGACCCCATATGAATGATATGCACTTAAACGTAGCAAAATGCTGAATTAAAGGAACAACGCGCGTACGGGGATTGATAAATCATACTACAATGTTTTAATCATTCAAAACATAACCAAATAGAGTTCTGATTAACTAAATTTCCCAAACAGAACCTTAACAGTATATAAATTTCATGCCGAACAGGCCCTAAACACAAAACAGACAAAAACAGAAACTGCCAAACCTCGCGCGCGCGGGCCGCTCGCGCGAAAGGTCGCTCGCGCGGGCCGCTCGCGCGATATGCCCACTTTTAATTTTATATATTAACTTTTCTGTCTGCCTGAGAAAGTCAAAGTCGCGCGCGCGGATCGCTCGCGCGAAGGGGTTCTCGCGCGACCCTCGCTCGCGCGACCTGTTCAAATTTTAATTTATATATATAAACTTTACTGATTGCCTGGGGACGCACACCTCGCTCACGCGGATCGCTCGCGCGAGGGGTCGCTCGCGCGGGCCGCTCGCGCGATCGCGCGCGCGAGGTGATGCAGAGGCTTCATCTTCTTCGTCAGATTACTCTGTTTCAGCAAACAGGGTCTAAAATTGACCCATTTCAAATCTGTAAGTATGTATGTCATGTTATACATGGATCTCTTGGTTTTTAAACAAGGATTAAGAATCTATTGTCGATTTAACATGAATCAATCTATAACTCTCCAATTTTATGAAAAACTAAAACATGTCAAAACTTATTTTCTAATATACTTCCTTATATGAACAAATTAAGGTCTCATACTTTGGGTATAGTGTATATGACATGTAATCTATCATATTCATCTAGCAAAACAGGTTTTGGTTGAGTTTGGAAAATCTCCATTTTTCAAGCCATGAACTTCAACGTACAACATCAATGATGATTTTACAAATTGACTACCCAAATCAGTAAAGAAGGAATGGATTACATTATGAGTGAGTTAGTAATACTCACTGAGATTAATGAAGCAGAGAATTGTTGAGAAAGATTCCAAATAAGAAATTCCAAATACAAACTTGAAGTTATGGTGACGTGCTATCTCTTTCTAAAATTTCTGAAACTAAGAACTCTCAAGCTTTCTCTTTTCTCTCAGGTTCCAGAATGTGTAATGAGAGAGGTGTGTGTGTGCATATATAGAACAATTGGTGGTCTTGGAGGCCAAGTTAAGCCTTCTATACTCTACAATTGAATTTGTTTTTCAATTAACTAATGAGCCACAATTACACAGATTCATACATACGTATATAACCTGCTGTATATGAGAGTAGGGGGTAAATAGATGTGTAGGGGTCAATCTTGAGGTGTTTGGCAATATAGCTTATGGACACAACACTTGCACATATAAGTTATATGCTCCCAAACAAGGCACAAGGCAATCATCACTTGCCATAATTGGAAATAAGGTATAAGTCTAAATCGGTCACTTCCAAAATCTGTGGAAGTTAAACACAACATGGACAGTTTTTGAACATAAACTGGTATTTTAGGGGCGCGGTGGTCACCACAAAAATACGGAAATTTCCTGTTAACTTAAGAATTGATTTTCTGGTTTCATAAAAATACTGATTGAGTCAATAGAAGTTATTTTCACCGTTTTGAAATACAGACTTTGAAATCTACACAGGTATTACTAATTTTGTAAAATTGCAGTTTGACCCCCAGTGAAATTTAAATGTGAATTAGATAAGAAATTAATATTCCAAACATGTGACTGAAAATAAAATAAAAGCAGACAATGCTAATTGAATTTAATTATGCCAATGCAAATACAATTAAATTAAATATGAATGGAAATGCAGGTTATTACAATTAGATCCAGAGTCACGGGAAATAATTGAAGCCATGTATCAAGGGGAATTTTTTAAAAATGCTGACGAAGCTGAATCATATTTTGATTGGCTTAGCAAAGACGCTCCACAAAGGGAAAAAGAAGAAAATGCTAGGAAAGAAAAGGCTAAAAAATCACAGCAATCACAAACTGAAGATGAATTAGTCATAAAAATTGAAGAATTAACTCGCAAGCTAGTATCTGTTAAACTGGAGAAAACTAATCCTCCTCTATCTAAAAATAAATTAGAACTTTGCAGTACATGTCATATGATGGGGTACTCTACAAAAAATGTCTTAATACTCCTGTTTATCAAAGATTTACCCCCGCGCAAAAAGTTCTATTATATAACTCAAAACTGCATCTTATTAAAAGAAAAATGAAATCTCGATGGACTGGTCCATATATTGTAAAAAATGTTTATCCGTATGGAACTATCGTGATTGAAGACCCTAAAGATGGAAATACATTTAAAGTCAGTAGGCATAAATTAAAACCATTCTTAGGAGATTTGGAAACTGAATTGGAGTCCCTTCCTTTGGAGGACCCCAACTGTGATACCTCTTAAATTCATAAATCATAATTAGAATTGTACATAGTAGGAATTTTATTTTTATTTTATTTTTTTCTTACTATTTAATATTTTTCAGGAATTATAACATATTATCTGATGTTACAGGTAACAAAGAGATATGAACCCATCTAATCATCGCAGAACTGCAAGAATGAGTATAAACCATGCCAGTTCGTCTAACAATAACAACTATCCTCCAGAGGATAGAACTTCGTCAGATGATGATACACCCCCAAGATTTGAATATCTCATGGACTCTGACGAGGATGAAATGTTCTACGCTAGGTGTGTCGATAGAATTTAAGACACTGATGAAGAAATTAATTATTTAGTGGAACCCGACCAACCTAGGGAGTGGAATGATGAACCAATATTTGATGGATTAGATGACTGGCAGAATATTAGCACAAACTACGATGAATGGGAACAAGCTCAGTATGAGGTGTTCCAAGAACTATATCATGAATATGAAGAAAATAAATGGGAGCGATACTTAACATCTTTAGTACAATTCCCCATTTATGACGATAATGACATTATATTTGGATGGGGGCGTTTGTTAAATAGAGTTGTTGACGAAGAAATGTTAAGATACGCCTTCCAGAGGCATTGGTTCTTTTTCCTACTCGAATGGGGGACATCTCTAGTCCCTGTCTTCATTGAGCAATTCATACCTGAAAGAGTCATTGTCAGATATGATATATTCATGGAAATAACACTCTATGATGATCCCGAAAGATATAGCTCTGACACCTACTTGAGGTTTCGAGTCTATTGTCCTAGACCCCGAAATGATCATCTTTCAGGAGCAATAAACTCAGTTAACATCTAGATATGTGTAAATAATAATAATAATAATAATAATAATAATAATAATAATAATTCCTGTCTTTATTTTTATTGTACTTTTCTTTTTGTTATATATATATATATAAATAAATAAATAATCATCACTATGTTTTAAGTATCAGAACCACTTGCACTTATTATTTTATGAGTTCTAATTTTTATCAAGTCTTACAAATCTCAAGTATTGCTATCTAATAAATGTACTAAATTGTATGTTTAAACTATCCCATTACAGTCCAAAATAAAAAGGCATACCAGAAGTATTGCTGGTTTAAAAACCATGTTGCTGAAATTGCCAGATAGCAAAATTTGAATACAAGATCGATCCTTTGAAACTGCAGTTCAAAAGATCAATTGTACAGTAATTCTTGATAACTTTATCTCAAAACAGTGATAGTACTTTTACTTTATATATATATAAGTTAATTTGGTCATTATTATTCTATCATTTCTTTTTGTATTTCTTTTTACAACAGGTGTTATCCTTAGTTTTTTTTCTCATCTCACTCATTGAGGACAATGTCAGACTCAGTTGGGGGGAACGGTTTCACGATTAACACCTGTTTGTTTATTTTATCTTTATTTCATTAAAAAAAAAATTTAGTTTCTCTAGAGAGAGATACACTGAAAAAGAGAAAATGGCTTTATATAGGGCTTTGAACCCTAAAAACTTTTCCCTATCTCTCTTTTTCCTTTCTTTTTCTTCTTCCTTTCACTCTCTCGCCGCGATCTCTCTCTCACTCTCTGCAACTCTTTCACTCTCTTCCCCCAATCTCTCATTTTTTTTTTTTATTTTCTTCGATCCAAAATCAAGATCCACTCTACTGATCACTAAAGGTAAGATCTATAATCCACAGAAAAGCTTGATTTTGATTTTATTCTCTATCTTTCCAATTTCGGCTTAGTTTTTATTTTAGATTTTTATTTTCTCTTTTCCATTATTTAACAAAAATGATATCCATAAGTTGTAGGTACCCACTCCTCAAAGAAGCTTGGAAATATCACTCGATCCACGACCCTACCAGGTTTTCAGATTTTCAAGAGACAGGTGATATTTTTTCTGTTTCTTTGTAAAAAAAAAAATGGACGACGCGCTAGCTATTGGTATTATGTATTTTGAACTTTACCTTGTCATTTTCTTAATTGCTGTTATGATAATGCTGCGTTGCCCTTGTTAAAAAAAATATGAATGACGAACACGTCACCGCTCTTATGATTTTCGAAGTTTATACCATAATTTTCCTTATTATTGTTATTGTAATGATACGCTTTCTTGGACTTTTCTAAAAAAAAAAAAAAGAGAGAGAGAAAAATGTAGTTTCTAGTTTTCTGTTTTATTTATTTATATGTATATATATATAGAAAAATGTAGTTTTTCTTTTTGTGTGTTTTAAGTTTTTTGTTAAAAATAAAAAATAAAAAGAAAAAAAATTATTTTCTTTTTTAGTTTCTGAATGTATATATTTTTCTTAATATAAATATTTTTAGTTTAATTCCCACCCACCCCATCTAAGATCTCTTTAATTAGATCTTAGTTGATAGTTGGAAGGAGTGGAAGGGTTGAGTCTAGCCTCTCTTGTTGGCTGAGAGTATAAAAAATGAATTCAATAGTTGATGACCAGACGTTAATGGGTCGCTCACTTGTTTCTGAGCAGAAGAAACCATTTGCTGGCACTAGCCTTTATGCCATCAAAAGGAAAGCTAAAAGGTTAGGATGGTGTTTGAATTGTTATAGAGAAGAATGTCCTGGTTTAATTGCTCATAATGACACATCTTTTAAAGTTTACTACTGTTACAAAAGACAATTCAAATCAAAACAAAAGAAAATTTTGGTTGAGAAAGAGGACTGGATCCTTTGATACCCAAATAAATTTTGTTTTCCCATCCCTCATTTCTTTTTATTTTTATTTTTAGTTTTTGTACATACAATAATTTTCAGTCAGGTCAGACTTTAAAATGATCCTACGTGTACATCTGGCTTTCATTAGCTGGTTCGATAGGAGTAATTTGCATGATCCAAGCATCACCAGATATGTCTAGTGCGGTGAATGTCCCTAGAGGTAGCAAAAAACTAGGTAAAGACAGAGTTGTCTCCTAGCCTCTTACTGATGTTTTAGCTTGCTAGTGATTCTAGACTCATCTCTTTTACTAGAGGTGGATGGGTAATCATGACAACTTGGACGCTCCGGATTACGTAGCCTCTTTTGTATAGGTGCAGAGGATACTAATCGCACCTTATATGTATCCAACTTAGTGGATGCGCTTAGGATTTTTCAGAAGTTTTTCTTTTACTCTATTTAAGATAAATTTGGCACATTAATGTTATTTTGGGTATGTTAATAGCATACAACACATTGTCACATGTTTTACTATTTTCAAATGCTAGAAACTCTTTAAACATTAAACATTTTGAAAACAAGTAGTGGAAACTAATTAACCCATGTGAGCTTTTGTGCCAATCTTCCTTTATGAGGGTTACTATTCTTTTCAGTCTCATTTTATTCTCTTTATCATATCACTCATTGAAAGTCTCATTATTTTTTCCTTTGACTGATCATTAGAAGAGAACGTTCAGAATTTACCATTAGAACGTCTAAATTGCTTAAATGAACAAAGTCAATCTATTTTTAAAATGATTTAGACCATCTTTTCTTTCAAATGCACCCCCCCCCCCCCCCCCCCCTCCCCCCTTCACCTAATATTACATTATTCTCAGTTCTATCATACCTTGCTCCACCTGGGAGTACAAACCTCACTTCTATATCCAGGTATGTGGTTGGACTGTATTAATATTATAAGAAGTGGTAAAGAAAGAAAAGAGTTGATTTAAAAAAAAAATGAGAAACTAAAAAAAAAAAAAAAGACGGTACAAATGATAAAAAAAAGGAGAAGAAAAAGAATAGGTTGGAATGAATTGCGCAGACACTCCAATCACATGCTTAAAACAAATACACCCCAAATCTCCTACTCATCTTAATTTCTAACCTACCAATCAAAGTCCTAATGATTTAAAAGAAAATGATTTTTAAATTTAAGTGATAAGGATGTTCTCCACGGTAGATCGCTCTTCTAATGCTAAGTATTCTTTCATGAGACTTATTGTACTCCAAATGCCTATATATTGAGTCATAAAAAAAATATGGAAGCAATTCCTCTATCTTTGCTTCCCTACCAAGTGAGATGTTCTCTACACCGGTTTCTAAGAGTTTCTCCTTAAAAGAGTGAAATTCTATTGAGATTTGAGTTAAAACTACAAGTTTTATGACTGTTAATAGTTATGTAAACTTTGAAGTTAAGATCAGTTGCTTGACTTTTCAAGTACACACTGTAAGTTTAAAGATTATAAAAAATGCTTCCATTGACAAACTGTTAGTATATGTGTTGCATTATTATTACATACTTGGAAATTTCATTTTATTGCCAAATTTAATCTTATCTGTTGTAAAAGGAGAAAATCTACTTTGATTTTTATTTTACTTTATTTTTACATTTTAAAAAAAAATTTAATCAATTTTGTGGGTATATTCACTGCAAACCCTCACGAGACAACACTCGTCCACTAGGGGTAACCTAGGGGTTTAACGGCTTATTGCATACGCTAAATGCAATCGCGATTCCTGCGACCGTGAGTTAGGTAACTTTGTTTTCCTTAGTCTACTCCTACCTTTTAATAAAACTTTTAGAACAATTTATCTTTCACTTCATTGCTAGGGACTAGCAATAAGCTAGTTGAGGGGTGTGACAAACATTGAATATTGCACATTTATGTGCCAATATAATAGACATTCTGCTCATTTAATCCCCCAAATCCCTAGTTTTACATGCATATTTGAATTAATATAATTTAACAGTGATGTCACACAAATGGTGTTTTTACATATTTTATATATTTAGATTAAAATGAAGTGAAATAAAGGGAAGGAAAGAAGTAGCAATCACACCATAGTATATTTATATGATTAGTCAAATATGAATAGTAATGAATAGTAGTGAATAGTGACAAACAGTAGAGTTGCTGTAAATCTCAAACGAAATCAAAAAAAAAAAAAAAGAAAAAAAATATAAAAAAATAAAACAAACCATGATTCATGCATGGAAATGGTGACAGTGATGGTGATGTTTATATATTTTTGGTTCTTTCACTCTTTCTCTCTCGCTGTCTCATTACACTGCACTGGTTTTTCAAAGTGTGTCAGAAGGTAGAGAAAATTGAGACCGCGAAGAAGACAATCTTCCAATCTCGTGCAAATGCTGATGAAAGCAATGACGAAATTGTATAAAAATTTCGTCTATAAAAGGCAAGCAGCAGCAACACAAACAAGGGAGACACACCACACAACCAACAAACACAGTTTACAATCATAGTTTGGGAGAGAATAGTTTAGGGGAGATTATTATGTGAGCACTTTATATTGTCCCTAGAAATAGGAAACTTTAATGTTTCTTTGCCTTTTATAGTTCTAGTAGTTGTAAAATATTACTTTTATGTAATTGATGATTTCATGTTAAAAAATATGTAGCAAAACTTTGTGTACTGTATTTCTTAAATTTAAAATATTTGTTTTCTTGTATGACCTTTGTCAATTTGTAGTAGTAAAATAGTCCTATTTAAATTTAGATTTAATATCTTTAGTCTAGTAGTACTTATAGTTGTCCCCTAAAATAGTTTAAAACTTCAAATTTATAATTTTTATAGCAATCTTTTCATTCACTAAAAGACAGATTTTGCGATTAAATGCCAGATTTCTTAGCCACGTAGTTGTTATAATTACCTACCAAAGCCTCAAGCACACCATATTCATATCTCACTCCAAAAGTAGATAAGGATTTGGTTTGGCCTTATTTGTGTTCTTGGAGTTCAACCACTGTGACCCTACAAGAATCCAAAGTCAAAGGTTTAGTATTTTATTTTTGGTTCAGTATTTCTATTTATGTATATTTTATTAGCCTAGTTGTACTAAACTTTGCTATTTTACAGATTCCACAAATTCAACCCCAGCTCATGTTAAGTAAAGAAAATAATATAATAATATTAGTTTTCACCTTTACCTTGGTTTTATAAGCTTTAGTTTTAATTGAGCAGTCACTGTTTACACCTATTTAATTTATCTTTAAATTTTATTTGGAAGACAGTTTCAATTCCAAAATGGTAGGCTAAAACTTTAATTGGGGATATGTATTAAACCACAGCTTCTGTGCACTAATCTTAAATGGGCAAATTTATCTGGATGAGTTGTTTTTCCATTTATGGCCAAAAATATCTATGTATCTATAGTTTATGACCATTTAACATGTTTATATACTATGGCTATATTGGGCTCAAAAGAGTACATATTTGAAATAAAAAAAGCCTAATTATGTGGATTGTCAAACTATGCCTTTTGTCATAAAAAAACACCTAACATACTCAAACAACTCATATGACAAAGTTAATATTTCAAATATGTGCTTATATATATTTCTATCCAATAATGGATAGGCAATTGTGTAGTGGCAGAGTGGTGGGGACTGGACGCCGAATAATCCACATCCGCGGTGGGGCACGGTTCGAACCTGGCTACTGCCCAATTGCCTTTTTATTTTTCTTTAAACCAAACGACTTCGTTTCATATCAAACCTAACACACTTGATATGACCCTGACTAGTGAAAGTTTATTTTTAAATAAAGAATGACTCTGTGGTCTTAAATGTCAAACGCTTTTCAAATGCACAAAAGTGTTGGTTTGCATATTCCCAATTCCTTTAAATCATTTCTCCCTAGTTAATTAATATTTCATGTTTTATAATAGTTTTGCTTAAATATTTGTATTATTTCCATCTTTTGCTATTATTAAATCTAAAAAGTTTATCTCACAAAAATTTAGCTTTTATTTATTTTTCTTCCTTTTCTTACTAGCATCTTAATCAATTTATTTTGCACTGTGAAAATCTTTTCCGTAAACTAATTAGGAAAAAAAATAGCTTTAATTACAATTATTGCAAAACTATAAAAATTAGTAGTTTAGTAAAACCACAGAAAAATCCATCATTTTTTATTTTCTTTTTAGTGACAAAATAGTTATCTACTTAACTTTATAAAATTTTATTCCATTCCCTGTGGGTTCGACCTGAACTTCCAGAACTTTATTACTTGTACGATCACCTACACTTGGGTGTGATAAGAAGACGCGTCAATAGGATGTCGTCAGAGATCAACTATGGATGCAATTTATTTACTTAGCAGACTAATGGAAAAGTATAGAGAGAAAAAAAAGGATCTACATATGGTTTTTATTGATTTACAGAAAGCTTATGATAGGGTGCCTAGAGATTTAATTTGGTGGGTGCTAGAGAAGAAAGGAGTGACCAAGGATTATATTGACGTGGTGAAGGATATGTATGATGAAGCGGTTACTACAATTAGATCACCGATTGGAGAAACATGCAAATTCCCAATTGTCATAGGCTTGCACCAAGGGTCGGCCTTGAGCCCTTATTTATTAGTCCTAATTATGGATGAATTGACTAGACACATTCAAGATGAGATCCCATGGTATATGTTGTTCGCAGAAGACATTATCTTGGTTGATGAGACTAAAGGGGGACTCAACACTAAACTGGAAGCTTGGAAAGAACCACTTGAGACTAAGCGGCTAAAGATAATTAAGTAGGACGAAAATAGAATACATGGAATGTAGTTTTAGCAACAGTGGAAGTAAAGACAATGAAGCGGTGAAGATCGAAGATCAGGAGATCCCAAAGAGGGAACACTTTCGTTATCTAGGTTCAATGATCAGTAGAGATGGAGAGATTGGTGATGATGTGACTCATGGAATTAAAGTAGGCTAGTTTAAGTGGAGGAGTGCCTTTGGAATATTATGTGATTGGGGAATATTAGCAAAGTGAGCGTAGCTGAGATGAGGATGCTAAGATGGATGTGTGGTAAGACTAGGAAAGATAGAATTAGAAATGAGTACATCTGAGAGACTGTAGGAGTGGCACATATTGAGGATAACTTGAGGGAGAATAGACTTAGATGATTCGGCCATGTGTAATGAAGACATGTAGATGCACCTATGCGAAAGAGTGATAAGATCGTAGTGCCTGGAATGATTAGAGGGACAGGCAGACCTAGACTGGCCTGGGAGTATGTAGTGCAACAAGATGTGAATATATATAATTTAAATGAGTATATAGCTCTTGATCGTGCAGAATGGAGAAAAATGGTTCATACAGCCGACCCGAATTGATTGGGATACAAGGCTTGGCTTGGCTTGGTTTGGTTTGGTTTACTGTTCTGGGGCATGACACAATTGTCCCTCACCGATTAAATAGCGTGACAAAGAAGGACTAATATGCGTTAATTGGATCTAATAGTTATGGTTTGGATTGTTTTGCTATTCCGGGGCAAGACACAATCGTCCCTCACCAATTAAAAAGCGTGACAAAGACTAATATGCATTAATTGAATCTAATAGTTAACTTAAACTTTAAGGTCAAGTTGGTTACATGTATCTATGTTAGGGCCTTTGGCCCTTCAGTCTTGACTTCTGGCTCCTTGTCGAGTGTTGTGAAAAGCCTCTATGATCCCTACAATTTGTATTAGAGCTACTGATGTGATGATTGTTAGAAACATGGATCTATATATACATATAGATAGGCATATGTATGGGTGAATGAAAAATTAAAGGTGAAGTAGGCCCTGTGTAGATAAATTATCCAAGGATTTAATTTTGAGATAATACATTTGAAATACATTTTCCTAATGTCTGTTAAAAAAAACTCCTTCTCACAATAGATATCTCCTTTTGTGTGATGCTATTGCAAGGCTTGTGATCATTGCATCCTAGGAGACATATGCCAGCACCGTACAGCACCATAGTGGGACGAATTTGTCTTAAGGAGAGACAACCAAGTTCTTGACTCGGTCACCATTTCTATATTCAGATTAGTTTTACATTTGGTACTATAAGTCAATTAATTTCATTCCAGATTTGTTTGTGTTTTCAGATTATACATCAATTTCGAACAAAAATCTTAAGACAAAATTCGTGCATTTTATTCGTATAATCTGAAATCAGTTTAGTCCATCATAATTTTTTTAATCTGGTTTAAATCTAGTCGGGTATTTTCACACCCGTCCCGGAAAATCATTCGTTTAGAAGGCATAATTGAATTTTAAGAAATTATCAATGTTACTTGATAATTGTGGAAGTGGTTGACGTGAGTCAACGGAAGGTGTCAAGTGAGGACACGATAATCTAATACTCAATGAGGCATGATCTAATACTCAATGAGGCATTCGTGTGATTAAATGACATTTATATGATTTAAATATTATTTGAATTATGTGGTATATGTGAATCGTAATTATACCAGTGTAGTGTACTTTTATGATAGTTTGACCTTGTTAAAAATCATTTTGAACGAATTAGAGATAACCAATTTGATACGTTGCATAAAAGATAGGTTATCTAGAAATTCCACAAAAATTGTTTTCGAAACGTAATTACGGACCAAACGGAACTTACATGAAAACTTTCATAATTTATAGTTTTCACTCGTGAAGCAATGAATTAGACTTGTAAGACGTTTCAGAGAATACTTGGACGATTAGAGAACTCGTGAGGATGTAAACACAATTTTCGGAAATGTTGCCTATATATAGCAAGCCTAAGATATTTTCATAATATCTACAACCTAAACTTTGAAATAAAGATCGGGATTTTGGGGCTTAGAGCTTCCCGACACAATTCGATGTCCGTTCATTCGTTAGTTTTTCTCCAAACTTTACATTCAGACTCCCCGAGTTAATAGCTACGTTTTGATAGCTGTTAGGCCTTATTTGGCTTAGTTTTGATAAAAAACTAATTCTAGAAATTTGGAAAAAAAAATACGTGTAAACTTGTAGGTTTTGAATATAATTAGAGATTCGGCATAGTTTTGGCATCCTAGTACTTCCCTCAAAATTATAGGATGATAGCTTGAGGTAAGAATTTCTAACCTATGTTATATAGGAGTTTCCATGTTTTAAGTATCAAAGGCGAAATTGTGATCCGGGCAAAATTCATGTATTAGTTTTAGGCCGTTAATTATGCACGCGACAAATTACGAAAAACATGTCTAGTTGTTTACATGAGCACGTTATATGACTATGTGGGTCAAAGGGGAGTTTTATACAAATTCATGTCGGGGTAACCTTTTCGATGTTTGAGAATTTAGTAGCTACGACTACTGTGCATGGTTTAAGGCTTGGACTTACCAGGGCACTTGGGATGCGATGGTTGTAGGCTTGGACTAGCCATTGGCATCGTGGTTTAAGGCTTGGACTTGCCGCTATCGGATGAATGCGTGTTTTCCTCCTAGAGACTATTAATGTGACTTACGATATTGAAGCATGATTTGTCATATATGCATATGTTTGAAATTGTGCACTTAGCATATAGTTGAGCAGTGGAGCTTTACTCCATTGCAGGTAAAAGAAAGAAATGAAAGAAGAAGCGAGAAGAGTGAGGCCGATAGGACAACGAGATCGTTCTTGTTTATACTTTTGTTTTCCATTCCAACGTTGCAACATATATGTTTTGAAAAACTAGACTATGTTTTATCCTAACTTAGAAACTCCGAAATGGATAGGAAATGCTATAATAAGTTGTAAGACTTCTTTTGTAGTACCTATAAAATCCGTACCCCTTTGTTAATGTAAATTTCTAATTTCTAAGTGTGACCCTGTATTTAATATTCGTGGCCGCATATGTTATTACTATAGAATTTACCTTATATTCAATGTCGTTTTAGTTTTATGACTATGTTTATAATTATTATGGTACCAACATTGTTGTTTTAGACCCCCGTATATTAGTATATCGTATTTTAATAATTATTTGTCATTTCGAATTTTTAATTATAGATTAATTATATTAATATCGACTTTTCTAGTTTAGACTCATACTGTTAAATATAGACCCATACTAACTTACACGCAGACCCGTAGAAACTGGTATTATCAGATTGTAGTACACCAACCCTCTCACCTTTATGGCACATCCACCCATCCATTTCATCACTCCAACACTCACACCTGGGTTCTTACACAGACTCATACACAGCCTCCTACATAGGCACAATTATAGTTGTGCACGTAATTGACTCATGCACGCAACCCTATGCTTTAGCACACAAACCGAGATGTGGGCCCGCACATGGCCATGTGGCAGTCATGCAGTGTCCCCACCATGTATCACTCATGCATGTAACCTACACCACACTTGACATGTTACACGCCACTTGTCAAGCCATGCACCCTAATGTACCATACTTGTTAACACTTTTCCCCATTTATATATATACCCAGTTTACACACACACATTCGGGAGCACACACACACATACACACATCTGCGTTAGCAAATTTGAAAGAGAGAGAGAGAGATATGGACCGAGAGTGTGAGTGAGGACTAGAGAAGACCAACCCACACCTCTACTCCAGGCTTATGCAATACACCCACACATCGTACATTGTATATACACACAACAACACCCGCATTCCTTGCACTCTTTGTAATCACACAAACCCACACCCATGCTGCCACGAAAAACCAGAAAGAAGAAGAAAACGTAGGAGTTGCGCAGAGAGAGGTGTTGATCGGAGAAACTAGAGATAACCCGAAGTCCAACAGGGTAAGCCCATCCCCTTCCCGTTCTTTGAATACTCTACATGTTGCCTAAACACACACACACACACACACACACACACACACACACAGAGACCACATATACACACACAGAAAGAAGGATGAGGAGGAGGCCGAAGGCTAGAGAGAGAAATGGGAGCCGAGCCGAGCCGAGATCGGACCAAACCAAGACGAGAAGGTAAAGCTCCAGGCTTATGCAATACACCCACGTATCGTACATTGTATATACACACAACAACACCCGCATTCCTTGCACTCTTTTTAATCACACAAACCCACACCCATGCTGCCACGAAAAACCAGAAAGAAGAAGAAAACGCAGGAGTTGCACAAAAAGAGGTGTTGATCGGAGGAACTAGAGACAACCCGAAGACCAACAGGGCAAGCCCATCCCTTTCCCTGTTCTTTGAACACTCTGCATGTTGCCTAAACACACACACATACACACACATACACACACATACACATACATGGAGACCACACACACACACAGAAAGAAGGATGAGGAGGAGACCGAAGGCTAGAGAGAGAAAAGAGAGCCGAGCCGAGATCGGACCAAACCGAGACGAGAAGGTAAAGCCGCATGCCCCCTGTTGTTTCTATATACTCACAGACTCACACACACCACCACACGCAGCCCCGAATAGACCGAGACCCCCCCGTCATGGCCGGACCACCATTGAAGCTCGTACGAGCTCGGGTTTTTGGACTGTCACCAAAACCCATGAAACCAATGCCAAAATGACCCTACCGACCCCCTTAAGACCCTCGATGAACGGCTCGAAGCTTAGACCACGTTTGGTCAACCTACGATTCGATTATTCTTTTTTTATCGAGACTATTTTTCCCTCCTTACAGACAGACCATTGAGAGTTAGGCTTCAAGACCTATACCGTTAGATCGGACTCGTTGAGGCACCCAAATTTGACTTAAAGTTTGCGTATTTTCATTTAGAAATGAATGAGTTATGGTCGATTGAAGTTTTGTGTACAATATGAGTATATATACGAATTTACATATATATATATACACGTAGTGTGATTCACGGGAAAGAAGAAGAGAATTGTTTGGGCTTGGGACTTGGCCTTGTTTAGGTAGGTCAGATTTTGGACAGCTTATATGTGTTAGCCTTATGTATTACCAAACAGAGCCTTATGTTTAGATATCATTTGATATAATTAGTTAATTGGTTTAAATTAATGTAAATCTTGATTAATTATTATTATTATTCAACTTTTAATTTCTGAAATAATATTATTTATTATTGTATATTCTTAAATTATACGGAATATATAATATATTTATACATTATGTTTTATTATTTATTTAGTTATAAATAAATAATAATTGATTAGCCTTTATAATATGGCATTGGTTAATGCTTTAAAAATAAGTTTTAAAAGATTATAAAATAGCCTTTAGCATTCTAAAATATTATATTTTAATATTCTAAAATTATGATCTATTATTTATACATTATACTTATTATTTATTTAGTTTAAATAAATAATAAGAATTAGTTTTAAATCATAATAATTAGGTATTAAATACCTAATGACCATTTTCAAATATAGAAAATTATATTGTTCACCCCGAGGCCTAATGACCTTGTTTTATAAATTATTTATTTATAAAACTCAATCTTTAGTATTTTAATAAAGGCCTAATTGCACTTTACCCCCTCGTACTATACACGTGTTTTCAATTGGGTACATGAACTTTTTTTTTTTGTTTTTGCAATTTGGTACACGAACTTTCATCCCCTTTCCAATCAGATCCATTTGATGACGCTGTTAGTTTAAAACTAACGGAATTGTCTAGAATTGTCCTTTTTTTACAATTGGATACATGAACTTTTTTCCCCTTTCCAATCAGATCCATTCGCTAACAGCGTGAGATTTTGTTGGACAAAGTTGTCCAAGTGTCCTTCCTCCAAAAATGGTTAAATCAGAACCTCTTTTTTTCATTTTATCTTCAAAAACAGATGATTTTATCTATTGAGAGACAGATAATATTGAGCTAAACAATCCTAATTTTCTTATCTTTTGGCCTTTTGGGATGATTTTTTTTTTTTCAAGTATTTGTTTGAGATCAACACAATGGGCTTCGAAATTTCACCAAAAAAAATATACGTTGTAGCCTTATTTTGTTTAGCTCAATATTATTTGTCTGTCAACAGATAAAATTATCTGTTTTTGACATATAAAATAAAAAATAAGGTTCCAAATTAGCCATTTTTCTGTTCCAGCGATGGGGTTTTCCTTTCTTTTTGATGTTGAAAAGTAGTAAATGGGTTTATAAAAAATGGTCAAAATTTGGGGGAAGGACAGGTGGGCAATTCCATCCAACAAAAGCTTACGCCATTAGCTAATGGATCTAATTGAAAAGGGGATGAAAATTCATGTACCCAATTGCAAAAAAAGGACAATTATGGGCAATACCATTAGTTTTAAACTAACGGCGTCATCAAATGGACCTGATTGGAAAGAGGATGAAAGTTCATATACCCAATTACAAAAAAAAAAAGTTCATGAACCCAATTGAAAACACGTGTATAGTACGAGGGGGTAAAGTGCAATTAGGCCTTTATTTAATTATAAGGACTCGTTGGTTTACCATTTAATTATTTTAAATACCAAACGAGTTTAAAAAATTATGAGAAAAATGTCACTAGCCTATTTTAAGGCTTAGTATTTAATAAAAATGTTTCTAAGGACTTCTTGTCCTTCTAAATTATATTTTATAATTATGGGACTCCGAAGACTATAAATATATAAATAGTACTTCAATAATTCGCAGTAAATAAACCGTAGCTCAGAAAAAATACACGGTCAGTTACCAGAGTCTTAGAATAATATCTTGAATTGTTCCTTTAAGTTTGGAGACCTTTAGACATGGTTAAACATATAGCTTACCTGTAGGGCCCACACTGGTATAGAAAACCCAAACTTTTATGTGACGGACTCTGATTTGAGTCTAGTCAATGGCGTTGGACATAGAATAACACGTAGATCACTACCTTGAGGTTTATATCCTCATTTGGTAAAATTATCATTATGCCCTTATCATTTACACATATGCTTTATCATTGTTATTCTATTATACGTTGTAGGACTGTGACTTATCCGCTGTTCGGAGAGTCCTAAGCTTGACAAGACATCTAGGTGAGTGTTTCTAACCCCACTCTCAATATACTTAATGACTACTAGAGTATTTGTATGTATGTACTGTACTTATAATGGTTATTCAATGTGCTTTGATTTTTATGTTTTATATATGTTATGGAATTGATTGCTATGCGACAAGCATGTTAGATATTATTATGTGTGGACACGCAGAATCGGTCGTCCACTCTTTTTGTTTTTGTTTGAAATTGATTTGGATCAAAGAAAGAAAAGGAAAGTCTGTTGAAAAACAGATACAGAGTCGCCACTTGGTCTTTAATTAACCAAGAAACCCAATTTGACTCACCTAAATGGATAAAGGGCACCGGCCTTTCATAACCAAAGAACTTGGCTCGGGGTTTTGGTATGAGAGAGGAAGGAGCCTTTGTTATGACTAAAACACCCTCAACTCGCCCCCGTCTCTCGACGGGCCTCAATTAGCATCCAAATAATCATCTTGTACTATGTTTGGTTCGGCAATTAATATTTATGATACGTATATTACATCACATAAGAATCTTGAAATGGAAGATCAAAAGATAAGATATCATTCATAAGATCTAAGCCAAATATCACACAATGTAAAGGTGAAAGATCACACAAACAAACCTAGGAAAAATCATCTAATCATATATCAAGTAATCAAGTTTTCCTAATCTAAAAGGGGACATGGATTGTTCTTGAAACAAATAATCAAAGAATTCAAAAATATGCTTAGCAAACTAGAATGGTGCAAGTTAATCTTTGAGAAAAGAAGACCTTTCAATCCCCGGGACGAATGAAAAAGGAAGATTAGATCGAGGGGAAGCATGAGCATATGATCAAGTTCATTCCTTATAATCTTCTTAACAGTCACAAAAACTCCAAATCTTGTATGGATGCAATGTATGACCCTAGACTGTGCAAAGGTTGTAGTGTGTTTGTGTACATGGGCTTTCTAAAGTGACTTAGAAGTCTAAAGTATGCATGAAGGAAATCATTATGGGATATCTACAAATTTAGTATGAACTACTTCCTAAGAGATGGGCTAATTTGGAGTGCATGAAAGTATCAAATCAAAGAATGAAAGTAAAGGTATGCTTGCTGTGAATAGTGGACAGAACAGTGAGTTGATCTTGTGAAAAATGAAAAGTGGGGTTAGAAATGTTTTTAGTTCACGATTGTTTATGGAGATCATCCTTATTGTGTCTAGAAGACATATCAAAAATCCAATCTTCAATAACTATTACAGATTGAGAGAAATCATATAAACAATAGAGCTTACTCAGAAACACAGTCTGTACTGTCGACTAAAATGTTGAAAAATCTTAGAAAATGAAAACAAAATATTTGGAGGCCCATATTATACAGAAAGTTCCCTAAGATACTGAAGTTCTAGGGAAAAATGGGTTGGGACCACTCCTTTTGGAAAAGTTTTCTGTAAAACAAGTTGAAAGTCAAATAAGCTGCTGTGACAGTAAAGACAGAATACCTGGAGAGAATGTTTGGACCAAAATGGAATCCTTCCAAGTGTTTTCAAGAATGGACAAAAATCAAGGGTGTTCTATAATGAGTTAGGAAGACTTTACAAGTGGTCCTGCATCCATACATTGAGTATTGAGTTCTAGAGAAATCTTTGAACTCAGATCATTCATTGTTTTGAAGATTTCTTGAGAAAACAAGGGTTTATTTCTTGGAATCCAAATATTGGGGGTTTTAGAGGGGTTTTGAAATATGGGTTTTGAAAGAATGTTTCTATCACTAAAAGGGGATTAAAACCACTTGGGAAACCAACATCAAACTCAATTCAAGAACTTCCAAGATTGTTGGAAAGATTTGTTTTCATTTGAGCACAACTTCAAGAATACTTTGGAAGTATTAAAGTTGGAATCATCATCTATCAAACATGTTTTTGAGGTCAAGAGCTACTATCCATAAGGATTCACTCATCTCAAACACCATGTCATCATCTAGATGATGATGAACTAGTAAGTAAATAAAGAAAAAATAAAAAAGAAATGAGGTAAGGAGAGATGAACATTTATATAAACAAGCAAATAATAATAATCAATAGATGATAATCAATGTGATTTTGGACTTGTAGCTTGGAGTTTCACTCATAGATATTGACATTTGGACATGAAAATAACTTCCTAACTCAAGATTGCTCAAGAATGGTGGTTGGGGAGGATTTGAATGTGAAGTATAAGAGAAGTAATGGAAGAAAACAAGATTAGAACTCACTTTTTTTTTTTTTTTTTTTATAGAAAATCAGTGGGAGGAGCTTCCTTTCTCTCTTCTAAACCTATCTCTATCTCTCTTCCTCTCTACAACTTTTCTTACTTTGCACTTGGCCCCCCTAAAATGAAGACTAAAGGGGGGTTTATATAGACCAATTTGGGGTGATTTTTGGATTTAGAAAGTGCTCCCATTGGTCCCAAACATTTGTGAACAAGAAACTACATCGTTTTGGCTTTCAATTATTCAATTTGGACCCCAAAATAAATTACAAAAATGGATTCTGTGGGGGTTGAGTGTCACCGCGGCAGTGGTCCAGTGCCTCCACGACACTGCTCCTCAGATGCCCAAAAATTTGTATTTAGACCCCCAGAGGTTTCGGTATTCGCAAAAGGCCCTATTTCGTCCGAAATTCACAGAAAATGTGTATGAACTCCAAATTGAGCTTGTGATATACTGTCGAAAAGGTAATGGAGTCTACTTTCCATAAAAAATAGTTCAGAGATAGGTCACTTTGAAAAGTTTTGCGGTATTCGCGATAAAAGTCAATTTGGTCGCCTTTTTCACCTTCGAAAATTCATAATAAATTCATTTTAAATCCAGAAATTATGTGCGATATACCGTTGGAAAGCTACTGACCTCTAGTATCCATGAAAAATATTTGAAAAATGATATGGCACTCCGGTTTCAAAGTCCACTTTTAGGTCAAATCGGCCAAACCTAGGATTTCCAGGAAGTTTTGGGAACCTCTGGGGAGCTGACGTTTTTGTCTAATTTTCTTTTAAGACTCATTGTAGTACTTTTCACATGATCTCAAAACTTTTTGGAGAATTCGGATGATTTCGGCAAACCTGGTCAAACCGGCCAACGGGTACTTTCGGGGAACTTTCAGGACTTATGGGGGTCTCTGGGAGCTGATGATTTCATCTAATTTTACTTTAAAACTCATTTTTAGTACTTTTTTATGACGTAGCATGTTTCCAGAACTTCTGGTCTAAATTTGGGAGTTTTTGGGTTTTCAGAGGTATTTTGGTCATTCTGAGCATTTTGAGAGATATGACTAACTTCCAAGAGTCTTTTTTGAGTCTTTTTCGATCATTGTGAACCACCAAGCTATGGGTCTCCTAAATCTGATAGCCGACAAAATGGGGTGTCTATATTATGATATATTGATAAGAAGTAAAAGAAAAGAACTATATGTGATAGTCGTGATGAATAATCGATTATGGAACGTTAGTTTGTACATTTTATATATCAATGTTGATTATATGAGCACGTTGTTATTATTGCCTTGATGACCATATCTAAATGTGCAAATAAGAACATGCTAACGTTTCATTTATATGTTTCACCTAATGTAGTTATGTTATCAAGAATAATGTAATTGAAGAATCACATCACGGTGTCAGTACATGCAGTCAGTGTTAGTGTCAGTGACTCCGACCAAGTGAGGACATGAGTTGAAATGTTTGGGAGTCTTGGAAATTAGGAGTTAATACGATTGAGATTCTTATATCGTGAGTCAGGAGTTGTTATGATTTAAAAACCGTACGAGATGATAAAGATATGTAATAATGGGACAGTATGATTGAGATACTGAATATTGTGATTGTAATAGCAAGAGAACAGTTAGAGCTGCTATTGTGCCAGTCATCCGTGTAATTGCCGGAGATGGTACATGCATTTGGGTTTAACGTCACACTACTTAGCAGTTAGTACTCTAATGTACTAGTCATCTGAGTGGATTGCCGGAGATAGTACACACATTGTATGGGTTACCATTGTGCTATATATTATGCGCTAGTCAGTTACTAATGTACCGTCCTCTGCGGTGGGATTGCCGTGATAGTACACATGGTGTGTAGGTTGTCGCCATGCTTGCCGTTTTGCAGTTAGTACTCTGATGTGCAACTCATTGGGTGGTGATTCACCAGCGAGGGTATAGACGATTGAGCCAATTCTGCCATCGTGCTATTTGGATTATGAGGCCGTAAGGCGACGATGTTACTATGAGGCTGTAAGGCGATGACGTTACTATGAGGTCGTACGGCGACGATGTTAAAGTATCAGAGAGCGCAGTGGAAGCGTGGTTTGTATTGTGAAAGTAAGTTCAGAATAAGTTATCGTTGTGGGTTTTATAATCCGGTGTTATTGAGTTGCATTGGTTATGGGATTTCATATCCCAGAGGTTGGGTTTTGGTTCATTGAGTACGCATTTACATGCACCAGCATTTTGGAAATGAGAAATATATTAGTATGAATATATTATTATGATTTCGAGAACTAGACAAGCATGTTATGAATCATATTTATCCTGTAATTTGGTTAATGGTAGATGTTTGGTTAACTGTATTACATTGATACCTTTGCTATGTCCGTGTGAGCAACGTCAATCGATAATGGATTAACCGCATCCTAAGATGTAAAGTAATAATATGAGATGAATAGTTAGTGTATGTATATTGGTAGTGAATATAGTTATGAACGCCCACTCAGATTTGTTACAAAGCTGATGGCATATTATGCCTGGACAATCCAATGTCCAGATTTCCTTGTAGGTTGGTCAGAGAACAATTCAGTCTTAAGAGTAAGATGCTAAGGAACACTAGAAGTGTAGAGCTAGACTGAAGACCAAAGATAGCCGCCAGCATCATGTATTTGTAATAGTCTATTGTATTAGTATTGGGACCAATGATTTGTAATTGTTCAGATTTTAAGTTACAATTAGCTTTCTCCCCTTTATTTTTTTATGTTGTTTATAATGTTAGAGGATAGGACAGCTTTCAATCAAGTCATTCCCTATGGGTCCAAAAAGGAAATTTTAAATTTTTCCTATTTTTGGCTACTCCGGGGCGTGATATCTTTTGGTTATAGTTGGAATGCATCCAAACTCTTAAGTTCGTGTTTTGAATGTTTTACTTGTCAAATTTGGATTTTTGACAAGTGTAATAGCACTTTGATGTTTTGATCCAAATATGTAATACCCTGTATTTTCCATTGTACTTTTTATATTAATGAGATTCAGTATACTTGTATTTACATTTCCTGTATTTTAGTTTCAATCGATTCGAGCGATCGAGAGTTTCATTCCTCAATCGATCGAACCTATGTTGATCGCTTGAAACTCTACCGACCTGAATTATGACGTGGAACCCATTCTCAAGCGATTGAACCCATCTCAATCGATCGAACCTTGACCGATCTGTTCTCAATCGATCAAACTCACTTCGATCGATCAAACTTTGTATTTCCAGTATACGTGCTCTGCCACTTGCACCCTCTCCCTTCACTATATATATGTATCACTATCACACACACACGAGTTTGGGAAACTGAGGGAGTTAGAGAGAGAGAGACATATAGCATTATATATATACACTCATACTTATATATATACATACACACTAGATATATATACACACAACTCACAAACACTCCCTCACACATACTCTCAGTTTTGGGAGAAGGGAAGAAGAAGGAGAAGTAGAAAGAGACAGAGAAAGAGAAAAAGAAAAAGAAGGAAAAAGAAGAAAAAGAGAGAAGACACCCTGAGACCACCCGCGGCCACCCTGAGCTTGCTAGCACCGTCGAATTTCGTGTTGAGTGCCTATACTTACTTAGTAGCATAGATATGTATGTGTATATGTGTTTTGGCAAGAAAGAATGGACCTCGAATGTGCATAAGTGGTCCAGTTCATACTGAGAAGAAAACCAGCGTTCAATCGATCAAACTAATTTTGAGCGATTAAAAACATGCTAATCTCGAGCGATTGAAAGTAGTTCAATCGATCGAACCTCAAATTATTCAATCGATCGAACATTGCTCAATCGATTGAACATGATAGAATGTTAAATGTTTAGTTTGTTTATATCCGATGAACTGTTAAGCTGTATATTATCATGCGTTGATTGGTATAAGCTATATCGGAATAATACATGTGGAATAATGGGCTTAATGCATTAAACAGCAAAACTAATTATATAATGATGGTATAATGTTGTAAATCAGAATGAGAAGTCAACGTGCATAGTAGTGGGTCTATCGACCACAGAGGTCGATATTATTTATGTTGGTGCATATGAATGAGATCGCTAAGATCATATGATGTCGGGTGTGTAATCCCAAGGCACTAGGATAGGATTGGGACTATGTGTTGGGTGTTACGTATGACAGAGTTGGACTACATGTCGGAATTGGGAGGTTTTGTAATGTGGGATTTCGTGTCGAGTCTAATATATCAGGGCTGGTGGCCGTAATGTTCTAGGGATAGAATGCCATAGTAGTATATCAGGAGCTGAATGTTGTAGTATTGTTGAGTACTATGGTCTAGCTGTGTGCGGTGATATTGCTAAGTGTTGTGGTATAGCTATGTGCGGTGATATTGCTAAGTGCTGTATTATTGCTAAGTGTTGTAGTATTGCTGAGTGCTATAGTATTGCTGAGTGATGTAATATTGTTGAGTACTGTGAGATCGTGGAGCTGAGTGGTATGGGATTATGGAGTTGAGTGGTGTGGTATAGCTATGTGAGGTGACATTGCTGAGTGCTGTAGTATTGCTAAGTGTTGTGACATTGCTGAGTGCTGTAGTATTGTTGAGTGTTGTGGTATTGCTGAGTGGTGTGATGGAGCTGAGTGCTTACGGTGCTGAGTGTTGTGGTATAGCGGAGCTGAGTGCTGTAGTATGTCAGGGCTGCGTGCCTTATTATATCAGGGTGGGTTGGCCGGAATGTTAGGACTGTGCATCAGGATTTGATAGCTCATGTGATATAGGACTACGTGTCTAACTTATGTGTTAGAGAGTGGGACTTCGTGTTAAGTGTGATAGACCGTAGGTATGGGACTACAGGTCTTATTAATGTGGACCCAAGAGTCTACGTTATGTATTGGGAGATTGGGATGACGTCCGTTGGGATATATTGAGTTGGTGCATACATACATGCGGATGATGAGATGATCCTTTTCTATTGATGTTGTTGTTTTATATACTGTAAATCTATAGACACTCTGTTAGTATTTGCATTCACTCGACTTTCGTATTTGACGGCTTTTATGCCATTGGAAATTCGACATCTAGTTGGCCAGGGTTATGTAACACTCGTACCCAAAAAAGGGGGGTAAATATATTATTAATAGTGCATATGTTGAGTTAAGGTGGGATTGTGGACCCACCAGTGGAAAAAAGTGTTCAGTTAGGAACACAGTTGGAAGTTCCATTATGGATGGGACATATATGGAAGTGGGGCCCAACGAGGGTCAGATTACATAACTTGCATATATTTGCATTTATGTGCTTAAATGGTAGACATGTAAATTTAATTGTTTAATTATAATACATGTTGATACCATATCATGAATATTTTATATATACTTACATGATAAATGAATAAGTGCTTTAATATTATATAATTGTTTATGTTTAGTTATGGAGCCAGTTTGGGTATCCTTGTGAGAGCATAATGTGAACATGTCCATAATGGGTAAGTTAATTAGCAACTTTATATAATTATTGGGACCACGTTTGGGACCATGCGAAACATAGCTAAATACCAAATAGATGTAACAGCACACATGTGACAAGGGTAGTATTAATAATGAGACAAAACTTATGGGGATGTAAGTGAAATACTTATGAAATTAGTTAACACCTCATCAAAGAGGTGTCAACTTGACGGGAATTGTCTCCTAACTCATTAGTGAGCTGGAGATATTATAAGGAAAGAAGAGAATAACGAAAAAAAAAAAAAAAAGAAGAAGAATGAAAATGAGAGTTAGCCAAAAAGGGAAGAAGAAGAAAAGGGCTTAGGGGTTTGTTTGCTTTGCTCTTGCACCTACCAAACTTCATCTAAAATTCAAATTGAAGACATATTTGTGATCTAGGAGGTAAGACCTACACTTGGGTATAATTTTTATTAAGTTTCTTGATAGTTTTTCCATGACCTAATTTGGGGGATAATTCATAAATTGCTTTAAACCTTGTAGGATTCATACACAAGGTAGATTTGAGTTGGGTATTTCTAGAATCAACTTCTAAGAGGTTTATTTGCTGAATTTCTAAGGTGAGTGGTCTATTCTTGCTTGAATGTGTAAATATAATTATTGTTGTAATTGATATTTAGAGATGCTAATTCTATGTTTAATTAGACATGCAATGGTTGAATGTGAAAACAAGCATGTAAATTGGGTAAATATGTGCTTATGTGCTTATTTAGGTCAAAGGTTACCGGTAATGGTTCACTAAATATGAAACTGGGATACGAAAAAAGAGATGCCCTTTGTGTAGGGGTAAGAATAAACCCTTTGTGTAGGGGTAAGACTATGCTCTTTGTGTAGGGGCGGAACATATTCTTTGTGTAGGGATTAAAAAGATGGAATAAGTGAGTAAAATGATGTCGTAAAGGATAATAAAATCCATTACCGGAGTGTGAACCATTGCTTTGGTAGCCAGAGACAATAATGATGTTTATATGAAAGGTTGTAGCATTAAAATGTTTATTACATTCATTTGCACGATTGTAGACACCCCGATTTTGACCAAACGTCGAGTTAAGGGGAGTACTACCTCTAAGATCCGATGATGACAAGCGTCCGACTAATCCAAAACTTCCAAAGGTGATTCAATCTCTTCTGAAGGCTCTTTCAATTTAAAACAAAACGAAAAAGAGAGGAAAAGAAAAAACAGAAGAAACGGCATAGGATAAGTTATACGGCAGTCACGGGATGCCGTACGGCACTCTACAAAGTGCCGGAACAGCACTCTGTGAATGCCGCGAATTTCACTAAGTGCCGCAAAATTTGAAGTTTCATAAAAAAATGGCAGTCCAAGGAGTTGTCTGCGGCATTCTGTGAGTGCCGCATCGGCTTTCATTGAGTGCCGCTCCGGCAGTCAGTGAGTGCCGATATGGCATTCATTGAGTACCGCTTCCATCTTCAGCGAGTGCCGCATTTTTGTAATAGTCTGTCCAAAAGTAGGTCGGTTTATACCATCAAAAGGCGACGGGAATTAGGGTTTTGGCTACGAATTTCCCAAAATGACCCCCTAATGATTGCCTATATATAGAAGGTGTATATCCCATTATTAAGGGAGGGAAGATTAGAATGTTAGCATCCCAATATTGATTCTCCTTCAAAATTTTCTAAATAGAGAAAGAGTAGTAAAGTTGGAAGAAGAGTTTGATCATCACTTGGAAGGTCTTAAAGAAGCCAAGAAGTTGAGGATACTTAGAGGTAAAACTCTAAACTAATTAGTTTATTAATAGCTCAATCACAATATTTAGATACCTAGGACCTTTTACACATTTTCAAAATCTCTCTTCCCACCTCATTTCATCACACACCACATATAAATTGTGATTGAGCTTTCATCTCATTAGTTTGGATCAAAATGGTTTAGTGTCTAATGCTTAAATAAATCTTGAAATAAAACCTTGCTCCTTTTTCTTTGATTATGTTTATTTCCTAGCTTCATGAGACTTTCAATGCCTTACTTGAATCTTTGTGTTTAAAATCCCTCAACATTCTCATGAACTTATGATTCATGAAGGGATTGAGGTTGATTTTAGTATGTTGAGTCAATGAGTCCAAACTTCATCCATAGTTTTAGCTTATTATTTTGAGGTTTTATGAGGTTCCTTATACTTCATTAAAACCCATAAGTTCAAGTGTTATTAATCTCCAATGACCAACAAATGGTAGGAGAAGTGGCTTAGTTTAAGTCCATCTCTATGGCTTAGGCTAAACCTTTTTTTAGGTTTTGTGAAGCTCTTCATTCATTAAAATATACATGTGTGTGTCTTTAGCCTCCAATGACCATCAAGTGGTAGGAGTAATAATATGAATCCAAGCTTTTGTCCATAAGTTTGAGTTCATTGTTTTGGGATTTTGTGAAGTTCATTTCATACTTCATCAAAATCTACAAACATGTATGTCTTTAGTCTCCAATGACCATCAAATGGTAGGAGAAGTATTTTGGATCAAGCCCAACTTCATGGTTTAGTAGTTGGAATTAACCAACTAAGTTGAACTTGAACAAACAGTGCAGTGAATTCAAGGACCACCTTTGATCAAGGATTTTTAGTTCAATATCAGACCGTTGGAATTGAATAAAACCAACGGGAAAGTGTTCATAACTCAAAGTTCTACCACTGTAATTTTTGTTTTAAGAAAATTTCATGTTTAGGGTGGTTTGGTCAAAGGTTTTGTGGATCAACTACAATCTCTCCAGAGTTTCAGAACAGTAATACTCTTTTGAAATAAGCAGATCAGAAACTTAATCAAATGTTCTTGGCCCAAAATAAAATTTTCTAGATAGTTTAATATGTTAGGAAGCTGCCCTAAAAAGACCAAAGCATTGCTGATTTTTTTACTATTTTTAGAAAATCATACAAAAACTCTGGACAGAGAGTTGTAAGTCCCTGAGTGATGTCTAGTGTTTGTCTAATTCCCAGAGATCTACCGTCGAAACTTTAATTTTCTTTTTGGGATGGAAACTAGACACACAGAGGCATCTTGTGTCCAAAAATCATCAAAATCAAACCACTTGAAGCATGCTTTTTATTTCCTTAAAGTTCTGATCTGCTCTCAGCAATTTTCAGAATTCTGTCATGATTTTGATATATCTTGCAAATAATGGTCGCAATGATCCTTCCATGGCCTAAGGCTTAAATTATGTGTTGATAGTGATTAGTTAATGCTTAAAACCAAAGGCTAAATGATCCAAATCAATGAAATGTTCATAGCTTTATTTCATTCATACTCATGTGTTCATGTGCACTCATTTATGTAGATTGATACTTGTAAATAGAATTCACCTTGTGTTAGGATTTATTACTTAGGAGTTCAATGAGAGGTTTTGTTTAAAATATGTCGACTAACCATTTGTTTTGTAGCGCTATCAAGGTATGATTTCTTGAACTCCTCTTTAGTTTATTTTAATTTCTTGATTTTTATTGATTTTTCGACCCCATGAACGACACCTTAGAAATTAGTCTTGCTTTATTTGTATATTTGAATTAGAGACTCTCTTTCTAGGATTTTCTTTCATTCGTATGCATTACACGTTTAATATTCGTGGCATGGATCCCGGGTAAGTTCTAGAGTTCCCTATTTGCATATTATATTGCTTGCTACTTGAATTATGTGGTTTTTTGAATGATATTTTATCACTTGCAATATTACACCCTTTTAGACATGCTTTTGTAATGTATATTTATACATATGTATTAGTTGAGGACATGCTTAGATTATTAATTTGATTAAAAAGATGTTAAGTAGAGGTCTATCGCGAGATAGGATGAGAGGGGGTATTTTAGTCCGACGGGCTCCTTCCCCTCTCATTCCATAATCCCCGGACCTAGAAAATCTCTATTTTCTTAAAAGAACTATTTGCTTTAAAATGGTTTCTTAATTTTCCTTTTAAAATTAAGTGGCGACTCTTGGTATGAAATTTGAAAAAAAAATGTTTAGAATTAAAAAGTTGTGGGTAAGAAAAATGCGATATCCACAACGATTAGCTCATTCACTAAGAGAAAGCTTAAGCAAAAATATTATTTTCTGTTGTGGTTATTAAATAACCATCGCAGGTGGGGATCAAGATGATAAAAGGAAATGATTGAAATGACAGGTTAGACTCGAGGGAGAGTTGTTTATAAGTAATTATGTCCATATGTTCAGTTTTAGTCGTGTAACTTACAACTCTTGTAATTTGGTTAGATGGAAGCCTGAATAGTGGTTTATGTATGTAAAGTGGGTAACTAAGACCTTTAACTTGGATATGTTTTGAATGTAGGGTGAATCTTGAATTCTTAAGTTGTAACTTGTGAATAGTTCTTAGAGTCGACGTTTTTGACTCTTAACGTTTATTTCTTGTTCAATGCTCATGTTTATGTATATCTGGAGATCACGTGTTTATATGGGTTTCTTTATTTGGTTGAGAACGTGTTAGGGAATGTTCTAAACCCCATTGGAAGTGATGGAAATGTGTAATTAGTCATGGTGTAAATGTTGTATGAACTTTAGGACTTGTCGAGTCGACGTGTCCAGCACTATTTTGTTGTAACACTTGTAAATTGTTTATTACTCCTACATACTTCATGTTCTCCAAATGAGATATAAAAGCTTGTGTTTAGTGTTGAGAATGTGCGGATTCTGTTTCAGGATTTAATGTATTACTTGTTTCTAATATTCCTAAATGCTTTTAGATGTTGTGCAGATTGGGTAGAATGTTTATAAATGTTTTACTAAAATTTTAGGAATGGTTTGAAAGTTTGAAATGCTTAAAACTTATGTAAAATAGGGGAACGTGCAGTACCAGAGGGGATTCTGCCCAGGTGTCTTTCGACTGATCGAGCACCCCTCTGACTTGGTTTATTAAAGTTTGTTATTTTGAACTTTTGATTTGATGGAAGGGTATCTTTGGGGTCCTTAATACCCACAAAAATAATTCTTTTGGTTTCTAACCTTGAGAGTATTTTATATATTTATTTATTTTTATTGTCTCTATTTGTCGTTATGTGGCTTAGAGGGCCATATTACTTAAGCTTGTTTAGTATGTTAATGAGTTGGATTAGCCTCGATGGCATTGTCATGGGCCCTAAATCCTCCCGTGGCGAGTCTGGGTGTGGCAGGTTATGAGTATGCAGGAGATGAATACATTGATAGGGGCTACGAGGATGGAGCCTATGATGGCAGATGTTATGATGGTACTGACTACTACGCAAGCTAAAGACTGAAAGCTGTGCCGTAGTTATTTTATGTTTACATTTTATAAGACTGTTGAAATAGTTCAGTTTGTAATTGGTGTATGTTCATGTAGTACTTTAATTATGTTTCTGCAGATACTCAAGGTTTGTAATAGTTTAGTATTATACTTCATTCTTATATATATCGACCTTAGAACTTTCCAATGCTTGGTTTAAATCATTACTTTAATGGTTTGACTTTGGTTATGGACAATGTGGTGACTTTCAACTGTCATGGCCTACAGGTCCAAAAAGAAATTTATTTTCTCTATTTTTGCTACTGCGGGGCGTGACAAAACAAGCCTTAACTTGTTTCCTTTCCGTTTCTTTCTAATGTTTGGCAAGTTTTTCATAAGAACTTATAACCTTGTTATAGTTGGTTGAGGTTTGGATTGGAATGTGGTAACTTGGAAGGGTTGTTTGACCCTTAAGCAAAATTCTGCCAAAGAGGGGGGGGGGGGGGGGGGGGGGGAATTCTGCTACAGGTTCATTCGACTGGTCGAACAAGGCAGTTCGACCGGTCAAAATTTGTTTTGCCCGTTGACTTTTTCTACCTCTTCCAAAAATTATTTAAATGTTTTCATTGGTTCTTAGGGTACCTTTGTTGGGTTTGTGCCCTCAAACCATTACTATATGTATGAGACATTGACATTTTAATATATGGATATCAGCTTTACATTTCATTGTGTATGTTTCTTTCATGAGATGATTGTTAATCCTTAAGTATCATAGTAAGTAATTCGTATGTGTATGAGATGCATACGAGTGAGATACGAATTATTATTCTTTGATACTTAGAATTTGTCGCAGTGGATGATAAGACTGGATATCTCATTAGGTTTACATTGTAGCATGATTAACTACCATTGGATGAAGTGATGAATCTCAATCACTAGAGTATAGCTCTTAGTTGATATGATGGTGCTTATAGTGCATTGACAGACCTGAGTTTTCCTATTAACACTTAAGACTGTCAACAGTCAATAGGAACTCATAAATTGTATAAGGTACATGTTCTCAATCTTGAGACGATTATGAACACAGACTGCGGATATGGCTACTTTGACTTACCAATTAGTGAGGTCTTAAAGATCAACACCTGGGTATCTTGGGTATGTCATGTTCATAGGGTTATGAACATATATTGTCAAGATAGAATCTATCCTCCGTTAAAGAGTAAGCATTCCCTTTAGAATGTCACCAAGTTGATTACTAAGAACTGCAGTCTTGTTGATAAGTAGTTATCAACATGTTTGGTAATCATGAGAGGTGAATGGGACTCAAGGAATAGAAGATGTAATCATCATTCAGGTTGACAGTAACAATTATCCGACTACCTGAATATGATTATGAATGCTGATGGTAGAGGAACATTAGTACATCATACAAGTCTTGTTATCGCTTCGGATTTGTTATTTTTGCGTTGGAGTTCAGTTATCGTTTTATAGTGGAGTAAACGTTAACTGGCCAGGTGGTTAGTTTGCTGATCAAAGAGTTTGGTTATTGGAATTAACAACTGGTCTGAGCCAACAATAAAGAGCCTAGAAGGTCCCACTCTTAGCTCTACTAGGATGTTTGAAAAGGCACAAGAGGATCATGTCAAGACAGGTTCGATCGATTGAAGGAGTCTCAATCGATTGAAGTCAAGACAAGTTCGATAGATCGAACATTGTTTAATCGATCGAAGGTTCGATCGATCGAAGCCACTTCGATCACTTGAAAGTTAGGTCGGTTCTGGGAATCTATAATAGGGTAGCTGCGTCTAGAAAAAAGAGTTCATCATTTTTATTATACCAGAAGCTGCAGAAACTATTTTAGGATTCCCAAACCTACTCTATCCTCTCTATTAGGGTTCCCACCAACCCTAGCCTCTTTGGGAGCATCTATAGGAGTCATAAGAATGAATACCGTCTAGTGGAGGCTGCTGGAAGTCAGAGATTTCAGATTTGGGTTCAAGACCGTGAGGTATAATTCTTGTCCCCTCTCTAGTTTATGCATCTATAGAGTTAACGAGTAGTAGATCCGGGCATACCAATAAGTTTTTTGTAACTTAATTTTTCTGTTGCGCGTTTAAATAGTTTTAAACCTATTTTTACTTCAACCTATGGGACCCCTTTTAACATAAATTCATCTGGTTTGAAATATAATTACATTTTCAAATTTATATGAATTTTACAACTTCGGGTGTATCTTTTCCAAAAGAGTTGTTTACTCAATGTGTTTTTAAATTTCTTTTCCGTTGCTTTAATCTTTTAAATGAATTGGATGAGCCTTGGTGGCGTGCCACATGTTCAATTTCCATGCTAAGTGGGATGGGTCATGACAGGTATTGTGTATGGTTATAATCTGAATCTGTTATTTTAATTGGTTGACATTTGGGTGTTAATCTATAATATTCTTTAAAGAGAAATTGTGGGGTACCAAATTTCTTTTAAATACCACCCATATTTTCATTCAAACCATTATCCTTTTTCTTCCAAGAAAAAACTTATAAGGGTATCAAAGGTCATTTATATACTCAAATCAAAACCTACTAATTGAATTGAAATTTTCATTTTTTTGCTAAAGTATTGAAATTGAAATAAAAGAGTTAACCACCCACCCCACGTCTGATCTTTCCCCGCCCAACAAATTAGGCAATTAGCCAAAAAAAAAAACCGTTTCTCATCTCTCATCTCTCATGGAAGAAATTAAAAAGAAAATCTACTCTTTCTCTCTCTCTCTCTCTCTCTCTCTCTCTCTCAAAGTAGTTTTTATCTCACTCTAGATCGGAGGGGAGGAGAGAGCGAGAGTGAGAGTGAAAGGAACCTAGAGAATTGAGATCAATGGGTGATCAAACAAAGAACAAAGAAAGAGAGTAGATATCGATTAATCAACAGTCAAAAGTAGATTTTCATATTTTTTTTCACAATGGGCAAGTGAGTTTTTGGAATTGAAGGTGGGTTTTCTTCTTTTTAATGTGAAAATTACAGTCTTCATTGGAGTAGACGACCCTCCATATGTATGTATATGCATATAGATGTACACACAAACACTACTATAGAAGAGAGATTATTATTCTTTGCTAATATTGAGGGATATTATGTCCCACAAATATGAAGTAGGTGTTTGCTTATAGTCCTGTGTGAGATTGTTTTTTGCGGACTGTCCGGTTTATCTGTTTGTAGGATGAATTTTGCTATGTTTTCTTCCACAATTATACTATACTTTTGTATCTCAAATGTACTTTCCAACACATGCAGATACGACAAGTGAAGTGGTCCTACCATTATTATGAATAGTAATAAGGTTTAATTATTGTGAATAGTCAGGCATAAAATTGCACTAATTATTGTGTTCTTTTGTAATTGAATGGATTTAACATTTTTAATCGTTTTTGTTTATGAATATACCAGTAGATAATGTGAATAATGTATTGCATGTGTGGGTAACAATTGCTATCAAGATTATTTTTGATGTGTAGGTGTATTCATCGTTTAACTTTTTCACTCAATTATCAAAATGTTGTTTTTTGGGTAATTAATTTTGCGAATAAATAACATATAAAATGTGTTAGACACGTAATGCGTGTGCCCCAACTGCTAGTTTCATAAAAAGAAATTGATGCTGTTTATCTTGGGTCACTGTTCGTGTATTCAATATACTAGTAGGGGCCAACACACTTTATGAGTGGAGAGATTTTAGGAAAATTTAAAAATAGTTTCTCTGTAATATTTTTGTGACGTTTTAGTCCATTGTATACATTTATTAGGGAAAGAAACTTAATGGTTTTTGTGTTATTATTGATGATAGAAAAATTTCTAATGGTACCCCTCCCTTTCCTTTCATAATAGTATAGAAGATATCGATTAACCTCATATTTTGCATATGCATAGCTTTACAATTGTGCAAAATACTATTCTTGGAGCTTCTAAGTACATTATTTATGCACGTTCCTTGTATAACCCTCATTTCTATTGTTTACATCTTTTACACGGGTTGTGTGAGTGTTTTGTAGGTTATTTTGGCAATCTGAGTTGGGAGGCAAAGTCTCGGTTGAAGATCACTACCATTGTGGCCATTTCTTTCCCTCTTTAAGCCTCCAAGACCACATGTTTGGAGGTTATTCTGAACTAGATAAAGGTAGCTCTACAAGTCATCTTCGCGTGGCCACGAGTTTCACCTTAGTCGAAGGTCGGAGCAAGAAGTTATGGCGATTCTACGATTGGTGTGCAAACTACATGTGAAGCTATGAAGATTCAATGCAAAAGGGCATTCAACCGGTCGAAGGGGTCCGCTCAACTAGTCAAACTACCCTATTTCTGTACCCTTTGTTTTAAAAGTTTGCCATTCTGAAGGCTTTGTATAAATACGGAATACCCCATTATAACTCGATTTTGGGGGCTTGACCTAATTTTCAGCAGCTTAGAGACTCTCTCCTTAACTCTCTTGTATTTCTCTAGATTTCTCTTGTCTTTAGTTCATAAATTAGTTTAGATTTAGGGCTTGTAAGTGGGATTGTGAGAGATTCTTGTACTTGCAAAGCTTGGTTTCTTATTGGAGCATTTATTGAAGTTTCTTGTTGGTTTCTCTCTCTTGAAGTGTGTATTTTCATTAATGGTGATGTATTTCTACTTCTTTGTTGTTTATTTTGTTGTTAATATAGTAAAATCCATGTATAGCAAAATTCCTAGGTTAGGAGTCATGAACCCACCTATGGATCTTTGTTTTTATTGAAAGTCTAAAGGGTTTGGATCTTCTTAGGTGATAAGAGTATTGGGTTTGTAATATGCTTGTTTCTTTACCTCCATTTTCATGTAATGGGAGTTATTGAATCTATATTACAAATTCAACATTTGTCCTTAGTCCCTTTAAGCTTTCTTTTTTCATAGTGGGATTGACAACCCACATGTTTGTTTGTTAGCCCCCGAGGTACTTTATTCATTTGAGAAGCTCCCTCTAAATCCCCAAGACTAATCCTTATGTGATCCAAGGTTGATAACATGACCCCTAACCCCCTTTTCCTTAAGTTGAAACAAACTTGCCATTCCAGTTCAATTGTAGTTGTTAATCTTAGCCTTTTTCTAGCTAGTTAACTTAATTAATTGTCGTCATTATCTTAATATTGCTTGCATGCTAGTTATAGTCTTAGTGTTAGAAAACCTCAAATCAACCATCTTTTCTTTCTTTTTAGTTACTAAAGTAGTGTATTCAAGTCTTGAAACTATAATCTTCTGGTCTAGTCTCCGTGGAAATCGACCTCGTACCTACCCGAGTATTACTTGTTACGATTGATTTGCACTTAACTCATACATATCCTAAGAGCAAACAGATATATACACACACATACATGAGATACTATATACACACACATACATGAGATACAGTACATAACTTAGTAGTGCCTTTGTTCATTGGTAGTGCTTTTTGTTCATTATAAAGACATATAAGTTCTGGGCATGTTTATCAATTGGTTTTTATATTTGCAAATCAGTGTCATACTAGTATCATAATTGACATTTAGTAACTGAGATTAAGTTTAGACGGATGATCTGCAAATGATAGCATTTTTGGAACCCAATCAGTAAATGTCACATCACTCCTACACCAATAGAAGTTGACAAAATAGTGCACATCATGTATGTGTTGCACTAAATATCTTCACACCCTAAAATCTCTCAACTTCTCCATACACACGTGTTGCAGTTTCTTTTTTGAGAAATTATTCACTGAGCCCGTCATACCACGCTATCACATTGACATGGTGTGACCTCCCAATCTTAACCATACACTTCCTCCTATTTCCAGGGGGTCATGACAAATGGTTCACACCATTTCAAACTAATAAACCTCTAACCACTTGTGATGATCCCCCTAAAAATAAGGGGCATGTGTTTGGTTAAGATTGAGTGGTCACACCATGTCACCATGATTACATAATATAATTGACTCACCGAATAATTTCTTTGACTATTGTCATGACCCAAGTCTCACTCAGTAAAATATTCTCTACTTTGTGTCTAAGCCCTCACAATTTTGTTCTTGGGCCACTGCTTAAAAGGCCACTTACTAGGGAGACTTGGAACCACACATATATAGCACATTGCTTTTCCACACCTAGGCGATGTGGGATGAACTTTCCATAGTGTGTAGACTGTCAGCACCTACATTGTCTGCTTTGGGTTCAAGCCCTCACAGTTTTGTTCTTGGGCCACTGCCCAAATGGCCTCTTACTAGGGAGACTTGGAACCACACATATATCGCACATTACTTTTTCACACCCAGGCAATGTGGGACAAATTTCCCATAGTGTGTAGTCTATCATCACCTACTGCAGTCACAAAGGTACCTACAGCAGCCCGCGCACAACACCAAGATCTTTACAATTATATTCCGTAAATACTTACTTTGTGGATCATCCGTCTTGAATGTGTTCCCTTAGTAACTTGGTTTCAGTGCATGTCTTCCATTGGTTTAACAATCCAAGTTTCTTTGTTTTATTTGTTAATACTATTATAGTTTAAATAACAGTCTCAGGTTTTCTGTTTTCAATATTGTCATTATTTGTTTTCTGGTTTTCAAACACAGTTTTACTTTCCAATTTCAAAGTCAGTTGCTTGTTTGTAAATTAGTATTTATTTGTTCATTGATATTCGTACATAAATATAGTTATGTCAATTTGGTATTGAACATAAATGGAAACTGAAATTGGTAAAAATAGTGAGATTGGAGTGAGACTTGTTATAGGCCCTACTATTGCTCCTACTACAGTCAATTGCAATGAGAAGCCTGAAAAGTTCAATGGAATCGATTTTAGGAGGTGGCAAGAAAAGATGCTATTCTATCTCACAACTTTAAATTTGGCAAGTTTCTTGAAAGAGGAAGCCCCTACCTTTAACGAGGGTGAGATTGATAGGACCACGGCAGCTGTCGTGGATGCATGAAAACATGCGGATTTTCTGTGCAAGAACTATATCCTTAATGGTTTGGACAACACATTATACAATGTGTATAGTTCGATCAAGACGGCTAAGGAGTTATGGGATTCTTTGGACAAGAAATACAAATCCGAAGATGCAAGCCTAAAGAAATTTGTGGTTAGTAGGTTTCTTGATTACAAGATGACAGACTCAAAAACTATTATAAGCCAAGTCCAAGAAATCCAATTGATTGTACATGAAATTCACATAGAAAGTATGGTGCTAAGTGAATCCTTCCAAGTGGTTGCAATGATCAAAAAGTTGCCTCCATCGTGGAAAGAGTTCAAGAGTTATTTGAAGCACAAGCATAAAGAAATGGGGCTCGAGGATTTGATTGTGAGACTAAGGATTGAAAAAAGACAACCGAGTCTCTGAGAAGAAGAGTGGAGTACTATCAAGGACTTCTAAGGCTAATGTGGTTGAGGAACTGCAGAAAACCAACAATAAGAAGAGGAAGCATAGCAACAATTATCTCAAGGGTGGCAACAAGAAAAGGTTTAAAGTGAACTGGTATGTTTGCAACAGACTGGGACACCCAGTAAAGGATTGTTACCATCGGAACACCCAAGGGAACCAAGGAAATAAGAAGAAAAAATATGCCTAAGCTAATATGACTGAAGTGGAACATATTTCAAATGATGTTTCTGAAATACACCTCTCTGCTATCATGTCCAAAGTCAATTTGGTGGATAACCCAAAACAATGGTGGGTGGATACTGGTGCTACCTACCATGTATGCTCGGATAGAACGTTGTTCTCTAATTGTCAAGAAGTAAAAGAGGGTAAGCAACTATTTATGGATAATTCTTAAACTTCCAAAGTTCAAGGATGTGGAAAGGTGGTTCTAAAGCTGACATCGGGGAAAGATCTTATGCTCAACAACGTGTTACATGTTCCTGAAATTTGGAAGAACTTGGTCTCTGGTTCATTGTTGATCAAAAATGGCTTTAAGCTGATTTTTGAATCCGATAAGTTTGTACTCACCAAAGGTGGGATGTATGTAGGAAAATGTTATATATGTGATGACCATTTCAAAGTGAATGTAATGGCTATTGTACCCACAGTTAATAATATTAATAAAGATATGTCTATTGCTTATTTGCTTGAGTCTTCTAATATTTGGCATGGTAGACTAGGACATGTGAATTTTAATACTTTATGAAGATTAATTAACTTAGATCATGAACTTTATTTCATTCTATTGAAAGAAGTACAGAACCACTTGAGTTAGTTCATAGTGACATTTGTGATCCCAAAATGGTTCAAAGTAGAGGTGGAAAGAAATACTTTATTACTTTCATTGATGACTCTACTAGATTCTGTTATGTTTATTTATTGAGAAGTAAAGATGAAGCTCTTGATATGTTTTAACAATATAAAAGAGAGGTTAAAAATAAACTTGGCAAGAAAATAAAGTATAAGGAGCGACAGGGGTAATGAATATGAATCACCTTATGTTGACTTTTGTGTAGAACAAGGAATTATTCACCAAACTACAGCTCCTTATTCACCTCAGTCAAATGGTGTTGCTGAACGCAAGAACCAAACCTTAAAAGAGATGATGAATGTCTTGTTGATAAGTTCTGGGTTACCACAGAATTTGTGGGGGGGGGGGGGGGGGGGGGTCGATATTGACTACTAATCACATTTTAAATAAGCTTCCTCAAAAGAAATTAGACAAGACCCCGTATGAGTTGTGGAAAGGAAGAAGACCTTCCTATACATACATGAAAGTGTGGGAGTGTCTAGCTAAGGTGGCAGTCCCTCCTCCCATAAAGGTCAAAATAGGACCTAAAATTGTTGATTGCATCTTCATTGGGTATGCACGTAATAGTAGTGCATATCGGTTTCTTGTGCATACATATGAAATTTCTTATATTCATGTGAATACAATCATAGAATCCAAGAATGCGTCATATTTTGAAAATACAATTCCATATAAAGAAACACAAGAACAGAGTTCTCTTAAAAGAACTTATGACACTATCAGTAATAGTGATCAAGGAAATATAGACCAAGATTCTGTATCAGAAGATAATGAAGAGGAAATCAGATGAAGTAAAAGAGCAAAAATTTCCAAGTCTTTTGGTCCTGACTTTCTAATTATATGTTGGAAAGCGAGCCTCGAACTTTCCGAGAAGCTATGTCAACTCATGAAGCTCCTTATTGGAAAGAGGCGGTTAATAGCGAAATAGAACATATTGCAAAATCATACATGGGAACTGGTGGATCTTCCCCCGAGAAATAAACCATTAGGATATATATAGATATTTAAGAGGCAGATGAAAGCTGATGGATCTATTGATATATATATATATATATTTAAAGCTAGGCTTGTTGTCAAGGATAGAAACAAAAAGAAGGTATCGATTACTTTGACACTTGTTCACTAGTTACAACAATAACATCCATTCAAGTATTAATAGCAATTACGACAATGTATAATCTTGAAATACATCAAATGGATATGAACACAGTATTTCTGAATGGTGATCTAAATGAAGAAATTTATATAGAACACAGAAGGATTTGTTGTAAAAGGGCAAGAGAGGAAAGTCTGTAAGGTTGTAAAATCTCTATATGGATTAAAACAAGCCCAAAACAATGGTATGAGAAATTTGACAAAGTAATGTTGTCAAATGGTTTCAAAATCAATGAGTGCAATAAATATGTTTATGTGAAAAGTACAAGAGAAGATAAAGTCATTGTTTATCTCTATGTAGACGATATGTTAATTACAAGAAGCAATATTGACATCATTAAGAATACCAAGGAAATGTTGAACTGTAACTTTGACATGAAAGATCTAGGTGTTGCAGATGTGATTCTAGATTTAAAGTTACTAGAACATCTGGTGGATATATATTGTCTCAATCTCATTACATTAAGAAAATATTTAACCAATTCAACAAGGAAGATAATGACTTGTCCAAAACACCTATAGATGTGAACTTACATCTAGCTAAAAACACTGGTGATGGAATATCTCACGATATTCTTGAATAATTGGTAGTCTTATGTATCTCACAAGTTGTACAAGGCCAGACATAGCACATGTTGTTAGTAAATTGAGTAGATATACTAGTAATCCAGGATCAGACCATTGGGTGCCAATTACTAGGCTTCTTAGATATCTGAAGTACACTCAGAGTTGTGGATTGCATTACACTAGATATCCTGGAGTACTTGAAGGGTACTGCGATGCCAACTGGATATTAGATACTAAAGATTCTAAATCAACTAGTGGATATATTTTCACACTAGGAGGAACAGTTGTGTCATGGAAATCTTCTAAACAAACTTGTATTAATAGATCTACTATGGAATCAAAATTTATTAAGCTGGAGTAGAAGTTGAATGGCTTCGTAATTTCTTAGAAGATATCCCAAATTGGCCAAAATCAATGCCTCCAATTGTCATACATTGTAATAGCCAATCAGCAATTGGAAGAGCACAAAATAGCATGTATAATGGTAAGTCTCGACATATTCGTCGTAGACACAATACCATAAAACAAATGCTCTCAAATGGAATAATATCCATTGATTATGTGAGCTGAAGTAACAACATTGTAGATCCTCTTACTAAAGCTTTGACAAGAGAGCAAGTGTATAAATCATCGAAGGGATTGGGATAAAAACCTATAAATATATATATATATATATATATAACATAAAAATCAAAATCGACACAGTGGAAACCTAACCTAACTGACTAGAGATCCCAAGATCTAGGTTCTAAAGGGACAACTAAATTATGTGTAACTCTATAAAATTCACTGAGGAGTTCTACACTTCTACCCATTTCTATGATAAAACAGTGAAGTGTTAGGATAAGCTATGCTTTTAATGGTTCTTATATCTTGAAAATTCAAGTGGGGTATAGCAATATACTCTTAATAAGAAACCACCTATATGAGTGTAAAAGTGGGCCGCTTTTATGAGATTTTAAAAGACTGAATTCTCTAGAGCACTCATGAATACCAGGAATTGTTTAGAGCCAAAATGAACACAATAGTGAGAACCAGATTATGTCAGAAAGGAATTGTGTGAATTCTATTGTCTTGGTTTACACAAACGGATGAATAGTTCAAGACATCACATTCCTATAGAACTCTCTTTAGAATTTGCATTGTCATTAGCATGTCTGAGCAATTTACGTACTAGGTATTGCCTGTGGCTAAAGCCACGACCAAATTCTAACATTGCATGAGTTTGATCAAGAACGAATACCCCATACCTCGGTGTATTTTATACAATTCCAAGTGTATTTATGTAAGACCTCGTGTACTGATTATGCTAAATGTCAAATACCACAATCTTGCATGAACATACATAAAAAGGTTACAATCTCAAAAAATATACATAATTCACAAAACATATTTAAATGCTTAACCAAAAAAAATTTATTTGCAAAGTTAGTCAAGATTACGAATTTTTTTTTTAAAATAATAGTACTGACAACAAAAAAAAGTGTTAATGATACACTAAGTTGGCCACCAAATGATTAAATCTAGAAACAAAAAATAGTCTAATCCTAAACCACTCAAATACACTTCCACATTTTTACCACTCAAAATGTGAAGTGACAATAACCCACATTCTTTATTAAAAAAAATCCAAAGATACTCCATTTACCAAAAGCAAAGACCCTAATCAAAATAGTAGAGGCAAAATTTTCAGCAAAAAAAAAAGGGTAGAGGCAAAATCTTAGCGAACCCATGCTTTACTCTTAGCAAACCCATGCTTACTCGAGCGCAATCTCAATGAGAAACAAAACAAATATAGAAAATTAATCAACAAATTTGTACCCTCTTTTGAGTAACAACGCTCTAGTCTAATCACTGTAAATAAAAACAATTAGGAACTAGCAAAAAAAATACATAGAGTACAATTAGTTTGTTTTAAAAAAAAAAGGATAAGTTGCACTTCATCAGCAAGAATTCTCAGAAGTGTTGTCAATAAGAAAATAGAGTTCTCTTGAAGTGAAGTTAAAGACCAAATACAAAATATTGATTTATCAAAGCAATCCAAAGAAACTACAAAACCACATTGGAATAATAAGTACATGCATTAGCTATTTCAATTGGAAACTCAATGCACTATGTTAGTTCACTTAGCCCACTCCTATTTGTGCCTGACCCTATTTTTGAAACTCCTAAAAGAGATGCAAGTAAAATCTGCAAATTGCTCTTCAGGAAAAACAAAACATCTGCAAATTAAAGTTTGGATGGGAGACAGGAGAGAACATATGACTGGTTTTTTTTTTTCTTCTTCAGCAAAGCACATGGGGTGAAGAATAGATTAATAGAAAATCGAGTGACAAATATTAGGACCTAAAGATGACCAAAAAATCGCATCAACGGGATTAAAATGAAGTTAATGAAACAAACAACAATGTATGTGATTTCTTTTTCGTGAATAGATTACATGTTGGGTACAAAAAAAACTCTACAAATTCATGAGCTCAAAAATGCATGTTTAAAAAAAAAAAATAGAGCAAACAAAAAGCAAAGTGCAAAAAAAAAAATAAGAAAATAGAAAAAACCTACACATAGGAGAAAAGAGGACAGGCGAGTTAAGAAATGCAATGTGTTTTCAATTCAAAGTGGACGTATAGGGAAGGAAGGTGAGATAGCATGCTTATGGTTTGCTAAGGGATATGAATTTTTTTTTTTAAGATGATTGTGATTTTTTTTAATCTATACCTCTTTTTGATTTTTTGAATTCACAAAGTCTATATACCCCATTAAATGGGATCTTTACTGAAAAGAATGATCTAAAAGTTGTGGTTTTCAAAAAGTACAAAAAAACATGCTTTTCTCTTTTTAAAAAAATTGAAAATAATGACTTTTTAAAAATGATCTGAAAAAACAAGATTGAAAGTTTAAAAAATAATAATAAAAAAAGATCTAAAAAAAATTATCCCAATGAAAAATGACCTTGAAGTTTTTTCCAGAGCTTTCCTCCTCCTTCTTCATGGGGTTTTTTTCTTTCTAATATGCCAGAAATGCTCCAGAAAAACCAAAAGAAAAAGTCAAAAAATACAAATAAAAAATGAATTCAAAAACTGTCAACAAATAAATGCATGCCCATTTATAAAATATAAAAAAAAATAAAATAAAAATAAAAAATCCGAAAGCTAAATGATCCAGAAAAAAAAATGACTAATGATTATTGGAAAGCCCTACCACCTTTTTAGTGAATCAAACAGAGAAGTCCAATAGAGAACATTGAATCTATCCAAGCTTTACTCAAAATAATTTTCGAGAGAGAACCTTGCATCCAGGAAAAAAAAAACCAAAAAAGGATACAAAATAGATTCATTGTGAAACTGATACGCATCAATCTCCATCTACATCTAGTCATATATCGATACCTAAAAGAGAAGTCCTTTCAGTAGAACTCCATAGAATTTCCTCCGTTGAAGTTAACTCTCTCTCTCTCTCTCTCTCTCTCTCTCTCTCTCTAAAAAGTGGGGACGAAAACAATGGTTGTTCAATAGTGGGCCTCTCATTTGGATTCCTCACTATTGGGTTTTTGAAATTGGAGTGAGTGGAGAGACTTCAATGTTTTCGACCCTTGGATCTTAATCGAAGGGGAAAAAATGCCTTACTCTTTGAAACTTCAATCCTAGCTCAACATTTCAAAACCCTAATTAGTCCTCCTAGAAAAAAAAAAAAAAAAATCAAAATCATATCAGAAACAAATATTAGAAAAGTAAAAAGCCATAAAAGAACAAAAATGGCGAGAGAAGCAAATATACCTTTCTTTGATTTCAATTTGGAGAGAGATGCAAATATACCAAATGAAGTTTCAATGCCAAAATCATAGATGTCCTCTTCTATCGTAACAGATGGTCGATCGGGAAAAACAAAACAAAACAAAACAAAACAATTTTCCTAATCACATGGGATGATCGGTGGCATGTAACTCTATGCTTGGGAGACAAAAGAGTGAGAGTTTTGTCAGATGGTGGAACCGGTTGGGCGTAGGCAATGGCAGCAGAGTTGGTGGAACCGGTTGGACGGAGGCGATGGCGATGGCGATGGCGGGAAAGGGCTTCAGCCATGGTAATGGTGATGGTGGGCAGAGGTGATGGTGATGGCAAATCTGATGAGAATTTTTTGATCCGCAGAGTCGACAGAGAGGGTAATGAGAAAGATGACATGGTGTTGTGTTTTGAGGTGGGTTAACATGGCACAATTTAATTGATTAAGTGCTAACTGTACACACACCAAAACACCTTGAAAAATATGATTGGAAAAACACTGAGCTCTAATATTATATAGATACAAATATGTATGGGTGAATGAGAAATTGAAGGAGAAGTGGTTTCCATGTGGATTATCCAAGGATTTAATTTTGAAATAATATAGTTGAAATATATTTCCTAACATCTGTTCAAATAGACTCCATCTCAGCGTAGACATCTCTTTTGGCACGCAGCAGATACATTCCTTCACTACAGACACATTCTTATCTATATATATATATATATAGATGTTATATCCATCCATGATCTCTTCTTGATTTTCATAATTTTTCTGCATAGAAAAAGAGAGAGTTCTGCATAATTCTGGTTCACCCGTCCTTGTAATTTGTGTGCTGTTATTGTAAGGTTTGTGATTGATGCATCCTGGGAGACATGCGTCGATGTCGTATAGCACCATAGCGGGGCGATTTCGTCTTAAGGAGAGAGAACCAAGTTCTTGACTCGATCGCCGTTTTCGTATTCAGATCTGTTTTACATTTGGTACTGTAAGTCAATTAATTTCATTCAAGATTTGTTTGTGTTTTTCATAGTATACATCAATTTTGGACAACATTGATTTGGGAAACTCTCCAAGTAATACAATGCGTGGCGAGGTGGTGACTAAAAAAAAGAGTGCAACTTGGACTCAAAATTGGGGTGAATACCACTCATTGTTTTGAATATATTTAAAGACTGATATATTGGAAAACCTAAAGAAACATAGGCGAGTGATAATAAATTTGTATTTTGTTAATACAATCAAGAAATTTGATTGTATCATACATATACTCAAAATTATCGCATAATAACATTGTTATTATCAATGGAGAGTTCGACCAAATGATATCTTGTTGCCTTTTAATGGCACCTAGAAAATTTACTATCGAATGAGACACCAAAAATTAAGGTAATGGTACCTTGTTATTATCCATTAAGTGATTGTCAATTTATTATGTTGAGATCGAGTAAAGATTGTCATTTTTTTTAAGGGCTAATATATTACATTTTACCCCATATGGTTTAAAAGTGGACAGTTAATTCCTTTGTAGATTTGGACTAAAGTGAAAATACATAGATTTCTTTCAAAAGAGCTCTACGTGGGAATATATGAAGTGTTAAAATTAGCCCCTCATGGGAGAGTTTAAGTATAAAAATTAACCTCACATGGACAGTTAATCCCAAATTAGCCCCCTAAATAGATTAAGTTTTAAAAATTAGCCCCACATAGTTGGGTTAAACGATAACATTATCTCCACATAAGGGATTAATCACAAAATTAACCAATCAAAGGTGGTTAAATATTTATTTTTTTGGCCAATTTTAGAATTTTCATCAATTTTGAGGAAAATCTTAATAGTTACATTTTAATCCTAAATTACAAGGATAAGTGTCCACTTTTGAAGCACATATGTGTAAAATGAAAATGAGCCTAACCACGTAGGGGTAAAATATATTTAACCTTTTTTCAAAAGGGCAATCAACCTTATAGATGATATAGGGTAATGCTATGTGCACATAAAAATCTAAGTCATTCATTTTGGTGAAGCCCGTGCTTGCATACATAAAACCCACTAAAATAATAAAGGAGCAGCCAAAGAGATTCCACATGCGAGAATCTCGTTTTGGAAGCATGATACAATAAACCACGCACCAACAAGACTAATCAAACAAGCACCCTCCTCCAAGGATGGATCTACCCCTCCTCCCCTAAATTTGAAAAAAATTTCTATTTTTTTTTACTAATATTATACATAAATATGCTTTAAGCATATATACACGCTCCCCAAGCTCGTCACCCATAAGCATGATTCGTGGATCCGCCCTTACCCTCGTCAACTGCGAAATGAGAAACGACGACCCCCCAAACGGAGAAGTTATTCAGTGAGTCCCCCAAACGTGAAGTAAAAACAAAGATAAGATTGTCAATTAAGGAGAAGAAGTTGAAGTCAATGAAAAAAATTAAGTTCCAGCTAGGGAACGAGTCAATGTGAACCCCTCATAACAAAGGGAAAGATTATTGGGTCGCATATGAGCTAGATCTATTTTCCAACATCTGTTAAATAGCGCATGATAAACAGCTAATATACATTGTTGGGCCCAAGGCCTGATAACACGATCTTTTCGGTTTAGTTGGAATCCTACATGTATTTAGGACTCTAGACTCTAGCTTGTATCAGCATTAATGTTTTTAAGTGGCCTTGGAACTTGTCTAAAATAAATATATAACTTGTTTTCAAAGCTTGTCTAGCCAATCTGAACAAAATCTTATATGGAACACATATTTGACAACTTAATTTTTTTTTTTTTTTTTTACGTTGTATGGATTTCGACCTCTCTCTCTCTCTCTCTCTCTCTCTCGTTCGATGTAAGATTTAGTAAAGTGTTGAATATCAGTAATATTTGAGCTTTTGAATATGTATAAAGACTGATATTGGAAAACCTAAAGGAACGTTGGCGACTGATATCAATTCGTGTTTTGTACGATAGTACAACCAAGAAATTTGGTTGTATCATACATATGCAAGACTGGTGTGCGAGTAAATTGTCATCGGGTGTGGCTGTTGTATTTTGTTGTTATTGCAATTCTAGCTAGAGTTGTGCTATCATGTCACGGTCTCAAGCTATAAGTTGGGTATTTTTTTTCGTGTATGTAGTTGGTGTCCCGAAGAGGTGTGTCTGTGTAGTGTGACTTCTATTTTATGGGTAGTGTTACTCTGAAATAGTGCTTTGTGAGTCTTCCTTTTGAGTCATGAGTTTTCTGGTTTGTGGACTGTTCTAAGTGGGCTTGGGTCATTCTGTGGTGTTTATGGTATGTGGTTGGGTCATTCTGAGGTGATTTTGTATGCAAATTTGATTATCTTTAATACCGACTTGTGAAGGTACTTTTTCGGAAAAAAAAAAAAAAAGACATGTGAAGGTGTATTTCAAGAACATTGCTTTTGATGGCTCTGTTTTTGCGGTTTGGATTGTTGTCCGCCACTCTGGCGTTAAGTTAACTTATGTGGTGGTCTGGATTCCCATTTCGAATAATGGTGGTGCTGCAATTTTGTTGCCTCTATATATTTCCTTCGTCTTTTCTCGTGTTGGCAAGTTAAATGCCGGTTATGTTTCGCAAGCACTGCTTTTGGGTGTCTGTTGCGACCATGGCTACTAGTGGTTTCTGCTTGTTTTTGGGCTGGGATAGGAAGATGAAGAAGCTCCATTCACAAGGAATTGAAAGACCATTGAGGACATTGCAGATAGAGGTACTTAAAAGGGCTCCAATACATCCCAACATAATCCTAACCATTAAATCAGCAGCAAAACTTGGTGATTTTGTTGGATTATTTTAATAAAACCATATTTATTTATATACACCTAACGTATATGGTTGTAAATATATGTTGGTTAGAAGTATGTGTTAACTTTTATGTATCCTGTGTAATATCAAAATGTTTTGGTCTAATGCCCATAGGTTAAAAAGGGCCTTTATTGGTGCACCGTTTTGTATCCAACGGTTATGTTTTTTTACTAAAGTTATGAGGGCTTTTGAATGGTAAAGAAACAGTTACTCTTACAAGGTTAATGGAGTCTATAAGGAATCATACTTGTGGCTTTTAATTACCATCGGTTAGTGCATGTGGGAGTAATATATAGTATTACATGATTGGGTTTTACAGTATTCTTATCATGTTTATCCAAGGTTGACATCTCCGTGCAACTACTCTTCTATTAGAATATGTTTATCTTTTGTAATTTTTATATATACATTGGGTAAAGAAGGCACTAGTGTGTAAGCTTCTTGCCATATCAAGTTGTAGATTTGATGGGCTCACGGCAAGGGTGCCCGGACTGTTGTATCCCGGAGATGGCGTGCTATTTCCTACTGTACCGGGTATTACTCGTAGGGAGCGCGTATTGTCTCAAGAGAGCGTTTCACGCCTCATACCAGTCACCTTCTTATTGGTTCTATGTAATGGTGGAATTGGCGACGTTTCCATTACGGTAGATTCTTTGAAGGCTATTTCTATATTATTCTCCAACAGATTTCAATTCTCGTCATGATGGTTTTTATAGTCAATCTGGCTGGGGTTGTTAACCTAGGCATGCTGATATAGGCTTAGGCATTTTAAGGTTTCAACAATGTTTTTTTTGGCTACTGTTTTGGTTTTGGCTTCTGCCATGCTTTGTGGTTTATTGTCTATGCTTGGGGTATCGATTTGTTTGCTGCCGAGTCATTCGTTAGGATTCTATTTGTGGTTGTTTAAGGTTCTTTATAGTTGATGTGGTCGACCTCTTCTGCTGTACTGAAACTTTGTTTAATAAAATTTCTACTTGCTGAGCAAAAAAAAAAAATTACTCAAAATTATCACGTAGTAACATTGTTACTACCAATTGACAACGGAGAGTTTCGACCCAATGTTACCTTGTTCTTTAAATGGCACCTAGAAAATTTACTGTCAAATGACACCAAAAATTAAAACGTAATGACACCTTGTTATTATCCATTAAGTACCAAGTGGATGTATCACACAACCAAAACTACATAGTTGTATAGTAGAACTTTCCCTTTAATTTTATTACCATTGATGAATAGAAAGTAGATTCCACATTGAAAATAGTGGAATATATTATATATATATATATAGAGAGAGAGAGACAGAAAATGGATAAAATGTAGCCATCCCTGAGCATATACTAGTGTTTGATAGGGATAACAATTGTTGTGATTTGTGAAGCCAAACACATAGCAGACTTATGTTGTTGAAAACTTGGAAATTGAAAGGACCCTTAACCACATGGATCAGCTTATGTGATTGTCTACTATTTTTCGATCGAGTAATGCAATGCTTCTCAAATTTTATATTTCAATGTTTCCCAAAACACATGTGTCAGTAATGGTGGTTCCATTTCAGTAGGTCCAACTGCCACATGTGTTTGGTTACATTTGCAATACAAAATTTGGGACCATAACATTACTCTTATCTTTCGGCCAACCTCCATATTCTGCGCTCCCGATTTGGGAAGTTTTTGTGTACCTTAAAAGGTAGTCCTTATGTGGTGCCCCACACCCAATGAGATAGCACCACACAGGATTTTGGGCCATTTAAATTTTTTGTGGTGAATTTCATTATTCGTGTGACGTGCATCTATTGGGTACGGGGTACCAAATGTTATGCACGTGATACCTTGAAGTACCCAAAAATTTCTCCTGATGTGGACACTTCATTATTGCATTCGAAAAGAAGATATCAATCTTCACAAAAAGACAATTTTGGCCCTCAAATTTTCATGTTATATCCCAGTAAGTATGTCAACTTGGTCTTTTCATCTCTTGCTTGTTAAACAAATGACAATAGGCTCATAATGACATCCTTGTGGGTACGTTCTTTAATACTTTTTTATGATTTCTTCCCATATTTCTCACCTTTGACTTATCCATCAATAATTCATTATCATTTTCACTAGATCTCAAAAGATTTAATTTACTCTCACTCATTGAGACTTCACACCAAACAAGGACTTAGGACTCCCATCTTCCAAAAGGTAAGTTTTCTGATCTTTCTTCTTTTCATTATATACGTGTGTGTGTGTGTGTTTGTCTTCTTCTCTGCTAGCTTGTTGTGGAAATTAGATTCAATTAACTATATATAAATGTGAATCAAAGAAACTAGATACAATTAGCTATACATAACACAAATTCAGAATCAATATTAATGTTACTGCATTCCCAAAATAACATTTGTAGTTCCTAGACTGATTCAAAAGTAGTAAAAGTACCCAAACACGTTTATGTGAAGTGTATACTAATTCTTTAAATATACTAAAGTGTATTATGAATTTATTTATATTAGTAGTCACTTCCATTACCAACTAAAATCTAAAGAGAAAGATATATGGTGCTTTAGTTGATTCTATAGCTCTATTATTGTTGCAGGAGCAAACAATGATTATTGCCAATTCAAGTGGAACCCCAACAAGGCTTGAGGTTTGTGATTGTGACTCAAAATTTGCTCAATATATTGTTGAATTTCTTAATTTACAAGAAGATTCATTTGTGTTTTTCAATATATGTTGAAATTCCAGGGAAGATATAGTGCAATAGTGGTATGTTGGATTCTAGGACTTGGGTCCCTTGTCTCGTGGAACAGTATGTTGACAATCGGAGACTACTACTATACGTTATTCCCAGTATGTAGCACATATATGACATTCATTAGTGAATTTAGTGTTATTTCTATCATTGTTGGTATGAATTTTGATCCCCTCTATGTTCATTGATTAGAGTAACAAAAAAAAAAGTTGGAAAAATTACCCACCCATAGCACAACGGTGAATTCCTAGTAACTTGATAAATTCATATGTGAAATGTAAATTAATTTGACAAAATTTGCTTTATTTTTCTTTGAAGCGATACCATCCTTCAAGGGTACTTACTCTCGTTTATCAGCCGTTTGCGCTTGGAACAATTGCAATACTTGCATATAACGAGTCAAAGATCGATACTAGGAAACGTAACTTGACAGGATACATCATGTTCTTCTTAAGTACTTTGGCTCTCCTTGTTGTAAGTGCTTTGTATTGAATCCTCTTTCGTTATTCTTGAATTAAATCACTTTTTTTTTTTTGGTTAATTTGATTTTGCTTTCACTATTTGGCAGTTGGATTTAGCCACATCAGGGAAAGGAGGGATTGGGAATTTTATTGGGATATGTGTTTTTGTTGGAGTGTTTGGAGTTGCAGATGCCTATGTTCAAGGTGGAATGGTTGGAGATCTATCCTTCATGTGCCCTGAGTTCATCCAAGTCAGTCTATGCTTAATTTTATTTTTTTTCTTCTCAAGGCTCTGTTTGATATTTTCCAGATTTAGACTTCATTTTGTTTGTGGATTTAGGCTTCGTTTCATTTTTCCCCCATGCTTGAATAACATTAAAAGTTAAAAATTTCCGGAAGTATTTTTGTAATTTGAGATAACAAGGGAGAAAACTGAGTCAAAAAATTCAAAATTATAATTTATTTCCCAATGTATTTTCTTTTTCTTTCTATTTTTCTCACCATTTTCTTCAGTATCGAAACAAAAAACATAGCAAAGGAAAAAGGGGAAGGAAAAGTACTCTCCCAGAGTTTTTCTCCACGCTTAAAAACAATATTAGTAATTGAAAATTTTTCAGATATATACTAGGAACTCAAGAGAAGAGGAAAAGAAATGAATTAAAAAAAAATTATAGATTCTAATTTGTTTTCAACGTATTTTCTTCCCCTTCCTATTTCATCGCTTATTTTCCTTAATGTTACCTTTTCTTTTTCTCACTAATCAATGAGCCAAAAAGAGCCTAAGTGTTCCACTTGAATTAAGTTACAAGGGTTTATGAATATCCTTTATCCTTGTTATGATTCTTGCAGTATTTCTTAGGTGGTTTGGCTGCATCTGGAGCTCTCACCTCTGCTCTGAGGCTAACCACAAAAGCAGCCTTTGAAGATTCTGATAACGGTCTTCGCAAAGGGGCTAGTATGTAACTTCCCTACAACAAACAAAGCAACTTCAACAATTTTGAAATTATATATTACTTTGCCACTACTTGTCTTAAATTCTTGTTCAATCTTGTTTTCGTTTTTTCAGAAGCACACGAACTGTGAAAAATGCAATAATGACTGTGGTCTAGAACAACAAAAAGCCAATCTTGTTTCATTCTGAGAATTATCATTGTTAGTTTATAAATGTTGATATAACATGAAATTCAGAGTTCTGTCATGAACTTTGAAGACTTACTACGTTGCTAATTATCCCGTTTATTATTTTCTTTTGCAGTGTTATTCCTGGCCATCTCCACATTTTTTGAGCTTATATGTGTATTTCTATATGCATTTTATTTTCCTAAACTGTCAATCGTAAAGTACTTTCGATCAAAGGCAGCCTCAGAAGGATCAACAACTGTTTCTGCTGATCTTGCTGCTGCTGGAATCCAAACACAAGCAACTCAAAGAGTACCATCAATACACTACCCCTCTTTTTTAAATCTCATAAAATTAAACAGTTATTCGAAAAGTTTATGAACTTACGAACTTTAGAATAGCTTTTAGGATCTCTGGAGGCTGAAGCTGAAGATGAATCTAAAATCAAGGAACGGTTGAGCAACAAAGAATTGCTGTTTCAGAACATAGACTATGCAATTGGTTTGTTTCTGATTTATGTCCTAACTTTGTCAATCTTTCCGGGGTTTTTATACGAAAACACCGGATCTCATCATCGGCTAGGTTCGTGGTATGTGAGCTCATTTTCTGTATTTCTTATGGGTTTGATCTCAAATTATGGTACTCCTTAAAAACCATCTTTCTTATGAGTGTTTTGTCGGTCTTTCAGGTACGCACTTGTTCTGATAGCAACTTACAACCTTTCAGATATGATTTCAAGAAATATTCCTCTGGTGGGGTGGCTGAAGTTGGAATCTCGAAAGGGCATTCTTTCTGCGGCACTATCACGCTTCTTGCTCATCCCTGCATTCTACTTCACTGCAAAATATGGAGATCAGGGTTGGATGATATTTCTCACGTCGGTCTTGGGACTTACCAATGGGCATCTCACGGTTTGTATCTTCACAGCCGCTCCAACTGGTTACAAGGTTAGTTTGTGTCACAGTCCAATGCTTTGATAGTTCTTTAAGAACAATTCGTACCCTTCTAAGATGTGATTGTTTTTAAGGGTGCAATATTGCAACGTTTTTTTCACCAAATCTCAAGTGGAATTAATACTGAGATTTGCTATTAAAGAAGTTTACTCTTTTCTGAAATTCACATCTCCTAGGGGCCCCTTTGGTAACACTGCGGTTTTCAACTTTTTTTAGAAACGAAAAACTGAAAATTTGTTTGGTCATCGTTTCCCTTTTTCTTTTTCTGAAAACGAAAACCAAAAATGTGTTTGGTAACCATCTTCGACATTCATTTCTTTCAACGAATTGCCACCCCCCCCCCCCCCCCCCCCCCCCCAAAAGAAGGTTTTAGGTTTAAGTTTTCGTTTTTATAAAAAGAAAACTACTAGTTTCCATTTTTAGAATTTAGAAAACTGAAAAACTGGAAATGTTACCATTCTTAAACTGGTTTTGTAGGGTCCGGAGCAAAATGCATTGGGAAATTTGCTTGTGTTATGCCTTCTGGCCGGCATATTTGCTGGGGCAGCTCTTGATTGGTTGTGGCTTATTGGTAGTGCTGAAAACTTCTAAAGAGACTTTTTCTGTATCCTAATGAAGAACTTGATTGGAAATTTTCAAACCTGGATGGAGATGAGACAGAAGTGATATCACATTAGAATTTGCAGAATTCCATGCCCCCCATTAAGGTGGATTGTTGTTTCCATTTAGAAGATGTGATTGTCGTCATTAGGTTCTTTGTAATGTGGGGTATCTCACCGCGTTGTTGTATTAAGATCATTCACGTCAATTATAATTACATTATTCTATTATTTTTCAAATTACATAGAGGTGCATTCTAATATAACTTTTAATTTTTTCAAGAACTAGGTAATATTTGGTTTTGTTTTTAAGTTACAGATGAGAATCCACATTGAGTCCATTGACCCTCACCCCTCCTCAACATTTTCGTACAGTATATGCCTTTTTTTTTGTATTTTACTATGATTTTGACATTTCACTTTCTCTATTTTGTCTTTATAATTGAAGTACAACTAAGCTTGTACAAGTGAATGAAAAAGAAGTTATTCCACATCCAAATATACACACACACACACACACAAAAAAAAATTTACATCTATTGTCACGGTTATTTGGTAAATGGTATCATAAACCAATCAAACTCTTTTATTTATACATTTGTTCCTCAATCTTTAGAGTAAACATTGAATAAAATGGGAATGCCACATCACTACCGATAACTTAATAATACATTTCACAATTTTACTTAGGTGGTTAAGAGCATTTTCAATAGAAGAAGCAAACTCTATTGCTAAGCTTATTGACTAGTGGATATATCCACCTTTTAGTCTCCAACACTCTGAGAAATTTTTGGGTACCCTCAAGGTACCACATGGCATGCCATTTGGAATTCTATATCAAATAAAAGCGCATCACACGTATAATAGAACCCACCACAAAAATTTAAATAGCCCAACGATACCGTGTGACGCTACCTCATTGGGTGTAAAACATTGCATAAGCGTTACATTGAGGTACACAAAACTACTCCCAAACACTCCTACCAATTGTCAGACTTCAACTTGAAGAGTTGTGAAAAGGCAATGGCCGCTCCACGGCTTAGTCGAGTCAAAATAACTCGGCAGCATATCTTTTCATTATTGTTTTATCCACTGTTTTCTGTGACATTCAACACTAGATATGAAGACATTCAGAATCTCAGATATCAAAATCTGAAAGAAAGAAATTTAGAGTTATGTTACCATTGTCAAATTTTGTATCTTAAATGGTTTCAACCACGTACAGTAGTGGGCCTACTTTATTTTGATTGGAAGATGTTGAAGTGGTTCACAACTATTGAAGGTAGTCCTACTATCACATGTATTAGGAATCATTTGGTATACAAAATTTGACAAATACAACATTAATCATATAATAATAACAATGGTAACATAAGAAGTAATAAAATATTAAAGTTTGGAGTTTGTTGGAGATGTTCCAACTTTTTGAATAAAAAGTTGCTCTTGAAAGTGACACCTAGATCCTCAAAGTATAACTTAAACCAAAATGTTTGAAGAGTTTGTTGGAGATGCTCTAAGGATTTCCCTTTAAAGAGTAAATATTCAATAAAACGGTGATACTATGTTATCACCACACTAATACACATAAGTATAGGGCTTATGTGGACACATTTGTTTCCTTAAAATTAGGACTTACATGTACTTGAATAGTGATCTCTTATTAATTTGTGATACAACGTCAGAGTGTAAAAAATTCAAACAGCACAGAGTACAAGCATTTAAAACTGTGTGTGAAAAAAGTGCATGATTTACTGTGTGATTCTAGCATTTTCCTTTCTTTAAAGTGAAAGGCTGTGGATACCCAAGTTTTATATCTCAATAACCATATTTACATTTTAACCAACAAACTTTTCCCTCCAAAATACAATTTTTTTTTTTCTTTTGATCAACTCCAAAATACATTTATAATAAGTGTCCTAATTTGTCATTACCAAACAAAACCTCTCCTATATCACCGGCCCACCATTCTGTTTTTTAGATTCAAACCAATTCTGAAATTAAAAACCACCCACCTTTTCTTCCATTTCAGTCATCTCTTTCAAAAACTAACTGCCACATCCACTCCTCAAATGGGCTTTCTCTTTGTGAACTATACAAGAAGTTGATGTGCCCATATAACTTTATTATTTGGATTGGGGAAAAAAATGTGCCTAACTAAATTCTAGGACAAGGATAACCAACCGATATTCATTTCATTAAAATGGGCGGTTAATTTACTTCAGTTGTTTTTTTTAACTCATGGCCTCAAAATAACCGTTAATTTTACAGTTAGAGTTCAACGGCCAACATATATACAAACCCTTCTTATATATAACATTCACAGACTCAGAACTTTTCAGGGACTCTTCTAGTATAAAACTTTTGAGAGTTTTCCATTTTTTTTTCTTTTTCTGGGAATTAGATTGTTTGCCTTTGGTGTAAATTCCAAACCTTCCTTGCTTTCCCTGTACTCTAACTTCTCCACACAAAAGTCTTCAAGATAAGTATATATATATATATATATTATATTTATGTCATATATGTATAACTGAGTTGTTATTAGTATACAGATTCTCGTCATTTCGCATAGAAATGTTTCCACATTGAAGGTTTCTCTGGTTTGTCCCATTCAATTGTATATTTTCTTTTCATTATCCGGTATAGTTGTAAATATCTCATTTGTATAATTTGATGTTTTAATGACATTCTTTTACATAATTCTGCATTGTATAATGCTTATTGTTCATGTAAAGTTTCTAAACCCATACATTTGTCAATATATGTGAGTTGACGTTTAGAAAATATATACCAATATATTTTTTTTCGCTAACATTAGTTGTTCTATTCGTTGAATGCATTTCCTGCAGTCAATTGATTTCCAAATTCATCATTTTTTTTTTCTTTTAATTTTTAATTTTTTTAATTTTTAATTTTTATTTGGAAAGGATTTGTAAGAAAATAGTTTTTTAGCTGAAAAATTTAACATAATATGATGTTTACATTTTCGAAGATTTTGAGGTGTGAAGGATTACTAATTACACAAAAACAAGTTCAATTTTTTATTAGGAACTGGCATAAGAAACCAATCCAAGTGTCGTGGAAGAAACCCAAAATAGGCTGGACAAAATTAAATTTTGATGGATCTTGCAAGGGTAAGACCGGAAAAGCAAGCATTGGAGGTGTATTTAGGGACCATAATGCCGAATTTTTACTTGGTTACGCTCAATCTATTGGAAGAACAACTAGTACGATTGCTGAAATGGCAGCTCTTCGAAGAGGACTCGAATTGGTACTAGAGAATGGTTGGAGTGATGTGTGGCTTGAAGGCGATTCAAAGACCTTAGTCAAAATTATTGAAGAGAAGAGATCGGTCAGATGTAAAGAAGTTCAAAGGCATGTTAGTTGTATAAATTTAATTATACGTGAACTTAACAATTTTAAAGTGACACATGTTTATAGGGAAGGAAATAAAGTGGCCGATAAATTGGCACAATTGGGGCATCACTTCAAGAAGCCTCAAATTTGGCAGGATGTTCCCCGTGAAGTTTTACGTAATGTGCGTGACGATGCAGAGGGTAAGATATTTCTTCGAAGAAGATGAGCAAATTCTGTCTCTAATTTTTTTTTTTTTTTTTTTCTTTTGGTATGGGATGCTTTCTCAAGTCGAATGTAATTATAGCATATGTCATGATTCCCATTAATAAGTATCAGATGTTGTGGGCCGAGTTTTAAGTAAATGTTAATTTTATTGGTTGAAAAATTGGGTTTTATTGATTAACATGTACATAAAAACAGGACAAAATCAATCTAAACCGTGCTATGTAATGTTTATACGGAAAAGACTTCAGTAAAACTCTTTCGAAACATTTCACTGTTTTGTTTTGTAAAAAGTTTATGTGGAGTCCCTGTAGACAATATTGCATACATAGACTAATCACAAAGCACATCAGTGCGAAATATTCCATTAAAACTTTACTGAAGTAGTGTCCAACTTATAAGTTCGGTGTGTCTTGTTCAAATATGCATAAAACATAAATGACAGAGTCAACTAGATTAGCATTATAAAGGTGTTATTTGGTTATTTTGCCACTTGAAAATAAGGAATATAATAGCAGTACTGGTGAATGAAATTTTTTTTTCCATTTTTCTAAATTTACGCCATTGATGTTGTGGCAATACAATTTAAAGAAGCTTAAACCAAATGAAATAAGAAATATAAAGAAAGGGTTGAAAGTGGATGCAAAATTGCAAATTGAGTTGACCATATTAATTCAATGTTCCAGAGTGAGGCTATTCTGAGCCTAGCTTGCTTTAAAACCATTGGGCACCAACATTGGACCCTCCAATCATGGATCACTATCCACTAGTTGTTGGGCCTTTTGTTACATGAAATCTAAACTTGTATCAGAAAAGAATGAGGCACTTGGGTGGGTTGAAAAAATGAGGGATGGTAGTACAGGATTTCAGTACAATCAACCTGTACTATCAATTTAATACTAGTAAGCTCAGCAACCTAGAGAAACGATCAAGACTTGGAATATTTCATGAAGATGTAGTACAAAGTACAAACGAATATAAACACATATGTACTCCATTCAACAAATTTATTTATATGTATATATATGATGCACCAAAAGATTGGATTCAATGCGAATGGAGGCATATCAGGAGTTTAGAGAATTTCAGATTAAAGAAACATCATTGAGTGCAGCGTTGATGAAATCCAATGGCTGCAAATTTTTTTTTTTTGTTTGGTCTTTTTATTTTCGGTCGAGTTGGGATTTCGCCAGCGCTGCACTCAATCATGTTTCTGCTCCTCTGGCTTATGTTTTTCATCAAGAAAATGAACCGTGAAAGGGCTCTTCACTTTCTTTAATTATTCTTTGTTTTTTTTTTTTAAAAAAAAGGGTTCTATATTTCACGTGTCAAGCTCTGTCTCCTATAAATTGACTGAAAGCAACTACAGAATTCACATATTTGATGATCATGCAATTGCAACAGAACAAGTATTGAAAAAGGTTGCAATGCAACATTACATCTATAATTCTATATATTGTACTAGGGGTGTCATTTGGAACGGAAATTCCGATTCCGACCGATTCCGATCCGAAAAATTCCGATTTTGGCAACTAAATATGCATTCCGAATTTTCGAATTCCGAAAATTCCGAAAAAAATCGGATCGGAATCGGAATTGTTTTTAGAATTCCGAAAATTCCGAAAAATTTCCGAAAATATTCCGAAATTGTATTTTCCGAAACTTTTCCGAAAATATTCCGAAAAATTTCCGAATATATTCCAAAATTGTATTTTCCGAAACTTTTCCGAAAATATTCCAAAATATTCCGAAAATTGTGTTCATCCCACATCGAAAAAACACAAAAAATGGGATGTAATGTGCTTCTATAAAATGCCTACAAGTCTCAAGTGAAATCTCATTAAGCTTGAATTCCGAATATTCCGAAAAATTCTGAAAATATTCCGAATATTCCGAAAAATTCCGAATCTGATGAAATTCCGAAATTTCCGAAATTTCGGAATCGGAAATAATTTTGGAATTTCCGAAATTTCGGAACGGAATTCGGAATGCATTTTTGGCTTCCGAAAATTTTGGAATTTTTTCCGAAAGGGGTGTTTCCGATCCGTTCCGGCCGAAACACACCCCTATATTGTACTATTGTAGTCACAATATTAGCAGACTAGAAGTCCCTATCACGTGTAATTGCTTCTTTAGAAAATTACAATAGGTGTCAAAAATGTTGCACATCACACAAGTTGCACTCCTCCAGGTCAACATGTTTTTTTTTATCTTTATTTTAATTCAATTTTCACATTAATTTGCTGGCATGACAAAAGATTATCTGCTACCCATTTTTTTGTCAGCTGCTTAAAATTAAATCCTTTCTTTCTCTAAACTAGAAGGTGCCACATACTCCACTCCGTATGTGTAATCAGTTCTTTTTTTGAACAGTTTTTTTTCCCCAATTGTTCAAGCAGTTTTTTTGAGTAGTTTTTTTTAGTCGAACTGTTAAGAAGTTTTTTACTTTTACAATTGGGCATTTTAATACCCTTGTAATAATTTTGGGGGAAGGAAAATTGCATATGTTTACTTGTAATTGTTGATGATAAAAACCAAATTCCCTTTCCCTTTATACATGTTTATAGATTATAAGATGAATACTTGAAATGATTGTGGAGAAACACTTATATAGCTTAGGTTTGAATCAAGCACCAGAGAAGGAAAAGAAACCCAAAAGACACGGTGTCCTTAGACCATCTCCAAAGGAGAAGGCAAAATTTACACATCAAATGACTCATTTGATGCAAGAATTTACATTTGCTACTTGAATCAGACCCATGCACTCCAAAGGATACACCAAATGTTGATTATTTTAATGTATCTTTAGTTTTTCATCTTTTTATATTCAATTTTTTTTATCACTTTTTATCATCCCACCACATTCCTTCTCTCTCCCCCACATTTTTTATTCTCAAAAAATCCATTTGATGCAACAAGTAAATGTAGCAAAGTTGCTGCATATGACAAGGGCAGCAAAGTTGCTGCTGCTGTTTGATGCTCCCTTTGGAGCCCATTTTGCTGATGTGGAGCAGCAAAGTTGCTGCATTTTTTAGTTTGATGCCATTGTTGGAGATGGTCTTATTGTGAAGAAATGACTGGTTGTTAGATAGGCAAGTTGACGGGTGCACTTTTTGGTGCTACCCACAAAGAACTAAGGAAACAACTTTCAGTGCAGTTAACTGTGAGAGGCACAGTATAAACTGCACTGAAATTGTTGCACTAAAGTTGTTTCCAAGAATTAAGTTTTCTCCTCGAAAGACAAGTCAGTTTATCGGCCATTGCCGGTAGATAAGTCGATAGACGTACAGTTTTTTTAGCTTTGTTTTTATATCATCTATGTTTGACCAAGTGACCTAAGCTTCATTGTAACCTCTCTTGACCCTCGACTATTACTATAAAAAGGGTGTGAACTCTATTCACAATCCTAAGTCATTATTGCTCCCAAATTCCCTCTTAGAAAACCACTATCTGATTATTTTCACAATGGCATATGTTTAAAAATTAAAATGCTAAGGAACATATGTTATAATCTTCTCTTGCAAAGCCTGGTTGCTTCCATCCATGTTTGCCTCCACAAATTTTTTTTTTTTTTTTTTGCAAAATTATTGATAATAAAAAAAAGGACTGACAGAGAAATATCAGTAAACGAATTAATATGGCATGCAATGTCAAATTCTCTATGTACCAAACCTACCCTAATGTAGATTTGAAGATTTATTTTCACAACCATGAGCAATATTTATGTTCCAAATGCAGTATAGTCACTATAAAAGTAAAAACCATCCCATGCCTAGAGGCTAACTTTCTTTTTCTTTTTTTGGTTTCCCAACCGGTATCCGAACCCCACTGGGCCGACTAATCCGGTTTCGGAGCGGGTCCCGGGGTTAAGGTTTTAAACTCCTCCCAACGGGCTTGCGGGGGATCGATCCTTAGACCTCCCTACCAAGTCCAGCCCCTGGCACCACTGGACCAAGTCACCGTTGGTAGAGGCTAACTTTCTGATCTTTACCTGCTGACATATTAATCTAAAATTGTATGCATCTGATAAGCTTTACAGGCACATCAATTCCAAATTCACACACCATACACCAAATACCACCAATTTCCTCTTCTAATTTTTATTTATTCCAATCTGCATATTGAAACCAAGAATCTAAATCATAATTGTAAATTCATAACCCACATACTCAAATTCAACATAGGAACTGAAAAACCCACAATCTGCATTCTGCTATGACAGTATGTACAGATACATATATACACACACTTTGCACTATATTGTCACTGGTGAGTTCCTTCTGCATATATATATAAAACATATACACACAGTAAAGATGATGCAAAAAGCTTCTGTACTACACAATTTGACAATCATCAATCATGACATGTGTCTAAGATCCCACTTATGACCATTTTGAAGCATCCAACACAAGATTGGACTCTACACACAAAAAATGTCCTTTCTTTGCACAAATTCCAACTGTTTCTCTCTCAATAAATACCAAACCACCAAAACCCTACCCCCTGTTCTCTCTCTGCCTTCCTCTTCTCTTTCACCCACAACTTCTCACACCAATTTTCCCAGAAAATTTCATTTTCCCGGAAAATAGAACAATTCCATGGAAGAAGACGAGGTTGTGCCGGACGACCTCCGATGTCACAGAACCGACGGCCGTAAATGGCGGTGCACTCGGAGAGTGAAGGAGAACAAGAAGCTCTGTGAGCTTCATTACATTCAGGGTCGTCATCGTCAGTACAAACAAACAGTCCCTCCATCTCTGAAACTCAAGAGAAAACCCAACGAGAAGCGAAACCCAGATTCTGAGATACAGAAGAAGAACCCTGAATTTAAGGCTAGAAAGAGAGAGAAAGTGTTGAAGAAGGCTGCAAAGGGATTAATGGGTAGATCATCAGTTGGTGTTTCAGAGGCATTGGATGAGGCTCTGAAGAAGATGAAGTTGAAGAGAGGTGACTTGCAGTTGGAACTGATCAGAGAGTTCTTGAAAAGGCAAGTGGAGAAGAAGAAGAAAGAGGAGAGAGAATTGGAGAGAGAGTTAGAGAGAGATGGGAAAGGGGATATAATGAGAGAGTTGCCCTATGGATTAATGGCTATATCCCCATCTCCATCACCTGCAATTTTTTGCAATGCAGGTTCTTTGAATGTCAAATTAGGGCTTGATTCGAGTTCTTTGCTGCCTCGGAGGTGCTTTCGATCAAAGAACATAGCTCCACTTCCTATATGTTCAATGCAGGTTGTTTTCTTTAACATTGTTGGTTTGATGATTTTTTAATGTTTCTTGTTCATATTGTTCTAGTTTGATTGATAGTTTGTTTTTACTTAGATTGTACCTTATGCGCGAAATGTGGCGAATTTGAGGAGAGCTAGAAGGAAGAAATGCCATTGGTGTCGAAGGATTGGTTATCGGATACTTATTAAATGTTCAAGTTGCCGAAAAGAATTCTTTTGCACAGATTGCATTGAAGAACGGTTTGTATTCTTCACTTTGTGATTAGTTTGTATGGATCTACATTAATTTTCTGGTGGTTAAGATCATTCGTTTCATTTCATTCCTAGTGATACATCGATATGTTATCCTGCATTCTTTAATCTAATTGCTTACGTTTAATGGAATAATGGCATGTTGATTGATATTTCAAAATTACTGCAAGAGTAGGGCATAGAAACTAGAATTGGTCAGTATATGCAAATTATCCAAATGAACTCATTAGAATAGGACCAAATTACCCAGAAGAAAGAGTTAGGAAACCTTCATAAAGGATTAATGCAAAATGTATATGTAAGTTTGGTACATCAAAAAGTTTGAATCCGAAAACTAGAACTGTAGAGTTAAGAAGAAACTAAAACTATAAATATTTGAGAAAAGCATTTAATTAAAACGAAAGTCCAGGATTCTATCCCATGATTAATGCCAACTTAGACTTCTAATCTGAAATTAATGCTGGGCAAACACTAGTTACGATGGTGTACGGTGATGGAGGAAACAAAACAGCAGCAAAGCTTCATTTGTTGCTTCCTTGATTGGAATCCTGAAGTTCATCACAGCTGGAATGGTAAAGAACGGGACCTAAAATCCTGTCACTATTTGAATTCATTGCTGAACGTTGAATACTTTCATACTGGAAAACAGTAGAGCATGCCCTCGTAAGAATAAAATTTCCACTATAGAAAAGCAAGTTATTCTTTGGATTTGTGCATGTCTTGCAGTCCAATTAAAAACCTGCTTGCTCTTGTTCTTCGTTTTCATATTGTTGAGTATGGCTCGGTTTTGGTTCCTAAAGTAATTAGGAAAGGGTTTCCTAATTGTATGAGATTACTTGCAAGGGAGATTTCTTGGGGTAGAAGACTTACCATGTGGGTAAATCTAATACTACCAGGGTTTAGGCAATGTATTCTATGTAAATAGGAGGCTATGGTGAAGATAATTTGTGTGGCCATTGGCTCACCAAGACCATTGTGTGAGACATTGGAGTGCCTTTTGTGAGAGATAATCAAGAGAGAGAGATGAATTTATGTGTGTGGCTCTTGAGGTGTTCCCAGGTTAAGAGCCTAAATTCCTTCTATGTAATCTTCTTCTTCATAGAGTGGAATTCTTCGTAAGGCTTTGCCCGTGGAGGTAGGCGAGTTGCCAATCCACGTATATTATGTCTCTTGTGATTGCTATTTCTTATCATTACATGTTTTCCGCATATTCTCTACGGGTTCATATTTTGGTGGTCTTGTGCACAACAAGTAGTACCGTAACGTACCAGATCTTATTGTGCTTGTTTTCTCAACAAGTGGTATCAGAGCTTCTAAGTTCGGTGGCTTTCACCAGATACATAGTAGAGAAGTTAATGATTTGAATAGCTTTGGTTGGTGTATGTAAGTGCGCGGTTGTTGGGACGACAAGGATTGGGCAAGCGAGTTCCACTTGGTGTTTATATGAAGAAATCTCTCGTTAACCGATTGTGAGTGAAGCAACAGACGATAGTATCTCTCCGGATGACAAAAGGCATGTCTCTTAACGAACACGTTCGTGAGTTCATAAAGGCACAGGGGGTTTGGATTCCAATATCTGTAGGTATCACGATGAAGGTGGGGATACCCGGTTTTGCAGGGAATCTTGAACAGTGCGGACTTTATGTTTTCTAGGAAATAGGTGGAGCTTTGTATGGGATAGTCTCATGGAGTGCAGGTTGGTACTCCGGTTCATTGCGTTGAACGGAGTGTGGCAGAGAATGTGTGTCGGGGTTCCATGTTCCAGAATTGTCAAAGTAGGTGTATCTGGTCAAAGGGACGATGAAGCATCAAGTGATGTGGTGAAGCCGACGGACAAGTTCAAAGAGTCTTCGGACATGGTTGGATTACGTCTCTAAGTATAAGAGATATTGGCAAAGGCAATAGGAGGAAGAATAGCTATGGAAGAAGAAGTAGATCCAGTTCTCCAGATCCATTGATTTGTGGCAAAACGAGCGAATGTGGAGATTGTTGAGTATAGCTCAGTTTTGGTTTCCTAAAGTAATTAGGCTAATGTTTCCTAATTGTATGGGATTACTTGCAAGGTAGGTTTCTTGGGGTAGAAGACTTGCCATGTGTGTAAATCTAATCCTACTAGGATTTACGAAATATAGTCTATATAAATAGGAGGCAATGGTGAAGATAATTTGTGGCCATTGGCTCACCAAGACCATTGTGTGAGACATTGGAGAGCCTTTTGTGAGAGATACTCAAGAGATAGAGAGGAATTTCTGTGTATTGGCTCTTGGGGTGGTCCCAGGTTAAGAACCTAAATTCCTTCTGTGTTATCTTCTTCTTCATATAGTGGAATTCTTTGCTATGCTTTGCCCATGGAGGTATGATAGTTTGCCAATCCATGTATATTGTGTCTCCTGTGATTGGTATTTCTTATCATTACATGTTTTTCGCATATTCTCTACGGATTCGTATTTTGGTGGTCTTGTGCACAACAAGTGGTACCATAACGTATCGGATTTCATTGTGCTTGTTTTCTCAACACACCCACACCCCTAAACATATATAAAGGTACATTCATCAAAAGGTGTATTCTTACATGCATCATCAGCATCATAATGCAAACTTATCTTTGGCAGTGTGTACTTTGGATGGGATTTAGATCAGAGGTGACCTACAGAACTCTAATCTTTAACATTCAAATGAAACAAATTCAGGTATTGTGACAAGCAAGAAGTTAAAATGGCATGCCCGGTTTGTCGCAGAACTTGCACCTGTAGGGGATGCTCGAAACAATCCAAAGATGTAGATCATAAGGTATGGTGTGTCAGACTTGGCAGGATTGTGAGCATTAATATTTTACGTTTTGGATGCTAATGCATTTATTTTCATGTAAACCCTATCTCAGGATCCTTCTAGGAATAGGAAGAAGGTTGACAAGATTCAACTTCTTCATTATCTGATTTTTACGCTGCTTCCTATACTGGAAGAAATAAATCTAGATCAGAATGCTGAGCTGGAAGTAGAAGCAAAAATCAAAGGTGTTCGTTTTGGTTACATTATGACTTGAGTTTTCAAGTGACGAGTCTTTTATAAATCTATAGACATTACAGTTGAGATCAAGCATTTACTGCTTGTTTGCTATTACTGTGGGAATACGAGATTATTTCTTAGGCTTTGTTTGGTTCACGGATTTAGTGAAGAATAGAGACGGGTAAGGAAAACAAGATGGAAAACTAGTCCCATCCGTAAGGTAAAAGGAACTAGTTTTCCATCCGGTTTTCCTTTCCCCTCTCTTTTACCCCGCCAAATCCATGAACGGTGAACCAAACGAAGCCTTATTAGATTGTTGTAAAATACAGCAAATTGCTGTCTCTTATTAGCTGGTTTTTCCGGCTTTAAAGTGGATTTAATTTTTGAAAAAACCGTGAAAAAGTGTTTACCAAATGGGCTCCAAATAAGTGATTGCCGGTCCAGATAAGCTTATCAAATGGGCTCTGAGTCTCAGATTCCATACCCAAGGCGTCTCTTTAATTTTCCCCCTTTCTGTTCTGCATCTACATGTAACAGGGAAAACACCCTCCGAAATTCAGATTCAGCAGGCTGAATTAAGCTGTAACAGGCTATATTGCTGGTATTTTCAGTACTACCAGAACTATTATTATTCAATTTTACATGACTTTCTTCTGCTGATACGGTATGTGATTTGACTTCCAATGCAGCAGCAACTGCAAATCTTCCATTGTGAATTTCCACAGAAGATGCACAAATTGTTCCTACAACCTTTGCTTAAGTTGTTGTTGGGAGTTTTGTCAAAGGAGTGTACCTAAAATTACTAATAGAAGGAAATCTTATATATCTGGTACGAAGTTATTATTAAGCTTGAATGCTTCCGGAGATGGCAGTATATATTGCCCTCCCGTGAATCATGGTGGTTGTGGAAATAGCTTTCTTGATTTAAGATGTGTTTTCCCGTTTATGTGGACCAAAGAGCTGGAATTAAGTGCAGAAGAAATTGTTTGTAGCTATGACTTTCCAGAAACTTCCGATGTTTCTTCAAGCTGCACATTATGTAATGTCACGGACCATAAAGCTGGTAGTATCAAGTTAGTACGAGGAGTGGCAAGTAGAGAAGATTCGAGTGACAACTTTCTCTATAGTCCTACTATGAAGGATCTTAATGATGAAGACCTTGAGCACTTTCAGAAGCACTGGAAAAAAGGTCATCCTGTTAGAGTTCGAAATGTACTTCAAAGTGCAGCAGGTTTGAGCTGGGACCCAGTTGCCATGTTCTGCACTTATCTTGAGAAGAGCAGTGTGAAATCTCAAAATGATAAGAAAACGGTTAAAGCTACTAATTGCTTAGATTGGTGTGAGGTCAGTGATTTTTGTGCAACGATATATAATTTCTAATGGAGTTTTAATTGTTTTGATTTCTACTCATGGTTTTGTGTTACGAGTATAAATTTCTTCAATGATATGTGTATTGTTTATATGGAGTTCTATTTCTTCTTGCAGGTGGATATTGGTATTAAGCAGATATTTATGGGGTCTCTAGAGGGACGGACACATGCAAATATGTGGCGGGAAACACTGAAATTCAAAGGTTGGCTCTCTTCCCATTTATTCCAACAACAGTTTCCAGCACATTATGGTGAGATTGTCCACTCTCTACCACTTAAAGAGTACATGGATCCAGTGTCTGGTCTTCTAAACCTAGCTGTGAAGCTGCCACTGGAATTGCCAAAACCTGATTTAGGTCCTTGCATATACATTTCATATGGTGGACCCGAGGAGCTTATGCAGCCTGATTTTTTGACAAAACTTCGTTATGACTCAAATGATGTGGTACATTTACTTCCCTTTTGTTTTGTTAAATTTACTTCTCCATTTGTGTTATTAGCCTTTTTAACCTGTTGGTAGATATGGAAAGATCCCAGATCTTATTGTGGTCCCATTTATAGGGATGATTTTATTATTTTATATGATTGGGATGTATATCCCATGATTTATGGGATTTGATATGATTTGATTTCGTCTTATCTCTATCTCCACCCTATCAGGTCGGCCTTGGGCATAGGCCACCAAGGCCATTGCCTAGGGCCCCCAAATACCATTACAATTTTAGGAAGGCCCCCAAAATTCCTAGGTAAACCACTAGTATTAGTCAAAATAAAAGCCCAAACACATCCTAAAACCCAATAAAATGAAGTAATGCTATGTTTCCCAAATTTTGTATCCAAGTGTGGTTTGCACATTTGAAAGTGAGACCATTTCAACATCCTCCAACAAAAAGTGAATGTGTCCACTGCCACATGTGCTGGGAATCACACTTGGGAAGCATAGCATTACTCTAAAATTTGCATTTATCTAATGCTATGCTTCCCAAACTTGCATCCCAAATGTGATTCCCAACACGTGTCAGTCGGCCCATTTGAGTAGGTTGAAGTGGTCCCACCATTATTAAAGGTGGTCCCACTACCACATGTGTTTGGGAACTATTTAGGATACAAAGTTTGGAAAGTATAGCCTCGCAGTTTAAGGGCTACCCTTATTATTAATGGCATGCTTCCCAAACTTTGCATCCCACATGCTTCTGCATCCCAAAACAAAATCAAGTTTAATGGTTACCCTTATTATTAATACAAAAAAGTGACACTATGAACGAATGCAGAATCACAAAGGGGGTTGGTGGAGAGGACGATCACAATTCATTATATGGAATGAAGATTACAAGCATTAAACCTCTCAACTCTAAAATGGCCAAAAAAATTCACTGAAAATAGAAAATCCTGCCTGAAAAGATCTATAAATAGATGTAAAAATTTTCGCCTCAGGGAGCGCTGCCCCCAAACCCCGTGGGGTTACGAGTTGACCTTCGTCAGGGCCCCATCTTTAAAAGGTCGCCTATGGCCCCCTAAATTCTCAGGACCGGCCTAGCACCCTATATACACGAGTGTGAGTCTTGTAATCATGTATCAGGTCAGAGAATACAAAATGTAGTCCATTGGGACATTTAAGTGTGGATGTAGGCTTCCTTTGGGCCGAACCACGTTAAAATTCTTTTTGTTCTTCTCTTCTTTTCCCTATTTTTGTTATTCCTTTTATTCCGAAATTGTACATGGTATAGAGCCATCTCGATTCTTAGCTTTGTTATTTCATATTTGACCTTGGTCTTGGCTTCTTGCTCGGTTCATATTTCTCTTGCCAGTTACGCCCGGACCTCGCCACAGTCACCTTCTTCTAGTCTTCGGTTTTTTAATATCTGTTCCCACCATCAGTTTGAGGGGAGTGGTAAAATCTATTATGGTGACCATTGATTTAATTCTATTGGGCTAGTAGATTAGGTTTGGCCTAATAGAAATGTTACAATCATTGTTCTTGGGTCTTTTTTGGTGATTTATTGTGCGGGCAGGATGAGATCTTCGTGCACACAACTCACCGTTCTCCATGTGTGATCTTGGAGCTATTGGTGGATGGTGTTTCCCATCCTTACCTTCTTGCTTGAACAGTCTTGTTCAGTTGTAACCTTATCATTCCAAACTTCCATGGTTTACTCCCACCTTCAGTTTGAGGGGGAGAGTTGAAGATATCAATGGACAGCAAGATGTAGCTCCTTGCAACTCTTTTCATGTGTTAGCACGATGGATTATTCCATGCACACAACTCACCTTTCTCCATGTGATCTCGGAGCTATTGATATGTATGTATGACAAGGCCTTCCAAGAGGGACCGCTATAACTATTTACAAGGTAGAGTTGAAAGAGGAAAGTCCAGGACTGATAATCTTCCATTATTCAGTTTCCAAGTTGGATACTTCAACAAGTTTCTGTGCACCAACTCTAGGGGAAGTGTTGGTAGATATGGAAAGATCCCAAATTTTGTTGTGATCCCATTAACTAAGCATGTTTTTATGTTATATGATAGGGATGTATATCCCATGATTTATGGGATGTGATATGATTATGATATGATTTGATTTGGTCTTATCTCTATCTCCACCCTAAATATATCGATGTGAGTTGTAAATTGTAATCAAGTATCAAGTTAGAGAATACAAAATGTCGTCAACTGGGGCTTTTAGATGTGGATGTAGGTCCTTTGGGCCGAGGCCGAACGACATTAAATTTCTCTGTGTTCTCTTCTTTTCCCAATTTTTGTTATTTCTACTATTCCAAAATCCTACATAACCATCCTTAATATACTTCTATAATGTTTTCCTCTGTAATATGCATGTATGTCTTACAACCCAACAATTGGCATATTTTCAAAATTGGCCAATTTTAATTTATTTCATTTATTCGAATAGATATAAGAGAGCATATATTTTGGAAGGTCTTCCAAAAAGTGGGTGTCATTTGCTCTTCATTCTATTTTTCTCTTGTCCTCAGGTTAATATTTTGGCACATGCTACAGATGTTCCAGTCTCCACTGAACAATTCAGTAAAATTAAAGACTTGATGAAAGGGTACAAGGCTGAAGATTGTAGGGAGTCTCCCAGAAGTATCACTGATGAGAAATCAACGAGTGAATCAAAAGGAAAATCACCATTGCATAGTAAAAGCACGGAAGATCTTGCCTCGCACAATTTGATCGGAGAAGGATTACACTTACCAAATGGAGTTTCTAACGTATCTTCTGATGCCTCAAATGTCAGAGAGCAGGAAAATGATTGTAAGTCTGATTCTGGGGCCTCCATTATTAGCTCCCAAACCATTCAAAGTTCAGAAGAGTTAGACAATCAGATCTCTAGTTGTTCCAGAAAGAAACCACTGTCAGATTCTTGTGGGGCCCAGTGGGACATTTTTCGCAGACAAGATGTTCCAAAGCTTTTAGAGTACATAAAAACACACTCTAATGAGCTCGGCCACTCGTATTGCCTTCCAATGCATGTAAGATAAGTCCAAAGCAAGACGTCTTTCTGATAAGAGAGGTCAGAGTATCAGAGCTAATCCTGATTTACTTGGACAGGTTGTTCATCCAATTCTTGATCAGAGTGTCTTTCTTGATACAGCTCACAAGATGAGGCTTAAGGAGGAGTTTAGTAAGTATTCGTTTCATGAGTTTCATCTACTGTTAAGATTGGCTATGAACTCATGAAAATGAATGTACTTTGCTTCGTCCAGATGTTGAACCATGGACCTTTGAGCAACACACTGGTGAAGCTGTCATCATCCCCGCTGGATGTCCATATCAAATTAGAAAACTTAAGGTACCTTGCTTCAACACTTACTGCGATGTTTTTTATGATTTAGTTTTGTTGCAACTTTAAAAATAGTTATGCAAAGTTACGTAGGAGATATATCCAACATTGATCTTATGTAAAAGCCATAACCCTTTGTTTATAGATCTACGGTTCCAAAGGATTTTTGTGAACGAGTACACGACTTTTGTAAGGGCGTCTTTGATGAAAGGCTTAAAAGTCCAATGTACATTTCTTTTGCTAAAGTTGTGCCTTCGTGTGAGGGATATAAAAGTATCAAGGGTTGCGACTTTTAACATAAGGTATGACTTCCGTGAATAGCTAAGAAGCACAAGTACTAGGATGCGGATGCCAGTGTGGGGAGATTCATTTGTTTCCCTAAAATTCAGGATGCCGGTGCTCGGAATACTTGTTTAAAATATTAAATGAAATATAACTTCAGGTAATTGTATAAACTATTCTACAACTATGTCGTCTTGACTTTTTTATGTCATTACAACATGCAACACTAGCATTTTGAAGTGTATTCCAATTTGCAACACTCTTAATTGAGCCCAAAGTTTTTAAATTCACATTAGAGACCTTTAATTTAAGCAAAAAATTAGAACTCCTTTTCGCACCTGAGAAGAATCCATGCGAGTTGGGATGCTAGTGTGCATCTGCTGTGAATTCTTCGAGCTATTAGAAGAATCCATGCTTCCTTGATGAGTAGTAAAAAGTTACTAGAGTATTGATTCTTCAGGAATGGCTATAAAAGTCCTGCAGTTATGTCCTTTATGAAAAGGTACACAAGTCCTAGGGTTGTATCCTTTTGTGAAGAGACAAAAGGACCCAAAACTTGTGCAGTTTTTGTAAAAGTTGGGAATTTATAACTCTATAAATAGGGAAGGAATTCGCGCATTTCAAATCAATCTATAACCAATTCATTATATCTATCCAGGATTATAAAGAAAATTGTAGAGAGTTTGAAGCAAAATCTTCAGAATTGCTATCTGCAGATTTTCAGCATGGCTTTGTTGTAAACAGAAGGGGTGCCAAAACCGTTAGCAAACTCTTTGTGTGGGGGGCGAATAACGCCTTAAAGATAGTGTCTTCAATGCATCTCAAAACCATATGATTCATGTTCTTCCTTTCTTGAACCCAAAATTCCCCCAACAGAGAGTTTTTTAATAGTAGTTCCTTCAGTTAAAGAAGAATTTGTTGTATAACCTTCGTGACTCTGTACCTTGCATTGATCTACAGTCCTGTGTTAATATCGTTTTGGACTTCATTTCCCCTGAAAATGCCATTGAGTGCATCAATTTGATTGACGAACTCCGTCAACTTCCTTTGCACCATAAAGCCAAAGGAAAAACGTTTGAGGTAATCGTTGTAAGGTTCTTGATTTATAATATATTCTTTCTCCCATATTCTCCATATAAGGTACACCAATAACAGGAAAACGGCTGTTACAGGTGAAGAAAATGACCCTCTATGGTGTCAGTGCTGCAATTAAAGAAATCCACAATCTAATGGGTACCGAGTAAGTAGCTTCTTGAAAAATGGAAGATTATGCTTTGTGCTTCTGTGTTCAATTGTTACGGCTTGCATTCATGTTTGTTGCCATTTTTCTGTAGAACTAGTCGATGATATAGCACGATACTCGTCAAAGGGGCTCTCAGATTTTTTTCAGTGTTTTTGTTGCTTGGAAATATTTCCCAGAAGTAGAAGAGCATGAAAAATGCTTGGGATTCACCATTCAAAACATATAATAAATAAATTGTAAGTTGTAGGAATTTCACAGTCAATTGTTTTTCTTCTGTTTTGATAAATTTGTTGCGGTGTTGCAATTTTTTAGGGTTGGGGTTTGGTTGTCTGGCTGGGAGAAGAAAAGTAATGCATGCCATAAAATGTGCTTTGGTGAGCAGAGCCTTTTGTAATTTAGAGAGTGTAGACCCAAGCCTCTGATGGCTTGTTAAGATATGCAGGGCTGGTCTTCCATAATATTTGGTGTATTCTTTTATTAAATGACCTACAGGTGTTATGTCTGGAGTTCTACTATCAACGATGCTTGTAGTAATTCTTCTTTCTTTCTACACACACACACACACATGCACACACGCACACACACACACACACACACACACACACAAATGGACTACTCTCTTCCACATTTTGAACCATATTTACCTATGCCACATTGGAAACCAAGATTTTATTTTTTGGTCACCAAGGGATATTCTCTCGTGAACCATGGTGATGCGGTTTTCTACATCAATCTACATTTTCTTTTTTTAAAAAGCACCGGCAACTTGTAGTTTCGAGAAGATGAAGTTTAGGACCGCACTTAGGTATGCAACAGGTAGTAGCTTGATTCCAAGCCGGCCCGGCTGCGAGGAATCAAGAGATCTTCTCCGATGCTTACTTGGATCTCGAGTGACGGAATAAGGCAGTTAAAAACGATGAGAACAAGTGTTTTCAATATTTACATAAGACAACACTTGCTTACATGATGGGCTAATTACATTCAAGGACAGTACTTAAAGAACAACCAAAGTGTAGTCCAGAGAAAAAAGTGAAATAAATAAACAAATAAATAAAACTCCAGCATATACAGCAAAATGCAGATAACAAAAGAAAAGATATCTTATATAGGTTAAACAAATACAAGAAATTGACCCCTTCCTTTGGTCATTCCATGGATGCATACAGCATGGCTTCATACTAGTAAAACAGCACCAACACACACACAAACACAAAAAAAAACCACCGAAGCACGTGGAATAGCCGTTCCGCAACTCAAGCACAGAACCAAAGATATCAACCAGAATTATTACTGTCATGCCAGTCTTATTAATCACAACAAGAAAATGAAATATAGAAAGAGGAAAAAAAATGAGAAGAAAAGCAAAAATATTACCTATTTATTATTTCTATGTTGCCCCTTATCAAAAGGGGTTGCTTGCATTAATTGGAACAACAAAAGAAATTAAAAACAAAACTTTTGCTTATAGAAAATAAATTAAGAATTATACAAAAAAAATAAATAAAAATAAAAATAAAAAAGACAGATGAGAATAAGTGTAAGAGCCATCTGAAAAGCAAAAGCAAAAGAGTAATTCTATGCTTACCAAATTTCTATCCCAAAAGTGCTTCCAAAATGATGTGACAGTGGGTCAGGTCTAATACAGTGAGACCAGTCGAATTTTGATTGGAAGTTGTTTACCTAACCCTACTGCCACATCATTTGGGAAGCACTTTTGTGATAAAAAAAATTGGGAAGCATAGCATTAATCAAAGCAAAAACCTGAAACATTGTCATTTCTCAGGACAATATACAATTCTGTTTTGATACTGTCAAAATTTGTTTTGCTGGAATAGCTACAAACTAAACCATGCTATGGGGCCATTAGCCCTTCAATTGTGTAGGAGAGTGACTTTGCCCAGTCAGCTTTGAGCAGCAGCGTTTGCAATGTGTGCATCACATCGTAATCGGGGTCAAGCTTCCGCTGCCAACCCTACAAAAATAGTGTGATTTAACCGTAACAACATATTGCATCCTCCACATAAGCAAAATTATTAAAAAATAACATAAAATTACATTTCTCCCTGATAAAAATTAAGCTCGAAACACTTGCAAATATGAAAATCCTGTTAGAAACTCATTTAGTACTCAAGTCACAAAAGTGTCTTATCATTGTTCATTTAAAAATTCTGCAGAAGCTGCAGGGAGTTTTCACAAGAAATTGATTCTGTATATTAGTTTCATCATGGTATTACAATGAAACACTTGAACACAGAAATGTATCATGGTTAAAATATTGAAGTAAGTTAAATATATGCCAATCGACTGGAAAGTTGTCAAATCCACATCGAAACACGATAATTATATTCATCCCCTCAAACCGCAAAGCTATAAAGTTCAACTAACTATCAGCAAAAAAGAAAGAAATTGGTTGGCTCTTTAATCATGTTCACACTAGATATTGGTCATAGACTCATAGCTGTGTGTCCTCTCGAATACAATAGCATTTCCTGTAAATACCAAGAGTTGCAAATTTTGATGGAAACCATAAGAAGCTCAAGAAAAGCAAAATCCAAATGAAAAACTATTGGGCAATTCGTTCAGTTTTTAGTCAGGACACACTTTGGACCGAATGGTCAAGGTTTCAGGTTAACAAAAACTTCAAAATGAAACTTAACACGCAGACAGTCAGTGTCACACATTATTGTTTCCAAGTTTTCACAATGAGAGTATCACTATAATAATAAGCTAATAAACTTTAACAAAGATATAAAATATTACCTCGAGGACCAAAGTCGTAACCATCACAGTGCAGACATTGCCATCAATGTTCACTTTATGGCGCCTAACTTGTTCAAGTAAATGCGTCATGCAATCAGCAGGATGGACCAAATCACCCTCCGGAGTACCCCAAAAATCAAACGACTCTTTTACTTCCTGTTAAAAATGAGCAATTCAGAAGATTATACATCTAAATTTGCATGTAGATGTGTATCAGTGTATCACATGACAGTACCACACAAACATTTAGCAAAACAGAACGACTCGCGTACACTAACCAATATACCTGGAAAAATAAGAATCATATGAGAATATACACCAACTGCCAAACATATTTCAATTTTTTTAAGCTATGCACATCACCCATGCCCTAATGCAGAGATTCCACCATATACACTTTAAACAAGGTATATATATATATATATGTAAATATCTGTGTAACATCAAATAAATTTTGAACCACATTCAAGATAAGTTCCGAACTAGAATAAACAAGTAATAAGCAAATCTAAACATAAAAATTTAAAACCTCAAAACTAATACCAAGAGCTAAACTTGCTTATGGTGAGCCAGAAATTCTTGCATCTATACTTGATGTAGAAATATTTGAGACTTGTTCACCAGAGGCAACTGCATTTGTAGGCTTTCTAAGTTTCTACACAGGAAAGATCACTATTTTCCACAATGGTAGAGACGATAGTTAAATGGTCCAATGGCTAAAGCTCTGCCAGCTTCTTGAATGCTACCAGCATACTCTCAGTCTATGAAGCACGGACACGGACACTCCGACACGATACGACATGACACGGACATGACAAAATCCTAAAAAAAATTGCACATCGACACTCCAAGAAAAGTGTCCATGAAGTGTCGAAACGGATACGACACGCGACAAGTTACCTTTGTAGAAGTGTCGGTGCTTCCTAGCTCTCAGTTCTATCACATCTTTCAAGTCAAAAATATAGGCTCGCAGTTGATTTAAAAAGCAACTTCTGCATAGAAGCTGAGTATGGAGCTGCATGCTCAAGTCCTTGTATGCTGAACACCATCTCCAACTTAAATGCAGAAGAAAGTTAGACTCGCTTTCACTTTTATTTTTTTTTAAATAGTAAAACTTGTTTAAGAATGAACTTAAAATTAAGTTGAAAATGAAGAGATAATGTAATCCCAATTGGTGAGAACGAATTCTGAAAATGTCAACCCAAACACACCATAACACAAGGTCCGATGTAACCACAAGAGTAAAACCTCAAACACCCACACCAAGTAGTTACATGCACAACATGTTACCTTAATGAAGGCTGCCGGATTAGGGCAGTTTTGTTGCTTTGATAACTTCAGCGTGCTCTCTGCTGCAGTCTGGCCATCTCGACGAGCAACAGCCTTGAAGAATTCCAACAAGTTGACTCGATCACTCTTAGAAAGTTCAGCGGTCATGCCTACATCAAGGAAAATGACATGAGGCTTCGATTTAAAGAGCCGCTTTCGAGAAGACTTGTTCTGGCCAACCCGTACAAGGATATTTCCAGGATGCATGTCAGCATGAATAAAATTATCCACCTGAAAGAAAATAAGTCATATCTTAGAGGCACCATTTTGTTATTGATAACTTATAAGTCATGATATTTTTAGGAATATAACTGTATTGTTATGGAAGATTTCTAAGTTTTTTCCTTTTCCTTTGGATTTAACGACATCCAGGTTAAAAAAATAAAAATAGAAATAACCAATGCAATATATTTCCCGCTACATGCCATCTCAACTCAAGCTAAATATGTTCAAATAATTTTCCGCCTTAGGTTAGAGCTAAACAAATTCAATTATCTTCCACAAAAAGATGATTTACATTTACAAAGTTTGAACTTGTTACATAACCAATCAAAAACTGAAATATTACAACGTAGCTTTAAATCAGTCAAATCTGCAGTACATAGTCATGGCTGACAATTTATAGTCTAAGCTTGGCATACAGGCAATGATTTCACAACTTTACCATGTATAACATATATCATGTCATCATCATGAGCAACCATTGATAATGTGTGGTTACTTGAAGTCCCCCTAGATAATTCATATAGTGACAACTAATCGCAATAAATCTTATTTAGGCCACTTTTGGGACATAGCATAAATCAATTTATAATAAATCATCAAGTTGAATTCCAAGCACAAAAATACGAAAACCATATAAAGCAAGAATTAAGAAGCATATGAACAATGCAGCCACAAAATAGAAACATAGAAGATATGTTACCAGAAGCATCTTCAGAAGTGCATGGGTCCCAATATGGGCAACAGCTCTTTTAATGCGATCATGTCCATCGAGGCCATCAACGTAGCGCGCAACGCTTTCCCCTTGCTCAAAAGTTTCGACCAAAACGGCCGGATGCACAAGTGGATACAAAGGCTTCGGAAATGAAACATCTTTCCAGCTCCGAAAATTATATATAAAGCGGCTCAATTGGGCAGCTTCCCTTGCAAGGTCGACTTGAGACATCATAAAAACCGAGAATTGCTGAACACTTTCGTCCAATCTTAACCAATTCAATGTAGGCATGAACTTTGAAATCTTTGCTACTATATTAATTATCTCAAAATCTCTTTTAATTGATTCACCAACCCCTGGATGTCTAACCTTCACAGCCACCACAATACGCTTGATATGGCGACCACGCTGCCGATGCCTCAAATAAGCTCTATGAACTTGGGCTATGCTTCCTGAGGCCACAGGTACCTCTTCAAAATCGTCAAAAATTTCTGAGAGCTTATGACCAAAAGCTCTTTCAATGGTCTTTTTAGTGTAGGCAAAGCTATGTTCGGGTGCTTTAGTGTGAAGCTTTGAAAGCTCGGTACATAAATCTCTAGGGAACAGATCTGGCCGTGTGGCAGCCCATTGTCCCCATTTAATGAATGCCGGGCCTGCTCTTTCCAGCGTACGACGAACAACCTGAAGCCACACTTTCCTAAACTCAACTCCAAAGATATCCACAACTGGAGCCATTGCTATGCTGGGTGAGAACAAAACACCTAAATAAAGAGCTCTCAACAACAAGACGACTCCTCTAAATACTGAGAGAAGCAATGAGATGAAAAAAGCGTGCCCATCTTCTGCACGCATGTAAATCGTATTTCTTGGCTGAAAGGGATCCATGTCAGCGGATCTTTGTGCCAATGCCAGATTGCCACGTGTTAAAGCAAACATACCGGGAACAACCACATAAGAACGACTCAAGGCTAAGCTCACTGCTTGAGCGACTCTACTTATGGTGGGAAATGTTGGGGCCTTTTGAGAATACTTCTGTGAAAGCAACTTCCAAGCAAGTTGGGCATGATGGGTAACCGTACTACTTGCTGGGATGGCTGAAAAGTTCTTGGAAATACTACTATTGTCGAAATGGCCCTTGATTTTTTGCACTGTGAATGAATCATGTCCCCTACTCCGAAAAATATACTGCGAGTACAATCTGTATTGGGGAGAATATAATCCAACTGTAACAACTGCCCCGTACTTCCTTCCTTGTGAATAATTGCCCCTCTGGTTTACACGAATGCCTTGTGCAAATTTCCTAATATTTCTAATTGTCAGAAGTCTGCATTCCCGACAATATTGTCAATTACCAACTATAAAATTAATTTGACATGAGGCTGTGCCTTAACTTTGATACAACATTTAAAACTAAAACAGTGAATTAGTCATTGCAATATTGCATACAACAAACACAATTGAAGACAAGCATAATCAACTTACATGGGACAGTATAGCCCATTTTTGTTTTTAAGTCCAATTAACCATTTTTCAAGAAAGCATTGGGATTTGATAGGCATCATCAGAACAAAACATTAGCACAAGGTTTGATCAATATTGAGCTAAAGCTTTGTATCATTTTAAGTGTATATTTTTGCCACTAATTCATATATGCCCAGTATCAAAATCATGTTTGGTGATAATACACATACAACAATGTAGAATTAGGTCTGAATACAGCTTATGAAATAATCTGAGAGAAACCCAACTCTTGCACTATAAAAATTGACAACCAAAAACAATATGTACTAAAAGTAGATAGAAGACCCAACAACCCAGTAAATTTGTTCCAAAAATGAAAATTTCAACAAACCCACGAAGAAAGTACCTTAGCAATTCCAAACAAACCAAAATAATCAAACCCAGAACCTAAAAAGCTCAGTAGAAGATAGAATGGAGAAAAATCACAAAAACCCAAACGCCCTAAACCAAAAAAAGGGTATATAATGAAGAAGCTAAAAAAATCGGAAAATGGTAAATATAAAAGCTAAAAATTTACGGACCTTGACATGACGAAGATTGGAGATTACAGGTACTGGTTGGGACTATAGTGCGCATGTGGTGTAATAATGTTCTTGCCAGCATTTTCTACACTATGTGCGCCAATGATCAACAGAGACTGTCAAGGTTAGCCACCACCGTCTCTGTTAAGCTTCATCGGTCGTCGGTTTCGGGGTCTCAGACGAATATTTACTCCAGACAAAAGCGTGTTTTGCAACTTTTGTTAAACAACTTGGCGGCCAAGAGAGAGGTGAGACCGTGAGTCCGTGAGAGAGCGATTTACAATTGAAATGTTGTGTAAATTACTGATACACCCCTTGTACTTAGACCGTTTTTTACTTTGTCCATGAACTTCAAATCGTGTCATTAATGCCCCTTATATTTTGAACTAAAGTAAAACAGTTAGCAATTCCATTAAAATTAACGGTTCAAAAGCTTGTTTAGTGGAGTATTTTCACTCTCCCACCCACCCCTGTTTGTGGTGAAATTATCTCATGTGACGAGTTTTGATGTGATGGATCATCGTGGACCATTGATCTTATGTTGATCCAACAGTTCATGATGATCCGTCACACCAAAATCCGTCACATGAGATAATTTTTCCCGTTTGTGAGCACATTTTTCAATCTTGTAGTCTCAAACGAGTAACTAACACATCTTGCGAACCGTATGTTAGCTTTTTTTTCTTATACAAAAAAATATATATATATATATATATTACAATTGGTATAAGTTGACCAAGTTAGTTTTACAGAGATTATTTTGTTAAATAAATTATTTTAGGTTTTATAGTTCATAATTATTGATAAACTCTAAAAGTTGTTGTCAAATATGACTTATGACAGTTAAATTTAACTGAATTACTAACGGTTTCACTTTAGTCCAAAATAAAGGGATATTAGTGAAATGATTTGAAGTACAAGGGGCAAAGTAAAAAAAGGCTAAGTACATGGGGTGTATCTATAATTAACCCTTGAATTTTTGTAGGTGTTTTTTTTTATTTAAAAAAAAATTTGATTGCTTTGTAATTATTATTTTTTGGGGGCTCAAATAGTTTGAAATTCAATTGAGATAAAAAATAAAAATAAAAAATAAAAATAAAAATAAAAGAGTAATTAGTGTGTTTAATAAATCTGGGAATTAACAACTGAAATTTTTATATTTGATTTGTAAAACAAGAGTAAAGTTCTATGGGCGATTTAATTGTAAATCCATCATTATGTCAAAGGAAAGGACAATCAAGATTTCTAATTAGGCCCATAAAAAAATAAAAAATAAATAAGAATAAAAAAAAAGAGTTGGAATTTAGTCCGTCTGGAGAAATTATTGGTTAAAAGACACATTGTAAACTTTTTTAGTGAAAAATCCATCAACCCAAAATCTTTTGTTCGAATTAAACAAAAATTCTAACGATTTTCTAATTATGTGATAGACCTTTCATTAAAAAAAATTCATTGTTGGACTTAAAACTTAAAAAGTACTCTGGACCTAATTAGTTCCACCTAAAAAAAGAAAGAAAATCATAATAATAATAATAATAATATTAAAAAAAAACCTAATTAGAGAAATGTTCTCCTTAAGTGATTTCCCTGAACCTCACATTATTATTCAGAGAACTTTTGACAGTTTTTTCTAAGAATTTTTGCCTAAATCTCTCAACACATTAACATTCGCATTCTTTCACTTTTGGTCATTAAAACACTTAATACAATATCTAATGTTTTTCAAAATGCGCAAAATCACTTGCACCTTGAGAGAAATCCCGTATCTTTTGTTTTTGAGAGTTTGAAATTTTTTTACACTTCTATATTTTACTTTTTGAGTTATTCCACATGAGTTAGCACCTTTATTTCTTAACAACATGTTACTAACAAATAAGGTTTTGTAATAAGTTTGTGGTAGAACAAAAAAATGAGAAAAGTTCACTTTAAAGTGTTTACTGACGAATTTTTAACTTGACAAATTCGAAATTGCGAGTCTTTGTAATTACGATAATATGAGCATTCACAATGGTGTTAAAAACACTACTTGAATTTAGTTAAACTTAAAAAATAAGTTCCATAGTGGTGTAGTTTGCAACACTCTGTGCATTAAACTTAAAAAAAAAAAAAAGAAAAAAAAAAAAAAGAAGAAGAAGAAGAAGAAAAAGAAAAGAAAAAAACCCCTAAGTTTGTGGTATGTTTAAGTTTGGCTAATGTAAAATCAAACGGTCTTCTCTGTGTCATCACAATACCCCAAGGCACAAACTATGCCTTCCAGCATTAACTGGCACACAGAGTGCCATCTCGATAGTTCACGACACTATTGTGCCGACTGGTAGCTCACGCCACTCATTGTGTCGTCGAGTAGCTCATGACTTTGTGTGCTGTCTACTCTTCTCATGGTTTAATTCTTTGTGTCATGTACCTTCTCACGACTCTGTGTGTGCCGTCTACTCTGCTCACAGCTTTATGTGTGTCGTAACCGGCATTGCGTGTGTGTGTCGTTCTAGTGGCGAAGCCAGGAATGTACACTTGGGAGAGGGCTGAGCTTGTTTTACAAGAGTTTGGGGCAACGCACCCGTGAAAAAAATTTTTGGATCTATTTAATATTTATCCATATTTTTTTGGTAGGATTTCTATGTCAAAACAATTACATATTTGCATAGAATTAGTAGTGCAATACACACATTTACATAGACCATATTAATTCATTTATAAGGGCCAAGATGTATATTACCCAAAAATTTAGAGGCAAATCAGAATTAGTGGTGCAATATGTACATTTACATAGTTCATTGCATAAAAAATGAAAATTTGAGAGGTGAATATATAAATTCATTTTATTTGTAGGGACCAAAATATATAATATTAAAAAATTTAGAGGCAAAATGAGAATTCTTGAAAATTTTGGGGGGGCCAAGGCCCCATGGCCTCCATGTGGCTCTGCCACTGTGTCGTCCCCTTAACTACACCGATGCAAGGCCCACGTTCCTAAACCACAACATAGTTAAGTTTAAGCTAAGTTTTACGACCACTACTGTGAATGTTCTAAGAGTACAAAAAGAGAGGTAAGAGATATTCGAGTTTCAATATTTATAATTTAACAAAAATAATGTCAGTTTCACTTTTTTCTCTTTTGTATTCAAAAGATTGGATTGCGTGCAACGACTTAGCTTAGTTGGTAAAAATGCTCTTCATGTCACGTTCACACCAGGGTTCGAACATTGCCCCTTGTTCCACTAATCCGGCACTTAAGTCCTCGCATGAGACCACTACACCAAATGTTAAAAAAATAATAATATTAAAATAAAATAAAATAAATTGGATTGCTAACAAGTTACAACAAATGTAACTTTCCTAATTATGCGAGTTATTGGGAATAATTGAAGAATCCATCACGTTTGGAGAAAATGAAGTGAACCATGTGATAGACATGAATCTAAATTTAGGGCCTTGGGCTGGGGCAAACTGCATTTCTACACTCACAAAGGAGTTGGGCACTCTCGGACTGGTCCATGGTGAAGAAAAGATTGGCCCATCTAAGATTCTGACTCTTGGGCCTGCATAATAGCTAGGTTTGCATCACAGTTCAGAAGAGCTAAAACTCTCTTCTGCATTATCATTGTTGATTAAGTCAATAAATGCTATAATCCAATCCTATAACTATCTCTATTATTGACGATGTATGGCTTGTAAAAGATCCACACAATTATCAGTAGTCCAAGAGACCATTTTTCTTGTGCTTCATTCATGGTAACTCTTTTTTTCCCCTTCATGGTAGTTTTGCATTTGAATTGTTTGAGCTTTTACTCAAATGACTTTTACAGCAAATTACATTTTAGTCAATCAAACTATACATCTGTTTTTAATTGGGCTCATTAACTATTTTTTTTCAATTGGGTCTTTAAACTTCAAAATTTTATTCAGTCAGACCCAAATTCTGACACTGTTAGCTTAAATTATTAGAAATTGTCACATACGTTGCGCGTAATGCTTACTTGTCACATGTTAGGTTAGGACAAGCACGGGAGATTGTGAATGACTAGAAAATTATGCGATTTTGGTATGATTGAATGCGATTTTGGATCTAGTCGAATGTGTTTTCGAATTTGATTGAACGCGATTTTGAATCTGACTGAATGCGATTTTTTGCACTATTCACAATCTTCCGTGTTTGTCTTAATATACCATGTGACAGATAAGCATTACGCGCAACATACGTGACAATTTCTAATAATTTAAGCTAACAGTGTCAGAATTTGGGCCTGATTGAATGAATTTTTAAAGTTCAAAGACCCAATTGAAAAAAAAAATTTCATAGACCCAATTAAAAGCAGATGTATAATTTAATGGACTAAAGTATAATTTGCCCGGACTTTTACTAACATTCTGTGAAATACTGTTACTCGTTAGTTTAAGGTCAAAAATGTTCCCAACAATTATTGTAGCACAATGATAAATTACTTATTTAGCCCTGTGGTTCGAACGAGTGAGTCGACTATTGTGATGTTTACATTCAGTTGATTAAAAATTTTTAGCCAACCCCAAGATTGGACCTAAACCAAAATAAAATCAACAATGTTAGGGGTACTAATAAATTTCACTAACTTTCACATTCACACTCACACTTTATCTCTCTCCTTGTGGCACTTCGGGTTCACTACGAACCCCACAGTGCCACTAGGAGAGAGATAAAGTGTGGGTATGAGTGTTAGTGGAATTTGTTAGTGCCCCCAATATTACACAAATAAAATTCCAAGCTTGGTTCATTTGGCTTCAATTAGCTGTGTAGAAATTTTCAAAGACTGATTAAGAGTTTTGAGAACTCGTTGAAAGGTTAACGTAATTCCCGAGAGTCGTGCCTATATAGAAAGTTGTAGGATATTTTCATTTATAAGTTTTCTAACCTAAAATCAAGAGCAGGCCAAAAGGGGGAATTTAGAGCTTAGAGCTTTCCGGCACAAATCGATGACCTTCTGTCTGTTTAGTTTTCCCCAGATTTCATATTCGAACTCTTAGAGGTAAGAGTTTCGTTTTGATACCCACTAGGGCTTGTTTGGCTAAGTTTACCAAAAACTTATTTTCTAGAATTTTCCAAAAAAGTTGATAATCGGACTTTTGATCGATAGAAATTGTACTAGATAGACTTCTGCACGTTCTTTGTGCTCAGGTTTTCTTTGGATCGAACTTTAAGAGCTTTTATCGAAGGTGAGTGATTCAATTATGTGTTTGGAAGGATTTCTTGACATGTATTCATGTTTTGTATGAAAGCATGTGTTAGTTCATAGATATATATTGTGTAGTTCATATTGGGCAATTATATTGATAAGTAGGCCCAATTGTATGGGTGAAATGTGTTGATGTCAAAAGTACGATAAAATGTATTTGAGTATGTTGAGTTGTTATTTGGGTCAAAGGAGTACGTGTATCAAGCTATCATTGTGGAGCCGTTATAGGCATAAGGTCTCACGTTTGAAGAAAAGAAACTTGGGTCTTACCTTTTTGCGTGGACTTATTGGCGAGGAGTCGCATATTAGGAGTGTGGAACGTACAAGTAAGACTCCGGAGACTAGTATGAATTGTAGGGATGTGAATGCGAGCATGTTTATCATTCATATTGATTATTGTGTTATTCACTAAGCGTTAGCTTAAATAAATCGAAATATGTGTGGTTATTTAAATAACCATTGCAGGTGTGAGTGCCAGCGAGGAATCACAGAAGTGAGCACGTGGGTTTGGGAGTTCACTTAGAAGGCAACCTGAATGCTTACCTTGTTGTTTTGGTGATAGGAATGTTGTAATAAGGATTTTATGACCCTTTTGGCTATGTTGAACTTAGATTCATAGAACGGATCGTAATGTTGTAATAGATAGGAATCTTTTGTAATTATGTCTTAACAATGTTTTAATCCAGTCTGGATCCCTTTGGTATACGTTTGGAGTGTGTGTTTGACCCCTGGTAGATTTCAGAAACCTTTTAAACTTAATAAATTCTGCAGAATGACCTGTAGTAGGAAAATAGTCGACTGAGTCGTGACTCCAGTCAACTGGGTACCATGTTTAGGCACTTTTCTTTTTGGTTTTACAGAGGATCAGTCGACTGGCTCTAGGAAATAGTCGACTGGTTTCTGCACGAAAATTAGACATTCTGTTGGGATGGGTTTAGTCGACCGGACGAGCCCAGTCGACTGAACATTTGAGGCATCAGTCGACCAGACGTAGGAATCAGTCGACTGGAGTGAGCTGTTGGAGTTTTCTTGTTCTTTGTAACTCCCAGTCAGTCGACTGAGGGCCCGACCCATCGACTGGACTGCTGGTTTTAAAAAGGATTGTTTTGTTTCCGCTGCGTGTTATTAAAATTAATTTTTGGAAACGTTATGAATCGGTTTAGCTTCGGTGGCATGCCACGGGCTTCGATTCTACTATTGTGGGATCGGGTTATGACACCTTGTGGCAATAGTTTGTACCCAGATAAGGTATAGATCATGGAAACATTGTCACGACCCATCCCGCTAACGTGCAGAAACGGACACGTGGCACGCCACCAAGGCTCATCCAATGCATCAAATAACAATATGCAGCGGGAAACAACTTAAAAACAACCTTGAGTATATAAAACTTTTGGAAACATTACCCTCCGAGTTGTAAAATCCGTGTAAAATTGAAAACGTAATTATATTTCGAATCGAATGATTTTATATTAAAAGGGGTCCCAAAGGTACCCTAAGAACCAATCAAAACATTTCAAAAATTTCCGGAAGGTATTGAAAAAGATTTCTGGCAGGGGGTATCTCGACCGGTCGAATGACCCCCTTCAACCGGTCGAATGACCCTTTAGCAGAATCCTTACCAATGCTGCAGAATTTGCTAAGGATCAAACAACCTCCACTCCAAACCTTCTATCAAACATACTTGTAATTGATTTAACACTTCACCATCCATACTAGGCTTTCCATAACATCTTTAAGACATGATAAACTATGAAAAGAAATAATAACGAAACAAGCTAAGGCTTGTTTGGCTTAAAACATAAAAGTTCTATTACATTCCTCCGAAACGCTAAATTTACAAGTTAGGCTTTCAAAACACGAGTCCATGAGTTCGGATTCATTACAACAAAACCGAAAGGCATTTTGATACATGTTACAATCTTATAAATCCATTCCAAAGCTTAAAAGTGTAGTCTCAAGTCCTAACTTCCCAAATTTACATTTTCGACAAAGGAATGGAACACAAAAACATATACAAGGTGATTCAACCCCGTCGTCCCCGCAGTCTCACTCTTCGCGCTTCTTCTTTACTTTCTTCTTGTCACCTGCAATGGAGTAACACTCCACTGCTTAGCTATATGATGAGTGCATAATTCAAAACATATGCTTATATGACAATTCATGTTGCCCAAATATGGAAACCTTAGAGGGGGGGGGGGTGAATAAGGTTTTAGCGGAAATTAACCTTTTAAAAACTTAATACCAAATTAAGCACAATCGCAAACAATAATGTAAAGAGATAAGGGAAGAGATACTTACAAACCAATTTTTTAAGTGGTTCGACAATCGCACCCCGCGGCCTACGTCCACCCCTCAAGAACACCTCTTGAGGATTCCTTTGATCCGATATACTTCACGGGTGTAGACCAAACCATTCCCGGAGCACTTACGGGTGTGCACCAAACCGTTACAAGAGCCTTCAATCTCTCCCAAAGAAGAACACCTCTTCTTTGAACACAAGGGTTACTAACCCTCAACCTTTACAAATTTGATTTGAATACAAATTGATAACTCTCTCTCTAGAGTGGATAATACAATTAAAGCTCACTACAATTTTGCTCTTAAGAAATACAAATGAAAGATTTGAGCAAACTGATAAACTCACACAACTAGGGCTCAAAAGATAATGTTTAAAGATCAAAGAGATGTGTGATCAATACTATGTTTTTCAATCAAATTCTCAACCCCAAATAGCTTGGGAAAACATGTATTTATAGGCCTTGGAAGATTATAGCCGTTGGTGGCAAGTTTGGTAATTAAAAACCCCTTTAAAAACTAGCCGTTATTGCCTTTCAGGTCGATTCAGTCGACTGGACCTTGAAGCGCGCAGTCAACTGGTCCTTAAAGCAGTCGACTAAGATGTGTTTACAGAGGGTCCTGCTTGAATTCTGCTCACTTCAGTCGACTGTATCGGGCCCTCAGTCGACTGCCCCTCCCTGTTTGACAGCCTGACACATCTCCACTAAAATGGCTGCAAAGCGGGGGTATTTGTAAAATACAACCGCGCTAAAAGAAAGAATTGCATTAGTTTTGATCACAACTTCCCGTTTTATCTGCAATTTGAATTACAATGCTAGTTTTAGACAATATGATTAATCTATGATAAGTTGTATTGTTTTAGCTACTATTTGTGCAGGTGAATGCTGCTGTATAAAAGACTGAAAGATTTGATAAAAAGGAGATGCTTTGTTTCAAAGAAGAAAGATTGAAGAAGAATTGCAGAGTTCGAGCGATCGACATAGTTCGAGCGATCGAGTTTTCGATCGATCGACGAAAGTTAAAGCGCTCGAATATTCAAGACGTTAGATCGATCGAGAAAGTTTCGATCGATCGAAAGTCCCTTTTATCAGATTATACGCGCATGCAGCAGTTGCGGGTTTTTAACCCTAGCTCTTAGGTTTACTATATATCTTCTTGTTGTATACGTCCAGAGGGGACGCCCAAACTTTGTTTTATCAGTTTTAGATAAAGAAGAGAGAGTTTTACCTTGGTTTTTGTAGGTTTCATTGAAGATTTAGCATTGTGACCTAGATTTCTTTAGTTAATACAAGTTATCTTCATTCCAGGTTCTTGATCTATTGTTTATTTGTTTTCTGCACTTAGTTAATCGTAGTATACTTATTAATCTTGAGTAGTTTTATGTTAATTAGATCGTACTCACTAGTTTTATAGTTTTAATGCAAAACTTTCAAACAAACATTGTTTCAATGAACTTTTACGTTAAATATCAATTTGTGGTACTTCAGACAATGTCTGAGTAGTCCTAGGGTTGGGAAATCGCGATGAAATCGTGATTTCTGGCCTCTGCCATGCAATATTTTTTTCCCTGTGTTCGATCGATCGAAAGTATGTCGATCGATCGGGACAGTGACTTAGTCGATCGATCGAGGAAATATCGATCGATCGAGAGATGAAGATATTCGATCGATCGAAAGCGCGTCGATCGATCGAGGATTCTGATTCTTGAGAACACCCAAAACAGTATTCTAAGACTTTCTGTTTTAAGGATTTGTTATCAAATTGTCCCTAAATGCTCAGTTTGTCAAAACAGTCTTTAAACTTAAGGCCTTAAGGCATTTTCTTTCAATATATTTTGCAAACCACCCTCAATGCCAACACCATTGTAGGTGAGAGTCTTAACTATTGGATTAAACCGTCTTCATGTATTCCAAACTTAATTGTGATGATGTAGTCCCGGTCATGAAAGGGCTATTGATTCTATATCTTTAGAGAAGTACAGAATACTGTAGTAGGTGTACTCCTTTGAGCTTAATTGCAATTGCATGGTGGAAGGTTAGGTCACAGTGGATTCGCGTGATCCCAACATTTTCTCTTACTAAGAAGAACCGTTTCTTTTAGAATCTTGCTTAGTTAGTTAATTGTGAGTTAAGTTAATTTAGTTGTCTTTAATTCTAGTAGTTGTTAACTGTGGAACTTTGTGTTCTACACTTCATTTTAAATATTGATTTTTGTTCTCTCTTTAGAGTCTAATCTAGGTAGTTTAATTCAACACCTTCCCTGTGGGATCGACGTGGACTTAATCCAGTTACTACTTGCACGTCTACCTACACTTGGGTATTGCACACAAGCGCACACAGAAAAATTATCGTGTCAAGTTTTTGGCGCCGTTGCCGGGGAGGGCGACGAGTTAATTCTTAGATTACCTCAATCTCTCTTCATCTATTTCTCTTTTTGTTTTTTTTATTCTTTAGTTCTCTAGGTAAACCTTCACCCTAGGGACTCTCCTAGTTCATGTCCGAGAGTTCTATCGAAGGATTCTTTGGAAATCCATTCTACCGCTCTGACTCTGATAGTTCCATCAACCTAATTATCACTCCAACTGCATCAATGGATGATCATCAGAGTGAAAACGGTGACAACGTTGTGGTGCCAATCGATGAGGCACTCCGTCCTCTTTGCGATCTTATGCAACCAGAACATGCACCTACGCCCTCTTGCATTCAAATCCCACCACACAATGGCGAATTTCAGTTTCGCAATGGGATGATTCAATTGCTTCCCACTTTTCATGGGATGGACAGCGAGAAGGCGTATTTACATGTCACCGATTTCGAGGATGTTTGCAAAACATTCTCGCAAAATTGTCCTAGGGAGGTGACGCATTTAATGCTATTTCCCTTCACTTTGAAAGATAAAGCGAAGGCGTGGCTTCACTCCCAAAAGCCTAATTCAATTTTCACCTGGCATGCGATGAGCACCGCATTTCTGAAGAAATTCTATCCTACTCGCATGACCACAGATCTTCAACGTCAAATTAATTCCTACAAACAAAAGAGCAATGAAACCTTCACACAAGCGTGGGAGCGTTTCAAAGATTTGCTGCTCTCATGCCCACACCATGGGTTTGAGAAATGGCGAACGATCAGCTTCTTTTATCAGGGATTAAATGGTGAAACAAAGAAGTTGGTGGAAACAATGAGCTCTGGGCCATTTCTGCGAAAAAACACTGAAGAGGCTGAAGCCCATTTCGAATGGTTGGCTGAATACGCTCATGAATGGTCAAATTCTGACAATATCTCACGATCACAGATATCCTGTGTAGAAGAGAAAAGCCTATATCAGCTAACCAATGAAGATCGCCTCATGACTAAGTACGCAGAGCTAGCAAAGAAGGTGGAAGAGTTAAGCATGAAAGGAGAGAGTTCTAGGCAAGTCATGCCTGAAGAACCATGTGGCACATGCAACATGTTGGGACACACAACTCAGTATTGTCCTAATGTGCCATATTTTCAAGAGCAAGCCCCTGTAGAAATGAATGCCATGCAAGGTTTTCGAGGGGCGGGGAATTCCAACAATACTTTTCAAAGTAATAATAGATGGAATCACCCCGGTTTTGATTGGAGAAACAATGCTGGAGCCCAAAATCAATATCAACAGCAGCCCTACAACAATAATCAGTATCAAGGGCAAAACAATAGGCCGCCCCAGCATTACAATCAAAACAGAACTAATACTTACAATCAAGCTCAACCCTCCAATGCACCACAAACCAATGCCTATGTGCCCCCGCACAAGAAGGTACAAGAGGAGGAGCCACTTGCTAATGCCAATCTAACGCAGCAACTCATCCAAATGATGAGTAAAATGTCTGCCACTTTAGAGAGGATAGATGCACGGCAAGAGAGCTCAGGAGGAACATTCCCTGCCCAACCACTTCAGAACCCCAAGGGACATAACAATGGTCCTAATAATCAAGAACATGCTAAAGCTGTGACCACACTGAGGAGTGGAAAAGTCATAGAAAAAGGCATACCTCCGTCCACTCCCGAAGTGTACAAAGAGGGGGAAGTGTTGGACGAAGAAGTTGAGCTACCATCTACTCGAGAGGAGGAGCCGTCTACTAATGACAAACCAATAAAGGAAAACCTTGAAGCTCCTAGAGTAGAAGAAGAAGTTGAGCGAAGGCCGGGAAAGGAATCTTTTAAGGAGGAACCACCAAAATGCCCCTTTCCTGCACCTTATCCTCAACGGTTGAAGAAACCCAAGAATGAGACGAAGAATCAGGAGTTTTTGGAATTGTTTAAGCAAGTTAAGATTAACCTTCCACTCCTAGATGCTATCAAGCAGGTGCCTGCCTATGCAAAGTATCTCAAAGATCTATGCACGGTCAAGAGGAGGCAAAGCGTGAAGAAACATGCTTATGTCGCGTGCCAAGCTAGCGCGATCATTCAAAACGAGTTGCCTCCAAAACTCAAAGATCCCGGTACACCTACTGTCTCATGCAGAATTGGGAATCAAAAGATAGACAACGCACTCCTTGATTTAGGAGCAAGCGTAAATCTGCTGCCATATTCAGTCTATAAACAGCTAGGGTTGGGTGAACTAAAACCCACTCGAGTTGCTTTGCAGTTGGCAGACAGATCCGTGAAGTACCCTAGAGGGGTATTAGAGGACGTCCTGGTCCAAATAGACTCGTTTGTATTTCCGGTGGATTTTGTGATATTGGACACAGAACCTGTGTCTAATCCTGGTGCACAAATCCCGGTTATCTTTGGACGGCCGTTCCTCAACACCATCGATGCCACAATCAAGATTAGAAGTGGTATCATGACAATCGTATTCGGGAACATGACATTGAATGTCAAGATCTTTTCTAATCCCCGACCTGAAGAATACGATGATGAGGAGGAAGTCCATTATATAGACACGGTCATTGAAGATGAAGTTGACTTGGTCGACTACAAAGATCCTTTGGAAGTTGTGATGACACAATTTGGCGATAACTATCAGCCTGAAGAATCAACTCCATTGGATGCTGACCTAAATCAGACGTGTCTTATGATGGATACGATAGAGGAGGATAGAGCCGATTGCATGTGGGTAATGCCATATGAACAACTGCCTCCGAAAACCAAGTTGGTAATGCCCTCTAGTTTCCAGTTCCCGGAGTTAGAATTGAAGGAGCTCCCAAAAGAGCTGAAATATGCATTCCTAGGAACTGGAAAAACTTATCCTGTAATTATTTCATCGGCTTTAACTCATGAACAGGAAAGTAAGCTAGTGGATATGCTGAAAAAGCATAAGGATGCTATGGGATGGACAATCGCTGACCTCAAAGGCATAAGCCCATCCATATGCACGCATAAGATATATCTGGAGGAAGACGCCAAACCCTCAAGGCAAATGCAAAGGCGTCTGAATCCCAACATGCAAGAAGTGGTTAAGAAGGAAGTGCTTAAACTACTTGATGTTGGGATGATATATCCAATATCTGACAGTCCTTGGGTTAGTCCTACCCAAGTAGTTCCCAAGAAAGCGGGCATAACGGTCATTCCGAACAAAGAAGGTGAATTAGTACCGACACGTGTCCCCACTGGATGGAGAATGTGTATCGACTACAGGAAGCTAAATACTGTGACCCGAAAGGATCATTTTCCTTTGCCATTCATGGATCAAATGCTAGAACGAGTGGCGGGTCATAAGTACTACTGCTTCTTGGATGGATACAGTGGGTATAATCAAATTGAGATTGCTCCTGAAGATCAGGAGAAAACCACGTTCACGTGTCCATTCGGTACTTTCGCCTACCGACGAATGCCATTTGGCTTATGTAATGCACCGGCTACCTTTCAGCGGTGCATGCTAAGCATCTTTAGTGATATGGTCGAAAACATCCTTGAAGTTTTCATGGATGACTTTTCAGTTTTCGGCCATAGCTTCGAGGATTGCCTCAGCAATCTCGAACAGGTTTTAATGAGGTGTGAGGACAAACACCTAGTCTTGAATTGGGAGAAGTGTCACTTTATGGTGACCAAGGGTATAGTTCTAGGCCACATAATATCCGATGAAGGAATCCAAGTGGATAAGGCTAAGATCGACATAATCTCAAACCTACCTGTCCCCCGTACAGTGCGAGACATTCGTTCATTTTTGGGGCATGCAGGTTTTTATCGTCGATTTATCCAGAATTTCAGTGCAATCTCTCGACCCCTTTGTCAACTTCTTGTCAAAGATGCACCTTTCGAGTGGTCAGAGAATTGCCAAAAGTCCTTTGAGGATCTAAAAGATCTCCTCACCTCCGCACCCATAATACAGGCACCCGACTGGAGTTTGCCTTTTGAATTAATGTGCGATGCTAGTGATTACGCCATTGGCGCAGTCCTAGGCCAGAGGAAGGACAATAAGCCGCATGTGATATACTATGCCAGCCGAACCTTAAATGAAGCTCAAATGAATTACACTACTACTGAAAAGGAGCTGCTGGCCGTAGTATTCGCTCTGGACAAGTTTAGGTCTTACCTGATAGGGTCGCCAATCGTCTGTTTTACAGATCATTCGGCCCTCAAGTATCTTTTGTCAAAGAAAGACGCTAAACAACGGCTTATCCGCTGGATACTCTTACTCCAAGAGTTTGATTTGACAATCAAGGACAAGAAAGGAGTAGAGAATGTGGTTGCGGATCATTTATCCCGGTTAACTTTTACCGATAACACTGAATCCCAATCCATCAAGGATGAGTTCCCAGATGAACAGCTACTGGCAGTAAGTAGTCTGCCTTGGTATGCTGATGTGGTAAACTACCTGGTCACGGGTGAAACACCGACTCATTGGTCGAATCAAGATAGGAAACGGTTCCTCTCGTTTGCACGCCATTTTTTCTTTGATGACCCATACCTTTTCAAATACTGTGCTGATCAGGTCATCAGGCGTTGCGTACCCAACGAGGATATAACCGTTATCTTAGCGTCATGTCATTCTGAGGCATGCGGTGGCCATTTTGCGTCGCAGAAGACCGCACAAAAAGTGTTGCAAAGCGGTTTTTATTGGCCCACAGTCTTCAAAGATGCTTATTCCTTTTGTAAGACATGCCAACGCTGTCAAAAGCTTGGAACCATTTCTAAAAGGAATTCTATGCCTCTAACCCCTATCATCACAATTGAAATATTTGATTGTTGGGGCATAGATTTTATGGGCCCATTTCCCAAATCGAATAACTGTGAGTACATACTCCTTGCTGTGGAGTATGTATCGAAATGGGTAGAAGCGATACCAACGAGACGAAATGATCACAGAACAGTCATGTCATTTCTCAGAGAACATATTCTGTCTCGTTTTGGTACTCCGAAAGCTTTACTAAGTGACCAAGGCAAGCATTTCTGCAATAGGCCCTTGGAGTCACTTCTCAAGAAATACGGAGTCCATCATAAAATCGCTCTTGCTTATCATCCACAGTCAAATGGGCAAGCAGAATTGGCTAACCGAGAAATCAAGCATATTCTCGAGAAAACGGTTAGTTCCAATCGAAAAGACTGGGCATACAAATTGACTGACGCGTTATGGGCATACCGCACTGCCTATAAGACGAATCTTGGTATGTCCCCGTATAGACTAGTTTACGGGAAAGCTTGCCACCTTCCGGTTGAAATTGAACATAAAGCTTATTGGGCGACACGCTCATTGAACTTTGATATTCAAGAGGGAGGTCAGCTACGCAAGCTCCAACTTGCAGAGCTAGAGGAAATACGACGAGATGCGTATGACTCTGCAAAGTTGCATAAGGAAAAGTTGAAGGCTCGACACGATCGTACGATTTTTCGTAAATCATTTGAGCCGGGGCAGAAAGTGTTGCTATATGATTCTCGCCTCCATCTTTTCCCAGGAAAACTCCGTTCCCGGTGGACAGGCCCGTTCATCGTAAAGACTGTTTTTCCACATGGGGCGGTTGAGATTGTCAATCCCAAGAACGATGAGTGTTTCAAGGTCAATGGCCAAAGATTGAAGCCGTTTTTGGAGAATTTTCGCACTGAAGTGGAGCACATCCAGCTGGATGAGCCCACCTATTCCACCACTTAAAAATCTCAAGTGGAATTCCAACTTGTTGTTGTATTTCTTTTCTTTCCTTGCATTTTAGTTCTTTCTTTCTTTTGTGTTTAGTTGTTCTTTCTTTCGTAATTGTGATTTAGTTCTAATCCATTATTCCTTAAATCACTCTGCTGCAGGTGAATATGCGAGGTGATGATGTCCATTCTATTGGTTCATGGGCTGATTCCGAGTGCTGTTGTGGTACCTGGACTGAGGGTGAACCTACGCCCTGCCCCTTGCATCCTTATGATCCTGAGGTTCACACTCGAATCAATGGTTCCATCGGATATATCCCATTCGACCCTGCTCTCCTGGACATCAATCCGTTTGAGAATATGGATTTTCCTAATGAGGAGGAGTTGGATGACGAAGACGACCTGTACATGGGGAGAATGGTGGATGATGCCCTCATGGCCCAATGGGAAAACGATGATATGTGGGAGCCATGGGAAGATCATATCCTCCAGGATGTCGTCCCAGAACGCCACAATGCCGTCTTTGTTTTCGTGGATGATTTCCTCATGCTTGAGTTGGTCCCATACCGCTATGTGCACTTGAGCTATTTGCTTTTCAGGCTTCAATGCCCCTTGCCTGCTAGTGCATTTTGGGAATCTCTGCCGATAGTGAGGTTGGAACTTGGTCATTTTTTCTGTGTTTTGTTTGTTTCTGTTCCTTGTTTTTCCTTTCGTTTTTATTTCTTGTGTTCCAATATCTTGATGTCGTTTTGTTTATTTTCTTCTTTGTTTTTCTTTTCTTTGTCAGGATTGTCACTATGAATCTTCCATACCCACCTATTTTCCTTCCACATCAGCTCTTTCATGGCTTTTACATTCAACGGCCGCAGACTCCGCCACAAGAGGAATGTCCATTGCGCAATATCATTCCGTTATCTCTATCTCCATGCGGATCACCTCTTGACAATGCTATCACTTCCTTAGAGACTCCAGATTTGTTCGATGATGTCCTTGCTGCTTTCCGACTGTTCTGGGAAAGGGAATTATCGAGCCTGGACCCCGTTTTTGAAGATTTGGTGCGGCATGAAGCAATTGTGGAAGAGGATCTTTTCACACTCGAAGAATAGTGCCACACTCCAGTTGTTTTCATTCATTTCCTTTTTATGTTTATCAATTGGAGTGTAATCTTTGACAGACATGTTTTTGGTTTTAGTTTTATTTTAGTTTTCTTTAGTTAAATAAGGTTGAAATACCATTTGGGAGGTACTACTGTGTAGTTTGGATGTTTTTAAAAGGATTTATTTCTATCAAATTGCAATTTTTCGAGTGTAAGGATGAGTTTTTGGCTTACAGGCCCTATTTATGCACTGTTTTTCTTTCTGCTGTTTGTCCAGAATATTTTAGATCTGTTGGGGGTACTTATTTCATCCATTCTGTGATATCTTGGAATTTCCAAGTTCGATCGATCGAATGTATCTCGATCGATCGACGATTTCTTATCCTCGATCGCTTGAACACTTTCAATCGATCTAAGTTTCGATCGATCGAACGATCTCGATCGATCGATCTTTGTATTTAACCGAGGCTTCCAGCGTACATTTCCTCAGTATTTTCATCTCCTTCATCACTCTCGAGCGATTGAGCGCAGAGGAGCACACCCGAGGCGATTTTTGGTTTCCCTTCATTCCACTCGGTTATTCAAGGAGCTCTCCCTCCCCAGATCATCACCCTCAACTCCGGCATCCTCACCACTACACGCACCTCGAGGTAAGACCTCGAGTTCCCCCTTCACTTCACTTGATTCCATTTCTTATGGGAGTGCCCCCAGTGTGTTTTTACGCTTTTTCTTTGCTTGTTTGTCGTGTTTGGTTTGTGTTTGGGCCGTTTCTGTTCTCAGAAATGGTTCCTGCACATTCGCTGTTCTCGATCGATCGAGCTAGGTTCGATCGCTCGAACCTTGCACATTCTCAATCGATCGAGATAGTTTCGAGCGCTCGAACTTTGCCTTTTCTCAATCGATCGAACATAGTTCGATCGCTCGAAATCCAGCAGTTTCACTTTCTTTTCATTTTTATCTTGTTTTGATTTCTTTTCTGTTTCTCTTCTATTTTCAGGGGCCCACAATGAACCCTGTTACGGGTTACCACAGGGAGAAGCCCTTTGACCTTGCTATTCCTGATCCGGTCCCACACCATGGCTTCCGGAACACCCCAGACCGCCAGTGGTTCACGAGATACTTTCAGACTAGGCCGGTCATGCTAGAGCGACCACTCGAGACAGTCTGGCTCGATATTCCATGGTTTCTCGCCCGCATCCAGGCCATGCCACACTGGTACGATTTGCTCTCTCGGGCAAAGAGAGTGAATCTCGCATGGATTCGCGCAGCTTGCGCGACGATGATCAGAGATCCCGGTGCCGCATTCACACTACGATCATTCTTTCGCGGCCGGGAGATCGTGTTCAGCCCTGCTACCGTTTCCGCTGCTCTTGGAGTCCCTGAGGTGCCTGATTGTGTATGCCCACACCGTGACGGTACACCAGTGCTCTCACCTACTGCTGTGATCCGAGAGCTTACTGGAGGTGCATTACCGAGCTGGGATGGTAGGGCACGGATTGCTGATATTTACTTGACCGATGATTACCATATGCTCCACCTCGCGTTGAGCAACTGTTTATTGGTCACCTCCTACCGGGAGAAGATTGCCCCCTGGTATGCACATGTGTTATTTGCCATAGGGACGGGGTTGCCTGTTTGTTTGCCTCGCTTATATATTGACTTCATGAGGCACCCCACTCGCTACACTGCTGCCAAGAAGCACCTGAAAGGTGCTTGGGCTATACACAGAGTGATTGAGCATGCTGGCCTCCTTCCCTTACCTGGCGATGCGACATCACAGGCTCGCAGTCGTTTTGGTGAGGCTGCTTCTCGCCGCTCAGATGCTCAGAGGAGGAGGAGAAAGGGCAAGGGGAAGGCGAAAGTTGGAGGGAAGAGGAAGAGAGCTGACGGCACCGATACTGAGGGTGCGGCTTCTGGGACGCCCACTGAGGCTGAGGAGCCAGATTCGGAGGAGGATGATCCCGTTCAGGAGGTGGCACGTTTTGAGCTGAGACAGAGATCTCAGGCTCCAGCCCAGGGAGAGTCGTCATCTGCACCTCCCCCGACTATCCACGATCTATTATTGGAGGAGAGGGAGGCACGGATACGGCTTGAGGGTAAGATTGATCATATCTCTACCCTGCTGACTACACTGCTGGTCCAGCTTGGGTTTGACCCGTTTGTGCCCCCATCTGCTGCCACTGCACCACCACCTGCTGCTGATCCATCCCCTACTGTTGTTCCAGTTACCACTGCTGCTGATCCATCATCATCCGCTCCATCCACGACCGATCTTCCATCTACTTCTGCCGATATTCTGCCAGCCACCGCCCAGCCACAGCCTGCTCCCATCGACATCCCGTCTGATGTGGCTGAGGATGCTCCGTCTGGAGTTGATTAGTATTCTTAGGGGAGGTGGTGTTTCTGTATTTTTGTTTTTTGTTGGTGTTTTTGGTTTGGTTTGGTTGGACAGGTTGGTTTATGTTTTTATGTTTTTTTGTTTTGTGGTTGTTTTGGGCATGTATGGATATTACTACTGATATTTCATTTCTTTTGATTCCAGTGGTTCATGTTGTTGGATCATAGTTTTATTTGTTTTATCTATTGATCTGTGGTTTTGGAGATTGTGTTTTATATTTCTATGCCAGGTTGCTATGCTTCGTATCATCGCGTTACACTATACAGGTGATACCTATCTATTTTAATTGTTGAAAATCAACTTCTGGGACTATGTTGTTTTCAGTTGGGGGTAGGAGATAATAGATAGGTATACACCCGTGACGATTTAATTTTGCACTTGGATATGCTTTAAATTTAAAAACACAGTTTGTTAAAATTTTGAAATTTTGAAATTTTATTGGATCGTATTGATAGAATAACTCTGAATAATCGTTCCTGCTTGTTAATTAGGCAATGATACATTTGTAGTATTCTTATCTTTTTATGGATTAAATCCACGCGTTTTCTGTATCACTGAAATAAATTGCATTTGTAAAGCTAGTATGTACCCAATATTTGTGCACACTAATTGACAGCTATGTAGAAAACCTGAAAATTGAGTTAAAATGAATATTGTACGAAAAGAACAAGTAGTGGAAGCTAATAACCCTTTGTGAGTTTTTGAGCCAATCTTCATTTCTGAGGGAATTCTCATACATTGTCGAATGGTTTTTCTTGCATATACTTGTGAATGCGTTGTTAAGTCTCAGTTTTCTTTAAAAAGTTTTGACTGCTTGGTAGAGGAGAATGTTCAGGATTTACCAATTAAACTCAATGAACACTTAAGTGCTAAAAATTGAAAGTTGAGAAAATGATTCAAGCCATCGTATTACCCATTCCTTTACTTAATATAACCCACCTACATTCATTGATTCGTTTCACCCCTTGATCCCACCTCAGATAAATAGTTCCAATAAAAATCACAAGAATCCAAATCCTGGATTTATACCTTGACCTCATCGAACTGTTTGATAAATTTTATTGAGAATGAGTCATCAAAGTATGTGAAATGGAAGGAAGTTGTTGTGGGACATTCCAAAAAAAAAAAAAAAAAAAAAAAAAAAAAAAAAAATGAAAAATGATGATGATGAATGAAGGAGTTATATATATATAAAAAAAAAAAAAAAAAAAAAAAAAAAAAAAAAAGCATATGAAATGAATGGGAGATTGGGTGGAGAAAAGAATGAAGAATAAAAAGAGAAGTGGAAATTCCATCACATACTACAAAGCACACTCTTCTCTACAACACCCCCACCTACTAGATAAAAGCCATAATTCAAAGTCTTGAAGATTCTCAACAATTGATTTGAACATGAAAGTGTGAGTTGAGTTATCCACGGTATTTCGCTCCTCTAGTAAGTAGTATTCCATTCATGAGACTATACACTCTTAAATGTCCGTTTTTCATAGAGTCAGGTATGAAAGCATTAACACTTAGAATATCATCTTTATCAAAGCTTTCATACTATGTGCGATCATTATAGAGCAAGTTTCTGAGAGACGTTGTTTTTGAGTGTGACCAATGTGAGAATTGAGCTAAAACTGCAAGTTTTCAAAGTACAATAATCTAGATAACTCTTAATAAGGGTTGGACGCATGGTTGTTGATTCCACACACACACGGGTGCATGATGGTAATACATTTGTATATTTTACTTGGTGATATAGGGGAATATGGGGATCTCTTTCATGGGTTGATAGAGGATATTATATCCTTGTAGAGTTGAATTAACAGTTTAATGGGGGGAGATGTCATAGGTTATTCTAATCTTTTTGAGCTTAAAATTGGAATTTTGTGGGTATATTCACTGCAAACCTTCACGAGACAACACTCGTCCACTAGGGGGAACCTAGGGGTTTAACGGCTTGTTGCATTCGCTAAATGCAACCGCGATTCCTGCGAAAGTGAGTTAGGATTTTTCTCTCTATTTTAGTTTAGGTTGTTTCTAGTTTTCCTTTGTTTTCTTAGTTGTGGTAGTATTAGTTTAGGAGTTTTTATTTTATTTTATTTTCGCTTTATCGCTAGGGACTAGCAATAAGCTAGTTGGGGGTTGTGCAAAGCGGGGGTATTTGTAAAATACAACCGCGCTAAAAGAAAGAATTGCATTAGTTTTGATCACAACTTCCCGTTTTATCTGCAATTTGAATTACAATGCTAGTTTTAGACAATATGATTAATCTATGATAAGTTGTATTGTTTTAGCTACTATTTGTGCAGGTGAATGCTGCTGTATAAAAGACTGAAAGATTTGATAAAAAGGAGATGCTTTGTTTCAAAGAAGAAAGATTGAAGAAGAATTGCAGAGTTCGAGCGATCGACATAGTTCGAGCGATCGAGTTTTCGATCGATCGACGAAAGTTAAAGCGCTCGAATATTCAAGACGTTAGATCGATCGAGAAAGTTTCGATCGATCGAAAGTCCCTTTTATCAGATTATACGCGCATGCAGCAGTTGCGGGTTTTTAACCCTAGCTCTTAGGTTTACTATATATCTTCTTGTTGTATACGTCCAGAGGGGACGCCCAAACTTTGTTTTATCAGTTTTAGATAAAGAAGAGAGAGTTTTACCTTGGTTTTTGTAGGTTTCATTGAAGATTTAGCATTGTGACCTAGATTTCTTTAGTTAATACAAGTTATCTTCATTCCAGGTTCTTGATCTATTGTTTATTTGTTTTCTGCACTTAGTTAATCGTAGTATACTTATTAATCTTGAGTAGTTTTATGTTAATTAGATCGTACTCACTAGTTTTATAGTTTTAATGCAAAACTTTCAAACAAACATTGTTTCAATGAACTTTTACGTTAAATATCAATTTGTGGTACTTCAGACAATGTCTGAGTAGTCCTAGGGTTGGGAAATCGCGATGAAATCGTGATTTCTGGCCTCTGCCATGCAATATTTTTTTCCCTGTGTTCGATCGATCGAAAGTATGTCGATCGATCGGGACAGTGACTTAGTCGATCGATCGAGGAAATATCGATCGATCGAGAGATGAAGATATTCGATCGATCGAAAGCGCGTCGATCGATCGAGGATTCTGATTCTTGAGAACACCCAAAACAGTATTCTAAGACTTTCTGTTTTAAGGATTTGTTATCAAATTGTCCCTAAATGCTCAGTTTGTCAAAACAGTCTTTAAACTTAAGGCCTTAAGGCATTTTCTTTCAATATATTTTGCAAACCACCCTCAATGCCAACACCATTGTAGGTGAGAGTCTTAACTATTGGATTAAACCGTCTTCATGTATTCCAAACTTAATTGTGATGATGTAGTCCCGGTCATGAAAGGGCTATTGATTCTATATCTTTAGAGAAGTACAGAATACTGTAGTAGGTGTACTCCTTTGAGCTTAATTGCAATTGCATGGTGGAAGGTTAGGTCACAGTGGATTCGCGTGATCCCAACATTTTCTCTTACTAAGAAGAACCGTTTCTTTTAGAATCTTGCTTAGTTAGTTAATTGTGAGTTAAGTTAATTTAGTTGTCTTTAATTCTAGTAGTTGTTAACTGTGGAACTTTGTGTTCTACACTTCATTTTAAATATTGATTTTTGTTCTCTCTTTAGAGTCTAATCTAGGTAGTTTAATTCAACACCTTCCCTGTGGGATCGACGTGGACTTAATCCAGTTACTACTTGCACGTCTACCTACACTTGGGTATTGCACACAAGCGCACACAGAAAAATTATCGTGTCAATGGCCATAACTCCCTCTACAAAAAATCGGATTTGCGATCCGTTTGATGTTTTGGAAACTAGATTCAAATACCTTTCCACCCATATAAGATTCAACATTTAATTATTTTCCAATTGGTTGGGGCATTGCTTTAAAGATGTCCTTCTTAAATTTTATTTCCAAAACTTTAACTTTTAGAGTTTGTTTGAGCCCCTATGAGTGTGAGATCAAGATGCCTTACAATGATGGTCCTAGACTTCAACCAAGAATAAAATATCTTCAAGTCTTCAAGCTTGATCCTTTTTGAGCTCCTTGTAATCTTGATCTACATCAATTAAATCTCATACACACAAAGATGTTAAAACATTGATACAAAATTAATACATCATGAGATTATATATGAGCATAAAAATGACTATGCTAATAACAAGGAATGAATCAATATGAATCATGTAATTATCATAGCATATTTGACATCATCAAAACAAAATTAATTATGCCTTAATATACCTTAAGGCTAACAGTACGCTTTTATCCGGTAATGAAACCGATGTCGTGGAAGGCACACCTCTTCCACGTATCCCGTACACTAGTTGGGCCTTCCTCCATACCAGGTACTGTGTCCTGGTTGGGCCTTCCTCCATACCAGACACCACATTATTAATTGTTAAAATCCTCAAACTTCGAGGAGCTTACCCCCGGACGGAATTGCACTAAACCCCCCTTTGACCCACATAACACAAAACATGCTCATATAAACATTTGTACGTGCATTCATAGCATTTTCATGTGCATAATTAACGTGCATACATAATGCATGAATTTTGTCCGGATCCAAAATATCAAGTTCAATGGTTAAAACATGGAATTTCCTATAATTCATAGGCTTAGAATTCATTCCTCGTGCAAACGTCCTATAGTTTTGAAGGATGAACTAGGGGTTCGATTTGACGTCGGATCTTGAATTTCAAGCGATTCCTACAAGTTTATACACATTTACCCCAAAATTCTAACGTTAGGATTTTTATAAAAATCTAACCAAACATGGCCTAATATATATATCAAAACGTAGGTTTTACCTCCACGAGTTCAAATCTCAAATTTGGAGAAAAACAGATGGACGAAAGGTCGTCAAACGGCGTCACAAAACCCGTAGCAACCCAATCTCCCTTTCTCTCTCTCTCCCAAGATATTATATGACTTTTGTATCTAATGACAATTTCATCCCCTCCTTTTTATAGGAAAACTCTGCGAAAATTATGTTTACCTCCACGTGAGTTTCTTAAACTTCTAGTTAACTCCTGAAACGTTGCACACATCCATTTTATGACTTCACGAGTGAAAGTTATAAATTTTAGAAGTTTTCGACTAAGTCCCGTTTGGGTCCAAAAATACGTCCGAAAACTAAATTTTGTGGAATCTCTACACAACCTACCTTTAATATGACGTATCACTCACGTTCTCACCACGGTTCTCAAAATGATATCTAACGTTATCAAGATTATCAGAATTTTACTCTACACATGTCACACCCGTTCCAAAATTTCATACTTTTATCGTACATGTTTGGAAAGTTGTGAGTATATTAATGTTATTTGATAATTGGATTGAGTTGAGGTTGACTGTGAGTCAACAGTAAGGTGTCAGTGAGGACACGAGAACATGGCCTTTCATTTTGCATTGGCACGGTTAAATGGCATTTATGTGATTTAAGTGTTAATTGAATTATCTGGTATTTGATGAATAGTGTATTACACCGGTGTAGTATGATTTCTGATATTTGGATATGATAGTATTATCTTGAGAACTGTGGTGAGAACGTGAGAGATGCGTTAATTAAAAGGTAGGTTGTGTAGAGATTCCACAGAATTTAGTTTTCGGACGTGATTTTTGGACCCAAACGAAACCTAGCCGAAAACTTTTGAAATTTATAGTTTTCACTTGTAAAGTTGTGAAATGGATGTGCGTAAAGTTTCGAGAGCTAATTAGAAGTTTGAGGAACTTGCGGGGAGGTAAACACGATTTCCGAGAAGTTTTTCTATAAATAGTGGAGGATAAGATTTCATTTCTCAAACTTTCCAAAAATATCTAGAGAGAGGAGAGAGAAAGGAGATTTGGTTGCTCCGGGCTTCGCGACGCCGATAGACGACCTTTCGTTTGTCAGATTTTCACCAAATTCAAGATTTGAACTCGTGGAGGTAAAACCTACGTTTTGGTACTACTTAGGTCATGTTTGGCCAAGTTTTGTTAAAATCTTAATTTTGGACTTTTGGGAAAAATCAGGTAAAACTTATAGGAATCGTACCAAATTCGAAATCCGACGTTTATTTAGCCCCCTAGACGATCCTTCAAAGTTTGAAGAGATTCGCACGAGGTATGAATTCTAGATCTATGAAATATATGGATTTTCATGTTTTGGACATCACTTTTGATATTCTTGGATCCGGGCGAAATTCATGTATTAGCTAGGCCCGTTAATTATGCACGTGAAATTATGATAAAAGCACGTATAACTGTTTATGTGAGCATGTTATGTGTCTACTTGGGTCAAAGGGGAGTTTGGTGCAAATTCATTCGGAGTAAGCTCCTCGAACCTTGAGGATTGTGATCTTGTTGAAATTGGAATTTGTGGTGGTGTCTGGATTGGAGGTGGGCCCAACCAGTACACGGTACCTGGTATGGAGGAAGGCCCAACCAGTGTACGAGATGCGTGGGAGAGGTGGGCCTCCTACGGCATCGACCGGATGAATGCGTACCACTCACCCCAGAGACTATTTCTATGTGTTTTAGATGCTTAAACCATGAATTGTCATATAAGCATACATTTAGAATTGTACGCTCAGCATATAGCTGAGCAGTGGAGATGTACTCCATTGCAGGTAAAAAGAAAGACAAGAAGAAGTGTGCGGAGTGAGGCCGATGAACGCCGGGGAATCGCCTTTGTAAATGTTTTGTTTTTAAATCCTAAAACTTGTATAAGGATTTGAGTATTGTAGTATGTTGTAATAGAAACATGTATTAGCTTCTATAGTATTGTAATCGTGAAATTGAACATCTGTAGTTATGTTTTAATGCGTTAAATCAGTTATGATTGCACCACGGTGGGTGTTGAGAGGTATGAGTTGTGAATATTTCAACACAGGGCTGTTAGCAGGGGAGCAGTCGACTGAACCCCCTGATCAGTCGACTGGATCTCGTGTATTTGGGATACTGTAAGTGTATATCAGAGTAGCAGTCGACTGAACCCCTTGGGCAGTCGACTGAACACTGTAGAATTTTAGCTACTGATCCAAATAGTAACCAATGCAGTCGACTGGGTTCCCTGATCAGTCGACTGAACCCCTGATGAGCAATGATGTATTTTTGGTTCTGCTTAACACTGTCGACTGGGCAGTCGACTGGACCTCTGTTGTGGATTTAGGGTTTTAGTTTCTGTCAGACTCAGTCGACGTAGTAGTCGACTGGACCCTAGTGCAGTCGACTGGGCAGTCGACTGAACCTCTGTTTTCAAATATTTTCTTTTGAATGTGTTCTCAATGGCCAAAACTTTTTATAACTCAAATTTCAATGTACTTTACAAACGCAGAGGGGAACGTTTCCTAAGTTTTAAACTACCAGGGTTGTTTTATGGAAGTTCTTTCCGCTGCGTATTATTAGATGTTGTTGGATGAGCCTTGGTGGCGTGCCACGTGTCCTATTTCCACGCGTAGTGGGATGGGTCGTGACATTTATTGGTATCAGAGCTAGAGGTAACAAAACTTTGGGAACGTTCGACGACGAGTGGAGTGTTGAGTGAATTGCCACATGTTTTCAATTGCATTCATGCATCTTAGAGATGTTTGATGCATATGGATGTTGTTTTACATACATACTATTGTTATTGTTGTACATGCATAGTGTTTATGCATTGAGAACTACAGGATTGTAATCATGAGTGACGAAGAACGAGAATTATCGCTACATACTCGCCGAATGAATGAAATGGCAGAGATGATGGGGAACATGGGAGAGATGATACGAAATATAGCGGACAGATTACCTCCAACACCTCCATTGGAGCCAGAACCGATAGTTGTAGTACATGCGCCTGAAAATAGGGGTATGAGGTCAATATCAGAACAGTTTGCCCAGAAGAAACCGATGGAATTTCATGGGACACCCGACCCAACGCTCGCAGAACATTGGATCATGGATATGGAGAGAATTTTCCGATCGATTCCGATGACCGATAAGGAGAAAATTGAGAATGCCAGTGATGTGCTGAAGGGTGAAGCCCAGAACTGGTGGGTGAATGTACTAGATCAAGGGGCACCGATTACTTGGGAAGGGTTCAAGGCGGAATTCAATCGCCGGTTCTTTCCACGAGCCGCCTACAATGCAAAGAAGAGAGAATTTGATAACTTGAGGCAGGGAGATATGACTGTAACCGAATATACTTCCAAGTATAATGCGTTGTTGAGATTTGGTAAAGGTTCTGTGCCAGGAGAGGAAGAAAGGGCAAGGAAATTTGAAGAAGGCTTAAGGGAAAATATCCGGTTGAGGGTAGAAACTTACGAACACTCGACTGTTGCAGCAGTACAGCAGACGGCACTAGTAGCCGAAAGTGGAATAGAGAGATCGAGACAAAATCACCAAGGAAAGCGAAGTCATGAGGGTGGTGACCGAAGTCAAGGTGGATCTTTTAAGAGGCCGTTTTCACGAAGCTCTAGTTCGGGTTTTAATGATTCTAAGAGAATACCCAGTAACATACCGTTGTGTTCACTCTGCAACCGACCACACACCGGTCGATGTTTTCTGACCAACTTTCAGAATAGATCTACAGGGGGAAACAGTGTGAGTTCTGCGACTCATTCGCAACTCAAGTGTTTTGACTGTGGTACCTTGGGACACCGAGCGAAGGATTGCCCAAAGAAGCGTTCTCAACAAGGGGCAAGTTCTATGGCTTCTAGTGGTTCGAAGCCTAAGCAGTTTAGTGACAGGGGACAAAGGACGGAGCAACGTCAGGGAAGATCATTCCAGATGAACCCTGGAGACGTGGCTGCTACTGATACAGTGGTCTCAGGTATGGTGCTTGTATGTTCGCACTTAGCACGCATACTCGTTGATTCGGGATCTACGCATTCGTTTGTATCTTATAACTTTGTGGAACATTTAACTGTTAAGTCCGCGCCACTAGGATATGAATTATCCATTGCCGTGCCACTTAGTAAGTCAGTAGTGACATCTACTATATATAAGAACTGTGAAATCAAACTAGGCGAGAAGTTGATGACTGTAGACCTTATACCGATCGTAATGAACCATTTCGATGTGATATTGGGGATGGATTGGTTAGCCCTTAACCAAGCTACGATAGATTGTGAACGGAAAGAGGTTAATTTTCGATCACCGATACATGGGAACTTTTGTTTTCAAGGGAGTGGGGTTACACCGCCGCCGTACTTGATTTCAGCTATCCGAGCAGGAAAATTATTGAAAAAGGGATGTCAGGGATTTCTATGTTCAGTGACTGACGTCTCAGCAACCGAATTAAAAGTGGAAGACATTCCGATAGTACGAGAATATCCAGATGTATTTCCTGATGAGCTACCAGATGTCCTTATTGAGAGAGAGGTCGAGTTCACTATTGAGGTTATACCAGACTCAAGGCCGGTATCCAAAGCACCGTATAGAATGGCACCAGTAGAATTGAAGGAACTGAAAGTTCAATTGCAAGAGTTACTTGACAAAGGTTTCATTCGACCAAGTGTATCACCGTGGGGAGCTCCAGTATTGTTTGTGAAGAAGAAAGATGGCTCCATGCGTATGTGTGTTGATTACCGGGAACTGAACAAATTGACAATCAAGAACAAGTATCCACTACCCAGAATTGATGACTTATTTGATCAACTTCGTGGGGCACAAGTATTCTCCAAGATAGACCTAAGATCGGGTTATCATCAGTTGAAAGTGAAGGCCGAAGATGTTGAGAAAACAGCTTTCAGAACGCGTTATGGACATTATGAGTTCTTAGTTATGCCATTTGGGGTTACTAATGCACCAGCTGCGTTCATGGATCTTATGAACCGAGTCTTTAAGGACTATTTGGATGATTTTGTGATAGTGTTCATCGACGATATTCTTGTTTATTCACCGAGTGAGATAGAACACGAGAACCACTTGAGGTTGATACTTCAGAGATTACGAGAAAAATAATTGTTTGGGAAATTCAAGAAATGTGAATTTTGGTTACCTAGCGTTACTTTTCTTGGTCACGTGATTGACAAGAATGGAGTATCGGTTGATCCTCACAAAATAGAAGCTGTATTAAATTGGCAAAGACCGACCTCCGTATCCGAAATTCGAAGTTTCTTGGGATTAGCGGGATACTACCGCCGTTTTATCGAACATTTCTCAAAGATTTCATTGCCTATGACAAGGTTAATGAGGAAGGGAGTTACATTTGAATGGAGTCAGGAATGCGAGGACAGTTTTCAAGAATTGAAGTCACGGTTGACGAGAGCACCTATTTTGACAATACCATCCGGAACCGAAGGATTTGTGATCTATAGTGATGCTTCACACAAAGGGTTGGGATGTGTGCTTATGCAAGGTGGTAAAGTGATTGCTTATGCATCTAGACAGTTGAAGACACATGAGATTAATTATCCGACTCATGATCTGGAATTAGCTGCAGTAATTCATGCCTTGAAGATTTGGAGACATTATTTGTACGGAGAAAAGTGTGAGATATTCACGGATCATAAGAGTTTGAAATATATTTTCACCCAACGGGACTTGAATATGAGACAGCGAAGATGGTTGGAATTAATGAAGGATTACGATCTTTCGATTGAGTATCATCCGGGGAAGGCGAATGTAGTAGCCGACGCATTAAGCCGGAAGACGCCGAGGAATTTAGCCGACGAGCTAACGCAACAAAAGGAACTAGTAAAGGAAATGGGACGCATAGAATTGGATGTAATTCCAGGGACCAACGATGGCTTAATGATGGCGATTGTAGCACACCCAGATATTATAAATGAAATCAAGAGGGAACAGTTTCATGATGTTTACTTGTGTAAGATGAGAGATGAGATATCTTTGGGAAAGCGACCTGGTTTTGTATTAGAACAAGGAACGTTGAAACTGGGAAATCGGTTATGTGTACCGAATGTGAAGGACATAAAGGAACGACTTTTAGAAGAAGCTCATAGTACGAAATATTCAGTACACCCGGGGAGTAATAAGATGTACAGAAACTTGAGAGAAAACTTTTGGTGGAAGGGTATGAAGCGTGAAGTTGCCAAGTTTGTATCCGAATGTTCGGCATGTCAACAAGTCAAGGCAGAGAGACAAGTACCCGCGGGGTTACTACAACCTTTGCCAGTGTCGGAATGGAAATGGGATGAGATTACGATGGACTTTGTTTCAGGATTTCCACGATCAATCAATAAGAATGATAAGATTTGGGTTATAGTTGACCGATTAACAAAGTCAGCTCATTTTCTACCGATCAAGACGACTAAACCGTCCAAGTTAGCGGAATTGTATGTGAAAGAGATTGTAAGACTACATGGAGTCCCAGCTGTGATTGTGTCAGATCGTGATAGTAGTTTTACGTCAAGGTTTTGGGGAAGTTTGCAAGAAGCTATGGGTACGAAATTGAGTTTCAGTACTGCATTTCATCCTCAGACCGATGGGCAGTCAGAACGCATGATTCAGACGTTAGAGGATATGTTGAGACTTTGTGTATTAGATTTTGGGAACGATTGGGAGCACCACTTGCCGTTGATTGAATTTGCTTATAATAACGGATTTCAGTCAAGTATCGGGATGGCACCGTATGAAGCTTTGTATGGGCGTAAATGTCGATCACCAGTTTGTTGGACCGAAGTTGGAGAAAGGAAGTTGTTAGGACCTGAGTTAATACAGGTGACTACTGAGAAAGTGAAGTTGATTCAAGAGCGACTTAAGGTAGCTCAGAGCCGATATAAGAGTTACGCGGATTCTAAGCGACGACCGATGAATTTTGAAGTAGGAGATTTCGTATATTTGCGAGTATCGCCTTCAAAAGGCATTGTACGATTTGGGAAGAGGGGAAAGCTCAATCCGAGATTCATAGGACCTTTTGAAATCCTAGAGAGGGTTGGTCCAGTAGCTTATCGTTTGGCCTTGTCATCAGAGTTGGAATATGTGCACAATGTGTTTCACGTGTCTATGTTGAGACGTTGTATGACTGACACGAGTAAGATCATTGTACCTGAACCGTTGCAAATTCAGGGAGACTTGACTTATGTGGAACAACCAGTGGAGATTCTAGATCGCAAAGAACAGGTTTTGAGAACCAAGACTATTCCAATGGTGAAAGTACTATGGCGTAGTCATACAGTAGAAGAAGCTACATGGGAAAGTGAGGAAGACATGCGGAATGAGTATCCGTACCTGTTCGACGCTTGAGGTACAAGTTTGGGGACAAACTTCCTTTTTGGAGGGGAGAGTTGTCACACCCGTTCCAAAATTTCATACTTTTATCGTACATGTTTGGAAAGTTGTGAGTATATCAATGTTATTTGATAATTGGATTGAGTTGAGGTTGACTGTGAGTCAACAGTAAGGTGTCAGTGAGGACACGAGAACATGGCCTTTCATTTTGCATTGGCACGGTTAAATGGCATTTATGTGATTTAAGTGTTAATTGAATTATCTGGTATTTGATGAATAGTGTATTACACCGGTGTAGTATGATTTCTGATATTTGGATATGATAGTATTATCTTGAGAACTGTGGTGAGAACGTGAGAGATGCGTTAATTAAAAGGTAGGTTGTGTAGAGATTCCACAGAATTTAGTTTTCGGACGTGATTTTTGGACCCAAACGAAACCTAGCCGAAAACTTTTGAAATTTATAGTTTTCACTTGTAAAGTTGTGAAATGGATGTGCGTAAAGTTTCGAGAGCTAATTAGAAGTTTGAGGAACTTGCGGGGAGGTAAACACGATTTCCGAGAAGTTTTTCTATAAATAGTGGAGGATAAGATTTCATTTCTCAAACTTTCCAAAAATATCTAGAGAGAGGAGAGAGAAAGGAGATTTGGTTGCTCCGGGCTTCGCGACGCCGATAGACGACCTTTCGTTTGTCAGATTTTCACCAAATTCAAGATTTGAACTCGTGGAGGTAAAACCTACGTTTTGGTACTACTTAGGTCATGTTTGGCCAAGTTTTGTTAAAATCTTAATTTTGGACTTTTGGGAAAAATCAGGTAAAACTTATAGGAATCGTACCAAATTCGAAATCCGACGTTTATTTAGCCCCCTAGACGATCCTTCAAAGTTTGAAGAGATTCGCACGAGGTATGAATTCTAGATCTATGAAATATATGGATTTTCATGTTTTGGACATCACTTTTGATATTCTTGGATCCGGGCGAAATTCATGTATTAGCTAGGCCCGTTAATTATGCACGTGAAATTATGATAAAAGCACGTATAACTGTTTATGTGAGCATGTTATGTGTCTACTTGGGTCAAAGGGGAGTTTGGTGCAAATTCATTCGGAGTAAGCTCCTCGAACCTTGAGGATTGTGATCTTGTTGAAATTGGAATTTGTGGTGGTGTCTGGATTGGAGGTGGGCCCAACCAGTACACGGTACCTGGTATGGAGGAAGGCCCAACCAGTGTACGAGATGCGTGGGAGAGGTGGGCCTCCTACGGCATCGACCGGATGAATGCGTACCACTCACCCCAGAGACTATTTCTATGTGTTTTAGATGCTTAAACCATGAATTGTCATATAAGCATACATTTAGAATTGTACGCTCAGCATATAGCTGAGCAGTGGAGATGTACTCCATTGCAGGTAAAAAGAAAGACAAGAAGAAGTGTGCGGAGTGAGGCCGATGAACGCCGGGGAATCGCCTTTGTAAATGTTTTGTTTTTAAATCCTAAAACTTGTATAAGGATTTGAGTATTGTAGTATGTTGTAATAGAAACATGTATTAGCTTCTATAGTATTGTAATCGTGAAATTGAACATCTGTAGTTATGTTTTAATGCGTTAAATCAGTTATGATTGCACCACGGTGGGTGTTGAGAGGTATGAGTTGTGAATATTTCAACACAGGGCTGTTAGCAGGGGAGCAGTCGACTGAACCCCCTGATCAGTCGACTGGATCTCGTGTATTTGGGATACTGTAAGTGTATATCAGAGTAGCAGTCGACTGAACCCCTTGGGCAGTCGACTGAACACTGTAGAATTTTAGCTACTGATCCAAATAGTAACCAATGCAGTCGACTGGGTTCCCTGATCAGTCGACTGAACCCCTGATGAGCAATGATGTATTTTTGGTTCTGCTTAACACAGTCGACTGGGCAGTCGACTGGACCTCTGTTGTGGATTTAGGGTTTTAGTTTCTGTCAGACTCAGTCGACGTAGTAGTCGACTGGACCCTAGTGCAGTCGACTGGGCAGTCGACTGAACCTCTGTTTTCAAATATTTTCTTTTGAATGTGTTCTCAATGGCCAAAACTTTTTATAACTCAAATTTCAATGTACTTTACAAACGCAGAGGGGAACGTTTCCTAAGTTTTAAACTACCAGGGTTGTTTTATGGAAGTTCTTTCCGCTGCGTATTATTAGATGTTGTTGGATGAGCCTTGGTGGCGTGCCACGTGTCCTATTTCCACGCGTAGTGGGATGGGTCGTGACAACACAGGTACATTAACTATCCATAAAATACCAGATAAGTCAAATAACATCTAAATCATGTAACTGTCATTTAATCATACGGATGCCTCATGATTCTCCAATTACTGTGTCCTCAACCGACACTCCACCGTTGACTACAGTCAACTACTTATCTCAATTATCAAATAATATTGATAATTTATGAAATTCGAATATGCATTTATAAAACAATGATTTTTTTTTTCTGGAACAGACATGACAAACATGTTCTCCCAAAGGGTGAGATCTGACTCCATTCGCCTAATCCTAAAAATTGTTGCAAGTTTAGTTTAAGAACCTTTTCAATTGGATGTTTAAACTATTTTTCTCAATGGAGAACTAGACGAAGAGATTATTATGGATTAGCCCATTGGTTTTATGACCAAAGGGAATGAGTGGAAAAGTATTCCGTCTCAAATGTACCATTTATTATCTCAAGCTAGCAATCATCTAAGCTTTGGTAAAATGTGTGTACATTAAATGGTCCAAGAAAAGTGTTCTAACTCTTTGTATGTTAACGACATCCTTCTAGCTGAGAATGAGTTGAGTTCCATTGTTTCCACTTGAGAGTAGTAGTTGTCTGAGTTTAAGATTGAGGACATAGGTGATACAAACTATGTGTTAGGAGTTTAGATTATGAGATATTGTTCTAGAAGCTCCTCTGTTTGTCTCGAGGGACTTACAAGATGAAGGTTCTTGAACGTTTTCACATGAAAAGCTTAAAACTCATTGACATCCTAATTTTTAAAAGGGACACACCTTGACTTTAGATCAATGTCTTAAGAATAATGAGAAAAGAAAACAAAATTTCCAGTTTTCCATATGCATCCACATTAGAGATTCTGAAGTATATTATGTTGTGTACTCGGTCAGATGTTTGTTATGTGGTTGGTTTAATTAGTCGTTGCATTAGCAGCCCTGGTCCTCCCACTAGAGAATAGTGAAGACGATCTTGTGATATGTTAACAGGACTGTGAACCTCGCCTTATGTTGTTCGCAATAGAAGCATAGTTTGTGGTGTGTTGTCACACCCGTTTCGGAAAATCATTGGTTTTTAGTGCATAAATTTAATTTCAAGGGTTTTCAATGTCATTTGAAAATTTAAATGAGGTTGACTGTGGTCAACGGTGAGGTGTCAGTAAGGGCACGAGGAAATTGGTAATTAAGATTTTCATTGGCACGAGTAAATGACATTTATATGATTTAAATGTTATTTGACTTATCTGGTATTTTTGTGAATAGTGAATTATACCTGTGTAGTATAGTTTCTGGTAATCTCAATATTATTATATATCATTTTGAGAACTGTGGTGAGAACGTGAGTGACACGTTAAATAAAAAAGTAGGTGGTGTAGAGATTCCACATAATTGAGTTTTCGGACGTTATTTTGGACCCAAACGAGACTTAGTCGAAAACTTCTGAAATTTATAATTTTCACTCGTAAAGACATAAAATGGACGTGTGCGAAGTTTCATGGGTTAATTAGAAGTTTTGATGGGTTAATTAGAAGTTTTGAGAAACTTACGGGGAGGTAAACACAATTTCCGAGAAGATTTTCTATAAATAATGGAGGATAAGATTTCATTCTCCAAAAGTTGAAAAAATATCTAGAGAGAGAGGAGAGAGAAGGGAGATTGTTGCCACGGGTTTTGCGACGACGATCGGCGACCTTTCGTCTGTCAGTTTTTCACCAAATTCAAGATTTGAACTCGTGAAGGTAAGATCTACGTTTTGATACTACTTAGGCTGTGTTTGGCCAATTTTTGTAAAAATCTTAATTCTAGACTTTTAGGAAAAACAGGTATAAACTTGTAGGAATTGTCTCAAATTCGAAATCCGACGATTGATTAGCCTCCTAGTCGATCCTTCAAAGTTTGGGGAAAATCGCACGAGGTATGAAGTTCTAACTTGTGAAATATAGAGAAATACATATTTTATATTTTGACGACGAAATTGAGATCTGGGCAAAATCCATGTATCACTTGTAGGCCCGTTAATTATGCCACGCTAAATTGTGAAAAACATGTCTAAATTTACGCGAGCACGTTGAGTTGTCTATGTGGGTCAAAGGGGGGTCTTATACAAATTCATGCCGGAGTAAGCTTTTCGTTGTTTGAGAATTTTAGTAGCGACGGCTACTGTGCATGGTTTAAGGCGTGGACTTGCCATGGCACTTGTGGGATGTAATGGTTGTAGACTTGGACTAGCCATTGACATCGCGATTTAAGGCTTGGACTTGCCGCTACCGGATGAAGGCGTATTTTTCTCCCTAGAGACTATTGCTATAATTTATTAGATTAAAGCATGTTTTGTTATATATTGCATATGTTAGACTTGTGCACTCAGTATATAGCTGAACAGTGGAGATTTACTCCATTGCAGGTAAGAAGAAAGACAAGATGAAGCGTGATGAGTGAGGCCGAGGAACCACAATTGTATATGTTTTTGTTTTAAATCCTAGACTTGTGTAAGGATTGACAAATTGTAAAATGTTGTAATAGGATCATGGATTAGTTCCGTAGTATGATAATCTTGTAATTAAACTCCTGTAGTTGTGTTTTAAAATGTTGCAATTCAGTGGTAGTTGTAGTTGTTGTTGATGTGGAGAAACATGAGTTGTAATATTTCACACAGGGCTGCCCAGCAGGGGAGCAGTCGACTGGGCCCTGGATCAGTCGACTGAATTCCGTAGGATTTAGACAGTGAATAGTAATAGGAGCAGTCAACTGGACCCTACATCAGTCGACTGGACCACTGTAGATTTTAGCTACTGATCCAAATAGTAACCAATGCAGTCGACTGGGTTCCCTGATCAGTCGACTGGACCTCTGTTGAGAAATGTGAGTTTTGGTTTCTGCCAGGCACAGTCGACTGGACCCTAGCACAGTTGACTGAACCTCTGTTTTTAAAACTATGTTCCTTTTGACAGGTTTCAATTGAACAAAACTTTTTATAACTCTGATTTTAATGGATTTTGATAATGTTTTTCCGCTACTATTTGACTTTAATGGAACTGGATAAGCCTTGATGGCGTGCCACGTGTCCTATTTCCGCGCGTAGCGGGATGGGTCGTGACATGTGCTTACCAGCTATTTGAAAAGCTATTTTGGTTGATGATTTTTTGTAGTGGCTAGGCTCTTCACCTCATAGTGATGAGGTTTTGCTCATCTACGGTGAAAGCACGTAAGCTTGAGCATAAGCAAAAGACCTCAAAAATCATTCTAGCACGTGGACATTCGTTTTTGTCACATTTGAAATTTTGCACAAAGGGAAGTTGTCTTGAGGCACATCTCCATTGGGGGATTTAATGTGCTTAGATATTTTATTGTGGTATTGATATTATTATTCAAGTTTTATTATCAGTTAATAATAAACTAGTTGGTTTCCATATGTATATTTATTATATGAATTAAATGAATACACATTTCTAATATGTCACCAGGCTTGAATCAACCTGCTCACACGTGTGATTCGCCTTGACGCCGAGATAACGAACTAGGACATATGTGTGCATAGCACTTAGATGGCGAGCAAGATGAAACATTTGTGTTCATGGCACTTACATAGCTAGGACATGTGTGTCCATAGCGCTTAAAAAGCGAGCTAGAACACTTATATCTATTCAGTGTAAGAACAGCGAGCTAGATATAAACCCTAATTATTTCTATATGTCGCCTTAGATGGAGCTTAGATAAGACCTTTATATTTGGTTGAACATAGAGACATCCATGACTCTATGTAGCCTATTTACAGCCGAATGTGAGTTTTCAGACGGGCGCTAAGAGGAGAGACTATGCTGGGAAGCACATGTTAGACGTTTTGTATAACGTCTAGATTAAGATTCGTATAACATAGAGTGACATGCTCATTTTTATGGAAGAACGCCATAGCATACATTTCATACTGTATATACTTTTGCGATCAACTGTGGAGCAGTGAATGGATTCCTCTTCATTGTTGTGTTAGCCACGTAGCATATCCAAGGCATTGGTTGTCCTACAAACTGTTGCCTTCATGACTTGAGACTATGTCATGAAGAGGACGCTTGATGACAACTACTTTAGCATGCTATCCTAGGACGAAGAGAAGATTATGTTCTATGGGGTGTGTCTGGGCAAGCGGTCAAGTTAGTCGCATTGACACGTGGGCTCAGGGAAGACCATTCAATAACACACTATGTTTTGTGACTCATTATTAGGTATGCGACAGTCGTATTTTGTTACTAATATGTCATGAGTACATTACATTAAGGTGGTGCAGCACTTCTTTTCACCGAGGGATTGAGAATGCTATGTCCGGTGTAGTTGAACTGTCTAAGGCATACATGAGAAGCTTCCGAGTGATATGTCTTGCTAGTTATGGTGATGACTTGGCATTACACTTCTGTCGCTGTACTTTTTTTTCGTAAGGTTGCACATTCTATTTCCTTGTATGAAGAGATGAGAAGTTCTATTTTGAGAGATTGTTTTAGTAACAAGCCCTATGTGGATAAGTGAGAGATGTAAGAAATATTGTGGGGTAATTGGTACACCCACATACATTGGATCGGGTCCAATGGGCTTTGGGCTTTGGCCTTTGAAGACCTAGGGTTTTCAAAGGTGTGTGTGCCTATATATATATATATGTATATTGTACAGACAATTAGGGTTACACAATATACCTAAACAACCGACCTCACACTCTCTCTCTCTCTCTCTCCTCTCTTTCTCACGTTTTCTCTCTCTAGACTGTCACCATTGGAGCCTTGGGATTTAGTGCATGAATACAATGGAGATTGCTCTAACAGTATCTCCTACGGTCAAAGCACGAAGCATAAGAGAGTACACGGAAGCGAGGAAGGAGCAGCAGGTTATTATCGGGCTAGTAACAATGCCGAACAACGATCCATTGGGTTATTCCAATAGGTAAGATCTAAACCCGACTCATATGCATGTGTGCGTATATTATCTACAATTTGCTTAGCCAAACATGGCCTTAGTGAGAGATGAATGATTGTGAATGAATACCTCCGCTGGTGTGTTTATATCAATAATGCTAGGCATACAATACTAATTACAACACAAACCACAACCATGCTTTATATTGCATGTATCTTGTGATGTGTGAATTTTTTACACAGACAGGGCTCACACTTTTTTTAGAAGCACAAAGTACATATATTTCAAATATAATTATAATTTGTGTTGTGGTTGATATTGTGCCTAACATTATTGATGTTTCTATAGAAGAAAAGAGAATCAAATATTACTGCTAGTCTAAGCCTAGGTAGGATTAATTTTTATTAACTAGACTATATCAAGGAGATTTTATTCGGATTGTTGTCTTTTGTCAATTTTGTTTTTCTTTTCGTTTGAAATTGAATGATTGATAAGCAAGAGTTAAAGGGAATATTTTTTAGGATATTTTCTAACTTAAGCCTATTTCCATTTACACCCCCAATAAATCTAATAAATGCTATCCAATTCCATAAAATTTAGTAATCGCATTAAAAGAAGCAACATGAAATATACGGGTGTTATATGACATCAGTAAAAAAAATTTGAAAAAATTAATTTTTTTTAAAAATAAAATAAAATAAAATTTAGTCGCTGACATTAACACGACAGCTACAATGAGATATTTTGTTCCAAAAATCATTAAAGATTTTAGAAGGTGTTGAAAAACTTTGTGAACCTGATTAAGTATTAATGCTCAGGGACCGTAGACCAAGTATCCTAAAATAATACTTCTACCCAAAAAAAAAATGTTGTCGAGATGCCCAGAACCTCCATATAAGTGTGCTCCACTAAGATCAAATCCCGACTGTATCCCTAGAACAATTGATTATTTTGTTATGGCTGAAGTTATTTTGGACTAATAGAAGCACCGAACTCTGCTCATATATCCAAAGGTCACCTTAAAAAAAACCACCATATGAATCAAAGCCGCAACCATTGGCAGCCCAAGGAAGAAAAAATGACTGGCTGAGGCTGCTGAGCCCTATTTGCCGCATTTGTGGAAAAAAATGTAAAATTCAGCCTATGATTTATTTTTAATTTTTTTAACTCTTTCTGTCTATTTACTATTTAGCTGTAATATCAAGCGGAGACTAAATCTTCCAACAATATGTCATTTTCAAAATAAATAAATGTCCAATTTATCCAATGAGCCTAGATTTTTTTTATTTTTATTTTCAACCTATAGATGACGAAAATTTCACTGATGTCATGAATTGACAGGCACACCTTGATGATATCACTGATTAAGTAATATGAATGGTTTCCACTAGGATGTCCACCACAAGATGTATATGTAAATAGTGCATTTAACTCTATCTGGTCACTCTCTCAAAAAAAAAAAAAAAAAAACTCTATCTGGTCACGTGGTAATTTGACCACCAGAGATTATCAAGTTTTGGACATTATACACATTATACACAAAATGCTCGCCCCAAGTACAAATGAGAAAATAGATTTTTAAATTTTTATTTTTTGATAGGGAGGAGACATGATATGACCTTTATTTATTAATTTTTTTTGGTCCTTTCCTTTCATTGTTTGAATATGTAATATTTCAAGGAATTTCAATATATGCAGTAGCAGATTCAACATTAATGGCTATATAGGAGTCATGTATGGAATTTTTTGTATCTATTTGTAGTTCTATCCATGTATGCAGATTATCAAATTTTTTTTTTTTTTCAATTTTAAGTGTAGATTGATGATTCTAGTTTTGTAAAGCTTGAAATTATGGAAAAACAATTTGAGTTGAGTTAAATTGGTATGTGAGAAGAAAATGTGGTGTTTCTATTTTTTGTTTGGTCGAATGGTATTGGGAAAAATATTTATAATGTTTTGATTTGCAACTGGGCCGATATATTATATGTAACATTATGTTTCTCAATTTGGAGTTGGTCCGCCACTGTGTGTTATTATGGGGTCCAGTGGCATCACATGAGAGATATATAAACATATCTTTTGGATTGTGTCCCAAAAATTATCTCTTTAGGTATGTCTTAATCTTTTTTTTTTATAATCCGGGGTGTCCGGGCCAGCTTGCGCGCACCTCGACTAATCCCACGAGGCCTGAAGGTGTCGGGTGAATATTCCAGTGACCACGCTCCCATGACTCAAAAAGTCTAAACCTCATTAATAGTATACCTAAAAAACTTACCACTCGACACAAGAAACTTGATTGGTATGTCCTAATCTTTACTCAATTGTTAATGCAAGGAATGCGGAGATCCCTCGGTCATCTCGAGAAAGTACTTTTTGATGAGATCGTCATATACGTGTAATTTCACTATGATTTGCTTTTTCTATGGTCCAACGTACGGACTATATCGGAGTATCAAGCTGAATTGATTCTTTCTATTGAGGAAAGTTGGAGAGTTTACTTATTCCTCGACGTCTTCGCGCGTCAGCTTACAAGTAATCATGAAAAAAAGAAGAGTTGAAACGTAATGGAATCTTTTGAATTTTCTGCCATAAATGAATAATTATTTAAATGTTTTTTGAATCAAACCTTCGACCACATTTGGTGGAGTACTTGTGCATTTTTGGTCTTGCCTACTTTTACGCCCACAACTTCAACAAATGACAACAATTGAGTTGACAAATGTTGCTTGTAAAACTGCAGCATAGAAGGATAGGGGTGTTATTCGATTCGGTTCGGTTTAATTCAGTGTATTTTCACGGTTTAATTTTTATATTAGTGGAAAATTTTGAATATTGACCAAATCGGGCAGAGTCGATCGATTTCATTGGTGTATTGGTTTTGTTGACACCCTATTTAAAGACCATAATGTAATCATCTCAAAAATTAATGGATGTGTGAAAAAATAAATAACGAGATTCACAGGTCATGAGCGGGTTTTGTAATTTAAATGTTCGTTAAGTATCGATTTCTTGCACAGAAGTTCGTGTCCATTAAACTATATCTCAAAACTGATTTTTATTACACCAACATGACTCTTTTGTGCACAAATCCAAAAAAAAAAAAAAAAAAAAACAAAGTGAAACTTGGATTCAATCAAATCCTACATTAACTATTTCCAAACGGGTAATACTTAGGACGCACCCAAAGACACAATTTTTGAGACACAACCCAAGAAATGTGTCTATCTCTCTTTTATGTCACTGTGGGGTTTAGTTACATCACATGAGAGATATAGACACATCTTTTGAGTTGTGTCCAAAAAATTATGTCTTTAGGTGTGTCCCTATTTTTACTCTTTCCAAACAGGCTCTAACTCTATTGAGGCGTGTCACGTGTGTATATGCATAAGACTCATATTATTTAATCCAGAGAATTAACCCTCCAATTAATCACACCAAAACATTGAAAAGAGCAACAATTCAATTAGTGTTGAAGTCCCATTTCCTATTTTCTTTTGGGCAATTGCCTGATCAGAACCAAACGAACAAAGAAAAAAGAGTAATATCACAGACGCAATACATTGTACAACGCAAAGCACAATAGGGCTTTAAATACATGTACTCTGTAGTATGTATGTGATATATAAAAAAGTGTGAAAAATTCAAACACAAGATACAAGACATTTAAAGCCCTGTTGTGCTTTGTGTTATACAATATATTGTGTCTGTAGCATTACTCAAGAAACAAACTTAACTTTGCAAGAAAGTTAGAGAACAATGTGTTATCCAAAAATATATAATGGGATGTATAAATCTGAAATCTGAAATATAAAATACTTACTGATTAGAGTTGAAAATAAACACAGTATAAATTTGAGAAAGAATCCGAGCCCAGTGTCAACACTGATTCCTTAAGACGAATTTGCTTCCTCTCGGTGCACAAGATTGATGTACAATCGTCTCTCAAGATAGAATGGATTTTCAGTTCTGTATAAGTTACACTCCAATATGCAGAACCCAGCGAACACAATTATATATAATACTCGAACAAACTTAATTCTAATATGCATAGAGAGAGAGATTATATCTTCTATATCCTATCATGAATGAACAAGGCCCACATATATAAGTTATAAGAAACTGTTCGTCAACAGTCTCAACCTTTCAAAAGAAAACTATTCGTCAACAGTTAAATTCATTCGACTAAAGGTCTGTTTGTCATGACCAAAAATCGATTCAATTAAAAAATCAATTTGTCTTTCAAAATTTTCCAACGCAATGTAAAACATAGGCAAAAACAAAACCCCACTTTTGGTGTTTACTTGTTCAAAATTGAAAATGAGCTTTTTTCTTTGGGCGGTCGAGAGAGAGAGATATGTCCTTTATAGTCGGCTGATAGTCAAAGGATACTATATACACTTTATACTTCTGAAAATGTATGAATAAATTGACACGTTTAGCTCTTAGTCTGATCTTTCTGCATCTTAGACTATCTCCAAAGGAAAAGGCAAAATTTACACATCAAATGACTCATTTGATGCAATAATTTACATTTGTTACTTGAATCAAACCCATGCACTCCAAAGGATACACCAAATGTTGATTATTTTAATGTATCTTTAGTTTTTCATCTTTTTATATTCAAATTTTTTTATCACTTTTTATCATCCCACCACATTCCTTCTCTCTCCCCCACATTTTTTATTCTCAAAAAATCCATTTGATGCAACAAGTAAATGTAGCAAAGTTGCTGCATATGACAAGGGCAGCAAAGTTGCTGCTGCTGTTTGATGCTCCCTTTGGAGCCCATTTTGCTGATGTGGAGCAGCAAAGTTGCTGCATTTTTTAGTTTGATGCCATTGGTGGAGATGGTCTTAGTCTGCTAGTATATACACATAACATAGAATTTTTTTATCCAATCCATCACATTGGAGGTAATATTTTTCAAACCCATTACTGTTTTAAATTATTTTTAAATTCATCATATGTGACTTTTCTCAAATATTTTTTTTGCTTGAATTGGCATGTTGATTGTTGAACATGCCACTGTAAAAAGTTGATGAATTTAAAAAATAAATTAAAATAATAATAAGTTTGAGAAATAAGATTCTCAATGTAATGGATTGGATAAAAAATTTCACACATATATATGCACAAAAATATATAAATACACATATGATTTGACGTAGTAGTGAGGTAAGAGCTTACATGCATATGGATTTGTGTTTGACCTGGAGAGTCGGTAACAGCACAATACTTTCGAACCGTAGCTCAGCTGGCGATTTAATCGACGCATAGACTATACCGTGAACACATTTCATGTATGAAATGAAGGTCACATTTTGATTCAAAATAGCCAGGGGAATCTTTGTGTAAAAAAATAGAAACACTCAAAAGATATAATTTTTGGACATAATCTAAAAGATTTATCTATGTTTCTCCTGTAATATCATTGGAAATCTCTCATGTAATGTCCCTAGACTCCAAAGTGACAAAGAAGAGAGATAACACATCTCTTAGATTGTATCCCAACAATTATGTCTTTTGGTGTGCCCCAAATATTACCCTCTTTCTATTGGTTCATCATAATCAAATCACCTATCTTTGTTTCAATGAATAGCACGAGTAATGAAATAGGAAAAGAATTGTTAATTAATTACAAATACACCCCTTGTCCTCGGGGAGGGCATTTTTTAGTTTCCACTATATAGAATCAAATGTCACTAAAAACTCTGGAATTTGGACTACTGTGCAATTATTAGAAAGTCTGTTAATTTAACGGATCGACAGAATCTTGCACAGGTAGTGTATTTGAAAAATGCGTGAACTATAAGGGTATATATGTAATTAATCCAAGAATAAAACTGTCACAACCCGATCCCCCAATAGCAGAACCGGAGTCCGTGGCATGCCACCGAAGCTAAACCAATTCATTAACGTTCCCAAAATTTAGTTTTAAGAACACACGCAGCGAAACAAAACAGATCATTTTGAAAAGCAGCTGTGTAGTCGACTGCACCTCGTGCTAAGTCGACTGATACTGGTCCAGCAAAAACTTGATTTTTAAAACATAATTCAGTCGACTGTTTTCTACGCATAGTCGACTAGGGCTTCAAATCTTCAGTCGACTAGTACGGTCCGGTTGACTGAAGTCCAGCCTGGATACAAAATATCTGATTTTTAAACATGACCCAGTCGACTGTGTCGGGGACCCAGTCGACTGGCTCTCTATAAAAGAATGCAGTGAGTTGTTGGAAAAGAGACTCCAGTCGACTGTTTTCTCAACCAGCCGACTGGTTTATGGCAGCAACACATTCTGCAGAATTTCTAAGTTTAAAATCTTTTCAAAATCAACCAAGGACTACACACAAAACTCATACCGAAACGATCTTAACTGGATTAAAACATTTATGAAACATAATTACGAACAATTACTGTCTATTACAACATCATTAATCTGTTGTAAGATACTAAGTTAAACATAGCCAAAAGTCATAACGATTCTTATTACAACAAGTCTATTACAAAACGACGAGATAAACATGATAAGTCGCCTCCTACGAGAACTCCTAAACCCACGTGCTCACTTATCAATATAATTGCCCAATATAAACTATACAATATATCTCTATGAATTAAGACGTGCTATTCACACAAAACATGAATACATGTCAAGAAATCATTCCAAAAATATAGTTGAATCACCCACCTCCGAATAACGCTCCTATAACTCAATCTGAAGAAAACCCGTGCACAAAGAACGTGCAGAAGTCCTTCTAGTACAACTCCTATGGATCCAAATTCCAATTATCAACTTCTATGAAAATTTTTAGAAAATAACTTTTCAAAAAATTTAGCCAAACATGGCCTAATAGGTATCAAAACGACGGCCTTACTTCGAGGAATTGAAATTAACAGTTCGGGAATAAAGTTCAGCAACAAGTACACACACATGTTGTAAACGATGAACGAAGAGAATCCCCCAAAATGAATGAAATGAAACGTTTCCTTTGAAGTAAATTCACATACTTACCTATATTCTCTTCGACTATTCATGACCTTCATAAGCAAGGTGCAGCGTTATTGAAAATATTTCTAAAGCTACTTAAGCAATTAAAGTCAAACCTTAATATACCATATACAAATACTACAAGGCAAATGGCATAGGTTGGTATAGCTCAAGTGGCAAAGAGCTTGGCATATATAAGTCCCTTCCAATGCATAAGTTCGATGTTCGAACCTCATCCCCCTCCCCCATATAAAAAAAAAAATACAACAGGGCAAATGAAAATTCAATCTATTTGCAAGGAAGAGTGATATATCAATAAGAATAAATACACTTACCATTTTATTGATCTCTAGCACCATAATCCGATTACCATTGGGAACCTACCAGGGAAAAAAAAAAAGGGAAAAGAAGAAAATTATTCATACTTGTTTATGCAAATTGAAGAATTACATAGATCTCATTCAATATAATTACAAAGAAAATTCTCAACATTAAATATTTGAAACATGCATGTTAGAATGCCAGTTTCTCCATGAGCAAAGTAACATTTCTTGACGTATGAGTAATTTCCAATTGTCTCCCACTTCTTATATGGCCTTGTCTTCAACTTTGAGTAAATATGGTATGATCTATCAAATCTGCCATACATTCCAATTTGAAGGCTACTGAGTTAATCTTATGTAAGAACTCTACTATAATAATTGAGAATTTAAAAAATAAAAATAAAAACCCATCATGAGCCACAAATTTACCTCAGCAATTGTCACGCCCCGGAACCAACAAGGTGGTCCCAGGTCTCGTGGCACACCATCAATGCTTACCAACGATGATTAAAGTTCCTGAAAAAGACTTAATAAAAGTTTTTCTCCAAGATAACCAACTTCCAAATGGGTTTTCAAAGGTTATATTAAACACGTGCCCAAACATGCCTTAGCTAGTTTCGTTTTCAAAAGTAACAGTTTCGTAGGTCAAAAGGCCCCAAAGGTACCCTCATACCTAATTAGAAGTTATTCCGAACATTGGAAGAAGGAGTTCAAAGTTCTATTGCAGGGGGTATTTCGACCGGTCGAACTGCCCCGTTCGACCGGTCGAATGGGGTCTGGGCAGAACCCAACCTCCAAAAGACTATATTCACAATTGTCGGCGTTATTCGCAAACCCCGTTAATTACCGGCGCTTTTTTACTAAACGTCATTAATTCCCAGCGCTTCCTCGATTAACGCTGCTAATAAATCAATACCTATTTTATCAAAAGAAACCAACCCAAACAAAACCATTTCAAACCAACTCATTTCAAACCAAACCATTTGAAAAGCTTTGATAACCATTCTAAGAACTAGTAAAATATACAAACCATTTTTACAATAAACCATAGACCCCTGGATTACAAGTATCAAAAGAACAAGCTTTACATGTCTCGGCAAACTAGGTCCTAAGGTAAACCAAGTGTCGTACTCGCATACATAACAAGTCTTCTTACAAGCCGCACGGTTAAACAACCAGCATAAGTTAAACATATATTACAACCGTGGTATAAGGTCTATAAACATAAGGAGCTCCCATCCTTCCCTCGCCTCATGACCTGCGATTCTCTCCTCCAGTCCTTGCCCTGAATGGTTATTTATATAACCACAGATATTTGGATTTCTTTAAGCTAACGCTTAGTGAATAATATAAAACAAGCATACGGATGACAATTATGTTCCAATCCATCATAACATATAACTATTCGGTCTCTAAGGAATAAGTGCACATTCACCGATCCAAAGCCTTAAGACTCAACCACGACCCATGCTCCTTCTACATATCGCGTTAATGCCTTTCTCGGCAAGTAATCGTTGCCACTACTAATCCTCCCCCTTTGAGAGGACATCTTACGGTGAATTAGCACAAATCTCCCTTTAACCCACATAGGCATATAAACATACTCATTTAACACATATCACTATAATTTTCATTTTAACATACCTTGGGCCTACTTTACACATGAGTCTTGCCCAATATGAACTAAACATGGTATTTATATGAAGTCCCTAGCATATCAAATGCATTAAACCACAGGATCATCCAAAAATTGAGATTTATACCACTCACCTCAAACAATTTGTTTAAGAACGTGAAATAGAAGTTCATCTCTACACCGGGTTCGATTTCTATATAAATTCGACCAATTTTGGATTATGGGTCCCACATGGGCAACCAAGAGCCTATCGACTAAACTCGAAATAAAAGATAGCTATGCGTAGGCCTTACCTCCACGAGTCCAAAATCGGTCTCGTATTGAAGATTGAAGATCGTTTGATACTCGGATCGTCAAGAAATGCTCAAGAACACCAAAGCTCTTCTTTTCTCCTTCTCTTCTCTTGTCTTTAAGGATTTGTGTGTAATGAGAAAGAAGACTTTCTCTCTTTCTTCATATAAATATCTAAACTGTATGGGTATTTCTAGTGAAACCCCCACTAGTTTTGGTTCCTTTTAATTACACTCCCACTAGTTATTAAACTAACTAGTTAACTACCCAAAAGTATTTGAGTATTCAACTAAGTCCCGTGTGGATCCCACATACAAATTTCATGAAGTTACTAATTAGCCTACTAATTATGCAACGTGTCCAATTTCATCCTCACCAGGTATCTAATGACCCCAATGAGTCGCCATCAATAATGTAATAATCAATTATATTCACATATGCCTAAATAAACATTTAAGCACACAATTATGAGTTATTACTCATTTTCCCAACCGTAGGGAATTCTCATGTGTCCAACTTCTGGACTGCTTTATTTGCCAAATACTGGGTTCTCAAAAGACACCCCAAACAACTAGTGAGTCATCACTCACTTCACACATGTTAATCAGCTCAACAATGAGCATACCATGCATGCTAAAATAATATAATTAAATACCACGGGAGCGGGTATGACAACAATAGAAAAGGAACAAAGAGAAGTGGTAAACAATGAGGCAGTAACACTAATAACACAAGGGCAATCTGAAGATCTCGGGTTACCTGCAGTAACATAAAACACGAAGAAATAAAGTCTCTGTTCATATGTGTGCACAAAATGTGAAAAGTTAATTTGATCCAAATCGACTTATTTGTTTACAAACGAACTGCACCTTCACATGGGATTACAATCACTAAGGGTGTTTGTGCACACCTGTACACATGTAACTCTCAACATTATGTACTACATATTAGGCAATTCAACAAGCAAGATAACATTATGAAATAACTTGTTGATGGCGAGAATTTTAATTATGCTTCAATGCAGATAAATTTAGTTATATAACACAATGTAATAGCAAAAACTTGGCTTACACAAATACTGACATCAAAACTAATTTGTTGGAGTGTGTTATCCAAACATGCCATGATTTAATAACAACTTAGGTTGAACACATTAAAATAACAAGTTGCAAGTTTTGTGTTTTAGACATACTTGTGCGTTACAAAAAGACTGTCGTTGGTATGTCTTGCATCTTTAGGCGCCTTATTTTTAGTTTTTGCTCTCGGATATTGCTTTTGGATAACTTGCACATGGACTTTCCATAAACAGATATTCATTTGTTTGTATGTTATAAAGAGGGAAAATGTTTGACCTCTGCATGAAGAAGTTTGGTATCCCTACTAATGTTGCCAATATTAACCTGATTTGTTTGTGGATATTAGAAATACGCTACTCCACATGTATATGGGTCACACCTCTCTTTGGCAGCTATAGTGCAAACTGCTACTCATAAACACTCACTATAATACTAATTATAACCTATCAAAAATGAAAACAGTTAAAAATAAGTTGCCAGGTCATGTGGAAGCGAGGAGAACTAAAATTCATAGAATCACTAGGGAGGAGCCAATCATAGTGCCCTTCTGCATGACTTTCTCGCTTAGCCAAGTGGGCATATATATATATATAAGGGAGAATTATGAAAACAAAACTTTTCGTAGGCCAAATTAATAGTCTTTGAACAAAGAATACAACAACAATCTCGACAAAATTCAGGTTCACTGCAGCAAATATCACATTAGTATCAATACCAAGTTTTGTTCTTTTTCATATTTTCTTTACATCGTAGGCGTGATTGTCGATTCTTGGTGGCCTATCTATTGACTTGCTTAACTCAATAGAGCTTTAACCAATCTGCAATGGAAATCTATTTTACATCACTTGGCCTAACATTGCATTTTAGGGTCTCTTCTACATTGACCTCTCAGTAATTTTCTGGAGGGCTGGGATAAAGTGTAAACCAACAACCCAGTGGTATTGAGTTCTTTAAGCATTCAAAAATCACACAAACGATAAAAATCCAATTCAACCTAGTTACAAATATGAACAAATATGGGTGTGAGAATAGACAAATCGAAGATGAAAGATTGTACATTTGGCAATAGAAGACACATAAGATGAAGTCGTTCCCCAAATCTGCAACGAAAAACATTAAATCAAACCTTAATCAAGAAAAATTGTAGAGAAGAAGAAGATGAGAAGAAGTACAGAGAAAAGATGAAAATGACAAGCTGCTGTGATGGGAGATCATACATGCACTGCAAGAGGTAGGAGGAAACCCCAGGTTTTCCAAATGCACACACATGCTCGCTCGCGCTCGCGTGCGCACACACAGAGGGAGATTAAAAGCTTCAATAGAGGGGGATGATGATGGTGGTGGCGTCGGTTCTACAACGATGATGGTGGTGGCGTCGCGTTGTTGATGATGGTGGTGGTGGCCTTGTTGATGATGGTGATGGTAGCAGTCAAGCTTGGTCGCCGTCGCCATTTCCTCTGTGTGTGTGTGTGTGTGAGTGTGTGTGTGTGTGAAAACAACGAATGTGAAAAATAGAGAGGATGGAGGCTAGGGTTTGAAATGAACTCTTCCTTTTATTTACAAAATTGTTACCGTATAGTAGTATTTATTTGTCACTTTTTTTTAATAGGAACACATTTATGTTGTTTTTTTTTTTTTCAAAAATTACATAAAAAAATGACAAAAACTATAGTATTTATGTCACTTTTTAAAAAAAAAAAAATGACATAAATACTTTAAAACTGACATAAAAACTACGCATGATTGAGAAACAATTATGTCACTAAAAAGTATTTTAAAAGCGACATACAAAGTATTTTTTTTGTAATGTTAGTGCTTAGTACATGTATATATTAAATTAGGTTGTAATATGGGAGGGGCTATATAAATACACCCATATGTTTGCTATGTATACCCACATTTCATATAAATAAAAAATAATACAAATTCTTCAAAAAAAAAAAATACATAAATATAAAGTGGAATGAGTATATAGAGAAAAATATTGGGTGTGTTTAGCTCCACCCTTGTAATATTTGTAGCCAAAATATCAAAATTAAAGTAAGAATAAAAGAGAGAAAACACAATAAGGAAAACATGACACTTTTTTTTTTCTTTTTGTGATCTGTCTTAACATGCTGCCTTATAAATGATTATTACATTAATAATTGCTATAAAAAGACACCGTTTCACAAAAATCAATGATCAATCCGTGAACTGTAATAAAACATAAACATATGGAAGAGAAATCAAGTTTGAAATAATCGGCGAGTAGAATTAGCAGCAATTCGTGTAAATTGGATTAAGTTCAAAAATACCACCGGGTGGACCGGTCACAGATTGGGGGGACCCACTTGTGTATTATTGAGTCCATGTGTCCTACTGCTGATGTAATGCACTAGGGTGGCCTGGGTTTGACGCTTGCAAAACTTAAAAAGTATTCGCTTTATTGAAAAATCATGGCATGGCTCTTGTGCTTGTTTTTTTTGTCTTTTTATCACTCTCCCTTTATAAGTGGTCCCCAACCTTGTATTCCACTGCTGGCACGTAGCCACGTACCTCTCTTTGTCAAACTCTAAAATTGTACTATATTTTTATCTGTATAAAATATATATTATATTAGAGCCATGCAAATCTTACTTTATTAGTACGTGCATGAAAGGACATTTACCCCTACAGGTGGCAGCTGACTTGTGCAGCTCTACAGAACTCCGGCAACCATCTCCGGCGTTGTGCCGGTTTCAAGCTGTTGGGATCTACGAAACTGTTTACACCCTAAATTAGGGTTTCCCAGGGCACGTGACGGTCATGTGGACTCAGGACGTTATCACTAGACCACGTAGGCAGATGAACGAGGACAAGGCCGATGACTCAGGAAGACCGATATTTGATCAAGCGACTGGTAAAGAGGATACGTTCCAAATAAGAATATCGGTATCAAGACCGAGGACCAATTGGTATGAAGTTCTTAGAGAAGTACCTTAGTATGACTAGTGGTAGAGTAGCCTCAATTGCAGCCCTATCATCGGTAAAATAGGACCGATTCCAAACTGGTTTATTACCATTTGAGTCCTAATATCGGCAATGACAAAACGGCTCTAATAAAGATATCGATCTCAACAAATAAGGCCGATATCAGCAAAGATCAGTAACGCCTCGGCATTAACGGATAAGGCCGAGGACTTTCTCTGTAGATCTTGCAGTAACAGGACCAGAGAAGGATAACAGCAGTCCATAGGATTAGTAAGGATAAGAAGCAACATCGGGGTAAGACCGAGAGACACGAGTAGGTTTCTTACTAAAGAGAAGGCCGAGTAATATCATCAGCGGAGAGTAAGCTACACAGAGAAACACAATCGGTCGTAAATTCACTTTGAAAATAGTCAAGTAGGAATATGAGAACGTGGGTCTTCAGAACATGCTGAGGTGGAAGAAAAAGCAGTTGCGAGAAGAAAGGAATGCGGCAGAAGTGGGATCATCACACAAATCATGGAAGTTGATCATGGGACATAGTGGGAGCATAAATTAATATATGCCTAGAAACTGGGGGCCACGTACCCCACTAATCCATGATCCCCACTAACATGAGCGGTTGTGCAAGCAAGTCTATAAATATGGCATGTGGTGCAACATTTAAGGGGGCTAACACACACGCCACTTCTGCTCTAGCAGACCTTTTTATCTTTTCCTCATAACAATACTTTGTTCTTGAGTGATTTCTGAGAGTTTCTGTTCTCAACTTGCTTTGCTTGCTTCGAGTGATTGTAATCATATTTAAATCCATTAATGAAGATGTTGTTGGAGGTATTCTTGATTTCCAGTAATTAATTTGTTCCTTTCTTTTCATTTGTAGTTTTACTTACTTGCATCAGAGTAGAGTGAAGACCCATTTACTGTTAGTAAGTCACATTTATTAACGGTCGTTTGATATAGAAGTTAGATTAGGTTACATCAACCTCTTTTTTGAGTCCACGTGGACTCTGGCACGCCCAGCACACACCAACACAAGATATTTATTGCCAACAATTTTTGGCACGCCCGGTGGGACCAGTGTCAAATGGCCGCAAAAGGAACACGATCCAAGGGGATTTCCCAAGAGGCAGGCTCACGTGAGCCTCTCTTGGACCCTATCATAGAGTCCGTTACTGAACCTGTTATAGATCCGGTCATCAGCTCGGTAGCAAGTCAGGCCGATTTATCTAATATGAGTAACCACTTGATGGGGATATTCAACCAGCGCTTGGCTGAGATGTCCATCAAGACAGACCAAACCTTCACCCAAGTGGGTGAAATGCTCCGAGAAATGAGGAAATGGAAGGACCACCCGACGAATGATCCTCCACAACTTTCTATCCCACCAACCTTGCTGTCTCAGGTTGGGGTGGGGGCAAGTCATGAGGTTCCCCCAAGCTCCCAGGCCGAGAAATATGTCACTCCTCCCAAGAGAAGTGGCAAAGAGGTGTTAGGTGAGACCTCGAATCCTAGACAGACCTCAATCCCGATAAGAAGTCCTTTTATAGAACCGCTCGGCCAAAACGGGCTAGGAAAAGATCAACAGTGGGGAAGAGTTAACCCGTTGTACGGAGACCATGAAGAAACCGATCAAGAAATATTCGGTTGTGAAAGGCCTCTCTTGGCCTATGACAGAGGCGAAAATCTGATAACCCCTAATCAGCCGGTAAGGGTTAATCGGGAACAGATAGCCGAGGTTATTCGCCAAGACTTCGGTGGTTTATTACGTAGGACCCAGAGGCCTGTGTACCGAAGGCCTCATTGCGATGCAGTTGAGAGAGTGCCTTTTCCCCGAGGATATAAGGTGCCGAACTTCACTATGTTTTCAGGTGAAAGCGAGCAATCGACCGTAGAGCATATCGGTCGTTTCTTGCTCCAGAGTGGAGAGGTGAACCACCAAGGAGATTTGCTACTGAAGTTATTCCCTAATTCCTTAACAGGGGTAGCCTTCAGTTGGTATATTAATCTGCCTGCTAACTCCTTTTACACCTGGAATCAAATGGAAGAAGCATTCCATGCCCAGTTTTATCGGACTGAGCCCGAAGTTTCCATGGCCGATTTAATTCGGTTGTATCAACTGCCAAATGAGTCAGCAGAAGCATACATAGCCAGGTTTAAACGAGCTAAACATCGGTGTAAAATTACGTTGCCCGAGGACGAATTCGTCAACATAGCGTTAGGCGGACTTACCTTTGAACTCAGGAAAAAGTTCGAGGGAATGGGATTCCGAGATCTCTTCGAACTCGCAACACGGGCCGCCCGATATGAACGTATGCTCGAGGAAGAGCAAGAAAGGAAAAACTCATCCAAGGGGACGTATTATAGAGATCCTAACTACGACATACATAATACAGAGTGTGAGATAAACAGTGAGATAGATGTGGCCGAGATTGTGTCAAAACGGCCATATCTATGTCAGCCATTGCCAAAGCCGACCGAGGCGCAATTGTCATCGGTTAAAAAACAGCCCTTTGAGGCCGGCAAGCAATATTCATTTAACATTGCTATGGCCGACCAAATTTTCGACTTCATGATGACCGATAGACAGATTCGGTTACCTCATGATGTGAAGCTACCATCGGCAAACGAGTTAAAAGGGAAGGAGTATTGCAAGTGGCACAATTCCTGGCGCCACGCTACTAATAATTGTTTGGTGTTTCGTAATGTTCTGCAGGATATGATCGAAAAGGGCAACCTGAAGTTCGCCGAAAAGGAAAAAGAAATGGTAGTGGATGGCAATCCGTTTCCGGAGACATTGGGAACAAACATGGTTTCCCCAGATTTCACCCTTCTGCGAAGGACGGGGGAAAAAATGGACAATCGGAGAGCTGAGGTTGCTGAAGCAAGCAGAAAAGCAAGCAATCAGAAACCAAATGCAAGGGTGGCTTCCCAAGTCACAACAGAGGTTCCTAAAGCAGATTCAGCAGTCCCAACATCATTCCAATGGATGATCGATCTAATTGAGAAAGGAATGTGTCCTAAGTGCAAAGCCAGTGTGACTAATCAACCCAAGCCAGTGACTAAAACGGCGTATCGGTCTTGTAGCCCAAGGAGGCCGATTCAGAGCCGTTTAACCTATCCAAGTCAATACCACAGAAAGCCCGAGGTTGGACGAACGGAATATCGGCGAGAACAGCCGAGGCAGGAACGTAGGGATGTCAAGAGGAAGGATTACCCAAAGGAAATTTATCAGCACAGAACTCGATCTCCGCGAATGATTGTTCCGTCACGTCCAGAAGTAAATCGCTGGAAAAGAGTGGAACATCCAAAATTCCCGGAGCAGTCTTATTTTATGAAAACACAAAAGAGAAGAGTACAGCGTTTGAGGCAATCTGCTCGAGAATGGGAGGCCAAGTACCGCATGGAGAAAAAACGAGCAGACAAGGAAATTGGCAAGAAGGAAGATGTGGGATCGAAGGTGATCCTAAGCCAAAAAGAAAAAGGAAAAGCTCAGATTGAAGGGGAGAGCAACAAACTACGAAGATTGGATGAGCCATCTGTTCCCGAGGTCAACGAATCGGACGTAGAAATGACCGATTTTGATTCAGGATACGAAGACGAGTCAAGGCTACGTATCCAATTCGGTAGCATCCCGAAAGATTTTTCGGTAAACATGGTTTACACTTTACCGATGTCATTCGGAGCGAAATCCAACCAGGAAAATCAAATGGAAGGTGATGTGCATGAGGATCACAAGGGTCCGTCAACACCGATATTCGTTAATCATGAAGTAAAGGCCGAAAAACCAAAGGTTTCGGTGATAAGGCCGAAGGCCGAGAATGAAGCAGGGAAGAAGCCCGCCAAAGTAGTCTTTGAGAAACCTGCGGAAGGGATGTCCCAACACTTGAAGCCGTTATACATCAATGCAAATATCGATGGTGTGCCATACTCAAGGGTGTTAATTGACAATGGAGCAGCTGTAAACATCCTTCCCTCGATCATGCTGCTGAAGCTACAACGGGATGAGAGCGAGTTGATCCCAACTGAGCTCACGGTTTGCGGATTCACTGGTACTCCTGCGAAAACCAAGGGAATTCTTCCAGTAGAGCTCACGGTGGGGAAAAAGACCACCATGACGGCCTTCTTCGTGGTAGATTCGGGGGCATCATATAACGCTCTGCTGGGAAGAGATTGGATTCACACGAGTTGGTGTATCCCTTCTACTTTGCACCAGTTTCTGATATTCTGGAATGGAGATGAGGTCGAGGTCGTGTGGGCCGACCACAAACCTTTTGTCGCAAGAGTACATTGCTCTGAAGCTGTTCTATACGAGGACGATATCGGTCCCGTAAAATTTATCGGGACGGACAAGAATGGAAGGCCCAAATCGGCCACCATGGTGAGGGAGCAGAAGAACCAGTTAATACAGGTATACAGACAACTTGACCGGCCATCCATTGTGATTACGCCGGTTGATAACGACGAGGAACATACCTTCAATGGACCAGAACCAATTATTACTGAAGCATAGAAGGGCACAGGCCGTACAGGCCAGTGTGGCTAGGATGCAGGCATTTTTGGCGGACAAGCAGGCATTAGCATCATCGGCTAGTATGGCCGAAGTAATCGACGAGTGTCAGGAAGAAATACTTGACGATTACATCAATCTGGATGAGTTAGCATCGGCCCCCGCGAAGCTCGATGATCTGAAAGCCGATGTACAGGATCCTCTCCTGGAGGTTGATCTGGGGGCAAATGGAGAGTATCAGCCAACATTCATAAATCAACTACTCGAACCAGATTTCCAAGCATCTTTGATCGCCCTCTTAAGGGAATTCAAAGATTGTTTTGCTTGGAATTACCACGAAATGCCAGGGTTGTCCAGGAAATTGGTAGAACATCGGTTACCAATTAAGGAAGGCTTCAGGCCATTCAAGCAACTACCGAGAAGAATGTCTCCAGAAGTCGTTCTCGAAGTAAAAGAGGAAATCGAACGGCTGTTGAAGGCCGGTTTCATAAGAACAACTAGGTATGTGGAGTGGATTTCTAATATTGTGCCGGTAGTCAAGAAGAACGGCAAGATAAGGGTCTGTATAGACTTTAGGAATTTGAATATGGCAACGCCGAAGGATGAATACCCGATGCCAATGGCCGATCAATTGATTGATGCTGCGGCCAAACATAAAATTTTGTCTTTTATGGACGGGCATTCGGGTTACAATCAAATATACATTGCCGAGGAAGACGTTCCTAAGACTACATTCAGATGTCCTGGAGCAATTGGGACATTTGAATGGGTAGTAATGCCGTTCGGATTGAAGAATGCTGGGGCTACATACCAGCGAGCCATGAATGCAATATTTCATGAAATGATAGGAAAGATTATGGAAGTTTACATCGATGATGTAGTCGTAAAATCGGCTACATAGGAAAAACACTTGGCCGATTTACGAAGATCATTTGAAAAGATGAGAGCTCATGGGTTGAAGATGAATCCTCTAAAGTGTGCCTTTGGCGTATCGGCTGGAAACTTCCTTGGTTTCCTAGTACACCAGAGAGGGATCGAAATCGACAAAAACAAAGTCCGATCCATTCAATCAGCTGAGCCGCCGAGGAACAAGAAGGAACTACAAAGGCTGCTCGGTCAGATTAACTTTTTGCGGAGGTTCATTTCAAATTGTGCGGGACGAACACATGTTTGGTCGCCGTTACTCAAGCTTAAGGCCGAGGAAGAGTTCAAATGGGAAAGTCAGCATCAAAAGGCCTTTGAAGCTATCAAACAATATTTGTCTGAACCACCAGTGATTATGCCTCCAAGAAGAAAAAGGCCACTTAAGTTATACTTGTCGGCCTCCGAAGAGTCTATAGCATGTATGTTGGCACAGGATAATGAATGGGGAAAAGAACAGGCTGTTTATTATTTGAGTAGAGTATTAACTCCTGTCGAGCGTAAATATACGCCGATAGAAAAATTATGCCTAGCCTTGTATTTTTCTTCACAAAAATTAAGAGTATATATGCTTCCTGTGTTGGTTTACTTGATTTGTCAGACAGACGTCATTAAGTACATGCTATCAAGACCAATTATGCGTGGACGTATTGGGAAATGGACTCTAGCAATGATGGAGTTCACATTCCAATTCGTCCCACAAAGATCGGTAAAAGGCCAAGCCCTCGCTGATTTTTTGGCCGATCACCCTTGTTTGGATGTCGGTCCAGAACTTAATGAGGCAATTGATTCCACTCTATTATCAACAATTTCTCTGACCCCTTGGACGTTAATATTTGACGGATCCAAAAATGCCGACGGCGCAGGGGCAGGGATAATTGTAATATCACCAAGAAAACGGAAAACCGTCTTCTCGTTTAAACTAGAGTTTGAATGCTCTAGTAACCAGGCAGAATGCGAAGCACTGATCATCGGCCTTGAAATCATGGCCGAAATGGATATATCAGCAATCCATATCATCGGCGATTCAAACTTAGTGATTGGCCAATTAAGTGGTGAGTTTAGGTGTAAGAGTTGGGAGTTGCTACCTTTCAACTCAATCGCCTTGCAATTATTACGAGAGTTTGATGACGTTAGGGTCCAACACGTTGCTCGTGCCTATAATGACGAGGCCGATAATCTAGCACAAGTCGCATCGGGAACAAAATTGGAGGTAACCGATAGCGAAAAATTGATAAGAGTGCAAAGGAGAATCTTGCCTTCAGTAAGGCAACGAGAAATGGCAACAGAAATTTTCTCGGTGATCACGGATGATCACGATTGGAGAGATCCAATAATTAAATGCCTCTTATGCCCAAACAGAGTGGCCGAGAGAAAAACCAAGCTGTCATCGGTCAAGTATGTCTTATTGGATGGTGAGTTGTTTAAAAAGAGCGTAAAGGATGAAAATTTGTTAAGATGTTTAGACAAACTTGAGGCCATGAAAGTGATGGCCGAAGTACACGAAGGAATCTGTGGTGCACACCAGGCTGGTACAAAAATGAAATGGCTTCTTAGGAGGTATAATTACTATTGGCCAAGCATGCTAAAAGATTGCATTGACTACGCCAAAGGATGCCAATCATGCCAAAGGCACGGGCCAATACAACGAGTACCAGCCACTGAGATGCAGGTAATCGTTAGACCGTGGCCATTCCGGGGCTGGGCCATGGATCTGATTGGTAAAATATACCCACCATCATCAGGCCAACACTGTTTTATTGTGGTAGCTACTGATTACTTTACCAAATGGGTGGAGGCAGTACCAGCAAAGTCGGTAAATCAAGCATATGTGATCAAATTCATTAGTGAACACATAATTCACCGATTTGGACTTCCCGAAACAATTACAGCAGATCAAGGGTCGGTCTTCACGGGGGACGAAGTTAAAGCATTTGCAGAAAGCCGAGGTATCAAGATCCTTAATTCAACGCCGTATTTTGCTCAAGGGAATGGACAGGCCGAATCATCCAATAAAACAATCAAAGGAATAATCGAAAAAATGGTGGAAGGCAATCCTAGGATATGGCACGAGCTATTATCTGAGGCTTTGTGGGCATATCGGACATCTAAAAGATCAGCAACAAACATAACTCCTTTCATGCTGACTTACGGTCATGACGCAATGCTGCCTATGGAAGTAACCGTCCGGTCAACAAGACGAGCATTCCAACTCGGCCTTGAATCAGGTGAATACACCGAAGCAATGTTGGCCGAGTTGGAAGAGCTTGATGACGTTCGTCTCAAAGCTTTGGATTGTATCAAGGCACAAAAGAATAGGGTTACTCGGGCATACAACAAAAGGGTCAAACATAAGTCGTTTGGCGAGGGAGACCTTGTTTGGAAAGCTGTGTTACCACTGGGTGAAAAGAATGCCCGATATGGAAAATGGTCAGCTAAATGGGAAGGACCATTCCAGGTGACATCGGTCATCACGGGGGGTGCATATCGGTTAATGGACTTAGACGGTGAGATGCATGCAAGACCGATAAATGGAAAATATTTAAAGCAATATGTGCCATCCCTTTGGGAGTCAGTAACAATAAATGAATGAAGAATGAATGATATAAATTCTCATTTTTATTAATGTTTTATTTATTAATGTACAACGTGTTACATGATATTAGCCGCACATTCTGTCACGGCCATACAAAAAAAAAAAAAAAAAAAAAAAAAAAAAAAAAAAAATTATTACATTATTTCCTGGCAAATCTTAATCTAAGTTCCTCCCAAGCCCGGTCCAGATACTCCAATTCTTTTTCCGCGGTAGCTTTCTCGGCCTCCCACCTGCTTGCAGCCGCCGCAGTCCCGGTTAAGGCGTCCACATGCTCTTGCGCAGCGCGCCCAACATCGAGAATGGCCTTCTCAGAAAGTGCTAGGCCGGCATCAGCATTCGTCAATTCAGCTTGGAGTCTTGCTATCTCGGCCTCAATCCTAGCCTTCTCCTGAAGGAGGCGCTCCTTCATCGCCTTGGACGCCTCAAATTGCTTCTTGCAAGCACCCAGATGTTCGACTCGGGCTTTGCGTTCCCTGGACTTCTCTTCAATTCCAGAGATAAGCTTGGTAGCAGACCGATGTCGGTGCAAATAATCTGGTAGCCTCACTTGCAAATCCCGGAGATCGGCCTTCATTTCTTCAGATATGTCCAGCCAGGAAAGCAAGAGGCCCATGGCCGAGTGAAATTCATTAAAATCTGGGAGCTGGGAAAGTTTTCGTTGGACCGTGGTCCGAAACCATTCCTCAGCCCGTTGGTACTCGGCAACGGAGGGACCGGCAGTAGCCTGAGCAACGACAGGTTCGGCTTGTAAAAGTTGCTCAGGATTGAGCAAAGCGAAGAAGGCTTCAACCGAGGAGACCGAGCTGAAGTCTGGGATTGGAAGAGAAGTGGAAACCTAGAAAAGGAGGTAACAGTTAAACCCAAAGTACAAAGAAGGGAAAAACAAAAGAATAGAGGCAAAGGATTACCGGGACCGAGGGAGAACTGGTCGAGGAAGCCGCCGGTGGGGGTTGTGGTACAACGGGTACTTCCATTTGTACTGGTGGTGAGGCCGATGTCTCGGTATGAGAAACATCGGTGGAAGCAGGTTGATCAGGAATAGATTGCTCACCCATAGCCTCAGCATCCCGAGGAGTCCCAGGATCGCTGAGATCGATGGGATCATTGCGATCCGATCCAGAGGGTCTCTCATCCTCTGTAGTCTCCACAGTATCACCAGCACCGGTGCTGTCAGTTGCAGGCGATAATATATCGGCCCCACCACGCAGGATGGCCTGCCTGGCCTCATCCAGCTCTCTTAATCGTTGAAGCTCGGCCATCAGCTGATCATAGGACATCTGAGGGGCTGTCTCCACAGGGGCAGGTTGGGAAGAGGGTGTTGGAATTATTGGTTTCAATGGAGATTTTGGAGGCAGAGGCATCTTTGCCCGAGAGGTTGGAGGCTTCATCGCCGCCTGGCCGGTCTTCTTGGTAGCAGCACCACCAGCCCCCTAAAATCAAATCAAGTATTGGTTAGCGTCAAAAATTGTACATATGCGAAAGCAAAGCACAAGGAAAAATTCAATACCTTGGCCGATTTAACGGTAGCCGCGGCAACGTTACGACGTTGCCGAGTTGAAAGGGGGATATCCTCATCCGACTCAATATCGGTCGCCCCAGAAGGGTTCTCTCTAGGAAGAGCATCTGGACAAGAATAGAGATGAAATCAGTTAGAGAAATAGAAGGCTGATTAAAACAAGTGAAAAGGATACCTAAAACTGGTGCTCCAGTGTCTACAACCCTTATGGCCGAAGAATGATCAACCTTGCCGAGATCATGCCATCCGGTATAAGTAACCCTCTCCCATGCTTCAGCCATTGACGCCTGTTTATCCACCATCGGAATCGCAATTACAAAATCGGCCTCAGGCAAGGGAGGTGGACGACATTCAAAGGGCTTGAAGAATTGCTCGAAGGGCGTAACGGATGAATAGTCAACCGTCTGGAGGTACTTTTTGTATGCCCTTGCGGTTTTATCCTTGTGTTCCCGCTCAAGTGCCCTCAAATGCCACTTCATATCGGACCGCATGATCTCGGGATATCTCGGGTCAAATTTGAATTTAAAGAACTTCTCAAATGCAAGGACGGCGTGATACGGTGTTTTACCTTTGGAGGTCGTCGCTTTCCTTTTGTGACCTGCAACCTGAACCACAGAAGGATTAGATGAACGGGATGGTTTCTCGGCGACAGGAGGAGAAATACGTCTAAGTACAGAAAAAAGGGGCTCAGAACGAAAGCCCGATAATATTTTGGACCACCAAGTCTCAAACTCGGTGGATGTTGAAGGAAGCTCTCGGAAGGTGATGAATTCCAATCCTTCATTGGCAATTCGGCCAAAAGATTGGTACTTCTCGACCTTGGCAAGGTCGGAAAGAAGAGACCGCCCTGACATGGAACGGTTGAGGGTCCGAAAAGGGGGAATAGGAATAAGTTGTTTTAACCCGAGTTGGCGGGCTAAAGCAGGAGCATTATAATATTCCACCCCACACTTGTTATTGCGAGGGGGAATAACAGGACTATACAATAAATCTCGGCCAACTAGGAAGCTGGCCCAGATCGCTTCATGCTCTTTTGTCTCAGCCTCAGGAGCCTGGCCAGGACTGTGGAGAAGCCAGCTCGGACATCTAAGTCGAGGATGAAAAGGAAGGAACTGCTGGGGGGATCGGTTACCCATATGTTCGTAGAAGAAGGAAAAAAGGTGCTCAAAAGAAAGGCCCATGGGGCTGATACCGGCAAAATGAAAAGCAAAAGCCGAGGAATGTTCGGGTAGAATGGTGGGATCGAAGTGGTCAACTGAGCATTTCTCAGGAAAATAAGATTGGAGCCAACATTGAAGGAGCCAGAGGGCCCCTCCCGAGTTTTTAAAATCGGAAAAAATAAGTTCAAGAATACCCCGGTAGAGATGAGAAAGGGCGAGAGGAGCAAGAGCAAGTCTTCGACCCTCGGCCAACGCAAGAGCAATATGAGTATATTCTTGAGTAACGGCGTATGAGGCCGAGCAAAACACAAAGCGGTTCAGCCAGTAGACCAGGAAAGCAATGTGTTCCTGGTCAGAAACATCCCCTTGTCCCATACAGGCTACTATAAAAGGACCAAAGCCAGTAACAACCCTGATACCCTTGCCCGATGTGGTCCTAGGGTATTCGAATTCGAGATTGGAGGAAAGGTTGGGAGTGATTTCCTCACCGTGAGCGGAAAGACCGGTAAGGAAACAAACATCCTGAATTGTCGGACTCATGAGACCGCAACGAAAAAAGAAAGCATTGGCCGAAGTCGACCAGAAGAATAAAGAAGAAAAGAAGAGAGGTTTGTCAAGAAGGAACTTCTCACGGCTCAGCATAATGGCATCATAGATGTCAAGGGCCTTCCACAAGTCCCTTTTCACCTCCACCAATCGGTCTACCCAAGAAATCCAATCAGGAGAAGGAATAGGCCAATTCCTCAAAGGATTGGAAGGGGTGTACTGAGAACCCCAATCAAAGGAAGAAGAACGATAAAGTAATTCGTTATCATCTACAACTAAAGGAAAGTATGGGTCCAAAGAAGATGGAGGGAAAGAATCGAAGGAGGGACCAAGTCCCATGGAACCAGAAGATGAAGGGGTTAATACCTGAGGATTTATCAGCCCAGGAATAGTCTCAAGGGCTCGCTTAACGGCGGTAGCATTAGTTTTAACCACCGGCGCAGTTTCAGTAGCAGTAGGAGAAGAAGAGGTGGCGCCGGCGGTTTGAGAAACACTGGGAGCAGAGGAGGACGCCATGGAAATTTGAAAAGGAAAGAATATTTTCTCGAGAAAATATGAAGGCGAGAAAATAAGCATGGAATGGAAAATGACAAGGGTAAGTGACTTATATAGATGACAGAAAGGGGTCATTATGATTTGGGAACGAGTTCCCAAGAGGCACGCCTCGATTCAAGAAACGAGGCAGGAAGGACTATTGGGGGGATGCCACGTGGAGCCGTACGCCGCCAATTTCCAGTTGATATTTAAAATTTGAATTCAAAACGTCTCATCAAACTGACGAAGTTACGTTTGACAAGACGTTTTGGGGGCATTGTTTACACCCTAAATTAGGGTTTCCCAGGGCACGTGACGGTCATGTGGACTCAGGACGTTATCACTAGACCACGTAGGCAGATGAACGAGGACAAGGCCGATGACTCAGGAAGACCGATATTTGATCAAGCGACTGGTAAAGAGGATACGTTCCAAATAAGAATATCGGTATCAAGACCGAGGACCAATTGGTATGAAGTTCTTAGAGAAGTACCTTAGTATGACTAGTGGTAGAGTAGCCTCAATTGCAGCCCTATCATCGGTAAAATAGGACCGATTCCAAACTGGTTTATTACCATTTGAGTCCTAATATCGGCAATGACAAAACGGCTCTAATAAAGATATCGATCTCAACAAATAAGGCCGATATCAGCAAAGATCAGTAACGCCTCGGCATTAACGGATAAGGCCGAGGACTTTCTCTGTAGATCTTGCAGTAACAGGACCAGAGAAGGATAACAGCAGTCCATAGGATTAGTAAGGATAAGAAGCAACATCGGGGTAAGACCGAGAGACACGAGTAGGTTTCTTACTAAAGAGAAGGCCGAGTAATATCATCAGCGGAGAGTAAGCTACACAGAGAAACACAATCGGTCGTAAATTCACTTTGAAAATAGTCAAGTAGGAATATGAGAACGTGGGTCTTCAGAACATGCTGAGGTGGAAGAAAAAGCAGTTGCGAGAAGAAAGGAATGCGGCAGAAGTGGGATCATCACACAAATCATGGAAGTTGATCATGGGACATAGTGGGAGCATAAATTAATATATGCCTAGAAACTGGGGGCCACGTACCCCACTAATCCATGATCCCCACTAACATGAGCGGTTGTGCAAGCAAGTCTATAAATATGGCATGTGGTGCAACATTTAAGGGGGCTAACACACACGCCACTTCTGCTCTAGCAGACCTTTTTATCTTTTCCTCATAACAATACTTTGTTCTTGAGTGATTTCTGAGAGTTTCTGTTCTCAACTTGCTTTGCTTGCTTCGAGTGATTGTAATCATATTTAAATCCATTAATGAAGATGTTGTTGGAGGTATTCTTGATTTCCAGTAATTAATTTGTTCCTTTCTTTTCATTTGTAGTTTTACTTACTTGCATCAGAGTAGAGTGAAGACCCATTTACTGTTAGTAAGTCACATTTATTAACGGTCGTTTGATATAGAAGTTAGATTAGGTTACATCAACCTCTTTTTTGAGTCCACGTGGACTCTGGCACGCCCAGCACACACCAACACAAGATATTTATTGCCAAAAATTGTTGGCAATAAATATCTTGTGTTGGTGTGTGCTGGGCGTGCCAGAGTCCACGTGGACTCAAAAAAGAGGTTGATGTAACCTAATCTAACTTCTATATCAAACGACCGTTAATAAATGTGACTTACTAACAGTAAATGGGTCTTCACTCTACTCTGATGCAAGTAAGTAAAACTACAAATGAAAAGAAAGGAACAAATTAATTACTGGAAATCAAGAATACCTCCAACAACATCTTCATTAATGGATTTAAATACGATTACAATCACTCGAAGCAAGCAAAGCAAGTTGAGAACAGATACTCTCAGAAATCACTCAAGAACAAAGTATTGTTATGAGGAAAAGATAAAAAGGTCTGCTAGAGCAGAAGTGGCGTGTGTGTTAGCCCCATTAAATGTTGCACCACATGCCATATTTATAGACTTGCTTGCACAACCGCTCATGTTAGTGGGGATCATGGAGTAGTGGGGTACGTGGCCCCCAGTTTCTAGGCATATATTAATTTATGCTCCCACTATGTCCCATGATCAACTTCCATGATTTGTGTGATGATCCCACTTCTGCCGCATTCCTTTCTTCTCGCAACTGCTTTTTCTTCCACCTCAGCATGTTCTGAAGACCCACGTTCTCATATTCCTACTTGACTATTTTCAAAGTGAATTTACGACCGATTGTGTTTCTCTGTGTAGCTTACTCTCCGCTGATGATATTACTCGGCCTTCTCTTTAGTAAGAAACCTACTCGTGTCTCTCGGTCTTACCCCGATGTTGCTTCTTATCCTTACTAATCCTATGGACTGCTGTTATCCTTCTCTGGTCCTGTTACTGCAAGATCTACAGAGAAAGTCCTCGGCCTTATCCGTTAATGCCGAGGCGTTACTGATCTTTGCTGATATCGGCCTTATTTGTTGAGATCGATATCTTTATTAGAGCCGTTTTGTCATTGCCGATATTAGGACTCAAATGGTAATAAACCAGTTTGGAATCGGTCCTATTTTACCGATGATAGGGCTGCAATTGAGGCTACTCTACCACTAGTCATACTAAGGTACTTCTCTAAGAACTTCATACCAATTGGTCCTCGGTCTTGATACCGATATTCTTATTTGGAACGTATCCTCTTTACCAGTCGCTTGATCAAATATCGGTCTTCCTGAGTCATCGGCCTTGTCCTCGTTCATCTGCCTACGTGGTCTAGTGATAACGTCCTGAGTCCACATGACCGTCACGTGCCCTGGGAAACCCTAATTTAGGGTGTAAACAATGCCCCCAAAACGTCTTGTCAAACGTAACTTCGTCAGTTTGATGAGACGTTTTGAATTCAAATTTTAAATATCAACTGGAAATTGGCGGCGTACGGCTCCACGTGGCATCCCCCCAATAGTCCTTCCTGCCTCGTTTCTTGAATCGAGGCGTCCCTCTTGGGAACTCGTTCCCAAATCATAATGACCCCTTTCTGTCATCTATATAAGTCACTTACCCTTGTCATTTTCCATTCCATGCTTATTTTCTCGCCTTCATATTTTCTCGAGAAAATATTCTTTCCTTTTCAAATTTCCATGGCGTCCTCCTCTGCTCTCAGTGTTTCTCAAACCGCCGGCGCCACCTCTTCTTCTCCTACTGCTACTGAAACTGCGCCGGTGGTTAAAACTAATGCTACCGCCGTTAAGCGAGCCCTTGAGACTATTCCTGGGCTGATAAATCCTCAGGTATTAACCCCTTCATCTTCTGGTTCCATGGGACTTGGTCCCTCCTTCGATTCTTTCCCTCCATCTTCTTTGGACCCATACTTTCCTTTAGTTGTAGATGATAACGAATTACTTTATCGTTCTTCTTCCTTTGATTGGGGTTCTCAGTACACCCCTTCCAATCCTTTGAGGAATTGGCCTATTCCTTCTCCTGATTGGATTTCTTGGGTAGACCGATTGGTGGAGGTGAAAAGGGACTTGTGGAAGGCCCTTGACATCTATGATGCCATTATGCTGAGCCGTGAGAAGTTCCTTCTTGACAAACCTCTCTTCTTTTCTTCTTTATTCTTCTGGTCGACTTCGGCCAATGCTTTCTTTTTTCGTTGCGGTCTCATGAGTCCGACAATTCAGGATGTTTGTTTCCTTACCGGTCTTTCCGCTCACGGTGAGGAAATCACTCCCAACCTTTCCTCCAATCTCGAATTCGAATACCCTAGGACCACATCGGGCAAGGGTATCAGGGTTGTTACTGGCTTTGGTCCTTTTATAGTAGCCTGTATGGGACAAGGGGATGTTTCTGACCAGGAACACATTGCTTTCCTGGTCTACTGGCTGAACCGCTTTGTGTTTTGCTCGGCCTCATACGCCGTTACTCAAGAATATACTCATATTGCTCTTGCGTTGGCCGAGGGTCGAAGACTTGCTCTTGCTCCTCTCGCCCTTTCTCATCTCTACCGGGGTATTCTTGAACTTATTTTTTCCGATTTTAAAAACTCGGGAGGGGCCCTCTGGCTCCTTCAATGTTGGCTCCAATCTTATTTTCCTGAGAAATGCTCAGTTGACCACTTCGATCCCACCATTCTACCCGAACATTCCTCGGCTTTTGCTTTTCATTTTGCCGGTATCAGCCCCATGGGCCTTTCTTTTGAGCACCTTTTTTCCTTCTTCTACGAACATATGGGTAACCGATCCCCCCAGCAGTTCCTTCCTTTTCATCCTCGACTTAGATGTCCGAGCTGGCTTCTCCACAGTCCTGGCCAGGCTCCTGAGGCTGAGACAAAAGAGCATGAAGCGATCTGGGCCAGCTTCCTAGTTGGCCGAGATTTATTGTATAGTCCTGTTATTCCCCCTCGCAATAACAAGTGTGGGGTGGAATATTATAATGCTCCTGCTTTAGCCCGCCAACTCGGGTTAAAACAACTTATTCCTATTCCCCCTTTTCGGACCCTCAACCGTTCCATGTCAGGGCGGTCTCTTCTTTCCGACCTTGCCAAGGTCGAGAAGTACCAATCTTTTGGCCGAATTGCCAATGAAGGATTGGAATTCATCACCTTCCGAGAGCTTCCTTCAACATCCACCGAGTTTGAGACTTGGTGGTCCAAAATATTATCGGGCTTTCGTTCTGAGCCCCTTTTTTCTGTACTTAGACGTATTTCTCCTCCTGTCGCCGAGAAACCATCCCGTTCATCTAATCCTTCTGTGGTTCAGGTTGCAGGTCACAAAAGGAAAGCGACGACCTCCAAAGGTAAAACACCGTATCACGCCGTCCTTGCATTTGAGAAGTTCTTTAAATTCAAATTTGACCCGAGATATCCCGAGATCATGCGGTCCGATATGAAGTGGCATTTGAGGGCACTTGAGCGGGAACACAAGGATAAAACCGCAAGGGCATACAAAAAGTACCTCCAGACGGTTGACTATTCATCCGTTACGCCCTTCGAGCAATTCTTCAAGCCCTTTGAATGTCGTCCACCTCCCTTGCCTGAGGCCGATTTTGTAATTGCGATTCCGATGGTGGATAAACAGGCGTCAATGGCTGAAGCATGGGAGAGGGTTACTTATACCGGATGGCATGATCTCGGCAAGGTTGATCATTCTTCGGCCATAAGGGTTGTAGACACTGGAGCACCAGTTTTAGGTATCCTTTTCACTTGTTTTAATCAGCCTTCTATTTCTCTAACTGATTTCATCTCTATTCTTGTCCAGATGCTCTTCCTAGAGAGAACCCTTCTGGGGCGACCGATATTGAGTCGGATGAGGATATCCCCCTTTCAACTCGGCAACGTCGTAACGTTGCCGCGGCTACCGTTAAATCGGCCAAGGTATTGAATTTTTCCTTGTGCTTTGCTTTCGCATATGTACAATTTTTGACGCTAACCAATACTTGATTTGATTTTAGGGGGCTGGTGGTGCTGCTACCAAGAAGACCGGCCAGGCGGCGATGAAGCCTCCAACCTCTCGGGCAAAGATGCCTCTGCCTCCAAAATCTCCATTGAAACCAATAATTCCAACACCCTCTTCCCAACCTGCCCCTGTGGAGACAGCCCCTCAGATGTCCTATGATCAGCTGATGGCCGAGCTTCAACGATTAAGAGAGCTGGATGAGGCCAGGCAGGCCATCCTGCGTGGTGGGGCCGATATATTATCGCCTGCAACTGACAGCACCGGTGCTGGTGATACTGTGGAGACTACAGAGGATGAGAGACCCTCTGGATCGGATCGCAATGATCCCATCGATCTCAGCGATCCTGGGACTCCTCGGGATGCTGAGGCTATGGGTGAGCAATCTATTCCTGATCAACCTGCTTCCACCGATGTTTCTCATACCGAGACATCGGCCTCACCACCAGTACAAATGGAAGTACCCGTTGTACCACAACCCCCACCGGCGGCTTCCTCGACCAGTTCTCCCTCGGTCCCGGTAATCCTTTGCCTCTATTCTTTTGTTTTTCCCTTCTTTGTACTTTGGGTTTAACTGTTACCTCCTTTTCTAGGTTTCCACTTCTCTTCCAATCCCAGACTTCAGCTCGGTCTCCTCGGTTGAAGCCTTCTTCGCTTTGCTCAATCCTGAGCAACTTTTACAAGCCGAACCTGTCGTTGCTCAGGCTACTGCCGGTCCCTCCGTTGCCGAGTACCAACGGGCTGAGGAATGGTTTCGGACCACGGTCCAACGAAAACTTTCCCAGCTCCCAGATTTTAATGAATTTCACTCGGCCATGGGCCTCTTGCTTTCTTGGCTGGACATATCTGAAGAAATGAAGGCCGATCTCCGGGATTTGCAAGTGAGGCTACCAGATTATTTGCACCGACATCGGTCTGCTACCAAGCTTATCTCTGGAATCGAAGAGAAGTCCAGGGAACGCAAAGCCCGAGTCGAACATCTGGGTGCTTGCAAGAAGCAATTTGAGGCGTCCAAGGCGATGAAGGAGCGCCTCCTTCAGGAGAAGGCTAGGATTGAGGCCGAGATAGCAAGACTCCAAGCTGAATTGACGAATGCTGATGCCGGCCTAGCACTTTCTGAGAAGGCCATTCTCGATGTTGGGCGCGCTGCGCAAGAGCATGTGGACGCCTTAACCGGGACTGCGGCGGCTGCAAGCAGGTGGGAGGCCGAGAAAGCTACCGCGGAAAAAGAATTGGAGTATCTGGACCGGGCTTGGGAGGAACTTAGATTAAGATTTGCCAGGAAATAATGTAATACATTTTTTTTTTTTTTCTTTTTTTTTTTTTTTGTATGGCCGTGACAGAATGTGCGGCTAATATCATGTAACACGTTGTACATTAATAAATAAAACATTAATAAAAATGAGAATTTATATCATTCATTCTTCATTCATTTATTGTTACTGACTCTAGTTTTCTCGTGCTAATTAAAAGACTATAAACATATTTAGGTATTTCAATATATAGATGAGACCAAGGCCATTTAGGGAAGTCCACAAGCAAAAATTAAAATAAAAGAGGGACATTTCTTCTAAAGGAAATATGGATAGCATTTACTTGGAATTTTTAATTTCGTGGAATTAATGCAAAAAATTATTCATTATGTGGATACACACATACGTACCCAAAAAATATTTGATATATATAAATATATATCCGTTGATAGGTTGATTTTTTTTAGATTAAAAAACATGTTCATTGGGTAAATTCACTCAACCCTGTTCACTTAAGAGCTTCGATTTCAATCCGGTAGTTTTGGAGTTTGTTGGCGGGGTGATTTAGATCACCCTATATATATATATATATATATATGAAAATTCTCTAAAGAGGGTGCCCTCTCTTTATTAAAGAGAGGGCTTCTGACTCTCTGTTTTGACCGTCGGATCGTTTTTAAAAACTATAAAATGACAACAGTGCCCTTAATGAAAACATGATTCGACGGGCAAAACATAGGCCTCTATTCAATAAAGAGAGAGAGAGAGAGAGCACCCTTTTAAGAGCCTGACTGTATATATATATATATATATAAGATACATAGTTTGTAACTTTTTGAATTTCATGTCTTCTTTTGTCATAGATATCAAATTTTGTATGTTGATTATTGGTCATCTTTTCAAGTTAGGTTACCTAGCTAATTAGGACGTATAATCGAATTATGCTAGCTAATTTATTTTGGCAATTCGAATAAGGGAACCGCCAATTGGTTCAACGCCCTTCAAATCTTATCAGATGGTGGGAGTCCTGTGCACAGGCTCACTTGAGGATTTTCCGTCCGATCACGTAATAGGCAAGTCAGGTCGGACGGTCGCGCATAGCCGATTTCACGATTGTTTTTGTATATATATATATATATTTTTTTTTTGGTTGTGTAGACTGTGTAATTATCTGAATAAAATATATTTTGGGTGATAGACTGAAGTCATGCATGATTTGATTTTTTCTGTTTGTCTATCCTTTTGGGTCAATTTGAAGTAAGAGACGAAAGTAGAGAAACTTTAAGACTAAGATACTCAACATTAATGGACACTTCAAGATCATATATATAAACTAACAAAAGAAGGAAATGAATAGTTTAATTTTTTGCTAAAGCAGCAAATTTTTATTAAGAGGACAAAGTCCAAAATCCAAACAACAAAAGCCAAGCCAGGCAAACACTTGCCACAAACCACAGACCCCCTAACCAAACAAGACACCCAAGCTAATCCCCAAAGCCAAAGGTACACTAAAAATAACCCCCAGAACCCAAAATCCAAACAAAATTCTACAGAAGCAACAAGTAAACAAAGCCACAGAAACAGCCCAAGAGAACAAAACAACCCAAAACTAAGTCAAGAACAAAGGCCCCCAAAAAATAAAACGAAATGAATATAGTTTCTTATACATGTAGCTTAAGCTAATTGCAGTAAAAGCATTAGGAATTTTACAAGAAACAAGAACAAAGCCAAACCCCAGCAGATTTGAGAAGAAAATAAATAAAAAGTCTCTTGATATATATTAATTAGATTTTCAAATTACATAAATTCATTAATTACATCCAATACATCTGGGTTTTCAAACTTCAACATGTTGCTGCAATAGCTTTCTCTCTCATCTTCCGTGGTGCAACTGTTGACATTATAAGTAGAATTCGAATTTAATGGTGTCGGGCTCGATGAAGGAGTCGAGAAAGTGGATAGAACAGAAGCAAAGCTGAAATCATTGCTGTTATTGTTGGAATATTGGAGATTTGAGTTCTCAGATGGAGGGTCCATGATGATGGTTTGATCCGACCCGCAATAGCCGTAATTTTGTAGAATTCCATAGTCTTCTTTAAAATTAGGTACCATTAATCCAATATTGTCTTGCCACTCAATAAATTGACCATTTTGGGTACTAAAGTCATTTAGGTTCGAAGAAAATTGCTCCGGATTTGGTTCCATGGGATGGGCTTCATTAGAAAATGGAACACAAGTTGTGGAAAACGTGGTACAATTAATTGGGATTTCTTGAACCAATTGGTGGTTGTGGACTTGGGGATTGCAAAGCTGATTTTCTTGACCATTTTGTAGAAAAAAGTTGGGATTTTCGTGTTGCGACGACATTAGAGAAGTGGCTAGCCTTAATAGTTCTGGGTTAACTAGAGGTTGGAGACCAAACAACGTCCTTGAAATATTCATTTGAGATGAATTGTAGAGAGATGAGCTTAAAACTGAGGAAAGATCAAGAAGGTCGAGGCGAGGACTGTGAGTCACTGGATCAATTCCCATTCGAAGAAGCCTTTTTCTAATGTGGGTGTTCCAATAGTTTTTGATTTCATTGTCTGTCCTTCCAGGCAAGCGAGCAGCAATGACAGACCACCTATATATGTTCAAGATCGATAATACGAAAATTGAATTCTCAAAAATATCAGGCATACAACTCCTTCCACAACACAATCCATAACACATGTTTTAAATGCATGTATCTTGTGCTGTGTGAATTTTTCACACAGAGTCTATATTTAATCCACACAGCACAAAGTACAAGCATTTAAAAAGCATGGTTGTGGTTTGCATGTGTTGAGGAATGAGTTCTGTGCCTAGGATTGTTGTTAAATTCTTGATCGAACATGACAAAGACAACTTAGGAAGAAATTAAAATTTAAGCGTTGATTTTTATTCAAATTATATCCAAAAGCGTCTCCGACATGAATGATAGAATTATTAGAATAGCTAGCTAGTCTAAAACTCATAATTTTGTTTGTCCTCCGACAGGCAAGCTAGCTATTACAGCATTTTGAAAGCTCTTCACATATGACTTGCTAGATTGGAAGAGTCAATTTTGCTTTCCAAATTATAAAAGTTAAATTTAATTTCTCAAAATGTCAATCGGCACAATTATTAATTTAAAAAAAATATATACTGTAATAATAAATAAAGTGATTAGCTAAGTAGAGAAAGCTGGCTAACAAACAAGGTGAATTCTTAACTTAGTGAAATGCTCTAAATAAGCATATCATTCAAATTTTTTAAAATTTTTTTTAAACAAAAAACATATAAACACTTACTTGTTCCCCAATATACTGTGTAGTTGAATAATTGTCTCTTCTTCTTCAAAAGAGAATCTGCCTCTCTTGATATCAGGTCGGAGATAGTTGGTCCATCGAAGACGGCAACTCTTACCACACCTTTGCAGCCCTATATATATTATACATACAAATAAATCCATGTACATAATGCACATTAATTAGTACAATTAAAACACAAAAAAAATCTTATATATATGTATGTATATATATATATTTGAACCATATATAAAAGACCATTTAAAAATGTGAATACAAAGAGGACATACCAGCATTCTTTGGAAGAGTCCTCCAATTTCCATACCCATTCTTCTGAATATAATCAATTAGCTTCTGATCCTCTTCTGGGGTCCATGGACCTTTCTTTTGTCCATTTTTTTCACAACAAGGTGCTCTTCCCATGGTGAGAGATCTCTAGTACAGTACTTAAGTCCTCTTGAAACCTTTTTCTATGGTTATCGTTTTATAGTGCAGTTTGAATTCTCAGAGAGAGAGAGAGAGAGACGTAGGGTCCGTATGGAAAGTACTTGTGTAAAGTGTGTGTATATATATAGTTAACACATGAGGAAGTCAAATGGGATTCGGTGCCGTCTGTTTATCACAATGGCCACGTGTCCCCTATCTTTGGAGAAAATGTTGAATTCTTCAAACCCCCTCCCCCTCCCTCTCTCTCTCTCTCTCTCTCTCTCTCTCTCTCTCTCTGTAAAACCTGTTTAAAGGGCAAAGAACATATCGGTTCCATGAATTAGAAGTGAACTCATTTTTACAAATTTTGGTGTTAGGTGAATTCTAATATCTTTCATGGGCAAAACTATCTCATGTGACGGATTTTGTTGTGATAGATTATCGTAGACTGTTAATTTTATGGGATCCCTATTAATTCAACAGTTCACGATGATCCGTCACACTCAAATCCGTCACACGGGATAATTTTCCTATTATGGGCGTGTCTATAGCTAGTCTAAGGACCTGTTTAAGAAAGCCAAAACTAGAATACGATTTTGTTTAATTCTAATTTTTATCTGGTTCTTGTGAGAATCTAATTTGGTGAGTATCTATTTATTATATAAAAGTTCGTGCCCAATTTAATAAATTTTCTAAAATAAGTTCTTTGTCAGACTAACCTATACTTAGTTCTTACAAGAACTAGAAAGAAAAAAAATATAGACTTGAACTAAATCAGGTCCTATTTTAAATATTCTCAAACAGACCCTCATAGTTTACTCAATATCAATACTTCATTAAACCAATATTAACTCGTTTCTTGTTAAAATTAGATATGAGTGAGACCTGAACTGGTATTAAACTTTCTCAAACAGGCCTAAGGATAATCGATGGTAAATTTGTAAAGCCTACAAAAATATAAATATATATATATATATATATAAATATAAATTAATAAATTAATAAAAATTAAAATAAATAAATAAAGAAAAAAGGGTCCACTCTTATGACATTTATCCCATTTTATAGTCTCTCTGACACTTAATCAAACACTTTCTCTCTCTAAATCTCACATCACACACATCATTTTCCGGCGGGAGGTTGTCACTCCTTGGATTCACATTAGCTGTAAATCAAAAAGGCCACGAGGCCCCCGTACCCGTGAGGGCCGTGACGCTTGGTGGATTTAATCTGTCGCTTGGGTTATTTAACTTTGATTTTAACACTTTAAATAATACAGTTTTGTTCACATGAAAGTTATTTATTATTTGATTATCATTCTTTTTTATTAGCTAATGGAGTGGGGCTCAATATATTTTTCACAATTAATTAATTTTCATTTAATACTGAACTCTACTGTATTAGTCAATCAAAAATGAGGGTGAGCAAAGAATAAATAATTTTAGAGTGAACAAAAATATATTATTCCACTTTAAATTCACTTCGTTGGGCATTGAACCTTTTTTATTTCAAAAATCAAACACAAGCTTTTAGTTTGATTTGACTACCATTCCACATTAGATAAAAATGATACTATTTTCTTTATTATATGTACATGATCTTATTTCCTAAGCTTGGTAAGCTTGTGTTGAACAGACTCTCTCACGTGCGCACCAGGGGGTAGAAATCTCGAATTTGGACTACTCGATTTGGTTTTAAAATCGGTACTTGTCCGTACACGAATGCCATCACATAAAAAAAATTTCTGTTATCCTCTCTAGTTTTCTGAACACTCAAAAACAATTCTCTCTTTCTGTTCTTCAATTTTCTGGATTTCCATCACTGTTTCTAAAGCAATTATGAGTACTCTATAATCTTTTAATTTGAGTGCACGTTTAGAAGAACTGATTGTTGAATCATGGAGAATATAGTGCTGAAACCTTGTGTATCGAGTCTTTGATTCTGAGGGACGAAATTGTTCTTAAGGACAATACAAATTGTTGTACGCCTTAATTAAAGTTCATAGCTTTATCCTCCTATTATTTCTAACAACGCTTTCCTAGACGTCATGGTGTGTCATCAGGGCTGGCCCTTAGGCCAAGCGACTCAAGCGACTGCTTGGGGCCTCAAAAAATAAGGATTTGTTTGGCTTTGGAATAAGCCTTGTTTGGCCAAAATACACGTATTATACATAAAAATAGGGCCAAAATAGGGCCTAAAAAATAGGGCATTATATATACATGTATTATATATAAAAATAGGACCAAAAAAGGGCCTACAAAAATTTTCTTGGCCTTGTTTGGCCAAAATACATGTATTATATATAAAAATACGACCTTATATATACATGCATTATATATATAAATAGGATCAAAAAAGGGCCTAAAAAATTTTTCTTCTCAAGTTCGCTTAGGTCCCCTCATGTGAATTTCACAATCTCAGGGTCGGGCCAGTGTGTCATCTTCAAATGATATGCATGGCTTCACCACCAAAGCCTTAGCCAAGTATACTCCTACAATTTTTTTTTTTTTTTGTGATACTTACTATCGGAAAGTATCATGTATATTTTCATGTATATCATGCTCACTGGAAAGTTTCTTGTAGAATACATGGTCAATATTCACTTGCTGTTATTAGGGAATAATATCCCCTTGTTTTTGGTATAGTTTGGCGTGTATTTAGGCAAAGGAAAAGGCCTTTACCTTGTATATATTTTCAGCATATTCAGTAATGAAAGACAAGGAAATAAATGATCTCAAATCATTTTCCTCTCTATTGAATTTGTTATGGTATCAGAGCAAGGTTAGGTTCATAAACCTAAACACTAAATCATGACCGACGAAAATAAACCGTCCGGTGACTCCTGGAGGACGATTTCACCTTATGACATAACCTCTCTTGATAACCCTGGCATTTTGATTGCCCAAGTACAATTAAAAGGCAAAAATTATGATGAATGGGCATGTTCGAACGGCTCTCCGAGCCCGCAAGAAGTTTGGGTTCATTGATGGAACCATTCCTCGTCCTAACGAGAACTCAACTGATCTTGAAGACTGGTGGACAATCAACTCGTTGTTGGTGTCTTGGATAAGAAACACGATCGAACCAACGTTGCGATCGACTATTTCGCACACAGAGGTGGCCGAAAACCTATGGAACGACATCAAAGACCGTTTTTCCATTACTAATATATAGACCGCGGATTCAACAATTAAAATCCGACCTGGCAGGTTGTAAACAAAAGGGGATGACCATATTTGACTATTATGGTCGTTTGAAGTAACTCTGGGATGAACTCGGGAATTTTGAACAATTAGTCATATGCAAGTGTGGAAAGTGTACTTGTAATCTCGGGCCAATTTTGGAGAAAAACTGAGAAGACGAAAGAGTTCATCTTTTTCTCATGGGATTAGATGATAACCTATACGGGAAGGTGCGAAGTAATATTCTCGCACAAGAACCATTGCCAAGCATGAATAAAGTCTACTCAATCCTCATTCAAGAGGAGTGAGTCCGAATTATCATCCGAGGAAATGAAGACTGAGGAGAAATTGTGGCTCTGGCGGCTCGACCACGCTTTGATGAGAGGGACAAAAGCACTCTGATATGCTCACGTTGCAAGAAAAAGGACCATGAATGAATCAACTGCTTCGAGTTAAATGGTTACCCGGAGTGGTGGAGCGATCGACCACAGAATGAAGGCAGAAAAGCGGATTGCGGAAGAGGATAGTTTAGTGGTCGAGGTGGCGGACGTGGCGGACCCAGCACCATACGTGCCAATACTGCACACACGATCCAGAACACTGATGATGGAGCTGTAGTAGTTGAGACAGATCTAAAAAAGCTATCCAGGTTAAGTGGCGAGCAGCTGCACTAGTTGCTCAAAATTTTGAATTCTTCTAAACCAACCAACAAGAAGATGACGGGTAAGCATGGAACATATGAGTTGTGGATTATTGACACGGGGGCTTCTAACCACATGACGGGAATGATAGAGGATCTACAAGATTCAAAGGATATTTCTAATTGTCCTGTCGATTTGCCCGATGGGAGCAATTCTACCGCCATGAAAGAAGGGACGGTGGTCCCTGATAAAAATTTCTGCTTGAAAAATGTTCTTTATGTCCCGGGATTGACTTGCAAATAATCTCTGTGTCGCAATTGATTCATCATTATAATTGTATTGTCCAATTCACTAATAAACTTTGTGCTATACAGGACCTCACTTCGAGGATGCTGATTGGAGCGGGTGAAAGACGGGATGGACTTTACTATTTTTAAGGTGTGATAGACATAAAAGCAATGAAGGCAGATTCCATGGGATCTCTTGATCTTTGGCACAAGCGACTAGGTCATCCTTCTTTACAAGTGACCAAATTAGTTCCTGGCATATGTTTTGGATAAAATAATAGTAGATTGAATAAGATTTGTGATGTTTGTCAAAGGGCGAAGCAAAGTAGGGATAAATTTCCTGTTATTGAACATAAAGCTTCGGTTATTTTTGAAATGATTCATTGTGATTTATGGGGTCCATATAGAACAGTTTCATCTTGTGGTGCTTTTTATTTTTTGACCATCGTTGATGATTTTTTAAGTTCCGTTTGCGTATATTTGCTTGTGGATAAAACTGAAGTTTCTCACACTCTAAAAATATTTTTCGCAATGGTTGAAAGACAATTCAACACCCAAGTCAAAATTCTGCGAAGCGATAACAGGACCGAATTTACATGCCTAAAACATTTTTTTTTTATCATGGGATAGTGTTTCAAACTTCATGTATGGGAACATCACAACAAAATGGACGTGTAGAACGAAAACATCAACATATCTTGAATTTAGCTAGAGCACTACGTTTCAGGGTTCACTTCCAATTGATTTCTGGGGTGAATGTGTATTGACCGCAGGTTACTTGATTAATCAGACTCCTTCAAAGATTTTAGATGGGAAAACACTATGGTGTTTTATTTGGATGAGATCCTACTTATAGTCACTTGCATATCTTTTGTTCTTTGTGTTACGCGCATGTGACAACAAAGGACAAATTCGCTAGTAGGATTAAGAGATGTGTGTTTGTTGGTTATCCCTATGGGAAGAAGGGTTGGCGCTTATATGATTTAGAGACACATGTTTTTTTTTCATCTCTTGGGATGTTTTTTTGTAATGAGTGTTCCCTTATGTAGAAAACCTTCCATTTGAACATAAGGAGCATCCAAATGTCCCAAACACTCTTCTATAAGATGATGCGGGGGGCACCTTTGAGGAAGAACACTAGTCCAATCCCAATTGTGGGTGGCCCATATTGGGTCCCTCCTCTCACGACCAGCCCATACCGACTACTGGTTCCAATAGTTCAGGGGGGGGGGGGGGGGGGGGGGGGGGGGGTGTTGCAGGGGCATATGGGTGGGAACAAAAGCCCGGATGCGGAGCCGACTTCGGGTACCATGGATGATCTAAATTTGGGAAGAGGTCAACGAAAACTGGAGACATCTGTTCGTCTTCGAGATTACATAACTCACACCATTCAGAAAACAAGTCCATCCCATCACTCACCCAAACCAAGGCATTCCTCAGGTACGCCCTATCCATTGGCACACTTTGTGAATTGTTATAATTTTTCTGCGCGACATAGAGGTTTTCTTACAGCTTTGACACTAGAACGAGAGCCATCTATTTACAAGGAGGCGGTTAAAGATAGCAGATGGAGGGAGGCCATGAGTAAAGAAATTGATGCTCTAGAAAGAAATGAGACTTGGACCGTGGAAGACTTACCCGAAGGGAAGAAGGCTCTCAGATGCAATGGGTTTACAAAATAAAGTATAATTCGGATGGTACTATCGAGCGGCTTAAAGCTCGATTGGTCATCTATGGGAATCATCAGGTTGAAGGGATCGACTGCAATGACACATTTGCTCCAGTGGCTAAAATGGTCACTGCCCGCACTTTCTTAATAGTTGCAGCATCCAAGCTTTGGGAAGTTCATCAAATGGATGTTCATAATGCTTTCTTGCACAGTGATCTCTTGGAGGAAGTCTACATGAAATTACCACCTGGCTGTCAGGTCGGTATCCTAACAAAGCTTGCAGACTTTAAAAATCACTTTATGGCCTTAAACAAGCATCCCGATGTTGGTTTGCAAAATAATATACTGCATTAAAGAAGTATGGTTTCTACCAATCATATTCCCACTACTCTTTATTCACCATGCAATGAGGTGAGACTCGGCTTAATGTGCTTGTGTATGTTGATGATCTTATCATATACAATAATGAGTCTACAGGTATCCAGCAATTTAAAGACTACTTAAGTACTTGTTTCCACATAAAAGACCATGGTGTTTTGAAATATTTCTTGGGTGTGGAAGTGGCCCGAGGGCTCGACGGATTTGCACTCTCTTAGCGTAAATACACCCTTAACATAATCTCTGAAGTTGGTTTGTTAGGGAACCGGCCAACATCCACTCCTATAGAACAAAACCATCGACTGGCATTATCCACAAGCAAGGAACTTGAAGATCCTGAAACATATCGGCATCTGGTGGGGCGACTAATATATCTGTGTTTCACACGACCTGAATTGTCTTACTGTGTACATGTCTTATCTCAATTCTTGCATAAGCCTCGACGAGATCATTGGGAGGCAGCACTCCGAGTAGTTCGGTACCTTAAAGGACATCCGGGTCAAGGAATTGTATTGAGTAGTCACAGTCCGATGCACTTAAATACTTGGTGTGATGTAGATTGGGCTGGTTGTCCGCTTACTAGAAGGTCTCTGACAGGTTGGCTGGTCTTTCTTGGAGGTTCCCCTATTTCATGAAAAATGAAGAAACAAAATGTTGTCTCTCGCTCATCTGCAGAAGCAGAATATCGGTCCATGGCCATGACAACTTGTGAGCTAAAATGGTTCCGATCCATTCTGTCCAGTCTCGGCATCCCACACCATCAACCAATGTCGCTCCATTCTGACAGTCAATCGGCTCTACGTATTTCTAAAAATTCAGTCTTTCATGAATGAACCAAGCACATTGAGGTTGATTGTCACTATGTTTGGGATGAAATCACTGCTAGTAGCCTTCGTCCCTCGTTCATTTCAACCAATGAGCAGCTTGCAGACATTTTTACAAAGGCTTTGGGAACACGACAATATGAGTATCTTCTTCGCAAGTTGGGCATACGAGATCTTCATGTGCCACCTTGAGGGGGGGTATTGGAAATTATCATGTATATTTTCATGTATATCATGCTTACTGGAAAGTTTCTTGTAGAATATATGGTCAATATTCACTTGCTGTTATTAAGGAATAATATCCCCTTGTTTTTGGTATAGTTTGGCGTGTAATTAGGCAAAGGAAAAGGCCTCTCCCTTATATATATTTTCAGCATATTCAGTAATGAAAGACAAGGAAATAAATTATCTCAAATCATCTTCTTCTCTATTGAATTTGTTACTTATACTGATTATGGTAGGACATACACACACACACTCAACTCACCCCAACCCAACCTCAAAGTCCCACAACAAAACTCAACAAGGATTGCTCATTTCGACTAACGCATAATAGGCGGGCAAGCAAAGGAATCCCCCTACGGAGATTCAAACCCTCAATCTCCCTAAGAAAGGAGAGAGAGGTCATACTAATTGAGATAGGCTGGCTGAGGGCAATTGTGATATGTATACTTTTACAGCATAAAAGACAATATATGCATGCCTACAGCTAGTTTCAAGCTACATAGGGCAATTTTGACCCAAACAAATTTAAAAAAATGAGGCCACTTAACTAGGAGAAAAGCATTGGTGATTGGTATGGCCGGTTCTCTCTCTCTATCATAGATGTGTGTACATACATGTACAAATCTATTTGTGTATGTCAAAAAATTATGTAAATGCCTAGAGGGCATGATATGATGAGCATTTAATTTCTGGCGACAATAATGTTGGGAATTTAACAAGAGGAACCAAATTCCCCCAAATAAACACACACACATGAGCAGTAATTTAACATGCACACTAAAGAAAGGACACACATATTTCTACGTGGTTCGGCCAAACACCTGCCTACGTCCACACCGAGAGATCCATTCTTTCATTATTGAGTAAAACATGATACAAGTTACATGGATTAAATCCCATAACTCAAATAGAAAGACCCTTGTACACAGCCCACTCAATACCTCCGAGAACCTGACACAATTAATCACTGTAACATAGAGAAATCACAGAGATAAAGAAATACCCATCCCTACCTCACATCCCTATCATTGTGAACAACCCTCACAGAAAACCCTAGTGATTAATATCTCTCTCACCCTAGATCATCCACCCCCATGAGGGGAGACCCCCAATTTGGTATACCAAGGGCTTACCTAAATTCTTATACAACATCCCTATATACATAGAGTTTATGACCCATTACTTGTTAGACAAGTAATACAACTCTATCAAGGAAACCAAATCACAATAGAAATCTAGTCAAATCACAATCCCTAAATTAATGAGATTATTGCACATGTGATATAATCCCAACAAATAATTGAGTTTGGTGTTTGCCAAAAATTGGAGCATTTATTATGAGTATATCGTAAGCAAAGGTTTCTTCTTTGAATTTCAAGACAAGATTCTATAGAGATGATTTTTAGTCTATTTGTGTCCTTATTATTTTCTTCATTCAGCGAATTCTAAAGTCACCGAAAAAATAAATAAATAAATAAATAAATAAATAAATAAATACAGGCTGATACGATGGTAATTACTAAAACTTGTATTTAGTTATATAATGAGAGATTCAAAGTTGAGTGCTATTAGTTGAATAAATAAATTTATATAGTAAAATTGGGTGTATTTAGAATTTTCTTTCTATTACAAGCATTTCCTTATTTTTTTCATATTTTTTTCCAACATATATATATAAGCGGAATCCTAGTTTAAATATAATTTACAAGGGCGGATGTATGAATGGGCTCCCCCATGCTGCAGTCCCCCCAAAATTTGGTAAATTTTGTTAGCACATGATGTTCTAGCCCAATTATAGTTTATCGCCACACCCCCCCTCCCCCCTACATTTATAATAATAATAATAATAATAATAATAATAATAATAATAATAATAATAATAATAATAATAATACGTGTGATGTTTTAACCCAAATATAATCTAGTACTCCTTAAAATTTGAGAATTTTTTAGTACATGTGATATTTTAGCCCAAATGTAGTCTACACCACCCCAATTAAGTGTTCCTAACTCAATTTGACACTATACCTTATTGATAAATAGATACCAAAATGTATAAATTAATATAAACCCAAAAGAAAATATTGTTCTTAAATAAACGCAATTTGACACATTATCTTATTATTAAATATATATGTAAATAGACCCCAAATTTTTTTTTCGGAGGCAGTGGCTTCCATAGCTTCCACCAAAAAAATTACTGGCTCCGCCCTTGATAACTGAATATTAGTTTATACGAGGACTGAGGTCTTATCTGAGTTGACCGATACAAACTCACATCACGTGTTTGGCGCATGATAAAATCTCCCATTTTCCTTTGTAATTAAAAAAAAAACCACAATAGTTAAAACGGAGCAATGCGTCTTACTTTTTTTTTGGAAAATAACAGGAAGCAATGTCATTGTTCAATAACGCATACTATCAAACTTTAGCAAATAGAGACCATACACTAGATTATAGTCAACAAGAAACCAAATTAAGCAAGAAAAATGACATTTGACATATTTGTACTGAAAAAGCTATTAGTCACATCTTACTTTTTGTCATAGTCTTTCTCCCAAATTTCAAATTTTATTTCAAGATGATATGTTACTATAGAGCAAACAATCGTCTACAATCGAGCCATAATCGTCTACAAGTAGTAGTACAAGTAGAATGCTGTTAAGATGTTAGTCTAGGTTCATCTACTGTTGTACCTCACCTCTCTTATAGTCTACAATCGTTGTACTACTACTTGTACTACATCTTTTGTACTCTTCTTTTATTCTTTAGTTTTCCCTATTAACCTATATAAAGGGCTCTCCTTTGTAATAACAAACACTCTGATACAATATACAATATAATATATTCTCTCTCCATCTCTCTTCCAACATAATATTAGAGCCATAAGCACCTGGTGGCCTCTTCTTCCTCTTGGTGACCTCTCTAGAGTAAAGTATGCTCTGTGGTTGCCACTATTAATGGAGCCTCCACATCAGAAATATTTCTAGTGTTAGCCTGTTGGTAATTATCGCCCGCCGAATCACCACTCGGTCGCCTCCACTACACGCCGCCTCCTCTGACTGGAGTGTTTCTTTTGGTCACATCCATCATCTCACTACCTCTGCTCGGGCTTTTCCACTTCCACCGCCTCCTTCGCTCGACCACTGCTATCCAGAACAATTCTACCATGCTTATAGTTTACACATCATAGAGCCTGTTACAAATCCCTCTTGCAAATACCATCACAAACCAGGACATGTTCTATTGGATTGTCCTATTCGAGTGTGTACTTTCTGTCACTAGCTTGCATCAGGCCACTCGGTTATTAGACTGAGAATCCTACCAGATATTCACAGGATTATCGATCTCGAGATTTTTCATCATCATCTATTGTTGGTTCGGCCAAGGGGTCATCATCTTCTAAGTCTCCTGCATCTTCATCCATCTTTGTTTCCCTCCTTGCTTATATCATCAAACGAGTTCTTGCTCATTCTAACAACACGTCTCCCACTGCTCTATCTATTGCCCCAGGTAGATCTTCTTGGTTCTTTGATTTTGGTTGTTATAAGCATATGACCTCTGATCCAAGCATCTTCTCTACCAAACATTCTGCTCTTAATGCACCATCCATCCGCACAGTTGATGGTTCATGTATGAATGTCAGTCACGTAGGACAAGTCTCCACCTCTCACACATCTCTCCTTGACACTTATCTCATTCCTAAACTCACTTTAAACCTAATATCTGTTGGTCAATTGTGTGAACTTGGACTTACCGTCACTTTGAACCTGGACTTACCATCACTTGCTTTAGTTCTGGATGTCTGGTACAGGATCCACAAACGTGATAAACTCTTCGTACATGTCATAAAATTGGACGATTATTTGAACTTAGTAGTCTCCACATTCCATCTCGCTTCATCTCACCTACACCAACTCAAACTGTAGCTTTGGTATCGTCCACCTCACCTTTTCACCTTTGGCATCCTCGATTAGGTCATGTCTCACTAGGTCGGTTAAAATCCTTAGTGTTAAACTGTCATGACCCATCCCACTACGCACAAAAATAGGACACGTGGCACCCCATCAAGGCTTATCCAATTCCTTTAAAGTAAAAACAGTAACGGAAAACATAAGTACAGTACTCCTTTAAAATTAGACTTATAAAATGTTTTGTCCAATTGGATCACTTCCAAAAGAATTCATTTTTGAACACAGAGGTCCAGTCGACAGAATTGAGGATCCGGTCGACTGAAGGCCTAAGCAGATAGTAAGAAAAGTTTCCCAGCCCTGTCCAGTCGATTATGACTGGGGTCCAGTCGACTAGGGCCTTAATTCATTTATCAGTCGACAGCCTCCTCCCAGTCGACTATGCCTCTAGCAGAATCAAAAATCAACATTTCCATCAGATGTCCAGTCGACTGGGTCGGGGATCCAGTCGACTGGCTTTCCATTATTTAGGGTAGTAGCTAAAACTGCATAGTAGTCCAGTCGACTGGACATGGTCCGATCGACTGATGTCCTGCTGCCAGCAGTCAGTTATGAAGTTTAACAACCTAGGGATCTCCAATTCAAAACCAACCCTACACAACCATATTACAATAATTTAAAACATAACTATAGGTGTTCGAAACCAGAGTTACAATACTACGGAACTAACACCAAAGTTCTATTACAACATATTACAATTTTCCAAATCCTTGTACAAGTTTAGGAAAAGAAACACAAATATAAACAAGGTGATTCCTCGGCATTCCTCAACGGCCTTACTCCTCACTCTTCTTTTTTCCTTTTTTCTTCTCACCTGCAATGGAGTAAAGCTCCACTGCTCAGCTATATGTTGAGTGCACAAGTTCTAATATATGCAATACATGATAAAATATGTTCTACTTCCACAATTCGTAACAAATAGTCTCTAGGGAGAAAAATACGCATTCATCCGATAGTGACAAGTCCAAGTCTTAAACCACGATGCCAATGGCAAGTCCAAGTCTATCAACCATTGCATCCCCAAGTGTCATGGCAAGTCCAAGTCTATCAACCATGCACAGTAGCCGTCGCTACTAAATTCTCAAACATCGAGAAGCTTATTTCGGCATGAAATTTTATAAATCCCCCCTTTGACCCATATAGATAACTCAACGTGCTCGCGCAAAAGTAGACATGATTTTCATATTTAAACGCATGCATAATTGACAGACTTAAGATTAACACATGAATTTTGCCCAGATCTCGATTTTGTCGTCGAAATCTAAAATATGTATATTCCTATATTTCACAAGTTAGAACTTTATACCTCGTGGGATTTTCCCCAAACTTTGAAGGATCGACTAGAGGGCCTATTAAATGGCGGATCTCAGATTTCAAGTGATTCATACAAGTTTTATTGGGTTTTCGCCAAAGTCTAGAAATTAGATTTTTACAAAAGTTTGCCAAACGAAGCCTAAGAGGTATTAAAAAAACGTAGGTCTTACCTCCAGGAGTCCAAATCTAGAATTTGGAAAAAAATCTTATAGACGAAGGGTCGTCGTATATCGCCGGCAAGCTCGTGGCAACAAATCTCCCTTTTCTCTCTCGTCTCTAGATATTTTATAAACTTTGTGATAATAATGAATCTCACCCTCACTATTTATAGACAATCTTTCTGGAAAACGTGTTTACCTCCCCGCGAGAATCACAAATTTCTAATTAACTCCTAAAACGTCGCACACATCCATTTTATGACTTTACGAGTGAAAACTATAAATTACAAAAGTTTTTGACTCAGTCTCGTTTGGGTCCAAAATCACGTTCTGAAACTAATTTCGTGGAATCTCTAGACCACCTATCTTTTATATAACGTGTCACTCACGTTCTCACCACAGTTCTCAAAATGATATACAATAATATCAAGGCAATGGAAAGAAAAACAAATCATTTTTAAAACTAGAAGTCCAGTCGACTGGGTCAGGGCTCCATTCGACTGACCTGGAGTTACAGAGAACAAGACATCCCCAAGTGCCACCTTCAGTCCACTAATTCCTCGGTCCAGTCGACTGATGCCTCAAATTTTCAGTCGACTGGGCTCGTTCGGTCGACTGAATCTATCCAAGCAGAATGTCCAATTTTCGTGCAGAAACCAGTCGACTATTTCCTGGGGATCAGTCGACTGAAGTCCTGAAAACCAAAGGGAATTTTATTATAAAATAGGGGTCCAATCGACTGATGCCTCGGTCCAATCGACTGTTTTACAACAACAAACCCTTTTCTGCATCATTTCCAAGTTTAAAAACTTTTCGAAATCAACTAAGGACTAAACACTCACACCAAACTCATACTGAAACGATCTTAGCTAGATTGACATTACTGAAACATAATTACGAACGATTACTGTCTATTACAACATCATTAATCCATTATAAGATACTAAGTTAAACATAACCAAAAGTTGTAAAATCCTTATTACAACAAGTCTATTACAAAACGACGAGATAAATACGACAAGTCACCTTCAATAGTGAACTCCCAAACCCACGTCCTCAGTTCTGTGATTCCTCGCTGGCATTAATACCTGCAATGGTTATTTGAATAACCACACATCTTTTGATTTGTTTAAGTTAACGCTTAGTGAATAAAACAACAAATGCACATGAATGATAAAATGCTCGTATTCACATCTCTACATTTCATACTAGTCTCCGGAGCCTCACGTGTACGTCTCATACTCCCAATCCGCGACTTCTGGTCAATAAGTCCACGCGAAAGGATAAGGCCCACGATTCTTCTCTTCAATCGTGCGACCTTAATGCCTATATCGGATCCACAAGATGGCTCAGTCACATGCTCCTTTGACCCAAATAAGCAACTCAACATGCTCAAATACATATCACCATGCTCTCGATAAACAAAACATTTCACCATGCTATTGGGACTACTTATCAATATAATTGCCCAATATGAACTACACAATATATCTCTATAAGCTAGCACATACTTTTCATACAAAAACATGAATACAGGTCAAGAAATTATTCCAAAAACATAGTTGAATCACTCACCTCCAAGTAACACCCTATAATTCAATCCAAGGAAAACCCAATCACAAAGAACGTGCAAAAGTCTGTCTAGTACAATCCATATGGATCAAAAGTCCGATTATCAACTTTTAGGAAAAAATCTAGAAAATAACTTTTCAAAAAACTTGGCCAAACAAGGCCTAATAGGTATCAAAATGACGGCCTTACCTCAAGGAGTTCAAATATAAAATTTGGTGAAAAACCAGCGGACGAACGGGCGTCGTTTGGCGACGAGTAGCTCTAAGCAACTAAATCACCCTTTTGGCCTCCTTTTGAAACTTAGTTTAGAAGTTTTATAAAAATCTCAAGATCATCTCTATCTATATATAGGCAACACTTTCAGAAATTATGTTTACCCCCCCATGAGTTTTCAAAACTCCTAATTAATCTCTGAAACTTTCTACACAACTAGTTCATAGCTTTACAAGTAAAACCTCAAAATTTTAAAAGTTTTCGTCTAAGTTTCGTTTGGTTGCTGAAACGTAAATTTTTATATGACTTTTTCAAAATTGCTAAATAGCTTACTAAATTAATAGCGTGTTAATTCGTCCTCACTAGGATACTAAAATTAACAACACAAATAAATTCTAAACCAGAAATAATACAGGTATTGAAATACATAGGTAAACATTTATTTTCAGATAAACATTTAAGTATTCCACAGTGAACGTCTCATACTCGAAGAGACTTCACAACCACAAAACACTCATTCAACACCGTCTCAATGGATTCTCTAACATAGATACCCAAATCGACTCGTGAGTCAACACTCACTCAAACATGTGCCAAAATGCACGACCGCTGTTTTTCTACAATTCTCTCTCATTATGAGCCTCATACTTATGTTGAGGCCAGCTCTAACCCTATTTGGCAGAAAGCAATGGATGATGAACTGCAAGCTCTGGACAAAAATCACACTTGGGATTTGGTGGACTTACCAAATGAAAAGAAGGTTATGGGATGCAAATGGGTTTACAAAATTAAAACTCACTCCAATGGGTCCATTTATTGCTACAAGGCCCGTCTAGTAGCCAAAGGATTTTCACAAGAGTATAGAATCGATTATGAGGAGACCTTTGCCCCAGTTGCACGTCTCACTTCAGTTTGCAGCTTAATTGCAGTTGCTGCAGTTCGCCGTTGGGAATTATTTCATACGGATGTGAAAAATGCATTCCTCAATGGTGAACTCATTGAAGAAGTCTACATGAGCCTTCCTTCTGGCAATCATCACCATCATCACCAGGTCTGCAAACTCCGACTGGCTCTCTATGGTCTCAAGCAAGCTCCCCGGGCTTGGTTTGCCAAGTTCAACACCATTGTTAGAGACTTTGATTCACTTCAAGTCCATCTGATTCTGCCCTCTTTATCCGCAAGTTGGACTGGCCGGGGTACTATCCTTCTCCTCCTTTATGTGGATGTTATGATTATTACAGGGGATGATTTATCTGGCATTTCAGATTTCAAGACTTATCTTAGAAAACATCTAGAGATGAAGGATATCAAAAAACTCAATTACTTTTTGGGGCTTGAGATCACTTCCAGTTCAGAGGGATACTATCTTTATCAGGCTAACTATGCCTCCGACCTTTTCACTAAGGCGGGAATCATAGATAGCAAGACCAGTGCTACTTCTCTTGAGTCCAACTCTAGACTCACTCCTATGGATGGTATACCTCTAGATGACCCTACCATATATCGACAGCTGGTTGGGAGTCTCGTTTACCTTACAAATACTCGGCCCGATATCTTCTATGCCCTCTATATTGTCAGTCAGTTTCTCTCTACACCCTGTTCTCCACATTATGCAACAGTTCTACGCATTCTCAAATACATCAAGGGAACTCTATATCATGGTCTTCACTTCTCCTCTCACTCCTTACTTGAGCTCTGTGCCTACTCTGATGTAGACTGGGTAGGAGACCCCACTGATCGACGCTCTACTACTGGTTATTGCTTTTATCTAGGTGATTCTCTTATTTTCTGGCGTAGTAAGAAGCAAACTATCATCGCTCAATCTAGTACAGAGGCTGAGTATTGTGCCCTTGCTGATACCACTCAAGAGCTTCTCTAACTTCGCTGGTTACTTGAAGACATGGGAGTTACTCATTCCACTGCCTCTACCATCAACCGTGACAACCAAAGTGCTATCCAAATTGCTTATAATGATGTTTTTCATGAATGCACAAAACACATTGAGATCGACTGTCATTTTGTGCGTCATCGTCTTTCTTGTGGCACCATTGGTCTTACTTCAGTTTCTTCCACTGATCAGACTGCTGATGTATTCACCAAAACTCATCCACCAGGACGTCTTCAGGATCTTGTTTCCAAACTCAAGCAGGTTTCCATTCTACCACCTTGAATTTGAGGGGGGATGTTAGAATGCTGTTAAGATGTTAGTCTAGGTCTACATTCGTTGTACTACTACTTGTACTACATCTTTTGTACTTCTTTCCTTCTTTAGTTTTCCCTATTAGCCTATATAAAGGGCTCCCCATTGTAATGACAAACACACCAATACAATATGCTAAACATCGTATTCTCTCTCCATCTCTCTTCTAATAAGTACAATATATAGGTTGTCGAAGCTGGCTAACATCACAAGAAAAAAAAATGGATTGCAACCAATAAGCTATTTGTTAATAAAAATTATCAGTCCGTTGGACAGGTTGCACTGTAAAGGCATTTAGGCTTTATTTGGTTCATAGATTTCATAAGGAAAAAGAGAGGAAAAAGAAAAATCAGATGGAAAACTAGTCACATGCGTAAGGTAAAAAGAACAAGTTTTTCATCCGATTTTCCTTTCCCCTCTCTTTTACCTCACCAAATCTATGAACCAAATAAAACCTTAGTAGATTGCATATCGTTTCTATAACTATGTTGAAATAGTGACTTGATTCCCGCACAACCGTGGGACGGTGATTGTGGTTTGATCATTTGTACAATCCAACGAAAGCTTGACATTTTGTAATTTCATTCAACACCAGTTAGCTACCCGTGTGGATCTCTTTTGAACAGTATCGTGCGGACGGTCCATTGTGCATCCAGACAATTCTGTTTCCTATTTCCTATTGGCCAAATAAGAAAGATTTGTGTGTCTATATATTGGATTCTCACATGGTTATTTTGAGAGATGGTTTTGGTACTTATTATTAGAGCATATATATATATGGGTATTGATAGGGTTGGGAGTTTTTTGTTGGCTTTGTAGGGAGAAGTCATAAGGCCTTCCGATATTGTTATCTTCATATTATTGCATTCTTGTGTTGCGCTGCGTCTGTAGATGTAGACATATTACTGAATCACATATATATATATATATATATATATGGTTTCTTTTGTGATTGTTATTCTTATTATTATTATTTTTTTTCCTGTTTTTTTTCCGGCCACATCTTTTCTGTGTTTGTGTTAGTACTAAACTTGTTTATTTAAGGGTAATATTTTTCAACTAACTAAATGTAACCTTACATATATTCTCTCTCTTTTTTCCTTGACAGAAAGTTGATTGAAAGTTTGAAATTTGTGAACCTAAGAACTCAAGCGTGTTGACCTGGCAAACATTAATGAGTGCTTAATTATTATACAAGGTTGATCTCGATTTTATCAATATCTAGGCAGATCTGTAAACTTGGCTATATTATATGTGCCGTTACATATTATTGGTGCTCCATTTATCAATTTATATCCTATACTTCTCCCATTCAGGACATTAACAACTCTTGAAGATCAGCTTCTTTTAGTTTTCTTCTCAATCTCTCACTTCCTTCTTAGGAAGTTGTAACATATTAATGTGACACCAAGAATATCACTTTGTACAAAACTACTAGTAAATTTTATTTATGTATCTACTACCAGCAGTGGCGGATACGAGATATATATAATTTACGAAAATGTCATATTTTATTAAGATTGCCCCACCCTCTCCAAAAAAATAAATATACTTATTATATAATCTCTCAAAAAATATTGGTTAGGCTAAAAAAAAAAAAAATTATATGTAATATGTTGGGCAAATTATAATCTATTCTCTCAAAATTTGTAAAAAAAAAAAAAGTTAATACATTGGCCTGATGGTAAGCTTTAAATTCTAAATATTAGACCAATCAACTGTTGTTTCACTTACCATTTGAAGTTAACTGAAATTGTTTCACCATAACTATAACTTTGACGTATTACAATCAGTAACTAAAACAAATAAAACAAAATTGGGTAGTACTTGGGACACACCAAAAGACGTAATTTTTGAGACATAATTCAAGAGTTGTGTCTATTTCTCTCATGTGTCACTGTGGGATCCAGTGACATCACAGAAGAGATATATACACATCTTTTGAGTTGTGTCTAAAAAATTGTGTTTTGGTGTGTCCCAATCTGTACTCAACAAAATATTGGAAGATACTCTCTCTTAGGCAATAAAACAAATACCGTCAAATTGTACTTTTACTTCTATAGTTTACCCTTCACAATTTAGCCCACATTATTAATTTCAACTTGGACACCGCAATGCCTTAATTTTCAATTGAGTTTTCATCAACTCCGACAACTCCGATTGTCTACTTTTGTTGACAAAATATTGGAAGATTTGTTGTCACGTAAGACATACGTAAGGACTGATGGGGGCATATCCATATTTGCCACTAAACTCCATTTTGACATGATTTGGATGCTAAATGTAGTGTTATATATATATATATATAGCGGTATATTTATATTTTTCCCACTTAAAGTCTATTTTGCCATTAATTTTGTACTGAAAACGAAAATTGTCCCTCCCATGCTCTTATCGGTTGTTACGTGCAGGTGTCTAACGTAATAATAATTTATTACGGAGTGCTTAAAAATAAGTACATTACCCATAATTAGTTGAAAGTATTAATTCAGTACCCCACAACTGACAGAGGATTTAGAGGGCTACGGCTAGCTATAGTCTTCCAAAAGTTTAAAAATTGTTAATTTCTTCTTAGAATTATTTGTAATGGTTTTTAATTTTTATTAGATTTCCTGTTATTATTATTATGTATATATTTTTTTACAATGGTACCTCTTAACTTTCATTCCTGAATATGTCATTGTTATTAACGACAATGTTACAAACAAGATGTACAAGTTTTTAATCAAACTTGGTACGACCACCTTTTTATCATAGCACATGTTCACTTGTAAGTTGTAAGCTGGACCACTTTGACCACTCTGGAGATTGAAGCAAATGTCCAAATCTAAGATTGTGGCCCCTTTTATAGGGTAACCCAGGGTCCCCAGCTTGTGTCTTAAGAATTCACACCACCCACCACAATTATGGGAACAATTTTCAATTTCTTCAATCATAAGTAGTCCATCCCCAATTTAGTATCCATTAGTTAAGTTAACATCGATAGATTAAGATATAAAATAAAATCTTCAACCAAAATAAAGTATAGTTATTCGAAAAATAAGTAAAGATTTTGATACATTCAAAGACACAATTTTAGGACACAGCTTAAATAATGTGTCTATCTCTCTTCTGTGATGTCACTGTGGGATCCATGACATCACAAAAGAGATATAAACATATATTTTAAATTATGTCCTAAAAATTATATCATTAAATGTGTCCCAAATATTAACCCTGAAAAATATAGAGTTGACACGATCGGCTTAGAGCTGGCTTTTGCTTCATTGCTTGGGCTCAAACCCAACTACTTGTACTATTAATTCGTGACATCAGTGAGGGCAATTTTGTCAAATCCTATATATATCATTGTAATATGATTAAGTCAACTGATCAAGTTTACATATATATATATATATATATATCTGATTAATTTTTTATTAAATGAAATTTCATCTGATACGTGTCATCATGCAAGACGTCAGTCTCTCCAAAGTGGGACCACCACTCGACTCATCAACCAATCAAACTTATGCCACGTTTGCAGTAACTGACGTTTGATGTCTACTTTCACAGCAACAAGGACGTACAGTTCTTGACACGAGATTTCTTTAAAGTCCACGTTGAAAAAGTAAATGTTAGAGGTACATTTAAATTTCACACCCATTTACTTATATTTTAATGTGAATTAGTGAGGAAAAGAGAGGGATTGAAAAGTACTCTGAACTCCAATGGATTTCACAGTCTTTTATCTCTTTCTATTAGTCTACATCAGGGTATGGATGAATAAGTGTGAGATTTGGGTATGAGTTTAGTATTACAGTATTACCCAAGTTTAAATTCCTTTTAAGAGTAATGATTGGTGCACATAAAATGTGTTTTATGTGCATACATTTACTTTGATGAGTCCCATGTATGCATGAACGAACTTCACTAAAATAAATGACTAAGATCTTTATACATGTGCACATTTTATTATACATAGCATTACCCTTTCTTCAAATATTTAATTAGTAATTGATGTGAGAGTAAGTCTTTGGAGTCCATAGAGAAGACAGATACATTAGTTGTAAATTGTATATTTATGAGATTTATTTTTGTCAAAAATTTATTATTAATGTAATTGGTACTGGCCACTAAAGGTAAATTTGGTTAATATATAATTAGAAACTACTTTCAATCCTCTTAGCTAAAAAAAACTACTTTCAAGCCACTGCCATCTGTCCTTAAGATGGCATTTAATTTGGTAAATTAAAATCTTTTGAATTATTAAATTTTGGACAGGTGTCCAGTGTCCAGTGTCCACCACAGAAAAAATGTTGCTGTTTTTGTTTACATCACAATCAGGCACCCACAATTCTTAGTAAGTATATTTTTTTAGAGGTAATATTTGGGACAAATTCTTACATATCTAAAAAGTATTCATATTTTGAGGTGGATTAATAAAATAAAAAATATATTTTTGGTATGTAAGGGTAGAATATACCCTAGCACTATTGATTTTTTTCGTGGAAAAGTTTTAAAATCATGTGAATTGAAGCACTATTTGAGGAGAAATTATTTAGCAAAACCAGACACACCATGTATGGGCAGGGCAATCAGGGGTGGACTCACAGTGGGGGAGAGCGGGGTAGTTGCCTCCACTGAACTTTCGGGAAAAAAATAGGTTATATATGATAGTTTAAAAAAAATGTGGACTAATTATAAGATTTTCTATTAATTTGGGGACTTTTTGAAAAGAGTAATGATATGCTTCCCAAATTTCTATCCCAAAAGTGCTTTCCAAATAATGTGGCAGTGGGGTGAGGTCAAATACAATGGAACCAGTTGAATTTTGATTGGAAGTTGTTTACCTCACTCCACTGCTAAGTCATTTGAAAAGCACGTTTGAAATAAAAATTTAAGAAGCATATCATTAATCTCTTGCAAATTTTAGAACTTTGACACGGTTTTAATTGACAAATTGTTCTCATTGTTAATATTATCATATTTTATATTGTGTGCATATACGTATATGTCATATAATAAAAGACCCAAAAACAAAACAAAGAACCACCTAAAGTCCCTTAGTTTCCCATAAAGCATTTTTTGAAAAATGAAAATGAAAAAATGTTCCCATGCAGAAGAAGTTTGAAGTTTGGCAAAAGCGCTCGAAAGACTCAAAGACCTTATATCCATTATTAACCTCCTCTTGCTCTTGTTTAACAAAAAAAAAAAACCTCCTTTTGCTCTTTTCCCATGAGATAGGCAAAAAAATACACAGAATTTCTAACCCCTTATATATACATGCACAAAACTTATAGTAAAAATCACATAAAATTATACTATTTTTAAAAAAAAAAACAAAAATTCAAAAACTTTGGCCCGAATAAATTAAAATTCTAGAGTCCACTAATGAGGACAATCCAATCAAATAGTTCCATATAATGCCCATTTTTAAGTGGTCTAGACAGATTCGTTGGTCATGCATTAACTATTTTTCATGGAGTTCACATTTCTCACTTTGGGTGATTATAATTCAAGCATTTTATTGGCCAATGCAGTGGGACCTACGACTAAATAATATTTATTTAATCGTAGGTCCTACTGCATTGGCCAATAGATTGCTTGGATTATGCTCACCCTATCTTTAAATGGGTGAGTAAAAATGCACTCTTTTTCATGTGTCTCCTATTTATAGAACACAGATGTCCAATGTGAAAGAGGTGTCACACAATACCAAATATCGGGACGTGATATGATGCTCTCATTCTCATCATTTACTTCTCTCTATTCAAGTTGATTGAAAAATCATGTGGAGAAGTGTTTCACTCTCATCCACATTTTTATATCAATAATCTAACAAACGATAGGCTTGGTCAAATAATATTTTACTAATCCACTTAGATTTCCTGTCGGTTCTTTTCTACTACTTATAACTGTTAATTTTGACCCTGCCTGCCTGCACCATTTTCTTGTTGCTTGCTACCCTTTCTTACCCTTAATTGTATACACTATAGATATATATATATACATACATACATAATTCCAATGTGTTCAATCTTAAATTAACATTTTATATTATAAAAATTTACCTAAAAGGAATGGGAGAAGAAGGCGTGTGAATTTATTTAACCTAACCTAGCTAAAACCACTTTTTCAGACTCATAGGCGCATTATCTTAGGACAATGTCCCCATGCCCGGGCTCATGTAGACATCCATATCATCAAAGCAATCAAATTAAGTAGCCTAATATGCAGATTACCCATATAATAATGTCCGTGAATTAAGGAATGCTTAGAGCATTTCTAATGCAAAAAGCTATTTTGTATCTTTTAATCTTATATTTTAATAATGTTATAATGTTAAAAATTTATAATTTGACAATTATGCTCTAATGCAAAAAGTCATCCAAAATGTCATTTTTTGGCATAAAAACTATTAATCTTGTACATTGGGCTGTGTGTTTTGTACATTAGTTTTGCCATAACTAATAAAAAATGAATTATTTTTTTAATACAAAAGCAAATTTTTTTTTTTTTTTGAACGGCTAATTTCATTGATATAGTGAATTACAAAGCGATAAGCATCGCACTTTACAGTTCCATCGTATAACTGGAATCCAAGAAAAGAAGCCCCAAAAAATCAAACAGCATGGTCCGATTTGAAACAAACTCCCTTATAAGAGTTTCAGAAGGAACCACCAAAAGAAGATAAAATGGGCAACAAATAAAATATAACAACCCCCTACCCATTACAAAAACAAGATGTTATCATCAGTACAAGTAAAATTCTCCAGGACATGTACCAAACAGCTCCCCAAAACAGCAAAAAACCCCATGTAGCCAAAAATCCACTCTTCCTTAGATATATATTTGCAGCTATGAGCAACTGAGGAAGCAAAACCCAAAATCCACTCCAGGTTGCCCTTGCTACTTGTTCCAATTGTTTTTACAAGTGTTTTCCAACCATGGGCAAGCAATATGAAGTCGCCAAATCCTAGACTGTATGATCCATATCAAAATTCTGCAGCAGGCCCCAAAAAGAGCAGAGACCAGAGCACCAAAAATCTGTAGTAAGACTTTCCAAGCATAAAACAAAGACCAAGATAACTAAACCAATCTATTCTTTAAAGGAAGCATAGTTAAAGGCCCAAACTTCATTCTACAAATTGGGAAGGAGACCCCAACTCATCAGCAAGCAACTGTAAAAATCTGCAGGAATCTGTTTATGCACCAAAGTGGCAAGTTCAAAACTTGGAGCTAAGATTCACTCCCCAGAAACTGTACAACATTCATTAGGATCACAGGATGGAAAATATTTAATAATAATTAGTCACCCAACATCACACACACACACAACGCAAAACGAAAAACAACCCAACGCAGAAGAAACAACACACACCAAAACACACTCACCCCGAAGGAGAAAAAAGCTCTCCACACGAATAGGACACCCGCCAAAAGAGAACACACACCAAAAAACCCCCCACACCAAAAACCAACCTTTGACGAAGCTCTCCACTTTTTATTATTATATGATTGAAGTGACCACTAGCTTATATAGTTTATTTATTTAGCAGCTTGCATACTAATTGCTTGCTTTAACATTCTTTCTTGCATAAGCAGTGAACACTTGGAAATACGTAGTGGCAAGCTGCTCCGGCAGCGAAAACTTCCTTGTCCCTGCACAGTTGGTTGCATTTGTCTGAGTCGCCACAATGGCCTACCCAGGTCCCACTTGGTACGTCACACAATTTCCTTTCTACCATGGGTGTCTGATCTCCAAAGATAATAATAGATATAAGCACATGGACCAAATATCTAAAAAATGCAACTATAAAATAGCTTCGTAGGGAGAGGATCTCGAGATTCCAGATTTGGCCAAGAAATCCGCAAGCGAGTTGGCGTCCCGTGGTACATGCGACAGAATCACTTCCTTCACCCTCGATATTCGCTGCCACAATTCGTCGCAATCGCTGAGCAGGACACTATATTTCCAAGGTCGGGTTTCATGTTTGAGGACCCATAATATTACCACCTTTGAGTCACTTTCTATATATAAGTTAGTTTCATCAACCAAGCCAGATTTCATAAATAATTGCAGGCCCTCCTTTAGAGCACACAACTCCACAAAATTAGATTCAAAAATGCCAATGAACTTTGAGGAAAGAGCAAGGATCCTCCCTCCCGAATCTCGTAATACACAACCAGTCGCCGAAGGGCCCAGCTTCCCCTTAGCAGCACCATCCACATTTAATTTGGACCACCCCGTTGCTGGGGGGACCCAATGGGTTAGAGGCATAGCTTTCTTGATTTTGGGCAGCATGGTAGTGAGTTGAATATGTTGGGCCATGACTGAGATAGAATATTTGCATTCAGGAATCTTTACTTTAAACCACCAAATGACCCTTAGGTTGATGAGTTCACAAATATTATCCATATTCATAGGTTTATCCGAGAAGACAATATCATTCCCGTGTAACCATAAAGACCATAAAAGCAATTAATGTTGTATATTTGATTGTTGTTGTGCACTAGGAACAAAAAACAAGAAAAAAAGTACAATTGTCAAAATTTGGCAAAATCCAAATCCTCTACTGTATTTGAGAAATTAAATGACTTTCAAATTTTGACAACACAAATGGTCTTGCATTGGAACACACATTTTGTGCAACTTTCTAAAATTTTAACTTTTGATAATGAATTTGACTCTAACATTGAAGATGCTCTTATATATCTTATACTTTCCATTTGGTAATCATGACTTGTCCAAAATCTAGGGTTTGGTTGTAAGTACGTGGTCAGTAAATAGGTCTCCAACATTTTTAAGTTCATGTAGACATGTGTCAAGGTTTGTGTGTGTGTGAATATATATATATATATATATATATTAGGTGGACATGGAAAATGGGTCTATCACCTGGTGATGGTTTTGCTTACAAAAATGATACACGCGTAATGTTTTGTACAACGTTTTGCATAATAGGGGCTTCTCAGCAAATATTATATAGTTTTATAGGGTCCACTATTGACTAAAAGACTCCTCTATCTCATTTGGTTTTTTCATTTCATTTCTCCCATTTTGGTCTAGAAGAAAGAACGAGAGAGAGAGAGAAGACGCAGAAGGCGACCCGAGAGAACGTCGGCGACGGCGGAATCGGTGACAGAGGTTCACTCTCTCTCTCTCTCGTTCTCTCTGAGAGAAACACCTGAGAGAAAAAAAAAACCCCAAATTGATAACACTAACCCCTGATTCATCACCAACCACACCTATTATTCAAATATGGATTAAACAAACATTAATGCACTTGAAATATATTGGCTAAGAATGTTATATGACCAGATTTAAAAAATAAAAATAAAGATTGCAACATTTAATATAGTCAAGAACTTCCAAGAATTAGAAAATGTGGGTGATGTGATTTTAGACACTTTAAAGATAATCAAGTTTTAATTAGAAACCTAAGTAGTGAATCTATATCTATACATATTTTTTGAAGACAAAACTCACAATCACAGTCACAAACAAAGCTAAATCTGACAAACAAAATGTAGCAGAAATTATGGAATGATGAGATGTTTTTTTTCTCAACAACAAAGATTTTATTAATTAATTGCAAATAATTACAAAGTTGCCACATCAAAATACCAACAAAGAAGAAGAAGAGCACCACAAAAAAAGAGGAAATGCTCCAAGACGAGATCCCTCAAACTCAATATACATCAGATTCAGACCCATGGCATGACTTCATTCTCCAATCAGCAAGGTTCAGGAAAACCATGAAAGGATCTAAGGTCGTGTTTGGCCTGGATGTTCAAAACATCATCAGATGATTCAGATCTAAGCAAAAAGGAAAGAAAGAAAGGGACAAAAAAAAAAGAATTTTAGCAAAGTTTCATCCAGAGGAGGACGTAGCCACGACGCTGCCACTGGTTCTCGTCGCCGGCGCAGTCGAGTCTGGCGGGTGTGGTTAGTGATGAATCAGGGGTTAGTTTTATCAATTTGGGGGTTTTTTCTCTCAGGTGTTTCTCTCAGAGAGAATGAGAGAGAGAGAGAGAGAGAGAGAGTGAACCTCTGTCGCCGATTCCGTCGTCGCCATCGTTCTCTCGGGTCGCCATCTGCGTCTTCTCTCTTTCTCGTTCTTTCTTCCAGACCAAAATGGGGGAAATGAAATGAAAAAACCAAATGAGAGAGACGAGTCTTTTAGTCAACAGTAGACCCCACAAAATTATCTAATATTTGCTGAGAATCCCCTATTGTGCAAAAAGTTGTACAAAATATTGTGCGTGTATCATTTTTGTTTTGCTTATGCATGTAGGTTTCTGTAAGAATTAATAAATTGGAGTTGGATTTTAACTTCTAATTTTTTGTACAAAGTGACTACGATATATGATTACTAATCACATATAATATGATTAATAATCACCTGTCAATCCACCAAGTAGGGTTCTGCCAGAATAGACTATAAATTGGAGACAGACATGACTTTTACTATTTTTGCACAAAATGACTACTCTCATACATAAATAATTACTCATTTCTCAACCCTCCATCGCGCTAATATATATATATATATATGTATGCATAGTACATAAAGTTGTTAGTTACTGTTGAGAGCTGTTAATTCCCCAACAAACATTGAATATTATAAGGTGAGTCTTGTATAGTGTCTCCACGGCATTCCTTTAACAACGAGTCTATATTGTTCAGAGCTAGTAGTATTTATTTAGATACGAGATCAAAAGCTTGTGTGGATGGCGTGCCATACTTACTATTATAAGCAATTCCATGCAAATTATTTTGTGGATAGAATGCTATAGTTAGTACTATCATGACCAATGTCATGCATATATTACGTACTGAGTTATAATTAATATTTCCTCGGTTTTATTTTATGTGTCTATCTTTATTTTTTGGGATGTCTCAAAATTATTGTCCAATTTCTTAAATTAGTATATAAATTTTACTTAGTTTTCTCAACTACCCTTCCTTGCAATCAACACTAAAACAAAATAAAAAAAGAAAGTGCAATAATTATGGACAATTGTGAAAATTAGGTGTAGATTTTTTTTTATCCCCTTAAATAGTTGAATTCCCTAAAATGGACACATAAAATGGGACGGAGATAGTATCACGTAGTAATATAGACGATGAGAGCTAGGTAGGTTGGAGAAGAAAACCACCTGGCTGATCTGCTCGGGTGTCGAGAACTTTCCGAGAAAATTGGGTCCTCTATTTGCTTTTGAATCAACGTACGTACGTAAGTTAATAGGAACACGTGTGTGGTGTCTGGAAAGAGAACCCAATTTAAGTTCACACGAGCTCATTACGTACGTGTCAAAAGTTGATTGATTTTAATTAGGGTCAAAGTCAGTGTAATCTTCAGTAGTTTTTTTTTTTTGGCACAACTGGAGATGGAGTTGAGTTGAGTCATGAATGCAAGGAAGATATTTTTCGAGACCCAAAGATTGCACCAATTTTTTTTTTTTTTTTGGTCTCCGAGTAGTCTGATCTGTTCAGTTGGGTTCATAAATTTCGTAAAGGTAAAGAAGATGGAAAGAAAACAAAAAGGAAAACAAGTACTCTTTGAGTTTTGTTTTCCCTGGTATTTTTATTTTATTACAAATTAAAAACTTTTAAAATATAATTATATTATCTGAAATAACTCACAACACTCGAAATGTTTAATTTATTTATCAACTTATTTTCTTTCCTTTCTATTTTTCTCGTCATTTATTAATTAAAAGGGAAAATTCTCGTCTATGTTTCTCTTTCTTTCCCCTAACTAAATTAATTCAAGAACCAAACAAACCTAAACAGTTAAGTGTTCCAAATGGGATTCCTTATCCTAGCACTTCCTCTGCTCCATCACCACAATTTGTCCCCACAACTTAGTTAAGGTTACGTTTCGAATGATAACTTCAATTTGCATTTTTACGAATTGTAATTACATGATCTTCTTCATTTAGCAACTTATTTAAAAGATACATTCTAACACAAATTTTACTTTTTTCACAAAATCAAATTTTACTTGCTTATGCTTTTGGGTTGGAAGTGTTGTTTTATACATGAGGATATGAGTTGGGAGTTGTCGGAACCCCCCTCAATTTCTATAACAAATTAATCTCACTCTAGAATATTCTATCTACATCTATGTCCCTCTTTTTAGCCTTTTTTTTTTCTCTCTCTAACTACGAAATCTACTAATATTTGTACATGTAATTTATACATATATATATATATATATATGTAAAAGTCGCTTTCTTACCAAACAAATCTACTAATATTTGTACATGTAATAATTTTAAAAAAAGATCACTTTCTTACCAAGCAGAGCATAGAGTTACACTAGATTTCGATGAATATCATGTGTGTATTAATGATGTTAAAAATTTCTCTCTTTCATATCATCAATAGGCGCATTAGCATTGATCTTTTAAAAGCTAAGTGTATAGTTATAGCAGGGGGAGACCAAAAACCAGTTTTCAACGGGCTCACACTAAAATGTTGGAAGAGATATGTATTGGTCGTGGCTGGCCTAACCAATATTGGGCTTGAATATTTGGTGGCCTAAGCCCAACGCTAAGAAGAATTTCAAGGCCTAGCCACTACCAAATTACCAATAATTATTTTCCAAGCATAATAATTCTTTTTTTGTTGCCAAAGCTGATCATCCAAAGCTGAATCCCTCCGTCCCAATCTGTGTGTCTCTCTTGGAGAATTCAACTATTTAAGGGGATAAAAAGAATCTATACTTACTTTCCACAATTGTCCATAACCATTGCACTTTCTTTTTTGTTTTATTTTGGTGTTAATTGCTAGGAAGGGTAGTTTGAAAAAGTAAGTAAAATTTGCATACTAATTTAGGAAAGTGGATAACAATTTTGGGGCATCCCAAAAAGGAAAGGAGGACACATAAAATGAGACAGAGGGAGTAACAACTTTTCTGCTTCCAAATTTCCTCGTAAAGATAGACCAATGTGTAGTCATTGTGAAGTAGTAGGTCATACTATTAATAAATTAGGCCTAGCAAATGGGCGAGCCTGGGCAGGTTCGGGCCTGGCCGGATTTGGACTGGGTCGGGTTCGATTCGGGCCTGTATTGGTTATGGTTGCGGCCAGGTTGGATTCGGACCGGTCGGGTCATGTCATGAATCAAAATCCGTTTTTTGTCCCCCGGTTCAGCCCAAACAATTACCATGTGTGTATATAATATATATATATATATGTGTGTGTACATGTGTGTATTGAGAGAGATATGTGGGGTTTGTTCTTACATTAACAAGGCAATCATGGAATTGTAAGAGTAAATAGAGGCGACCATTCTTTCTGTAAAAGTGTGTATATATATGTATATGTATACTCCTATTTTGTGTGGTACAAACTGATGAAGTGTGTAATTTTAGAGAAAGAGAGAGAGAGAGAGAGAGAGAGAGAGAGAGAGGGGGGGGGGGGGGGGGGGGGGGGGGGGGGAGGGTTGGTTGGAGTTGGCGTTGCAGAATATGAGAAGTGGTGAAAATTTGGGGAGTTGAACATAGGATTAATATATTGTTAGTCTTGAATCTTTTTAAGGCATTATTTATGTGTGTTTTGATGATGATAAACATAATGATAATAGCATGGTCTTATTTGTTATATTCTAATCTATTATCAAGTCATTTTCAATGTACTAATCTCTTGAACTATGCTCTTTAATGTTCTAACTTTGTTTGTTTGATTGAGATAACATATGGTGAAGCCCAGGAGTGATTGAACTCAACAAGGATCAAGCTTGAAGATTTGAAGATCCTCCATCCTTAGTTGAAGACTAGGTTTACTTGTAAAAGCATTTTGATTATCACTCATAAAGAGCTTAAAGGTTTAAAACTTGGATAAACCTTTCAAAAATTAGAAAACTGTTTTTCACAAGAAAAACAGTCAACTGGACATTTTCCCAATTGACCGGACCCTTCAATTTTCAATCGACTGAGCCCCCTTTAAGTCGACTAGTTTCTGCAAGAAAAGCAGAGGTTCTACTTTACCATATTCAGTCGACTGGACCACTTTTTAGTCGACTGAAAAAGGCATCAGTCGACTGGGTCGCGGCATCAGTCGACTGGACTGTGCAGTTTTTGCATAATGGCTACTTCTTGAAAGGCTAAACATTTACCATTTTGCCACTAACGGCTATAATCTTTCTTGGCCTATAAATACATATTTTTCCAAACCTTTTCATGTTGATCAATCTATTGGAAAACATTATTTGAATCACATAACTTGGTGATCTTTCATCATTCACTTATGAGCCCTAGTTGTGTGAGTTAATCAATTTTTTCTAGCTCTTCATTTGTATATCTTTGAGAGAGTGAATTGTAGTGATCTTTTAATTGTATTATCTACTCTAGAAAGAGAGTTCAATTTGTATAAAAATCATTTGTAAAAAGTGAGGGCTAGTAACCCTTGTGTGCAAAGAAGAAGTGTTCTTCTTTGGGAGAGATTGAAAGCTCTTATAACGGTTTGATCTACACCCGTGAAGTAGGTCGGAGTAAAGAAATCCTCAAGAGGTGTTCTTGAGGGGTGGACGTAGGTCGCGGTGTGTGGATTGTCTAACCACTTGAAAACTCGGTTTGCAAGTGTCTCTTCCCTTCTCTCTTTACATAATTATTTGTGATTGTGTTAAATTTGTATTAAGTTTTTAAAAGGTTAATTTTTCGCTAAAACTTTATTCACCCCCTCCCCCCTCTAAGATTTCCATTTCGGGCCAACATATATGTTGGGTGTTCCAATGTCCATACGCAGTGCAGATCTGATGGTGGTTTAGAGAGAGAGAGGGAGGTTGTTGCTGCTTGACTGAGGAGAGAAGAAATGAAATGGTGGGAGTTTAGGGTTTCCTTTAGACTTTAGTAGTGGGCGGTCGTTCACGGGTCTTATTCACTGGGCCCGCTAAAGCCCGTTTTTTTCACATGAGTTTTCTAAACAACTCGATAACAGCCCGCTACAAAAATCTACTTAGCCCGAACACATAGTTTTGTGGGCTGTTTCGGGCAGGCTCGTATATGCAGGCTTGAATTGCCAATTTTAGAATAAATGTTACAAATTACATGGATATCCCCCTGGTTACAAATTCAAAGGCAAAGCTCCTTCTCATCAAGCTTCCATTTCACAAGAAGAATGCACTGCTCCTTCTTCTGCTGGTTCATTCCCTTTTGCACTCAATCACGATCAATGCCAACAGCTATTGTCTTACCTTAAATCTCATGTTTCTTCAAGTGGGGTATCAAATGCTGTCACGGCCCGATGTAGCATAAATATGGAAAGCGTTTAATTTCTTTATGGACCCGTAGGTCGCGGTAGTTTGAAGGATCGAATCCGTCCTAAACGTCGAACAACATAAAACCATAAAACCATAAATCAGAGTAGAGCAATCAAGGCTTACAAAACTTTTCCAACTTACTAACTATTACAACACGTGGTCACCTAAAGGCACAAACCGCCTTGAAACAAAATAATGTCTATTACAGTCATCCTTATTACAAATCCAGTTCATAACTTTAAACGTAAGATAATGATAAATAGTTTCTCTTCATAAGCAGTCTTACTCAATTAGCATAGTCACACTAGTAGATTAATGTCATAGAAGTGAGTCCGCATGATGAACTAATAAAAATAACATTAGTAAAACTTTCTTTCATGTTACATGTGACCGTGTATAAAATAATGCACCAACTCATCTTACCAACTCTTTTCTCTCGACAAACACATAACCCACTCTCTCACACCAGTATCTTTGAAACACTAAGACGACCACACTTTAGTAACGGGGTACCAGGGAATGTCCAGTTTGCCTCGCACTTTAGTACGGGGTACCAGGGAGTGTCTAATGCCTCACACTTTAGTACCTAATCCGCCTCGCAAATACCGGAGAATCCTCACGCAGTATCCAGACTCGGGTACCAAGGAGTGTCCGTAGACCACACTTTAGCACTACCATGGGTGCCAGAGAATGTCCAAGTTCGGTGTCATACACTTTAGCGCTACCATGGGTGCCAGGGAGTGTCCAGTTTTGTCACCGTCGCATTTCAAGGATACTCTCGTCGCAATCTCAAAATACCACACTTTGCCACTTTGGTACACAATTACCAAGGAGCGTCCACAACATAATCTGAACCACATACTCTTTTCACACTGATCATTCACATACCATGCATGTACACCTGACCTCACATGTATGCCATGAAACTTTATACAGACATTATAAAGTACCGTAAACGATACAAGTCTATAAGAGAATAATCAAATCCTTAAACATCCATTAATAGTCAAAACATAGCAAAACAGATTCTGTTTTAACATAATTCCCAAATAGTACTTTAATGGCTTTTAAAAATTAGTCCAAATAGTCCCTTAATAGAAAACAAACAAAAACCATAAACTGCCAGGTCGCGCACGGGGGCCGCTCGCGCGATATGCCGATTTTTCAATTTCTTTATAAAAACTTTTCTATCTGCGAGGAATCGCACACCTCACGCGCGCGTGCCGCTCGCGCGAGGGGTCTCTCGCGCACGCGAGTTCAGGCAGTGTCTTCGTCTTCTTCGCTGAACTTCCCCTATTTTCAATTTTGAAACCCATTTCGGCCCATTTTGCAATTCCGAAGTAAATAGGACAAGTAATATATGAATCTCTTCGGTTTTTTGCAAGGTTAAGAATCTACGATCAATTTTACATGAATCGATCTGTAGCTCTCGGATTTTTTAAAAAACCAAAAGATGTCAAAACTTGATTTCTAATATACTTTTTCATATGAATGAATTAGGCTTTCAAACTTTAAACATAGCACATGATGTATAATCTTTCATAATCATCTCTAAAAACGTATTTTGATTCAGGTTGAAAAATCTTGATTTTCAAACTGTAGTGTTCAAACGTGAAATAATCAATGGTGATTTCTGAATTAGACTAACATTCACAATAAACAAACATATTTTACATTCAAAGTGAGTTTAGAATACTCACTGAGATTAAGAGTGTAGAGGTTGTTGAGAAAGAGTAACAAAATAAAGAAACCCAAAGAAGCTTGTAAGCTATGGAGTTGATGTTCTTTCTCTCTCTACAAATTTTAGTAGCGATGAACTCTCAAACTCTCTCTTTTTTCTCTGTGTTTCTACAGATTATGAGAATCAGTGTATGTATAAGTGGTGTATAAATAGAAAGATAACTTGGAGAACTTGGGCTCCAAGTATTTTGACATATACTAACAAATTCCATTTTGTTTTAACAAATTCTCTAAATTCTCATAATTGGCAGCATATAATCATGTGTATATATATATACACAGATTTTACCTATAAGAGTTGTTGAAGAGTTATGTAGATGGGGTTTAGTTAGTACAGGGGTCCATATAGGCTCATAAGGGCAATTTGAAAATGTTTGGGTAATTAGCTTGTAGTGACATTTTAACACACACCTCTAAAATGTTGGCAAATAAAGCATAAGCAACTAGCCTAAAAAGCACTCATCATGTTTGGCAAAATAACTTATGGTCTAAAAATGCAACACTTCACAAAGTGCATAGCCAAACAAAGCCCTAGCCAATCATTACTTTCCATTTATGGAAAGTAAAGTACAAGCCTAATCTAACTTTACATCACTTCCAAAATCTGTGAAAACTCATCGCGGCGCGGACAGTTTTGAATATAAACTGGTATTTTCGTGGCGCGGTGATCATCCCAAAAATGCAGGAAATTCGTTTTAGCGTAAGAAATTATCTTCTGATTTTATAAAAATATTGTTTGAGTCAAAATCAAATATCTTCACCGTTTTGAAATACAAATTTTGAAATCCAACACAGGTATTACTAATTTTATAAAATTTGCAGTTTGACCCCAATAAGAATTTTAACAAGAATGAAACAACTAATAAAATTTTAGATCATGAGAATTGCAAATTAAATAATACCGGGAATACAGAATAAATATGGAAATGCAAATTAAAATTTTATGGAAATGCTGGTTGTTACATCTTTCCTCCCTTAAATAGGATTAATCCCCGAAATCAAGACTAACTAGTCCTGAAACAACTCCGGCTACTTCTTCCTCATATCAGCTTCAACTTTCCACGAGGCTTCATTCTCGTCATGGAGATTCCATTGAACCATCACCAATGAGGCTTCATTCTCGTCATGGTGATTCCATTGAACCATCACCAATGAGGCATCATTCTCGTCACGGTGATTCCATTGCACCATCATATTTTCAGAATATATATGGAAATACAAATTAAAATTTTGTGGAAATGCAGTTTGTTACATCCTTCCTCTCTTAAACATGATTAATCCCTGAAATCAAGACTAACTAGTCCTGAAATAACTCCGGGTACTTCTTCTTCATATCAGTTTCAACTTCCCACGAGGCTTCATTCTCGTCATGGTGATTCCATTGAAACTTCACCAATGGAATGTCCTTATTCTTCAGCTTCTTAATACTCTAATCCAGAATCTTTACGGGTCTCTCCTTGTAAGAAACATTATGACTTATCTCAATGTCGTCATAACTAACCACATGTGAGGGATCTTGTATGTATTTCCTCAACATACTAACGTGAAAGACATTGTGAACCCCAGACATCTTCGGTGGTAGTGCGAGTCGATAAGCCACTTTCCCCACACGCTCCAAAATCGCGAATGGTTTGATAAAATGCGGGGCTAGTTTCCCTCTCTTGAGACCAAAACGTACTACTCCTCGGGTCGGTGAAACCTTAAGAAGTACGTGATCTCCCACACTAAATTCCAAATCTTTTCGGCGTCGATCGACATAACTCTTATACCTGCTCTGTGCGGTTCTTATCCTCTCCTTGACCAGAGAAATCTTCTCGTTGGTTTCTCTAACCAAATCTGGCCCCAACAACTCTGTGTCTCGAACTTCTGCCCAACACAATAGGGAACGACATGGTCGCCCGTATAATGCTTCGAACGAAGCCATCCCGATACTCGTGTGGTAGCTATTGTTGTAAGCAAATTCAACCAAAGGCAAGTATATCTCCCAAGATTCCTCGAAATCGATAACACAAGCCCTAAGCATATCCTCCATGATCTGATTAACACGCTCAGTTTGCCCATCTGTCTGAGGGTGAAAGGTAGTACTCATCCTGAGCGAGGTTCCCATAGCTCCTTGCAGACTTTTCTAAATCCAGACGTAAAACGTGCGTCACGATCTGACACAATTGACATAGGTGCACCATAAAGTCGCACAACTTATTGTATGTACATCTGGCTCATCTTCTCTACCATGTATGTCATACTATAAGCAATAAAATGTGCCGACTTAGTTAGTCGATCCACGATTACCCAAATGGCATCATGATTCTGTTGAGATCGAGGCAATCTCACTACAAAATCCATAGTTATGTGCTCTCACTTCCAACCTGGAATAGGTAGCGGCCGCAGTAATCCCAAAGGCCTCTAATGTTCGTCTTTGACTTTTTGACACGTTAAACACTTGGATATAAAATCAGCCATATCCTTCTTCATACCTTTCTACCAAAAATTTCTTTTTAGGTCTTTGTACATTTTTGTCCCTCCCGGGTGAACGATATACCTCGATGTATGTGCTTCCTCCAGAATGTCCTTTCTAAGCTCTCCATAATCTGGCACACATAATCTGTCTCTGCATAGATATCCTCTGTCAACTCCCATTTTCTATTTTGTTGGATCTTTTTCTGATATTTTCACAAACCATGTTTGAAACTTCTCGTCTTCTTTCTGTGCTTCGATGATGCGGTCAATAAGAATTGGTTGTAGGACAAGATATCCAACTAGTTGCCCTTCTCCTTCCTTAGCATCCTGCACGTCGAACTCAACCAACGTCTCTAATGCTCGCCATTCTCTAACCATCAAAGAGGCGATCGTTCCATGATTTTGCCGACTTAAGGCATCGGCAACTACATTAGCTTTATCAGGGTGGTATTCTAACTTGAAGTCGTAATCTTTGATCAACTCCATCCATCTGTGCTGCCTCATGTTCAACTCTTTCTGTGTGAACAAATATTTCAGACTCTTGTGATCGGAGAATAAATCAAACTTCTTGCCGTATAGATAATGTCTCCAAATCTTGAATGCAAATACTAGTGCTGCCAATTCCAAATCATGAATGGGGTAGTTCAACTCGTTCGGTTTCAGCTGTCTAGATCCATAAGCGATAACTCTACCATCTTGCATAAGTACACACCCCAATCCCTGATATGACGCGTCACTGAAGATAGTGAACTTTTTATCAGGCTTGGGTATAGCTAGTACTAGTACGGTAGTGAGTTTCTCTTTCAACTCTAGAAAGGCGTGCTCACGCTTCTCTGTCCACTCAAACTTCAAATTCTTCTTCGTCAATCTAGTCAAAGGTGCGGCTATCTTAGAGAATCCTTGAACAAATCTCCGATAATAGCCAGCGAGTCCAAAGAAACTTCGAACTTCTGTAGGGTTACTCGGCCTAACCCAATTTGATACCGCATCGGTCTTGGACGAATCCACAGAAATTCCTTAAGATGATACCTTGTGTCCCAGAAATTTCACTGCTTGCGACCAGAACTCACATTTACTGAATTTGGCATACTAACTGGTGATCCTTGAGCCAGGCCCGGCCCTGGGCATAGGCCACATAGGCCATTGCCTAGGGCCCCCAATCTACTACCAATTTTAGGGCCCCCAAACCCATTTCCAAAATATACTCGTAGTAGTATTAATTAAGCCCATGTCCCAGCCCAATTGCAAAAGTCCTAAATCCTTCCCCCCAAACAGACCCTAACCCATGTCCCAACCCAATTGCAAAAGCTCTAAATCCTTCCCCCCCCCCCCCCCCCGCCCAGATAGTCCCTAGCCCAATCTCGTCTCTCTCTCTCTCTAGATAGTGTCCAAAATGAGGTTGGGGTTGTTTTTTTATTTTTTATTTTTATTATTTGCATAATATCAAGCTTTAAACCCATGAATTGATTGTTTTTTCTATGAGAGCATTTTTTGCTCACCCAATTTTGGTTCACCATTGCTCACTCAGGCCTTTACTTGGTGACATGTGTCTCATTCTAGTAATTATGTTGATAGGCCTTTACTTGGTGACATGTGTCTCATTCTAGTAATTATGTTGATAGTACATGAGCATAATGGGAATAAAATGGAATATGTCATCTCATAAAAGTATGGATAAACAATGGTGAACCAAAATTGGGTGAGTAAAAATGGTCTCTTTTTCTATAAGCATAGAGTTTTAAAAAATGTTTTATTTTTAAAGGTTTAGAAATTTGTTGGCTTTGTCGCCACATTAGTTAATTTTTTTTTATTTTGGGTGAATTCGAATATTTAGTAACTAAGTAGCTTTAATTGATCAAACATTAATCCTTTCTGTGCTAACTGTTTATTTGATGTAAAAAAAACACAAAAATTAATTTTATACATAATTATATATAAGTAGACAAAAAAAAATCGCTTTGGGGGTGCTGCCCTTAAATTCCCGTATAGCCTCGGCTCGGGGCCCCGTTTTAGACTTCGCCTTGGGCCCCCAAAACCTCAGGGCCGGCACTGTCTTGAGCGTCTGCATTGCTATCCGTAGATGTTGCTCGTGTTCTTCTTCTGACTTAGAATATATCAAAATATCATCTATGACGATGATGACAAACTGATCTAAATAAGGCTTGAACACTCTGTTCATCAGATCCATAAACACTGCCGGAGCATTCGTCATTCCAAATGGCATCACCAAAAATTCATAGTGACCATACAGGGTTCTGAAGGCAGTCTTAGGTATGTCTTCCGTCTGTACCCTCAAATGATGACATCCCGACTGTAGATCTATCTTGGAGAATGTTGTAGCTCCTTGTAATTGGTCAAACAAATCGTCGATCTGAGGTAAGGGGTACTTATTCTTCATAGTCACTCGATTCAATTCTCTCTAATCAATACATAAACGAAGCGTCCCATCCTTCTTCTTCACAAATAACACCAGCGCTCCCCAAGGCGATGTACTTAGGCGTACAAAACCCAGGTTCTCGAGCTCTTGAACTTGTTTCTTCAATTCCAACAGTTCGGTGGGGGCCATTTTGTAGGGAACCTTTGTAATCGGAGCGGTACCCGGTATATGATCAATACAGAACTCTATACTTTTCTCGGGCGATAGACCAGAAATGTCTTGAAATACTTCCTCGAAGTCCTTGACTACAGGTATAGACGACGCGGTCACCTCTGTACTGACGACTTCAATGTTGGCTAAATACTTCGTGAGGAACATATCTCCCGAAGAGTTACATTGGAATCAAAGGATTGATTCCCATTGTCTGAGAATGTAATTCTCTTCCTCGCACAATTCAAAGTTGATTGGTTCTGAGTGAGCCAATCCATCCCTAAGATAATGTCAAACTTCTTCATTGATAGGATAATCAATCTAGATGGGAACTCACGGTCTCCTATCCGTAGAAGACAGTTCTTGAACACATGTCCTAACTTGACAGTGGCTCCCAATGGTGAGGTAGCCTTCAAAGTTTTATTCAAGCAATGAGGCAAAATACCCAATCTCCGAATAGTATTAACAGATATGAATGACAATGCAGCACCCATATCAAATAAAACTTTAACTTGGGAGTTAAACAAGGTTAATGTGCCTTCCACTGCTTGCTAATCAGGTTGAGCTTCTCCATAATCCCCTTCTTCATACACTGTCTCATCATATCCAGCAGCATCAGGAATAACAGCATTCAAGCGAGTCTGACCTTGTTGACCATAAGTCACCTGCTTAGGAGCAATGCAGAACTTGCTAATGTGCCCTGGTTCGCCATAGTTGTAGCAGACTATCCCTTGTTGAGTAGCACGTCTTGGTGCCTTGCAATCTCGAGCCAGATGATCGGGGTTGCCACAGTTAAAGCACTTCCCACCACTACTTCCTTCTCCAACTTGGGGTTGAGTCAAATAGGTAACAGCCTGAGGTTTCTTGCTTCCATCGAAGTTCTTCTTCTACCCTTGTGAACGATATGCCGATGGCTTATTTCCAAAGTTATCCCTCGGAGTTGACCAGAATTCAAATTATTTGCAGTTCACTTGAGCATCTTCCTCCAGATCAGTGGCCAGGCCGACTAGTCCCTTAACAAAAAATAAACAAAAACCAGAAACTGCCAAGTCGCGCGCAAAGGCCTCTTGTGTGGGTTGCTCGCGTGATATGCCTATTTTTCAATTTCTTTATAAAAACTTTTCTATCTGTCAGGAATCACACACCTCGCGCGCGCGGACCGCTCGCGCAGGCTGCTTGGGCGATCGCGCGCGCGAGTTCAGGCAGTGTCTTCGTCTTCTTCATTGAACTTCCCCTGTTTTCAGTTTTGGAACCCATTTTGGCCCATTTTGCAATTCTGAAGTAAATAGGACAAGTAATATATGAATCTCTTCAGTTTTTCGTAAGGATTAAGAATCTACGACGAATTTTACATGAATCGATCCGTAGCTCTTAGATTTTTCGAAAAACCAATAGATGTCAAAACTTGATTTCTAATATTTTTTTTTTATATGAATGAATTAGGCTTTCAAACTTTAAACATAGCAATTATGACGTATAATCTTTCATAATCATCTCTAAAAACGTATTTTTGATTAAAGTTGAAAATCTTGATTTTCAAACTATGGTGTTCAAACGTGAAATCATCAATAGTGATTTCTGAATTAGACTAACATTCATAGTAAACAAACATAATCTACATTCAAAGTGAGTTTAGGATACTCAATGAGATTAAGAGTGTAGAGGTTGTTGAGAAGGAGTAGCAAAATAAAGAAACCCAAAGAGGCTTGTAAGCTATAGAGTTGATGTTCTTTCTCTCTCTACAAATTTCAGTAGCTATGAACTCTCAAACTCTCTCTTTTCTCTCTGTGTTTCTATAGATTGTGAGAATGAGTGTGTGTGTATAAGTGGTGTATAAATAGAAAGATAACTTAGAGAACTTGGGCTCCAAGTATTTTGACATATACTCAACAAAATCCATTTTGTTTTAACAAATTCTCTAAATTCTCATAATTAGCAACATATAATCATACGTATATATATATATATACAGATTTTACCTATAAGAGCTGTTGAAGAGTTATGTAGATGGGGTTAAGTTAGTACATGGCTCCATATAGGCTCATAGGGGCAATTTGAAAATGTTTGGGTAATTAGCTTGTAGTGACATTTTAACACACACCTCTATAGTATTGGCAAACAAAGCATAAGCAACTAGCCTAAAAAGCACTCATCATGTTTGGCAAAACAACTTATGGTCTAAAAATGCAACACTTCACAAAGTGCATAGCCAAACAAAGCCCTAACCAATCATTACTTTCCATAAATGAAAAGTAAAGTACAAGCCTAATCTAACTTTACATCACTTCCAAAATCTATGAAAATTCATCGCGGCGCGGACAGTTTTGAATATAAACTGGTATTTTCGTGGTGCGGTAATCATTCCAAAAAATACAGAAAATTCGTTTTAACGTAAGAAATTATCTTCTGGTTTTATAAAAATATTGTTTGAGTCAAAAGAAAATATCTTCATCGTTTGGTAATACATATTTTGAAATCCAACACAGATATTACTAATTTTATAAAATTTGCAGTTTGACCCCAATAAAAATTTTAACAAGAATGAAACAAGTAATAAAATTATAGATCATGAGAATTGCACATTAAATAATACCAGGAATACAAAATAAATATAGAAATGCAAATTAAAATTTTATGGAAATGCAGGTTGTTACAAATTCTACAATGGCCTATCCACAAACAGTTCCTATACAATTATCAGGTATATCAGATTCTTTTACCTCAGTTGTTAAATCTTCTTATTCCATCTCCATTGCCCTGACAACTTGTTCCTCATTTTCTGATTATTGGATCATTGATACTGGTGCTAAAGACTATTGGATTAGGTTATTGGGCTATAAACATTTGTGGGTTATTTATTTGTTTCGGCTATAGCATTTGTTATTTTATAAAACCAAACAAGGTATGTTTTTATTTCAAAACCCCAAACCCAAGCTAAAAGATTGATTTGACTACTATCCCACATTGATTTTTTACAAGACATTTCTACTCTTTTTATATACTTTACTTCAATAAGCCAGTAAGCTTGTGTTGGGGAAATGCTCTCTCACGCGCGCGTAGGGGGGGTGCAAATCTTGGATTCGAACCGTCCGATTTAGCTTGAAAATCGTGACTTGTGCGGGTACGTAATGCGGCTCGAATTGTACTCTCGCGCATAGGGGTGGTACTGTCACATTTTGTTGCGGCTCAAATTGTACTCTCGCACATGCTAAAACAATCTTCTTCTTTTCAGCTCTTCTATTTTCTTTTTCCTTCTTTACAGATATTTCTGGAGCAATTTCTAAGTACTCAAATTACTCTTCCAATTCAATTGCATGTTTGGAAGAATTGGTTGCTGAATCCTAGAGAATATAGCACTGTGACCTTGTGCATTGAGTCACTGACTCAGAGGGGCGAAATTGTTCTTAAAGACAGTGCAATACATTGCACGCTCTATTTCTAACACAGACCACATGACCATTGCTCGTTCAGTTTTTTCTTCTATGAATCCAATATCAAACACATTTGTCAAATTGCCAAATGGAACCTCTACTACTATTTACCCACATAGGAACAGTAAAGCTCAATGATTCTATAACTCTTACTGATGTTCTTTACATACCTACATTCACATTTAATTTGTTGTCTGTCGTAAGCAAACTTACTCTGTCTCAAAAATTTTCTTTTGTGTTTCTACATGATCATCATTGCTATCTTCAGGACCTCATCCAGTGGAAAATGATTAGGATGGGAGAAAGAAGAGATAGTCTCTACATTTTTCATGCCTCACAAGCTGCTCCTACAATACTTTCCAATAATTGTGTTCCTTCCATATTCTTGTTACTTGTAACTCTGTGCATAATAATATTTGGCACTGTAGAATGGGTCATCCCTCTCCTGCAAGATTGGATTTACTGAAGCATGTTCTTCCAGATTTCTCATCGATCCTCTGTTCATAATGCTACTCCATGTTCTATTTATCCTTTAGCTAAACAAAAGAGGCTTCCATTCCAATGTAATCCTCATTTGTCAAAAGTACATTTTTCCTTAATATATGTGATATTTGGGGCCCCTTAATTTACTGTTGATGATGCTTCTTGTAAATACTTTCTTACTATTGTGGATGATTGTACTAGATGCACATGGGGTTTATCTCATGAAAGGTAAATCTAAGGTCAAGAACTTGTTAATTTCTTTATTTTACTTTGTTAAAACATAACTTGACAGCAATATCAAGATTATTAGATATGATAATGGGCTCTAATTGAATTCTTTCACTCTCAAGGCATTGTCCATCAATTAAGTTGTATGGAAACTCCAAAACAAAACTCTGTTGTGGAAAGAAAACATCAACACTTACTTAATATTGCTAGGGCCTTACTTTTTTAGTCCAATCTACCCTTATAATTCTGGGGAGATGTTGTTCTCACAAGAATCTATCTAATCAATAGGACTCCAACCCCTTTGTTGTCAAACAAAACACCCTATGAATTACTTTTTCACAAGGTTCTTTGTTATTCTTATCTTAAAGTGTTTGGTTGTCTATGTTGTGTCCCAAAAGTTGTGTGTTTGGGTGTGTCCCAAGTATTACTCTTATTTTATTTACTTTCTACCTTCTTTTTCTCCTGATCTTTCCTTTTCCATTTTCACTTTTATTTATTTTAGTCTCTCTCTCTCTCTCTCTCTCTCTCTCTCTCTCTCTCTCCTTTTCCTCACTTTATATTCGGATGAATACTTAATGTTAAAGAAGCCTTAATGTATCAATTAGAGGGAAACAAGAGAGGATAAAGAGGATGTTAAAGAAGCCTTAAGGTATCAATTAGAGGGAAACAAGAGAGGATAAAGAGGTAATGACAAACAACATTAGTGTTTTCACCTCTATGTATTTGTTTTCACCTTTCTTTCCTTTTTAAAATTTTTTTTTCCTTTTCCCTACTTCATAATCAGATGAATAATTAATTCCAAATAAGCATTAAGGTGTCAATGAGAGGAAGAAAAGAGAGGATGAAGAGGTTATGCCAAACAAGCCCTAAGGTATATAAATGGGAGATGATGAATAACTAATGTCAAACAAGTCTTAAGGTATAAAGAGGAGGGAAGAAAAGAGAGGATGAAGAGGTAATGCAGAACAAGCCTTAAGGTGAAAAAAGATAAGATGCAGAGGTAGTGCGAAACAAGTCTTGCCAAACAAGCCCTAAGTATTGATGGGGATAGTAACTTGATGTAGATAGATGTGAAATGACCAAAAAGTCCAAATAGAAAACGTATAGATATAGAGATAAAGAAGGAAAAATAACAATTGTACAAATTGTAGGCTTTATAAGGGGTAAAATGATAATTCAATTAATAATAGGATGAATTGTAAGCCCTCAAGCCTCTTTTTATAAGGATAAGGATTTAGAAACAAGCCTAAAGGTATCAATGGGAGGGAAAAAGAGAGGATGAAGAGGTAAGCCAAGCAAGCCTTAAGGTATTAATGTCAAACAATCTCTAAAGTATATAAATGGGTAAGGATGAATAACTAATGCGAAACAAGCCTTAAGGTATAATGTGGAAGGAAAAAAGAGAGGATGACGAGGTAATGCCAAACAAGCCTTAAGGTAAAACAGAGAGAGGATGAAGAGAGGTAATGCCAAACAAGCCCTAAGTATTAATGGGGATATTACCTTGATGTAGATAGATGTGAAATGACCAAAGAGGCCAAATAGAAAAGGTGTAGATAAAGAAATAAAGAAGAAAAAATCACAATTATACAAATTGTAGGCATTACAAGGGATAAAATAATAATTCAATTAATAATTGGACGAATTATAGACCATCAAGTCTCTTTGATTAAGGTGTTATATATATATGGGGTCAGGCTCTCTATTGCACTAGGTGAGTGTACTGGCTTTTGTGCCTAAAAAATTTGTGGGTCAGCAGGGCGGCTAGACGGGGCTCGGGTCAGCGAGGCGGCCAGCGGATTATTTAAGCTTAAAAGCCCAGTGCACTAGAGAGCCTTTTCCTATATATCTATACACAAAGATTCTCTAAAGAGAGCGCCCTCTTGTCACGCCCCGGAGTAGCCAAAAATAGGGAAAATTTAAAATTTCCTTTCTGGACCCATAGGGAATGACGAGTTACATTAACTGATTGCCATTTCTACATTCTACACATAGTTAATAGAGTAAGTGGAAGCATAAAAACACCTATTGGTATTCTTTAATAGATCTCAAATGTCGGGGTTCTAGTTATTACATCATGAGTCTCAAATGTCGGGGTATCATGTTGCTGATTCTTTCTGACTGGTTCTCTGTTACTTGAGATGATTGAGCCATTGCAGAAGTTGAGGAGATTCTCGCGTTCCTACATAAGAGTTCGTATCTATAAGGCTTCTATCATTTCTTGTGCAAAACAATTACAACTTATTACATCTCACATGATAGTATTCAATGAAATTATAGTAACTAGAATGTGATGATTGAAATGATTGAACAGATTGGCCCAGAATGAAGTTTAATCCAAAAAGGCATATGAACTCTCATAAACAAAAGTACAATAGTAGAAAGGGTGTGATCCATTCAAGAATAGAATGTAGATCTAACAATGATTGAATGACTGATTACTATAGAAGTAAGCGTAGTATCTCAAGATTCCTAGGTGATGAAAGTACGTAATTGATAGCATAAGGCCTTCAACTTATGAGAGAATGACTAAGTATTGCATAAGTGAAATAGTTCAAACGAAACCTCACTGATAAAGAATAAGGTAGCAAATGAGAGAAAATAATAAGAGGTCAAAACACATAGAGAGTACAACGTTTATGAGTTCGTAGCATGAACAAAGGTAGAGAACTCATTTAGAATTATTTCAAAGATAATGATCTTGCAAGAATTTATTCAAAGAATTTTTAAGTAAAAAAAAAAAGAATGACTTTTCATTACTAGTAATCAAATTCATTTAGAATAATTTCAAGGATAATGAACTTGCATTATGTTCAAAGAATAATAAGTCAAAAAGAATGACTTTACAATACTAGTAATCGAACTTGTTTCCAAAAGGATTTATCAAGAATCATGATGATCAAAGTTACATACTCGAGAGTTTAATGACTGTGGAAGTTTGATTTTAAAGATAATGAATTTTCAAGATTTAGTCAAAGAATGATAAGTCGAAAAGAATGACTGTATGGTATTAGTAATCAAACTTATTCAGGATTATTTCAAAGATAATGAATTTGTAAGAATTAGTTCATAGGATATTGAGTAAAAAATAATGACTTTACAGTATTAGAAATCAAATGTATTCCCAAAGGGATTTATCAATAATCCGAATGATCAGGGTACATACTCGAGAAATGATGATTGGAGGAATTTCAAATTTTCAAGGAAATGAATTACTCATCAAGGAGGGTATCACAATAATTATTGACAAAAATTGGAGCCACTTTACAAAATATATAGATACATTCTTCAGAAGAATGTCCATTAGAAGAGAAGGCATAGATTTACTCACAGGAGTCGAATGAGTAGGAGGGATATGATTACTTACTATGGTACTCGTCTACCATTTCTATGGTAAAGTTTGCCTCAAATCCTTAGCTAGACCTTTCTTATCGTCTATAGCAGGTCTTTGCTAGTTCATCACTGCTTCTAGTGGATTTGTCTAAGGGTGCTAAACAATCTATATATGGTTTGTCTTTGTAATAGAATGTTCGCACGAACTTAATTGAATTGGCTATCTTATATTAGTACTAATTCATGAGTTCGAATCGAGGGTTCCAAGTCTCGATGTATCCTAACACGGCTACTGATTCTAGGGTGCTACGACTTTGGCGTATCTACCCGTACAAATCAGGCATTGGTGTACGGCCCTAGGGATATACTGTTAAGGTTGCTACTTCTCTAACTACAGTTGCTATGGAATTCACCTTCCTAGCTTTCTAAGTTTACATGAAACTATTCGAATTGGTCACCCTTATTGGTTCTATGTTATTTCTATTCTCAAGCGGGGTCGACTAGGTATACGTAGCAACTAATCTCTCTTCTCGTCTATTTGACAAGATGTCCGTGTTCATCTTGCTCAATAGAAGCTATCTTAGTATTGGTACTAGTCAGAGATACCCTAACGTTCATAACTTAATGTGTAGGACAATCAGCGAGCACATCTAAACCTAGTGCTCTGATACCAAAAATCCTGTCACACCCCGAAGAAGCCAAAAATAGAAAAAATTTAAAATTTTCTTTTTGGACCCATAGGGAATGACGAGTTACATTAACTGATTGTCATTTCTACATTCTACACATAGTTAACAGAGTAAGCGGAAGCATAAAAACACCTATTGGTATTCTTTAATAGATCTCAAATGTCGGGGTTCTAGTTATTACATCATGAGTCTAAATAAAAGATCTATAAGGCAGTCTAGGGCGATCTATATATAATACATACCTAAAGCATTACCTTAGATAAAAGATAATAAAGCAAGTTAAGTAATTCTAAATAAGACTATATCGGAGTCCTTCTCTTCAACTTGTACATCTGCCGTGTCCCTTTGGGTAGACCTCGTCTTGAGAGTCGTCACCTGTGAAATCTAGACGTGATATGTCCAGGGCAGGAAGGAGAGCCGTTAGCTTTGAAGCTAAGTGAGTTGACCTAACTGATCACTTCTAATACAAATAATATACAAGTACAACAAATATCTCGAACTTGAATATTTGATAAGCATTATCTCAATACGTAAGATTTATGACATGATAATATGAATGAGATACGACATGATGCATCATCGATATATTCAACTTTACTCGACCACAGACACCACAACTGACTCATGTGACTTGTTACATTACCAGTGTAACGCTGTTAGCTCAGAGTAGAATGATTACGTTGCTATCGTCGCCTAGCAGGGCCCTATAGCAGTTTTGGTTTTAAAAAGAGTGTAATCATTGGACTCTTAGGTCCTCGTGACCTTGCTTGGAGAATAGAATAGTTACAGCGCTATCGTCGCCTAGCATGGCCCTATACCATTTAAAAAGTAACTATTGTATTCTGATGGATACTTTGCTATCGTCGCCTAGTATGGCCCTATAGCGTATCAACCATCAACTCATACATAACTTCAATGATTTCAATGGAAACTATAGCTATCGTCGCCTAGCAGGGCCCTATAGCAGTTTCATCATTGTTCCCATTTACCTGACTGTACCACTCGGACCACTGTCGTCCACTTCAATGTGTATAACAATATGATTGGGTTAGTTCCCTTGACTAACCATGCAAACGTCAATATTGACATCATGACTCGATTACGTTCATATGAATGTCCATGTGATTGTATATTTGTGAAGCATAATAATCCTGTATAACGACAATTAATAACTGAGTATGGAGTTTGGATATTTACACATGCGTTCATCATATAAATAGTACATCTGAACGCACACATATATAATACTTATCAGTTATGTCCACACAGGACACACTGGATATTTATAATTGCACAAAGAGTAATTCTATAATATACCAAGTGAGTTAGGACGACTCACCTCGATGTGGGTGCGTAAAAACAAGCGTAACTGCGGTTCCTACAAAGTGTACGAATCCATAGAACGTTGCTTAATAAGCGTACTAAAATCAAGGAATAATGGTAATTGTGTCGATGGGTTCCTAAACCTCAACATGATGATCTAGACATCATTCTGAGTCTAACGCCATTGACTAGACTCAAATCGGAGTCCGTCGTATAAAAGGCTGGGTTTTCTATACCAGTTTGGGCCCTAAAGATATGCTATATTTTTTACCATGTTAAAAGGTCACCAAACTTTAAGGGGATGTTCTAGACATTATTCTAAGATTCTGGGAACTGACCGCGTATTTTTCTGAGCTATGGTTTATTTATTATGAATTTCTGAAGTTCTAATCGTCTAATAATAGACTGCGAGATCCCATATTTACAAAATATAGATATGGGTTATATTCAGCTTTTATAAATATTTTTATTAAATATTAGGCCTTAAAATAGGCTAGTGGTATTTTTTTCATAATTTTCGGGGCTCGTTTGGTATTTTAAATAATTAAAATACAACCAAATCGGGCTTTTAATAATAATTAATAATTATTAGAAATACTAAAGTTTGGGTTTTATAAATAATAATTTACAAAATAAAAGCATTAGGCCTTAGGAAAATTTAGTATAATTTTCCTACATTTTAAAAGTAGCCATTAGGTATTTAATACCTAGTTATTTTAATTTAAAACTATCACTTATTATTTATTTAAACTAATAAATAATAAGTATACTATATAAGAATAATTCATAATTTCATAATATAAGAATATTATCAAAAATAATATTCCAAATTATTAAAATATAATTTATAGTATTTTTAAAACCATGTTAAAGAAATTTGAAAGTTTTTAAAACCATTTATAACTTATTTATTAATATAACATGTATAATAATTAATACATAATAATATTAATTCAAGTTAACAAAATAATTAAAACCTTAATCATTCTTAATCGGGTCTTAATCAGGGTTAATAGAATAATTAAGAATATAAAAATAACTTAATTAATGATTAACAGATTAATTACTCAATATAAAATAACTAATAATCATTAAAGACAAAGACCCACGGGTCAACCCATATCCAACCCGAACCAACGGGCTACCCATTTTACACATATCCCATGATCCAACTTAAAAGATCCGACCCGATACCCATTTTATTATTATAACCCGAACCGTTGACCATTTAAACAAACAACTAAACTCATACTCATGACCCAAGACCCGACCCGAAAGAATTAATATGGGTAAACGATATAACCCGTTTACCCACGGGTCATTTCTTCTCCAGCGAGGCTACGTCGCCGCCGGCGACGCCCGTTTTCGCCAAAAATCTTCCCAAGCTCATATCTCCTTCATTTTTCCATAGAAATTGCTCTAACCAACGCCATTAGGACCGGTTTGGGACCTTCTATCACATACTAGGAGCTGGGACAGTGGTTTATTCGTTTTTGGTTACGAAAGGGTTATTCTTTTTGGTCTTAAAGGGAATAATGGTCTGCATGGGTTACAAAACGTACCCCAAATCGAAAGCTGCTTCTATGGGGTCTATTTGGGATCACAAGGGTCTGTTTGGTATAAATTTTAAGGACCATAGTTGAGTTTGAGATTTCAAGCTCCAATGAGGGAGCTTTAATGGCTATTGCGACTCATAGAGAACCTTAGGCTCTATTTGGTTTATGTTGGGGGTCTCTGTGTGTGTGGGGTGCTTTTAAATATGACATGAACAAGATAAAGGGGTGAGGGAGTGTATACCAGTCTTGAGTCTTTCTTCCTCTCTCTCTAGCCCTTCTCTTCTCCTACTTCCTCCTTCTCCTTATCCAGCAGGTATATGTTAAGTGAGGGTGAGGGTGAGGCAGAGAGCAGTTGGTGTGTGTGCTGAGTGTAGAGGCAGAGAGTTTGTGGTGTTCTCTCTCAACTCCCGGTGGTCTCTCTCTCTCTCTCTCTCAATGCTGTTAATATAAACACACTCATATATGCAAGCATACATGTATACGAACAGATTTGAAATCTGTTTCGAGAGGATTGGGAGTGATTGAGGGGGTTGATTTGAGAGGGGGTGGGGTGTGTGCGACGGCAGTGGGGGTGTATAGAGTTTTACCCGGCGGGTGGTAGGGGTTTGTTTGGGTAATGTGGTTACCCACTATGTCTAGGTTTGTTAGGCTAGTACAACACCTAATTTTGGAAAGATTCCCATTTCTATAATTGTGTAGTTGAGTTGTCACTAAAAACTACGTGCAAGACAGTTTGATATAAACGCAGAAATTTACGGGTTCACGTGATATGTCAGTCCAGGTTCGTAGTTTACAGCCTAAGTCTTATGATCTTAGTCCGAGTCTAATCTTAACGTCCGACGTTAAATGGAACGTCGATAATAAAATTAAAATATAAATTATGATCCGGCGTCAAATAATAATATTATGACCATAACTCATAGTTACTGAATTTAAAAAGGATCTCGAATTAACAATTAATATAAACTATAGTTATAAATTTAATGATTACGAATATTTAAATATTCTGTAGTTATAACTTAAGCAATAATAAATATTTAAACGATGACATTAATATAAGGGGTCAGGCTTAGCAATTAAAATAAAATTAACAAAGCGATATAAATTCTATGAATATTAAGATCTTGAATGTCGTCAAATATATAATACGTATATTAGTACAAGCTACGAAATTAGTTATCGAAAATAAACTCAGAAGTCTATTTCTATATTTTCTAATTTTCAAGGGCATTACACCTCTCTTTATTAAAGAGAGGACCACTATTTTGGCCGTCAGATCTTGTTTAAAAATTGTGAAACGACAAAATTGCCCTTAATAAAAATACGATCCGATAGCCAAAACAGAGGCTCTCTCTTTAATAAAGAGAGGACGCCCTCTTTGGAGCTTGACTATATATATATATATATGTATATATATATGGTAAAGCTATTGTGAAAAGCTTCTCATATAAGAAAGCAACTTCTGTGTCACGACCCATCCGCTAAAGATAGAAATAAGACACGTGGCATGCCACCGAGGCTCATCCAATTCAATTACAACATAGCAGTGGAATAATGTAAGTAGCAAAGATTCAATAGATCATAAAAGTTAGGGCTATAAAAAGTTTTTCCCTTTTTTAAAACACTCATTGTTAGCAATCCAGTCGACTGTGTCGGGCTTCCAGTCAACTGCTTTGGAAATTTTAGAGAATCAAATTCTCAGCAATCCAATCCAATCGACTGGCCTATATCCGGTCGACAGTAGTGTCTAATTCCCAGTCAACTGGAGTAGTACCCGTCCGGTCAACTAGATGTCTTGTTTTGAAACACTTTCCAGTCAACTGCTTTTCTAAAATTGGGAAGAAATTTTCGTCCAAACAGTGGGTCCAGTCGACTATTTTCCCAATTATAGCACATTCTGTAGAATTCCATAATCTAGGTTTATTCAATCTCATCAAGGATTAACTACACATACCAATCTCATTCTAAAAGGATCTTAACTATATTACAACACCTTTAAAGTATAATTATAAGAATTTTACAATACTACAAATCCATTTCGAAATTCACATTAAACATACTTCTAATTCCCAAAACTCTTATTACAGCATTGGAATGGAGCAAAAACATGTACAAGGACAATCCCGTCATCCCATCGGCCTCACTCTGCTCGCTTCTTCCTGTCACCTGCAGTGGAGTAAATCTCCACTACTCAGCTATATGCTGAGTGTATAATTTTAAACATATGCATATATGGCAATTCATGCTTTAAACATCTCAAACACGTCAAATAGTCTCTAGGGAGAGAGATACGTGTTCATCCGGTGTATCGGCAAGCCCTCTTCTTAAATCGCGATGCTAATGGCAAGTCCAAAATCTATCAACCATTGCATCCAACTGCTCTGGTAGAGCCGGTTCCCAAACCAAGTAATTCGTCGTCGCTACTATAACTCTCAAACCTTGAGAGGCTTACTCCGGTATGAATTTAACCAAACTCCCCTTTGACCCATATAATCACTTAGCATGCTCACAGAGTCATACAAACATGCTTATCATACATACTTGCTGAATTTAACGAGCCTAAATTAACACATGAGTTTTGCTCGGATCATAATTTCATACATAATATCCAAAGCATCCAAAATTCCCTTTATAACATAGGTTAGGAATTCATACCTCGAGCTATAGTTCTATAACTTTGAGGGAAGTACTAATAGTCTAATTCTACGTCGGATCTCCGATTATAAGTGATTCCTACAAGTATTTATACTTTTCCCCAAAATTCACAAAATTAGATTTTCATAAAAATTTAGCCAAACAAGGCCTAATGAGTATCAAGACGTAGCTCTTACCTTGAGGAGTCCGAAAATATAATTTTTAAGAAAAACTGATGGACGAACGGTCGTCGTTTGGTGTCGTGAAGCTTGGAGCAAAAAAATCTCCCTTTTCTCTCTTAGTTTGAGATATTTTGAAAATATCTCAATTCACATTCTATATATATATAGGCAAAACTTTCAGTAAACGTCTTAAATGTCTAATCTTTCAATTATCCCATTGTAGACACCCCATTTTGTCGGATATCACCCCATTTTATCGGATATCAAATTTAGGAGACCCATAGCTTGGTGGTTCACAATGATCGAAAAAGACTCAAAAGGACCCCTGGAAGTTGGTTCTATCTCTAAAAAATGCTCAGAATGACCAAAATACCCCTAAAAGCCCAAAAAACTCCCAAATTTGGACCGAAAGTTTTGGAAACATGCTACGTCGTAAGAAAAGTGATCAAATGAGTTTTTAAGTAAAATCAGATGAAATCGTCAGCTCCCAGAGACCCTCGGAAGACCCGAAAGTTCCCCGAAAGTCCCCGTTGACCAGTTTGACCAAGGTTTGACCAAGGTTTGACCAAGTTTGACTAAAATCGTCCAAATTCGCCGGGATCATTCTAGATCATGTGGAAAGTATTAAAATGAGTTTTAAAAGAAATCGAGCGAAAACGTCAGCTCCTGGGGGCTCCCAGAGATTACTAGAACTTCCCGGGAATCCTAAGTTTGACCAGTTTGACCAAAATTTGACTTTAGAACCGGAGCACCGTAATAATTTTTAAATATTTTTCATGTATACTAGAGGTCAATAGCTTTCCAACAGTATATCGCACATAATTTTGGATTAAAAACGAGTTTATTGTGAATTTTCGAAGGCGAAAAAGGCGATCAAATCGGCTTTTATCGCAAATACCGCAAAACTTTTCAAAGTGACCTATCCCTGAATTATTTTTTTATATAAAATAGACTCCATTACCTTTCCAACGGTATATCACAACCTCAATTTGGAGTTCGTATGCATTTTCTGTGAATTTTGGACGAAATAGGGCCTTTTCGCGAATACCGGAACCTCTGGGGGCCTAAACAGGATTATCCAGATGATTGAGGAGCAGTGCCGCCGCGGCACTGGCCCACTGCCACTACCACAGTAGCAGTGGGCCAATGCCGCGGCGGCACAGTCCTCCATAACAGTATACTTTTGCAATTATTTTTGGGGGTCCATTTTGATTAATTAAAAATCAAAACGATGTAGTTTGATGTTCACAGATGTTTGGGACCAATGGGAGCACTTTCTAAATCCCAAAACCACCCCAAATTAGCCTATATAAACCCCCCACTGCTCTTCATTTTGGGGGGGGGGGGGGAGGGCAAGTGAAAAGCTTGATAAAGTTGTAGAGAGAAAGAGAGATAGAGATAGATTTAGAAGTGAGAAAGAAGCTTCCTCCTACTATTTTTCTATAGAAAGTGAGTTTCAATCTTGTTTTCCTCCACCATTCTTCTATATATTTCATCATCCATACACCCAACCACCATTTCTCTAAGCATTTTTGAGTTAGGAAGCTACTTCTATGTCCAAATGTCAACATCTATGAGTGAAACACTAAGCTACAAGTCCAATATCACATTGATTATCATCTATTGTTCATATTATGTTCATCTCTTCCTAACCTCATTTCTTTTTTTGACATTTTTATTTACTTACTAGTTCATCATCCTCTAAATGGTGACATGAAGTTTGAGGTGAGTGAATCCTTATGGATAGTAGCTCTTGACCTAAAAAAAACATGTTTGATAGGTGATGATTATAACTTCAATACCTTCAAGGTATCATTGAAGTTATGTTCAAAATAAAAATGAATCTCTCCAATAATATTGGGGGTTCTTGATGATGAGTTTGATGTTGATATTCCAAGAGGTTATAATCTCTATTTGATGTTGAAAATATACTTTCAAAACCTCTATTTCAAAACCCCTCTCAATCCCTCTCATTTTGATTTCAAGAAAGAAAACTCAAGTTTTTCCCAAAATCTTCAAAACAGTGAGTGATCTGAGTTCAAAGATTTCTCTAGAACTCAATACTCAATGTATGGATGCAAGACCACTTGAAAAATATTCCTAACTCATTAGAGAACACCCATGATTTTTGGTTTGACTTGGAAATACTTGAAAATGGTCCATTTGGACCCAAATATTCTCTCCAGATATTCTGTTTTTGCTATCACAGCAGCTTGGTCTACTTTCAACTTGTTTTACAGAAAAACTTTCCAAAAGGGGTGGTACTAACTTATTTTTCCTTTGAACTTCAGTGTCTTAGGGAACTGTCTGTATAATATGGGCCTCTAGATGTTTTGTTTTCATTTTCTAAGATTTTTTGACATATCAGTCGACAGTACGAACTCTGTTTCTGAGTAACCTCCATTATTCATATGATTTCTCTCAATATGTAATAGTTATTAAATATTGGATTTTTGGGTTGTGTTCTAGACACAATAAGGAAGATCCCCATAAAAAACCATGCATTGAAAACATTCCTAACCCCTCTTTTCCATTTTCACAAGATCATGTTACTATTCTGTCCACTATTCACAGCAAGCACATTTTTATTTCCCCCCTTTGATTTGATGCTTACATGCATTCCAAATTAGCTCATGTCTTAGGAAGTAGTTCATAATACATTTGTACATGTCCCATGATGACCTCCTTCATTCATTCATACACATTCTAGACTTCTAAGTCATTCTAGAAATCCATGAACACAAAGCACACTACAACCTTTACACATTCTAGGATCATACATTGCATCCATGCAAGATTTGGGGCTTTTGTGGCTCCTAATCTAAGAAGAGTATGAGGGATGAATTTGATCACACGTTTATGCTTTCCCTCGGTCAATTCTTCCTTTCTCATCCGTCTCGGGGATTGAGAGGCCTTCTCTTCTCAAAGATTAACATGCATCATTCTAGCCTGCTAAGCATCCTTGTTTTCTTTGATTTATTTGTTTCAAGAACAATTCATGTCCCCTTAGATTAAGAAAACTTTATTACTTGATGTGTGATTAGACGATTTTCCTAGGTTTATTCGTGTGATCTTTCACTATTGTGTGATACTTGGCTTAGATCTTATGAATGATATTTTATCTTTAGATCTTCCATTTCAAGTTTCTTATGTGATGTAATATACTATCATAGTATTAATTGTCGAACCATACATAGTATAAGATGATTATTTGGGTGCTAATTGAGGCCCGTCGAAAGACGGGGCGAGTTGAGGGTGTTTTAGTTGCGACAAATGCTCCTTCCTCTCTCGTACCAAAACCCCGAGCCAAGTTCTTTGGTTATGAAGGGCCGGTGCCCTTTATCCGTTTGGGTGAGTCAAAATTAGGTTTCTTGGTTCCTTAAAAACCAAGTGGAGACTCTGTATTTGTTTTCAACAGACCGACCTTTTCTCTCTCTTTTCAAATCAATCTCAAACAAGCAAGTGGTGGAATCCCGCGTGTCCGCACCCATAAAACGTCTTAAATGTCTAAGTTATTAATTCACAAGTGAAAAATATCTATTCCATAAAAGCTTTCATCTAAGTTTCGTTTGGATTCGTAATTACATTCCGAAAACTATTTTCATGAAATTTCTAGATAACCTAACTTTTATGCAACACATCATATTCGCTTCAATCAAAATAATCTTAAATAAGATCAAAACTATCAGAATTTACACTACATAAGTAAAATTACTATTCCCATAAACCAGATAATGTCAAAAAATATTTAATCATATAAATGTCATTTAATCATGTCAACTTCCTCATGAAATACCATATTCCCGTGTCCTCGATTAACACCTACCGTTGACCCACAGTCAACCTCATCTCAATTATTAATCAACATAAATAATTTCCAGAAATGTCAATTATGCATTTAAAATAATTGGATTTTCCGAGATGTGTGTGACATTATGACCCTTGGATGAGAAAGCAACCATTGGATTTTGGAGGATCTCGATATGTATTTATTGGCTACTGACTCAACCTGTCACGCCCCGACGTAGCATAAATAAGGCAAGCGTTTAATTTCCTTTATGGACTCGTAGGTCGCGACAGTTTGAAGGATCGATTCCGTCCCAAACGTCGAACAACAAAACATAATAATCAGAGCAGAGCAATCAAGGCTTATAAAAATTCTCTAACTTATTACATATTACAGTACGGGGTCATCTAAAGGCACAGACCGCCTTGAAACAAAACAATAACTTAGTGTCTATTACAGTCATCCTTATAAAACAAGACAGTTTAAAACTTAAACAGAAAACTTAAAGCATATAATTAATAACAGCTCTCTCATTCCAAAAGCAGCCATTCTCAATTAGCATAGTCGTACAATTCCTCCTGGTTATAACCTGAAAAGCCTTAACACGAATGTCCAGGACGCATCAACGTCGTCAGCTTCAAGAAGCTGGTGAGTATTAAAAACATAACTTTAAATGTAAAACATACTCATTTACCGTTTTCCAATTCTCATTTAATTCACAAGTTTATATTTTAGATAAAGAGCTTGTTTAGAAAACAACCACAACATTATTTAAAAGAGAAATTCACACATATGTGACCGTGTATGAGAACGATGCACCATCTCATCTGACCGACTCTTTTCTCTCGACAAAACCCAACAACCCACTATCTTACTCCTGGTATCTTTGAAACACTAAGATAGCCACACTTTAGCAACGGGGCGCCAGGGAGTGTCCAGTTTGCCTCACACTTTGGTCCGGGGTACCAGGGAGTGTCCAATGCCTCACACTTTGAATACCCTAACCGCCATGCAAATACCGGGGCAACCCCTCATGCAGTATCCAGACTCGAGTATCAGGGAGTGTCCGTAGGCTACACTTTAGCACTACCATGGGTGCCAGGGAATGTCCAAGTTCGGCTTCACACACTTTAACGCTTCCATGGGCGTCAAGGAGTGTCCATATTTGCCACCGTCTCATTTCAAAGATACCCTCGCCACAATCTCAACCACAACCACAACCACAGTCACAACCACAACCACAACTACAACCACAACCACAAACTACAACCACAACCACAAACTACAACCACAAACTCAAACTCATACTCTTTCCACACTACCATTACTCTTTTCCACACTACCCACATGCATGTACCACTGACTTCATATGAATGACATGGACTTAAACATAAGTACAATGCTGAATTAAATGAACAACACGCGTACGGGGATTGATAACTCGTAATTCATTTCCTTAATCAATTCAAACATAACTAATAGCATTCTGTATTAATACAATTTCCAAACAGAACCTTAACAGTACTTGAAAGTTGAACCAAACAGTCCCTTAACATAAAACAAGCAAAACCAGAATCTGTCAGAGGTCGCTCGCGCGGGCCGCTTGCGCGATATGCCGAATTTTTCATTTTATATAAACTTTTCTGTTTGTCTGAACAAGCCAAGGTCGCGCGCGCGGATCGCTCGCGCGAAGGGTTCCTCGCGCAACCCTCGCTCGCGCGACTTGCCTAAATTCCATTTTATATAAATAAACTTTTCTGTCTGTCTGGGGAAACAAGGATCGCGCGCGCGGATCGCTCGCGCGAAGGGTCTCTCGCACGGGCCGCTCGCGCGACCCTCGCGAGCGCGATCGTGGCGCGAGGTGAAGCTGAGGCTTCTTCTTCCCCGCAGAAACTGCTCTGTTTCAGCTTAAGGGATCCAAATTGACCCATTTTCGAAATTGAAAGTATATAGGGGATATATATATATATGATTCTCTTCAGTTTTTCACAAGGATTATGATTCCAAAATCAATTTAACACCATTTGATCCATAGCTCTCCAATTTTAAGAAAAACTAAAACATGTCAAAACTTCATTTCTAATATACTTTGTGGTATGAACAAATTAGGCTCTATAACTTGAACTATATACTCTATATACTATAATCTTTGATATTCAACTCTGAAAACGAATTTAGATTAAGTTTTGAAAATCTTGATTTTGAAGCTCAAGCTTCCATGGACGAAATTTGAAATGGAGGATTGTAATTTACAATCATATACATAGCAAACAAGTATAATTAACATTCTTAGTGAGTTAGAAATACTCACTTAGATAAGGGTAGCAAGGATTGTTGAGAAAGAACTAAGATAAAGGAAATCCACCACAAGCTTTAGCTATGGTGATTGAAGCTTTCTCTCTCTAAAATAAAATCTGTAGAACTCTCTGTGTAACTCTCTAAACTCTCTCAATTTTCTCTTTGTATTGGTAATGTGCAGTGTGTGAATGAGGGAGTATGTGAGAGTATAAATAGGAGGATAAGAGAGGTGAACTTGGGCTCCAAGCAAATTTTAAAGACTCACTTAGCAAGCTTAATTGGGTTACAAAACCTTAATTACTAACTCTTGGCTATTAAACTGCAGAGGTGTATGTGTGTGATATATAATTATACAGATTTTCATACGTAAACATACATCCTCAAGTACTGAAGGGGCAACATAGGTGTGTAGGGGTTATAAGCTAGAAGTGTTTGGGAAAATAGAGCTTATGGCATAAGAATATACACACAAAATTGCAATATCCAAACAAAGCATATTCAATGATTACTTGCCATAAATAGCAATAAAGCAAATGTCATGTCCTTGCTTTACCTCACTTCCAAAATCTGTGGAAGTTTAGCACAGCGCGGACAGTTTTAAACATAAACTGGTATTTTCGTGGCACGGTGTTCGTCACAAAAATACAGAAGATTCATTTTAACGTAGGAAACGATTTTCTGGTTTCATAAAAATACTGATTGGGTTAAAAGAAAATGCTTCCACCATTTTGAAATACAGATTTTGAAATCCACACAGGTATTGCTAACTTTATAAAAATTGCAGTTTAACCCCAACATGAATTTTAATATGAAATAACACAAGGGATAATAATTAGAACATGAGAAATGTAATTAAATGAAGCAGTCAATACCAAATGAAATTAAATATGACAATGCAATTACAAATTAAATATGAAAATGTAATTTAGAATTAAATGGAAATGCAGGTTGTTACACAACCAATGGCTAAAAGGTGCGTTCTCATATGAGAAGTTGCTCACTGTAGCGTTACCCACACACACACACACACATATATATATATATATATGTAGTCTTTTACCTGCATTTATTTAACCACAAGGCTTTATTTAACAAGTGCCCACATTCACCATCCCAAGATGGGGAAAGATGGTGATTATTGATTAAAAAGGGTATTCAAGCCATCCTTTGATAGTCTCACTCTGTGCAATTGAATCCCCAACTTGCATTGGATTTTGATATCTTCAAAGAAAAGTCAAATCTTGCTTTGGATTTCCATTTTTGAAAGAAAGTAATGGAAATGTGGAATCAAATCCTATCTCATTAAATGCCAATCTTGCTTTGGTAATCTTTCAATTGTAGCTATAAATGTGAATATATTCTTGGGCAATGCTATTGTGAGAAGCTTCTCACATGAGAAGGCGGATTTTAACTGTTAGATGAGCATCTAGTCATAAGATTCTTTCCAGATTCCTGGGAATCTTAAGGCTAGAAGCTCATCCAACGGTTAAAACACGCCTTCTCATGTGAGAAGCTTCTCACAATAGCATTACCCTATATTCTTTAATGTTCACAGCTAAAATCAATGTCAATACTGTAACTTCTTACATCTCCTCTAATGAAGTTCCAATTTTGAATAAAACTAGACTTGTAATACAATGGATTTTATTTTTTATGTTGATATATTTTTTAAGGTCAACTAACCTTTTGTGGGAACAATTTTTTTTTAGAAACAATATATTCTTCTTCCTTTCCTCTATCTCCACACTTAATCTAACATGTTTGATGTAATGCTAAAAGTGTGTGAAATGCTTCCATAGAGATGCTAAAAGTGTGTCAAATCCTATCTCATGAAATGCTTCCTCTATCTTCTTCTTCCTTTCCTCTATCCCCATCAACTCAATTATTTGAGAGATAAAACTAAACCCCCCCTCCCCCCGCACCAAAAAAAAAAAAGAAAAAAGAAAACTAACTTAATTTTCTTCCATCCCCACTAGTACTCTATACACGTATAATTATTAATCATTACAATCATTCACGATCAAATAGCTTTGCAACCTTGGCCTCCCTTTCCCATTTCAAGGTTTCCATTAGAGGGATAATCAACATCACTCATGAACCTAGACCAGAACCAGTGCTGCTTCCAAACAATGACCATCTCTTCAATTGGAATACCCTTTGTCTCCGGCAAGAAAATGTAGACGAAAATGGTCATGATCACCACCCAAAATGCGAAAAACAGGAAAAACCCGAATTTCAAGTGGCAGAGCATCGTCAAGAAGATCTGAGCGACCGCGAATGTGAAGATCATGCTCACCGAGACGTTGATACTCTGAGCAGCTGATCGGATTTCGAGTGGGAAAATTTCACTGGTCACCAAGATGCCTAGAGGTCCCCATGACCACGCGAATCCAGCAACGTAGATGCAAATGAATAGCACCACAACAATCGCGTACCACTTGGGCAAATTACCAGGAGTGCCATCAACTCCAAATTTCATACCAATGCAAATAGCAACCACAACCTGTCAAATAAATATGTATGTGTAAGTGTAAATGTATGCGTTACATCTACTTGACAAAAAAAAAAAACTAGGGAAACTGTAGAAAAATATTGTTTCCTTTCATTTTGTGTTCCTTTTCTTGTAAAACCCGCAAAACATATTTAATATACTGTGCTTAATTACTAAGAAAAGCAGTACGGAAAATAGGATTCAATTAAAATTACAATTCTTTTTCATTTGTTAAGATACCAATAACTCAAACTCAAGCATTTAAAGTAAGTGATAACTTAACGTGGTATCAAAGGGCGACATTGGGCTCCATAAAAAAGGAACATAATGCACAATCAAATTACTAATTTATTACCACATATTGAGGGTGAAGGAAAATACTAGTGAAATTATTTTTTCTCTCTCTTTTTTCTTTTCCTTCTGTAATATGCAAACCAAATAAAGCAGAAAAGTATAAGCAAAAAAAAAAATTATAATTCAAGAAGGTTTGGTATAATCAATCAAGGTGCATGTATACATTATTAACATACAATTGAAAACTATGATTCAAGAGATGTGTAAGAATCAATAAACTACATAAAAAGTTGTTACCTGGCAGATGAACATTTGAATACCACCCTGAAGGAACAAAAACCTCCTTCCCCACTTATCAACACCATAGATTGAAACCAAGGTTGCACCCACATTCACTGCACCAGTGATCACACTAGACATTAGCGAAGCATCGCTTCCGAACCCTATGGTTTTGAACAAAACCGGCGCGTAGAACATTATAACATTAATCCCAGTAAGTTGTTGAAAACATGGAATCAAAATCGCCATTGTAAGCTGAGGTCTATACTTCCTCTGCAACAGGTTCCTCCAAGGATGTTCCACTTGCTTAGACACCTCGCTCGCGGCCACTAAATCATTGAACTCCTCGTCGATCTCATCGACACCACGGATTCTCTTGAGTTTCGATCTGGCCTCCTTGGTTTTCCCTCGTTCGATCATCGAGATGGGTGTCTCGATGAGGACTAGCGATCCAATGGTGATTATGAGGGCGGGGACCACCGCACCACCCAAACTCAAACGCCATCCCCAACCTCCCTTGATCTTAGCAAAGCCGTAGTTTAACACATTGGCCACAAGTATACCAATTGTGATTGATAATTGAAAGCCTATGTTTAGAGCTCCTCTGTATTTGTAAGGGGCCATCTCAGAGAGGTAGAGTGGCACAGACTGTAAATTACAAATCAAAAATAGTAAATTAAAAGCCTTTTTGGACGTTCTTGGATACTATAATAGTATTCTTAGTTCTCAAAAGATTATTAATTTAGAAGATCACAATCTTAATTGGATTCATTTAAGTAAAATACTACTCAATTTCAATTTAGTGTATGAAGTCAAATTTTAATTGTCAATATGGTGAGGTCTCAAATTTTTTCTGAGAAAATATAAAAATGACCATATAAAAAGTGTTGGAATATTTTAATAAAAATATTATTTTTATCTAAATTCTTTTGGGAGTTTTATACTCATCATTGAGTGTTTTATTACATTATTTTGTAACATTAGTTTAGTCATTATTTGATGAACTAATGAGACTTATTAGTGGGTGTTATACACCATTATGCACAAAAGTTATTGGATTGGTTTATTAGCCCATATGTTACACATGTGATATTGAGGCTAGATTAATTGGGCTTAAACTTCAATTACTATGGGTTTTCCAACAATTATATTCTTGAGCCTATAAATATAAGACTTGGGGCCTATTCTCTATACAACAATGTAATATGACTATAAGTCCATGAGATGGAAGTGGAATTGTGTTAGTATGATATCTACCTCTTTTATTATGTGAGTATATATATATATTGTATTTTATATTTGGGCAAAGAAAGGTGTTGGGAGAAGTTTCGGTCTTCCTTAAATTGTGTAGATTAGGGATGATCACAGCCTAGAGCTGGGTTGTAGTATCCTGGAGGCGACGTGTTATTCTCCTACACCGGTGACTACCGTGAGAGGCGCGAATCGTCTTAAAGAGAGCGACCTAGTCCGCACTCAACCCAACTATGTGACTTTTTTGTGGTATGATATTCCAAGCGATGTCATACCATTTCGAGGTAACATTATGCGATTCGCGATTTGGTAAGAAGATTTATTTTTCTGTTGTTATTTAATTATTATTTTATTTAATGATTATTTGTGTTTTGGAGGTAAATCCCAACAATTTTAAGACGATTCATCTCTCGTATTTTCATTTGTCTCCAATTGGATTTGATGAGTTTGTTGAGATGTGTAAAGAGACAAATTTAAGTATTGGGAAAAAGTGAAACATGGTGATCGATGACTTCCTTCGATATGGATGGTAGATCGATGGTATGGTTCTAACTTTATTGGTTAATCTATCTCCATATCAGAGGTATGTTTCTAAATTTGCTTCTTGAGATATATGTAATTTGAATAGTGGGGGTTTAAAGTTTGATTATTCTTGACGAGCTTTTAGTCTTGTGAAAAGAAGGAAATTGAACTATAGCTTGATAAGGAAAAAAATCCGTGATTGATAAACTTTTGTTTCACGAATAATTACTTTTTATTTTTTGTAAAGTACATAAAAGATTAGTGGGTTCAATTATTTTGCTTGAAGTTAATTTATATGAAGGACATGTGTTAGCAATATATATTATTGATTGTTTTGCCAAACTTATAGCTTTGGTGATTTGCCATACAAATTACAACACTCTAAGGAACTCAATTTATGATCTTTTTTGTTCATTTGACATTAACATATTGAGTATGTTGTTTTGAAAATATTTACAGCTTTTACACTTTTAAGAAGTTGCAACGGCTAATGCACACATATTGGTTATAGATTAGAAAAACAAATTTTTAGTGCCCAAGTGCTTGGAAAAATAAATTCAGGAATTTATTTAAAGTCATGTGGTGTACATACCTAAAATTATTTGTTCCATACATTTATGTTGATCTGGTGTATATGGTGATCCTTGTTTGGTTTTTGAACCATTGCTTTATGGAGCAGAGTATATGTAAATGTAATATTCTTTGGATGTGGGTTTTTGGGTCTTTTTGAAAATGAAAGATATAGTGCCTTTCTTATTTTGAGAATAAGTTTTGGTACTTAAAAGAGATGTAATTTGAGATGAGGTTTTGAATTACCGAAACTTCCAAAAAAATTTATTAGACTTTAATATTTTGTTTATTTGGAATTGAGACACTCAAGGAAAAATTAATTTACAAATGTGTTCATTCAGTACACATTATTTTTGAGAAACTCACTTGTGAGAAGTTCCACTAATTATTCATAAGTCTCAATTATATCTCTGTGAAGGAGAAATAGTAGTGTGTTATAAAAGAAAAATCTTGAGAATTGAGATTATGAGATTTTTTGCAAAATGTATTTTTCAAGATTTTTAGAAAATTTTGGAGACCTATGTACGAGTATATGTGAAGTTTCTAGTCAATAGAAATTTTTTGAAGGAGATATGAGTCTTCGTGAGAATGAAGAGCTTATGAATTTTGAAAAATAGGTTACAAGTTTGTTTCTTTTGATTAGATGAGCATTAACGTAGCTTACCATAATACAAAACTATTAGAGAAATTATTTGACACAATAATCTCCATATTGAGAATTTGAAATTATGAAAAACTATAATTTTTTTTGGAGATTACATGTATGAGCACACATGTTATATATTTTTTGAGGAACTTGAAATTTTATTTAAAATGGAGATAATAGTTTTTGTAATATGGCGAGGTTTGAAATTTTATTTGAAAGAGTGGTAAGGACTTTTGGAGAATTGTTGAGGCTTGAACATTGTTTTAGCTTCCAAATATTTTGGGTAATGACCCATATCTATCTAATGGGTCCTAATTGTGAGTTCTTCAACTATGGTGGTGAAGTGAAAAAAAATGACTATATTTCATTTAAAAAAGTTACTCAATGATTCAATCACTTCAAGTGATCTTTCGGTGTACCTTGAGGGTAAAGCATAATTTAGAAAATAATTTATATTCTCAAAATTATTAGTTTAATTTTATTGTGAATGGTGGAGTCTTGAGAAATTATACAATGATTGTTAAAACCCACCATATGACATGTACATGTAACATGTTGGTGATTAAATGTACCTACGGGTGAAAATGAATTATCTATGTGGTAGCACCCTCCATTGAGGCATAGTGCTGAAATCCAAACCTTTGTTATGTGTTATACACACGTGTGAAATAAATTGAGTTATGAAGAGCTCTAGCTAGCTAAGAGGCAAACGTTTGATGTACATCAAGGGGAATGAGACTTAAGCCCAAAATTGTAATAAACTAACTATGAGGATACCCTACCTAGGGACTGGTGATCCCAAGAACTAGGTTTAAGGGGACAAACGAATCATAGAGTGGTTTGAATGTGGATATGCACTCTTAAAGTCTCAATGACATTTTATCCATCTCTATGGTGTAAGTGCATATGATCCTGTAACGTTCATTGGAGGTTGAGATTTATCTCTTAATGAGTTCTATATCCCTTATGGGTGGGATGTCTCAGTTACAGGAGCATTCTTGATAGACTTACCTATATGAGTGTGGAAGTGGGGCCGCTTCCTATGAGATTAGGCTAATCTCTAGAGCACTCATGAAAACTGGGATAAAGCACAAGGCCGAATAATGTGCTGGCTTATGAAGCTTAGAGAACACCTGGAGTGTCATGTGTGTGACATGCTTCTACGTATCCTCAAGTAGTCATTGTTTAAAGGCTAAGCCACTCTGACTCTAATACGGGAACACTGAAACACTAAGTGAAGGTTTAAAGGCAATGCCACTTTCATGATGCATGACATTCTATCTTTGCCCTAATATATTATTTTTTATTTTTTTAAAAATAAGTGGGGGATTGTTGGAATATTTTAATAAAAATATTATTTTTATCTAAATTCTTTTGGGAGTTTTATACTCATCATTGAGTGTTTTATTACATTATTTTGTAACATTAGTTTAGTCATTATTTGATGAACTAATGAGACTTATTAGTGGGTGTTATACACCATTATGCACAAAAGTTATTGGATTGGTTTATTAGCCCATATGTTACACATGTGATATTGAGGCTAGATTAATTGGGCTTAAACTTCAATTACTATAGGTTTTCCAACAATTATATTCTTGAGCCTATAAATATAAGACTTGGGGCCTATTCTCTATACAACAATGTAATATGACTATAAGTCCATGAGATGGAAGTGGAATTGTGTTAGTATGATATCTACCTCTTTTATTATGTGAGTATATATATATATATATATTGTATTTTATATTTGGGCAAAGAAAGGTGTTGGGAGAAGTTTCGGTCTTCCTTAAATTGTGTAGATTAGGGATGATCACAGCCTAGAGCTGGGTTGTAGTATCCTGGAGGCGACGTGTTATTCTACTACACCGGTGACTATCGTGAGAGGCGCGAATCGTCTTAAAGAGAGCGACCTAGTCCGCACTCAACCCAACTATGTGACTTTTTTGTGGTATGATATTCCAAGCGTTGTCATACCATTTCGAGGTAACATTATGCGATTCGTGATTTGGTAAGAAGATTTATTTTTCTGTTGTTATTTAATTATTATTTTATTTAATGATTATTTGTGTTTTGGAAGTAAATCCCAACAAAAAAAAATATAGTGAAGACTACCATTTTCCTAAATAATTGATTCGTAGTTGAAATAATATTTTAGTTAACACATCACGAATTTGAAAAATACACGAAACAAGTTCTTTGATTAGGAAATGAAGTAAAATGTCAATTTCAGGGACCACAATGCTCTTGTCATGTTCTAAGAATAGACAATATCAGTTTAAATCAATTAAAACAAAGTTATTCATGTACAGAATATTATATTATGTTTCATTTTCAGCTTTTTGTTTCTTTGTAAATGCCGCCGGTGCATCCACGAGTAAACGATGAGTATAGATTGGGACATATTTAAAGACACAGTTTTTGGAATACACTCAAAGATAATTTTTGGGACACAACCCAATGTGATGTCACTGGACAGTCTGAACTCCACAATAATACAAGAGAGAGATAGACACATCTATAAATTACGTCGCAAAAATTACATCTTTAAATGTGTCCCATAAACGATAGAAGAAAAAGTGCACATAAAGATGTCATGTGCAAAGAAAAAACAAGGCATATTTGACTTTTCGTGTATTTTTATATTTTTAGATTTAGATTCGTATCATTACAAAGTTGCTTATTTTTGTCTTATCAACTAATCGTGGATTTAATTTAAAATTTTTATTTTTTATTTTTATTATTCTGCGTAATAAGTCAAGAGTGACAGATTCAAATACATCTCATCATATCAGTAGACAAAATACAGATCGAATATGTAATGTGAATTACGGGCCATTTGGGACTTTGAGATGCGTAACCATACCCCACTTGGCTAATATTTTGTATAATCAAACTACTATCAATGTAACAAAATTACATTTAACACCCTTGCTTAAGTGTCATTTTCATACTATCTAGTTCAAAAAATGACACTTAATCCATTGCCCTTGTGACTGAAATAAAATTGTTTTATTTTTCGACAAATTAATGTAACAATTTAAATATATTTTATCCCATGGTGTTAGACTCATTTTTATTTTCCCTCGATGACTTTAAAAGTTGACACTTAACTCCTATGTCCGTAACTAAAATAATGGACACATTTTATCATTTCAAATCAAAAGTTAACACCTATGTCTGTAACTCAAATAATACACATTTTATCATTTCAACTCAAAAGTTACGGTTAGCTTTTATGCTTGGCACATTCACAAGGAGGTAAGTATGTGCACTGTTGAACAACATAAGTAAAATGAAAAAGGAGAAAGCAAATAAAAACACAGAAGAGACTCACATACATCCGCAAAAAAGCAGAGTTTAATCAAAGCCTCAACTTTTTGGGAAAAATACAAATTTGTCATCTTTTGAACACCACGTCTCCGATCTGTTCACTAAACTATGAATCAAGTCAGAATAAATCTCACTGCTGCCCAATTGGAAGTACTTCTCTTGCTTATGAGATTCAAAATTTTCAATTCGAAAAGTAGTAAAAGCACTCCGAAAACAAGTTGGTTAAATAAATATATGGCTGGCGATAAAGGTATCCTTATTTTTTTAATTAGAGCACCTAATTTTAAGTTAAAAAATCAATTTTTTAACATTTTACTTTAATTAATAAGGGCACCTCACTTAATGTACTACTACGTATATGTTATATGGGCTTAACTATATTTTACACCCTTTTAATTTGCCATTTATGTTAATTTGATCCCTGTAGTTTAGAAAGTATCATTCTAGTCCTTGTAATTTCACAAGTGTGTTATTTTAGTCCCTCAAACACTTTGTGTGTCATTTTTTTTTTTGCTTTCAATGACAAAATTATTCATCACTAAAGGACTTGTTAGACTTATTTGACACACTTATGAGACTACATAAAGAGAGAGAGAGGACCGAGGGTGACCGATACAAGGAATGGCCAAAATTCATAGCCAGGAGATACACGAAATATCAATGTATTTTGTTTACATTGCTGTGATCACCCAAATAGAGGGAAAACTAAGATGAAATTGATGGCCCCTCAGGATAATACTTGTAGCAATAAGTAAACCCTCAAGTTGATACCTATTGTATGGTTGAATTGTTTGGTTAGCAACGTCAACAGGGATGAGTGATCAGGTTGTAGTCAAAGGCACTACCCGCCAGGGAAAGAGAATCCAAACATAATGTGACTTACGAATTGAAAGAATTTCTGATAGCCTATAATATAAAATCAGTATTCAGAAAAAGTAGTATACTGGAAAAGGATTCATTTTAGCGATAGCAAGAGATGGGGGGAAACTTTGATCAAGTTCAGTCGATTTTCAGAAATGAAAAACGAAAAAGGGCATACACGATTTTTAGTGCTGCGAAAGTGAAATACAATGATGCACTTACAAATGACTGAACTTCAATCGGAGAGAGAGAGAGAGAGAGAGAGAGAGAGAGAGAGAGAGAGAGAGAGAGAGAAGGTCGACGCCGGTCTGGTGGACGGAGGTTCACCGTGGGTGGAAGGGAGGAGCTCAGGCAGTGAGTTTTCAATTGGGACATGGGTTTTCATTGTTGATTTGGGGATTTTGTGATTGAGAGTGTAATGTGGTAAAATAAGTGAGGTGCCTTCACAAATTAAAATACAAGGTAAAAATTTAATTTTTAACTTAAAATTAGGTGCCCTAATTAAAAAATGAGGGTGCCTTTATCTCCAGCCTAAATATATATATATATAAAGAGTGCTAGTAAAGGCATGTTAGTTTTTTTAATTTTGGCATCTATTTTAGGTTTAAAAAATATATATTTACTACATTTTTCAAAGGTACCTTCCCACAAATTATACACTTTTTGGCCAAAAAAAAAAGGAAGTGTCTTCTTCTTCATCATTGTCGAACTGGAGAGAAAAGAGGAGAGTTGAGCAACAAAGCCGACCGTTGCCGCCGCTTCTCGTCTTAGTCGCTATCACCGAAAATTAGTCCTAATTTTTAATCTTGATGCTCATCCGTCTTCTCCACCATCCGATCTATTGGAATTGGGAGGAGAAAATTTAGCATTTGGAATAAAAGTAAAAGCTAGTACTGGAGAGGAACTTCTTTTTGTATTACTATAGATCTTCAATTTTTTTCATTGTTACAAATGACTTGAGAGCACTCATATATATAGTCTCCTATAGAACGTTCTAGGAAACTCTCAACCACCAAAACTACCACAACTTTCAATTACCATAATTACTTAACATCCAACTACCTCATTTACTCTAGTACAAGTACAAGATTATTCTAGATTTCTTCTTGAAGCTTCTAGACACTTTGGACACAACAATCGGGCCTACTACACAGGTAGAATATATTTTGAGCTTAAACTAGGAATCTCTCTTGGTCTAAATCGAGTTTATTTTCCAACACTCCCCCTTAAACTTGATTTAGTGACTCCAAGTATACTTCTTAACTTGTGGAAGACTTCATACTTGAGTGGTTTGGTGAGAATATCTGCCATTTGGTCTTCGGATCTTGCGAAGCTTACTTTTATCTCGTTCCTTGCAATGCGTTCTCTAATAAAGTGAAAGCGTGTATCAATGTGCTTGCTCCTTTCATGAAAAACGGGATTCTTAGCAAGTGCAAATGCGGACTTGTTATCGACATAGATCTCGGTAGCTTCTTCTTGTGCTATGAAGCACGGATATGGATATGCCGACACAGCAGACACGACACGACACCGGTAAGTCGACACGATAAATCTTAAAAGATGATGACAACACACAATGGGGATACATATTTTTTTTTAATAAAAAAATTAGATTAATTTTAAGTTCATTTCTTATGGTTTTTAGAAATGTTATTCAAATATTATCTATAGGATGTTCACTTCGCGTTTTTTGAACGATATTGTTCAGTATTAACAAAATGAAGGCGGTCAAAGGAAAGAGAGAGAGAGATGAGATGAGATTGGAAAAAAGGGTCTTGTGAGACTAATGTCGGGAGAACGTGAGGAGATAAGTGATGTAATGGTTGACAAAATCATATCCGTTTAGGTTTTGAACATGTTATAAAAAAAACTATCACAAGGCCGATTTTTGGTCCTTACAGAGTTTCCCTACATGTCCCTTGAAGTGTCCCACCGTATGTCGATGATGTGTCCGCCTCTAAAAATTAAATAACATAAACAAGACACATATTTATCGTGTTTGATACATGTTGGAGGTGTGTCGGGCGGTGTCGGTGTCCGATACGTGTCAGACACGGGTACGGAGCCCTTTCTGAAGTGTCAGTGCTTCCTAGTTCTTGTGACATATCAAGTTCCTTCATTAATCTTCATAGCCAAAGTGCATGACAAATGCATGAAGTGGCTGCGACATACTCGGCCTCACAAGTAGAAAGTGTAACAATAGGTTGTTTATTTGAACTCCAAGTAAAATTCATATCTCCCATGTAGAAAAGAAATCCACTAGTACTCTTTCTATCATCCAAGTCACCGGTCCAATCACTATCACCCTAAACAAGATTAAAATCATCGGAACGAGAGTAGACAAGGCCAAAGTCAAGAGTGCCCTTAATGTAACGAAGAATTCTCTTGGTCGTCTTCATGTGAGTCGATGTAGGAGCCTCCATAAAGATTAGAATATCCGGTCTTGCGCAAGTCAAATATCTCGTACTTCCAACCAAGCTTTTGTAAAAGTTTGGGTTGACTTTTTCTCCTTCATCGTGCTTAGACAATTTGACTCCACATTCAACGGGAGTGCTAATTGGTTTACAATTTTCCATCTTCTTTTGCATATCCCTCTTGAGAAACAAAAATGCCATCTTCCATTTGCTTTACTACTTCAATGCCAATATAATAGGACATAAGTCCAATGTCAGTCATTTCAAACTCCCTTGTCATGACTTTCTTGAAATCTTCAAATAAATTTGGATTATTTCTCATAAAAATCAAATCATCCACACATAAGCAAACAAGCAACACATCTCCATTGACATTCTTAGAGTAAAGGGCATGCTCATGTGGACATTTTAGAAAAAATTAATTTCTTGAAATTATTGATCTATTCTACTATACCAAGCCCTTAGAGTTTGTTTCAAGCCATAAAGGGCCTTTTTCAATTTCAAAACTTTATTTTCAAGCCCTTTTACATCGCAACCCAAAGGTTGTTGTATATAGACTTCTTCTTTAAGAAAGCCATTGAAGAATGCCGATTTAACATCCATTTGATATATTTTCCACTTATTTTGTGCCGCTAAAGATATGATAAATCTTATGGTTTCCAAGAGAGCAATGGGAGTAAATACCTCGTCATAATCAACTCCAGCTCTTTGGTTGTAGCATTTAGCCATCAATCTTTCTTTGTACCTTTCAACTTCTCCTTTGACATTTTTCTTTATTTTGTACACCCATTTTACTCCAATAGCTTTATGGCCTCTTGGAAGTGTTATAAACTCCCATGAATCATTCTTTTCTATTGACTTGATTTCATCATCCATGGCATTTCTCCATTTTTCACTTTGAACAGCATCTTCAAAACCTATAGGTTTACAATCGGCAAAGAGACAAAAAAAGAGTCAACTCATCATTTAAATGTTGTGTTACCTCATAAATCTCATCCAAGCTCCTCAAACAGGGATTTCGTTCACTTGAACTTGAAGAAGAGTCTTCACTTGGAGAAGGTGATGAGGTTGGAGTAGTGGGCTCATGGGGCACTTGACTTGCTTGCTCATCCTCATCAAAAAAATGGGAGAAAATCATAATCTTCATCTTTGTTGACATTCCAATCACATATTGCTTCTTCATCAAATTCAACGTCTCTACTCACAATAATTTTTCCATTGCTTGCTTGGATTGTAAAGCTTGTAGCCTTTGGAGCACTTGTCATAGCCAATAAAGACAAAATTTTCACTTTTGTCATCAAGTTTGGAACGAATTTGATCAGGCACATACACATATGTAATGCTTCCAAACACTCTTAAGTGCTTGACGTTTTGCTTTCTTCGATTCCATGCGTCAAATGGAGTCTTATTAGAAAGACTCTTTGTGGCACAACGATTAGAAAGATATACGGCACAATCAACCGCCACGGCCCAAAATTCCTTGGGCATTTTCTTGCTTTTCAACATGCTACGCACCATATCAAGAATTGTTCTATTTTCTCTTTCAGCCACTCCATTTTGTTGAGGTGACCTTGGAATCGTTAAAGGACGACGAATCCCAAAATCTTTGCAAAATTTATTAAATTCATTTGATGTGAATTTTCCTCCTCTATCGGATGTCATAGCCTTAATTTCATTGCCACTTTCGTTTTCAACAAGAGCCTTGAATTTTTTGAACTTGCCAAATGCCTCAGATTTTTCTTTTAAAAAATATACCCAAGTTTTACGACTAAAGCCATCAATGAAAAGAACAAAATTATTTATTTTGTCCATGAGAACTTGGATTTATATGCCCACAAAGATCAATATGGTTCAAGCGGCTCTTTTGCTCTTGATTTAGCTTCCTTAGGAAAGCTTTTCCTAGATTGTTTTCCAAGTAAACACCCTTCACATAATTGATCCGGGTGATCAATTAAAGACAATCTTTTCACCATTTCCTTCTTTGATAACATATTTAAGTTACCAAAATTTATGTGCCCATGTCTCAAGTGCCAAAGCCAAGAAGATTCATTCATACATGTCTTTAGGCATTTACTAACATCATTTTGAATATTAAGCAGGAACATTCGATTTCTTGACATTGGCACTTTTGCAATCAAATTATTTTCTCCATCTCTTATTGCACGACATCTATTTTTCAAGAGAATTTTATATTTTTTTAAGAGCCCCAGACTTAGAATATTACTTTTCATATTGGACACATAAAAATCGTCAGAGATAAAACGATGACTTCCATCTTTCAAACGAATAAGGATATTATTAACTTTTCCTTTTACCTCAACTTTAGAGACATCTCCAAAGGTCACAAAGCCTCCAATGTTTTCATCAAGCTTTGTGAATATTATTTTGTTCCCACTCATGTGGTTACTACCGCCGGTATCAAGATACCAAGTGCTTTGTTCCCCACAATTTTCTTCTTGACAAGCCATCAAAAAAGTAAGCTCTTCTTCATTATTCCGTTTAACAAAGTTTGCTTTTTCATTCACATAGTTAGTATTTTTTCTAGATTTAGAGGCATAATAGCCATATTTTTTGCAATCATAACATTGAACTTGGGATTTGTCATACCTTTGCCTTGTATAATTTCCTCTTCCACGTCCTCTAGTTGAGTGGGAGTTTTGACTCCTCTCTTCATGATTGGATGGAATATAGTCTCTTCTTTCACCTCTTCCATGACCTCGTCCTCGTCCACATTCTCTTCCATGTCCTCGTCCTCTTTGACTCCTTCCATTACCAAAAGAGTCTTCATTCTTAAGAGTAACCTTGCTTTGTACAACTTGTTCCAAATTTTTTTGATTATTCCTCTTGTGTCTTTTTTCATGAGCTTGTAGAGAGCCCATGAGTTCGTCAATGGTCATGGTATCCAAATCTTTTGATTCTTCAATGGCTACCACGATATGTTCAAACTTTGGATGCAAGGAGAGAATGATCTTTTCAATGATACGAGTATCATTCAAATCTTCCCCATATATCTTCATTTGGTTGGAAATAGCCAACACACGAGAAATGTAATCTGAAATTGGTTTAGATTCACTCGTGCGGAGAGATTCAAACTCACCTCTTAGAGTTTAGAGATGAACTTTCTTTACTCTGTCAACTTTGGGATTTCTGAAGAATCTCCTATGCTTGCTTGGAGGAGGTTGCATTAGAAACCTTCTCACACTTACTTTCATCCAAACATACGTGGATGATAGCAAGAGCTTGTTGATCTTTCTTGCGAGCCTTTTGTAAGGCATCTCTTTAATTTGAACTCAAAGATGCTTCTTCACTCGGTTCAACATAACCATTCTCCACAATCTCCTAGGCATCTTGTGAGCCTAAAATGGCCTTTAGCCGAATAGACTAACTATCATAGTTGTCTTTGGTGAGACGAGAAAATTGGAAGGGAAGAAATCCACTTGACATCATTTTTTTCAAGAACTGTTGCTCTGATACCACTTTGTTGGAATTGGGAGGAGAAAATTTAGTATTTGGAATAAAAGGAAGACTAGTGGAGAGGAACTTCTTTTTGTATTACGATGGATCTTCAATTTTTTTCTTGTTACAAATGACTTGAGGACACCCATATATATAGTCTCCTATAGAACATTCTAGGAAACCCTCAACTACCAAAATTACCACAACTTCCAACCACCGTAATTACTTAATTACATCCAACTACCTCATTTACTCTAGTACAACTACAAGATTATTCTAGATTTCTTCTTGAAGCTTCTAGACACTTTGGACACAACAATTGGGCCTACTACACAGGCAGAATATATTTTAGGCTTAAACTAGAATCTCTCTTCTGCTAAATCAAGTTTAGTTTCCAACTTGATCATCCATCTATATCAGATCAGCACAAATAGGTGAGTAGCTCTTTATCCACCGTCTGATAGTCGATATAATGATGACTAGCTCACCACCATCAAATGGTATTACATGTCATCATTCAAAGAATCTCATTCATGGGACTCTACACAGTTAAAATTAAATTTCAAAGTCGGATCATTTTCAAAATCGGATCATAAAGCCCTCTGATAGATTGAGTGCCCTGTTTACAACCAATTGTTTAAGAGATTATTTTAAATTAAACAACAAATTACTGTTGTTTCGAACAAACAAAATCGGACATTCTTTTGAAAAAAATCCATCGAAATTATCATTTTAGGTTATTTGTTTTGTGACATCCATGATTTTTTATTTGTGTTTTTTTTTTTTTTTGTAGATTTTTGAAGATTTACAAATAGTATTGACCGATAAGATGTTTGTGGTATGTCATAAATTGAATTGGAAATATAAAATACAAAATACAAGAAATGGGAAATAGCAATCTATAAAAGATCTATTAGATAAATGATCAAGGAATTCTCAATCTAAGCTTTGTAAAGGGGCTGCAAGTTATTAGAGTGTTTTGTTGAGGTTTGCTATAATTAATTAGAGTTGCCCTTACTAATTAGAGTAAATGGTAAAATTTTAGATTTTTTTTACTTAAAATTAGGTGCCCAAATTAAAAAAACTTGATGTGCGCACTCAAAAAATAAAACCACCCAAAAATGAAGGGAATAAAATCCTTAAAAGAAATCTAAAAAGACAAAAGCCGACAAAAATTTTGGAATAAAAAACCCAATAAATATGCTTCGTTTTGTTTTCAGAAAATACCATTTTTGTTCTCTACGAACAAATTATCCACACACTAAAACAAAACAGATATCTTATTATATTATTATAATATGAAAGCTTCAAAGTGGTACATGTCAAACTAATGGACAATCAAGGAAAATTTATATTGAGGACTCCCAAATTTATTCTATACATTTTATTTCTTCTTAATTACACCATTAATTAGGCTCGTTACACATGTTCTCTCCTCATCAATTATAACACCACTCAATTTAATTTTAAATTCATCTTAAAATTTTTCTCCTGTGCATTACACGGGTTAAAAAGCTAGTTAATAAAATATTCGAATCTATTGACCCAAAACAAAACAAAAAAGATCAACCTTCCAGAAATAGAAAATTCCTAAAAAAAAAAAACAAAAATTATAGAGAGAGAAAACTAATTACCTGACCAATGAATCCGATACCGAAACCGAGCAAGATCCGACCGACAATGAGCATCCAAACCACCTGAGCTAACCCATTGATCAAGGCCCCCGCGAAGAACAGAACACCCCCCGACAACATCGAAAGCTTTCGTCCCAATTTCCTCGTAACGTACGATGCCACTATAGACGACAATAGCGCCGCTAAATAGAGCGACGACGTGAACATCGTTAGTTTTTGACTGTCGAATATACAGTACTGATTCGTCGAAATGTCGGTCTTTTGCTTCGCGTAAACAGACGGAAAAAACTTCTTCAGAAATGAATCCATAGATGTCACTCCACCTATTCAAAATCCATAAATTAAAAAACCCAATTGTTCAAAAATCAAAATTATACAAAACTAACAATACCCAGAATTTTTCAAGATCAATTTATATGTATACATATATATATATATATATATAATAGATAGATGTATGTAGATATATGTCACTCCACCTATTCATATCCATAGATTTAAACCCAATTGTTCGAAAATCTAAATCACACAAATTTAACAATACCCATAATTTGAAAAGCTAAAAAAAAAAAAAAAAAAAGTTATTGTAAAAACCCAGAATTTATTAAGGGTATTTTGATAATTTTGGACCAATGTTCTTGATTTGGGACGGCGTATTTAAATTTAGTACAAGTTGGTATCACCAGTTGGTATCCCCAGCAGAGTCGCCAGATTGTGGACACCGGAAGTGAACCACTTCTCTTGTTTGAGATTGTTTTGAAAAGGAAAAGAAAAGGCCTGTTGAAAACAGATACAGAGTCGCCACTTGGTCTTTAAGGAACCAAGAAACCTAATTTTGACTCACCCAAGCGGATAAGGGCACCGGCCCTTCATCACCAAAGAACTTGGTTCGGGGTTTTGGTACGAGAGAGGAAGGAGCCTTTGTCGCGACTAAAACACCCTCAACTCGCCCCGTCTTTCGACGGGCCTCAATTAGCATCCAAATAATCATCTTATACTATGTATGGTTCGACAAATAATACTATGATAATATATTACATCACATAAGGAGATTTGAAATGGAAGATCTAAAGATAAGATATCATTCATAAGATCTAAGCCAAATATCACACAATGCAAAGTGAAAGATCACACAAATAAACCTAGAAAAAATCGTCTAATCATGCATCAGATAATAAAGTTTTCCTAATCTAAAGGGGACATGAATTGTTCTTGAAACAAATAATCAAAGAAATCAAAATATGCTTAGCAAGGCTAGAATGATGCATGTTAATCTTTGAGAAAAAGAAGATCTCTCAATCCCCGGGACGGATGAGAAAGGATGATTAGATCAAGGGGAAGCATGAACGGGTGATCGAGTTCATTCCTTATGTTCTCCTTAGATTAAGAGTTACAAAAACCCCAAATCTTGCATGAATGCAATGTATGTATCTAAAATGTGCAAAGGTTGTAGTGTGTTTTTGTGTACATGGATTTCTAGAATGACTTAGAAGTCTAAAATGTGTATGAATGAATGAATGAAATTAACATGGGATGTGTACAAATGTAGTATGGACTACTTCCTAAGATATGAACTAATTTGGAATGCATATGAGCATCAAATCAAAGAATGAAAGTTGAAATGTACTTGCTGTGAATAGTGGACAGAACAGTAGCATGATCTTTTGGAATTTGAAAAGAGGGGTTAGGAATGTTTTCAATGCATGATTTTTTATGGAGATGTTCCTTATTGTGTCTAGAACACAACCCAAAAGGCCAATCTTGAATAGCTATCACAGATTGAGAGAAATTATATAAACAATAGAGGTCACTCAGAAACAGAGTTCGTACTGTCGACTGAAATGTTAGAAAATCTTAGAAAATGAAAAAGAATGATCTAGAGGCCCATTTTATACAGAAAGTTTCCTAAGACATTGAATTTTAAGGGAAAAATAAGTTAGGACCACCCCTTTTGGAAAAGTTTTCTGGAAAAGAGGTCGTAAGTTGACCTAGCTGCTGTGACAGCAAAAACAGAATGTTTGGAAGGAATGTTGGGACCCAAATGGACCATTTCCAAGTACTTCCAAGTCAAACCAAAAATCATAGGTGTTCTCCAATGAGTTAGGAAGACTTTCCAAGTGGCCTTGTATCCATATGTTGAGTATTGAGTTCTAGAAAAATCTTTAAACTCAACTCACTCACTGTTTTGACTCATTGTTTTGAAGATTTTGGGGAAAACAAAGTTTTGTTTCTTGAAACCAAATGAGAGGGATTGAGAGGGGTTTTGAAATAGATGTTTTGAAAACATGTTTTCAACACTCAATAAGGATCATAGCCACTTAGAATACCTACATCAAACTCATCATTTAAGAACCTCCAAGATTGTTGGAGAGATTTATTTTATTTTTGGACATAACTTCAATACATTCCAAGAATACCTTGGAAGTATTGAGGTTATGATCATCATCTATCAAACATGTTTTTGAGGTCAAGAGCTACTATCCATAAGGATTCACTCACCCCAAACTTCATGTCATCACTTAGATGATGATGAACTAGTAAGTAAATAAAGAAAAGAAAAAGAAATGAGATAAGGAGAGATGAACATATATATAATCAAAGCAAGTAAATAGCAATCAATAGATAATAATCAATGTGATTTTGGACTTGTAGCTTGGTGTTTCACTCATAGATTTTGACATTTGGACATGGAAGTAGCTTCCTATCTCATGAATGCTCAAGAATGAGGGTTGGAGTGGACTTTGAATGTGAAGTATATAGAAGGATGATGGAAGAAAACAAGAATAAAACTCACTTTCTTATGGAAAATCAATGGGAGAAGCTCCCTTTCTCTCTTCTAAACCTATCTCTATCTCTCTTCTTCTCTACAAGTTTTCAAGCTTTGCACTTGGCTCCCCAAAATGAAGAGCAATGGGGGGTTTAAATAGGCCAATTTGGGGTGGTTTTGGGGTTTCAGAAGTACTCCCATTGGTCCCAAACAACTGTGAACATAAAACTATGTCGTTTTGGCTTTCAATTAATCAAATTGGACCCCCAAAAAAAATTACAAAAATGGACTCTGCGAGGGATGAGTGCCGCGGCGGCACTGGGCCAGTGCCGCGGCGGCAGTGGGCCAGTGCCGCGGCGGCACTGCTCCTCAGAAGCCCAGAAAATTACGTTTAGGCCCCCAGAGGTTCCGGTATTCGCAAAAAGGCCCTATTTTGTCCGAAATTCACAGAAAATGCATACGAACTCCAAATTGAGGTTGTGATATACCGTTGGAAAGGTAATGGAGTCTACTTTACATAAAAAATAATTCAGGGATAGGTCACTTTGAAAAGTTTTGTGGTATTCGCGATAAATGCCGATTTGATCACCTTTTTCGCCTTTGGAAATTCATAATAAATTCGTTTTAAATCCAGAAATTATGTGCGATATACCGTTGGAAAGCTGTTGACCTCTAGTATCCATGAAAAATATTTGAAAATTATTTCGGTGCCCCGGTTCTAAAGTCAAATCTTGGTCAAACTGGTCAAACCTGGGATTCCCGGGAAGTTCTGGGAATCTCCGGGACTTCCGGGGTCTCTGGGAGCTGACGATTTCTTCCGGTTTTACTTAGAAACTCATTTTATCATTTTACTTACGACGTAGCATGTTTCCAGAACTTTTGGTCCAAATCCGGGAGTTTTTGGGCTTTCAGGGGCATTTTGGTCATTCTGAGCATTTTGAAAAATAGAGTTAACTTCCAGGAGTCCTTTTGAGTGTTTTTCGATCATTGTGAACCACCAAGCTATGGGTCTCCTAAATTTGATAGCCGACAAAATGGGGTGTCTACAGTTTGCCCCTCTTTGGCATGAACTTGCGAGGCAACGCATGTCGCAAGCGAGTGCCAAAGCTTTAAAGAGACAGGTCTTTTGGAGGCTATAGATTTAGGACAAAAAGCGTTGCAAAAGATGCAATGATGCTGAGGTCAGTGCTAGTCGTGCTCTGTGTGAGCTGCCTACGTATCCCAAGGGGAATCAGACCAGGACGTAGTTCAGGGCACAAAAGAACAAATCACATATACACAACAAGACATGCGGATGCTATGCTATGAGGATGATATGCAATGCATGGATGTGATATGAATTATGTCATGAGTCCTATCATGCCTAGTGTTGTGACCCTAGTATGAGCTGGTGTTGTGGGGCGTGTGCCACTCCAAGTGGACTTATGTTGTGCTGGTATTTCTAACTGTGATGCAGTTATTGACCCGAATAGGGACATCAAGGTTTGAATACTCTAAGTCTTGGAGCAAACTTCTAAATTTTGGGAAGTGTGCTTCGCAAGCGAATGTAGTCAGATGTGGGGTCCCTGAGGACTATAATTGGAGATGCAGTTTGACAGATAGCCGACGGACATGGAAGCCCTGGAAATTAAGAGACGGACACAGAAGCCCTGAGACGTCAAGTGATGGACATGAAATCCCGAGATGTCAAGCGATTAACATGGAAGCCCCATTAATGGACATAGAAGCCTAAGATTTTGAATGAGAATGATGAACACGGCATATTTTGAATGAGAGTGATGGTAAACTAATGATGATTAATGAACTGACGATGTACGAATCGAGATGATGAGTCGACAATGAACTACTGTGACTATCATGGATTGGATCAATAGTTGGGCTAATCGTGATCGGAAGAAGTGACGATGCACGAATCGAGATGGTGAGCCAACAGTAAACTACTGTGACTATCATGGATTGGATTAACAGTTGGACTAACCGTGACTAGAAGAAGTGACGATGTACGAATCGAGAGGATGAGTCAACAGTGAACTACTGTGACTGTCATAGATTGGACTGATGATGTACGAATCGATATGACGAGTCGACAGTGAACTACTGTGACTGTCATAGATTGAACTAACGATGTACTAATCGAGATGACGAGTCGACAGTGAACTACTGTGACTGTTGTGATTGAACTGACGATGTACAAATCGATATGCCTGCTGGGGGATTAAACTGAATCTGTTGGGGATGAAGCGACTCTTTCTAGGATCTCTCTTCAACTACTTCTCTTGACCGGGAACCAGGATTCAAATTCGAATCTCTCATAGTTGATCAAATCTTGCTGGCCTGGAACCAGGATCCATCAACAGCCACTCATGGACTTGTGTTGCTTGGAGATGAAGGAAAATCAACAGCCACTCATGGACTTATGTTACATGGACGAGGGAAGGTAATCAACAGCCACTCATGGACTTATGTTGCAAGGAGATGATGGTCAACTTTCGATGGTTTGGAAAGGGATGAAATTCGCATTTGCCCTAAGTTTGGACGCTTCTCATGCTGACGCCTTAACCGGTGCAGTAATGGTGTTTGGTACTCCTGCTTGTATTGGCATGCTCTTTATAACTTGATTTGAAAATTTTATTAGTCGCTGTTGACTTACACATTTGAGACTACAACAGACTCAAAATCTTGACAGACATTGACGCACGAGGATGACATATTTGACACAAGCTCGTCTTGTCAAAACTTGATGTGCTTTTGTCATAAACGATGTACCATTTCTCTTTTGGTGTTCACCCCTCATCTTAACATGGTAGCACTTTGCTGATAAATCCGATTTTTGAAAATTCCTCCCTAGTGATCTAGTCAATTTTTTGCTTCTCCCAGGAAGTGCTTTGAATTAGTGCCTTAGCTTTTAGAGTAAAAGATGCTCTATTTCAAAATTTTCAAAACAACTTGGTAACTTGAAAACTCGCCCTTGGTGTGAAGGGATTGTGTTAGGCAAACGGAGTTTGCCCCTAGTTTGAGCTGTACAAAGTGGGATTCATAAGCGAACGAGGTGGGTGACCGAAGTTTGCCCCTAGTTTGGATGATGGTTTATTGGAGGTTTTGGGCAAACGAGGTAGGTGACCGAAGTTTGCCCCTTGTATGAAGGGTAGATAGTAAAAGTCAGGCAAACGAGGCGGGTAGCCGATGTTTGCCCCTAGTGTGGAAGGTGATTTTCTGGCTTGAGGCATGGACCGTGACTTTAATCTCTCAAATGCTCATAACTTTTGCCTAGGCACCAGTGAGGTGACCTAGCAAGCTCTTTTCTCTCTTTTGTTATTGCTCACCTTGGATTTAACTCTAATTTTGCCTAGGCGTCCTTTCGGATTTGCGGCCTAGCGAGCCATCCTTCTTTTCTTTTTGAAAGTCTGCCTACATACCCCCTAGCGGGGATCAGGTCCAACGTAGTTCGGGCCAAAGTCTTGAAAGAAGGGGGGTTGATTATGATAGTGTCGACCGAACCGATGCGGTTGCCTACGTATCCCTGAGTGGGAATCAAGTCGAGCGTAGTTCAAGGCAGGGTCTTGAAAGAAATTGTATGAGGGTTTTTCAAGCCAATCGTCAAAGAAGTTCAAACTTGAGCCACTTGTGGTAGATTTGAATAAAAGGATTTAGTTCCAATCCCCCTTTCTTTTCTCTTTCTTGTTCTTTTTATTTTGAGGATTGATCCTTTTCACTTTCGCCTAGCCAGTCAATTTTGCTTTTCATGGAATTGATTCTTACAAGATCTTTCAATCGCAATCTTAGAATTCCAAAATGTGCATGTCAGCTCTCGAAATTTTGTGGTTGTTCTGTGCCTTTGGAAATGTGATCTAGGCATGTTCTTATGATGTACCTTAAAGCATACAATTTTCTCATTTATTTCATCAAAATTTTCTTCAACCTTTTGACTGGCTAGGGTCAGATTTTGGTAATCAACACCTTTTTCAGCTCTAACTTTTGCCTAGGTGCCCTTTCGGGTTTTCAACCTGGCGAGCTTTTTCTTTTCTTTTCCTTTTTTTTTTTTTTGTTTTTTTTTTTTGAAAGTGGAGATGAAACTCACTGAAATGTTTGGCTACCATCAAGGGCTAAGTTTGCATTGCTTTCAATCGGACAGATTGCGTGGCTCCCAATTGGATCGGGCTTAAGGCTTCGAAATGGTGGAAAAAGGGTGTTGGGCAAGCCCCAAGTCAGTTTCAAGTATGTTTTTTCAAGATTGAGGCAAAAGCATCTTTAAATTCTTAAAGTAAGACTATTCAATTCCAGCTCTTCATCAGTGTCAGCGTGAAATCGATTTTAACCTTTCAGGATTCTTTTTTGTTTTGTCGTAGAAAAATTATTACCAGAGTAATATCCATGGTAATTCGAAAAGTGACACTTCAGTTTAGTGATTCATGCATTTATGACTGGGCACATTAGATTAAGCAAAATGAGATTTCATTCCATCAATAGAGAAGGTTTACAGACTTATTAACAACTCGATGACAGACAGACTTGATCACAAGACTAGAATTGAAATGGACTCGAAACATAGAACAGACTCAATTTGACTCGACTTGGTCTCAAATGGAGTGTCTTTGCGACCCATTTATTATTCTTATTCTATTTTTTTTAGCAGAAGTTCCAAACACCATCACTTTACTGCGTAGCTTCAACATTCATTAGCATCGACGGAAAGGATCATTCGATCGGTTGGTCCAAGCCAAGATAGTGGATGGGATTAGGATAGGGGACATCTTCTATAAGGTTCTGAATGTCATGGCGGAGGCGGATGCATTGATCGGTGGTATGGCCCAGATTTTGGTGATAAGCACATCGTAGGCTCATATTGTAGTGGGAGGGTATAGGATCTGGTAGCGGCTTATGAGGGAGGAGCTGCAGGTGGCCCTTTTTGAGTAGGTGGTCCAAGGCTGTGGAAAGAGGAACATCAAGTTTGGAGAATTCGCGAGGGCCTTTTGGGCGATTTGGCGGAATGGACTGGTATGGACGAAGGGCGCAGGCCATTGATTGGTTGCTAAGTGCATTGATATCCGGGGAGTAGTTAGGTCTCTTGGACTGGTGTTGGGGTTCATCCTTTTTGAACTTTCCTTCTCTGATGGCATCCTCTATTCTGGTGCCTATTTCAAATAGCTCTTCGAATGTGGAGATGGATTGGTAGAATAGCTTGTCATGATATACTGGTTGCATGTTCTTGACCAGCATACGTACTTGCTCTTTTTCAACAGGTCTGTGGATCATTTGAGCCACTTTATTCCTCCATCTGCTCAAGAACGCAGTGAAGGACTCATTGAAGTTCTGCCTGGTAGTCTCTAGATCCCGGATGGTGATATCGAACTCTTGGTTGTAAGAGTAGTGATTAATAAAAGTTCTAGCAACGTCTTCCCAGACTCGGGTCTTGGAGGCTTCAAGGGTTAGGAACCAGGATAGTGCCGCATTCTTAAGGGTTTGCGGGAACAGCATCACAATGTGCTCATGAGTGCAGCCCATCGATTGGAAGATGCTCATGCACAACTTGATGTGACTTTTTGGATTCCCTGTTCCATCAAAACGGTCAATTTCAGGCATTTTGAAGTTCTCGGGCAGCCTTAGCTTGATGGGCTCAAAGAGGCCTTCCAGGTCTAACATGTAATCATCGACCCCCTTGCTTTTCCTCAGTACGCTTTCCAACTTGTCAACCTTATCCATTTTCTCTTGAAGCTTCTTTTCATACGCAAATGGTGGGACCCCTTGAAACCAGTCTTCCTCCCCATTATTCTCAGGTGGGGGTGGTTCAAACCCTAGTGGTGGAAACCCGGGCAGAGGTTGCGGCCGCTGCTGCTTCAATTCTTCCATGAAACTCAAAACTTGGGCCAGGCGATCAGATTGCTGGCTTATGGTTGTTCCCAACACAGTGACCTTATTTTCTAATTCTTCTTGATTCATGCTGAAGTAACTTGGCAGGCAGATCTTGACCAAACGACTGTTTGAACTTCCAACCCAGGACGAGGATCCCAGTGGCTGACTTTGGGAATCTATACAAACCTACAGATTCGAGAGGAGAAGTGTATCAGATTCTGACAGAGGCAATCAGACAGACAGTGATAGTGACAGGTATGGACAGACTTGTGTACAGACTGACTGAGACAGTGCACACAGACTAGTAGGAATTGTGTATGCATATGAGACAAGCATGCGGATGTAGGCCCTAATCTATATGATGCTCCTATTTCTAACAGATAGCAGTTAAACAAATAAGGTCCTAACCATATAGAGTGTGCCAACTTTACCTTCTAGTATGATCACAAAGGGATAACAGGGGTTTCCAGGGTTTTATGAAGGCTTCTAGGAGAGACTGGGCATTTCTTGTTGGTTTGGACAGAGTTTCAAGGAGAAACTAATATATCTGGGCATTTCTGGTTGGTTTGGATAGAGTTTCTGGGAGAAACTGGTTAATATGGTTATATCTGGGATATCTGGATAAAGTTTCTGGGAGAAATAGGTTATATCTGGGATATCTGGACAGAGTTTCAGGAAGAAACATGGTATATCTGGGACATCTGGACAGAGTTTCTGGGGGAAAACAGGTGTATATGGGAAATCTAGGAGATTCAGACAGAGCTACTGAAAAAAAGCTGGTTAATATGGTTATATCTGGGATATCTGGACAGAGTTTCAGGGAGAAACTGGTTAATATGTGGTGATAGTGATCATACAGTCTAGCAGGTTTTCATACTCCTATGTCTTAGGACCGACAAACAAGGCTTGCGGTGTATATCTTTGTGAGCATGGAGCAGACATCCTTATCATGGTGCCTAGGCAAGTCAACTCAATGTGATCACATGTGAGTGATTGCCTTGGGGATCATAAGAAAGAGGTTCTGTTCTATGCCACATAAGCGTCTACACCGCGCAGGTAATCCCGTCAGGGTATACAGCTGTTATATCACATTGTCCTATCTGAAAAGATAAATGAACAGTCCTATGAAAGGTTCTACAGAAATCTATATGCAAAGGCTGTAGGAAAAACAGGTTTAAAATTTATTCAAACGCGCAGCGGAAAACAAAGTTCAAAACTTTTCTTGGTTGCCTGGATCTACTACTCGTTAACTCTATAGATGCGTACAGGAGAGGGGACAGGTGCATTACCTTATGGTCTTGAACCCAATTCTGATTTTTGTCCTTCTCCTTGTGTGTGCAGCAGCAACCTCTAAGAGATCTTCACCCTTATGTCTCCTTGAATGCTCCCAGAGTGGCTAGGGTTGGTGGGAACCCTAATAGTGAGAATAGGGAAGGTTTGGGAACTCTAAACAAGTTCTGCAGCAACTGGTACGTTAAAAACGATGATCACTGATTTCTGGACGTAGCTGCCCTATTTATAGATTCCCAGAACCGACCTATCTTTCGATCGATCGAGGTGACTTCGATCGATCGAAACTTCGATCGATCGAACCAAGTTCGATCGATCGAACCTGTCTAGAGTTCAATCGATCGAAACAACTTCGATCGATCGAACCAGTCTTGACAGCATCCTCAATTGCCTTTCCAAGCATTCTGGCGGAGCTAAGAGTGGGACCTCCTAGGTTCTTAATTACTGGCTCCGATTAATTATTATCCCATCTAGTCATTACTCTTGACTAAGGAATCAATAATTAATCAATTATCATTAATGCCACTATAAAATGATAATTGCACTCCAGTGCATAAGAACATAATCACACATACATAAGTGATTGCTAGACTTGTATAATATGATACGAATGTCCCTCTAACAAGCAGTATTCGTATCTATCATTGGGATGTATGTCTTAAGATACTGTCGACCCAATAGATAGTACATCTTATATTCCTCGAGTATCATTCACTACGCTTGGATTACTAAACATGTCAACAATAACACTTTGTTGACAAGGCTGGCCAGCTCTCAGTAATCACTCCTAGTGACATTCTCGAGGGAATACTTACTCTTCGTTTTATTGAAGAGGGTAGAATTCCATCTTGACAATATATGTTCCCAACGTTGCATACTTGATTTACCCAAGATACCCAGGTGTTGATCTTGCAAGACCTCACTGATTGGTAAGTCAAAGCAACCAAGCATACAACTTGCGTCCATAACTGTCTCAGGATTAAGGACATGTATCCCTATACAAGTTTTGAGTTCCTATTGACGGTGACAGCGTTTAGGTGTCAATAGGTTTAACTCAGGTCCGTCAATGCACCGAGTGCACTAGCATATTAACCAAGAGTCAAAGACTCTTATGAATGAGATTCATCATTTTACCCCGTAGACGTTAATCATGCTACAGTGTATACCTGATAAGTTATCCAGACTTATCATCCACTGTGACTTACTTGAAACAACAAGGATTTGTGGTTCATATCTCACATGTGTAATCACATACACAAATGAAACACATACAATGTTGTTTAAGGATTCCAGTCTAATATTCATCTCATGAACTAACATGCATAAATGCATTATGATATTCCATTGTCCAACTAACTGGTTTGAGGGCATATTCCCAACAAAGGCTGGGTTTAGTCAAAGAGGGTCCGTTGACGAGAGTTCCAATATACCGTCAGAGAGACAGTACGGAAGTTGTTACTCTTTTTGATATACCTTGGAAGGTACAGTATCAACGGTGACTTGTGCCCTGGCACAGCAAGACCTGAACAATGTCAGCACCGCGTTTCAGACACAGTCGGAAGAGGGAAATGCAAGAGTGCAATGCGGTGAACCAGACACAGTAAAAAGATGATTTTAAGGATGCTTCTTATGAGTCAAACCTCTGTATTATTTTGTTTTTAAAATAAAAATCCCCAGCAGAGTCGCCAGATTGTGGACACCGGAAGTGGACCACTTCTCTTGTTTGAGATTGTTTTGAAAAGGAAAAGAAAAGGCCTGTTGAAAACAGATACAGAGTCGCCACTTGGTCTTTAAGGAACCAAGAAACCTAATTTTGACTCACCCAAGCGGATAAGGGCACCGGCCCTTCATCACCAAAGAACTTGGTTCGGGGTTTTGGTACGAGAGAGGAAGGAGCCTTTGTCGCGACTAAAACACCCTCAACTCGCCCCGTCTTTCGACGGGCCTCAATTAGCATCCAAATAATCATCTTATACTATGTATGGTTCGACAAATAATACTATGATAATATATTACATCACATAAGGAGATTTGAAATGGAAGATCTAAAGATAAGATATCATTCATAAGATCTAAGCCAAATATCACACAATGCAAAGTGAAAGATCACACAAATAAACCTAGAAAAAATCGTCTAATCATGCATCAGATAATAAAGTTTTCCTAATCTAAAGGGGACATGAATTGTTCTTGAAACAAATAATCAAAGAAATCAAAATATGCTTAGCAAGGCTAGAATGATGCATGTTAATCTTTGAGAAAAAGAAGATCTCTCAATCCCCGGGACGGATGAGAAAGGATGATTAGATCAAGGGGAAGCATGAACGGGTGATCGAGTTCATTCCTTATGTTCTCCTTAGATTAAGAGTTACAAAAACCCCAAATCTTGCATGAATGCAATGTATGTATCTAAAATGTGCAAAGGTTGTAGTGTGTTTTTGTGTACATGGATTTCTAGAATGACTTAGAAGTCTAAAATGTGTATGAATGAATGAATGAAATTAACATGGGATGTGTACAAATGTAGTATGGACTACTTCCTAAGATATGAACTAATTTGGAATGCATATGAGCATCAAATCAAAGAATGAAAGTTGAAATGTACTTGCTGTGAATAGTGGACAGAACAGTAGCATGATCTTTTGGAATTTGAAAAGAGGGGTTAGGAATGTTTTCAATGCATGATTTTTTATGGAGATGTTCCTTATTGTGTCTAGAACACAACCCAAAAGGCCAATCTTGAATAGCTATCACAGATTGAGAGAAATTATATAAACAATAGAGGTCACTCAGAAACAGAGTTCGTACTGTCGACTGAAATGTTAGAAAATCTTAGAAAATGAAAAAGAATGATCTAGAGGCCCATTTTATACAGACAGTTTCCTAAGACATTGAATTTTAAGGGAAAAATAAGTTAGGACCACCCCTTTTGGAAAAGTTTTCTGGAAAAGAGGTCGTAAGTTGACCTAGCTGCTGTGACAGCAAAAACAGAATGTTTGGAAGGAATGTTGGGACCCAAATGGACCATTTCCAAGTACTTCCAAGTCAAACCAAAAATCATAGGTGTTCTCCAATGAGTTAGGAAGACTTTCCAAGTGGCCTTGTATCCATATGTTGAGTATTGAGTTCTAGAAAAATCTTTAAACTCAACTCACTCACTGTTTTGACTCATTGTTTTGAAGATTTTGGGGAAAACAAAGTTTTGTTTCTTGAAACCAAATGAGAGGGATTGAGAGGGGTTTTGAAATAGATGTTTTGAAAACATGTTTTCAACACTCAATAAGGATCATAGCCACTTAGAATACCTACATCAAACTCATCATTTAAGAACCTCCAAGATTGTTGGAGAGATTTATTTTATTTTTGGACATAACTTCAATACATTCCAAGAATACCTTGGAAGTATTGAGGTTATGATCATCATCTATCAAACATGTTTTTGAGGTCAAGAGCTACTATCCATAAGGATTCACTCACCCCAAACTTCATGTCATCACTTAGATGATGATGAACTAGTAAGTAAATAAAGAAAAGAAAAAGAAATGAGATAAGGAGAGATGAACATATATATAATCAAAGCAAGTAAATAGCAATCAATAGATAATAATCAATGTGATTTTGGACTTGTAGCTTGGTGTTTCACTCATAGATTTTGACATTTGGACATGGAAGTAGCTTCCTATCTCATGAATGCTCAAGAATGAGGGTTGGAGTGGACTTTGAATGTGAAGTATATAGAAGGATGATGGAAGAAAACAAGAATAAAACTCACTTTCTTATGGAAAATCAATGGGAGAAGCTCCCTTTCTCTCTTCTAAACCTATCTCTATCTCTCTTCTTCTCTACAAGTTTTCAAGCTTTGCACTTGGCTCCCCAAAATGAAGAGCAATGGGGGGTTTAAATAGGCCAATTTGGGGTGGTTTTGGGGTTTCAGAAGTACTCCCATTGGTCCCAAACAACTGTGAACATAAAACTATGTCGTTTTGGCTTTCAATTAATCAAATTGGACCCCCAAAAAAAATTACAAAAATGGACTCTGCGAGGGATGAGTGCCGCGGCGGCACTGCTCCTCAGAAGCCCAGAAAATTACGTTTAGGCCCCCAGAGGTTCCGGTATTCGCAAAAAGGCCCTATTTTGTCCGAAATTCACAGAAAATGCATACGAACTCCAAATTGAGGTTGTGATATACCGTTGGAAAGGTAATGGAGTCTAATTTACATAAAAAATAATTCAGAGATAGGTCACTTTGAAAAGTTTTGTGGTATTCGCGATAAATGCCGATTTGATCACCTTTTTCGCCTTTGGAAATTCATAATAAATTCGTTTTAAATCCAGAAATTATGTGCGATATACCGTTGGAAAGCTGTTGACCTCTAGTATCCATGAAAAATATTTGAAAATTATTTCGGTGCCCCGGTTCTAAAGTCAAATCTTGGTCAAACTGGTCAAACCTGGGATTCCCGGGAAGTTCTGGGAATCTCCGGGACTTCCGGGGGTCTCTGGGAGCTGACGATTTCTTCCGGTTTTACTTAGAAACTCATTTTATCATTTTACTTACGACGTAGCATGTTTCCAGAACTTTTGGTCCAAATCCGGGAGTTTTTGGGCTTTCAGGGGCATTTTGGTCATTCTGAGCATTTTGAAAAATAGAGTTAACTTCCAGGAGTCCTTTTGAGTGTTTTTCGATCATTGTGAACCACCAAGCTATAGGTCTCCTAAATTTGATAGCCGACAAAATGGGGTGTCTACACTGGGTCACATGTGTGTATTAATGTTTGTGTGCGGATGTGTGTTATACACCCTAACCCACCCCACATCTAACCCCATCACCTTTAGCCTTTTTGGAGACAAACTCCCTCACCTCTCCCTCTCCTTTACAGCTGAACACACTCCCCTTTATCTCTTCTTTTCTTCTTCCCTTTGGTTGTACGTCAACACATTCTCTCTCTATATCTCTCTTTCTCTCTATATATTGGAAGAACAAAGAAATTAACCCCATTGAAGCTTCTTGATTCAAGCTCATTTTGGAACCCTTGCAAGCATATTTGGATCAAGCACATTAGAGATCAAATTGTCCCCCTTGCTAAGAGATTCTCATACATCCTCTTATTTTTCCTCTTTGCTTTACATTTTTAGTGTTTCTTGAACAAAGAACACTTGAGATAGATATCATTGTCTAAGTGCACTCCTATTTCTAATTTCATGGTCTGCTATGTGCAGGTTAGTCCTATTTCATGATTAATATTGTTTTAGAATTTTTCCTACATTATTTATTAAGAACTTACATGCTCTTATGTGCCTAAGTGAATTCATGCTTTAACCTAAATATTATTTAGTTATTATGGCTTCAAATGATTATTAATGTTAGTAATGTTTTGTTAGCCTAAGATGATTGTGCTTTTATATGTTTTCCCCTATTAATTTAGTTTAGGTATCATTAACTACCATGTGTATTTCTTGACATTGAAATCTTAGAAATCACATTGTAGAGGCATATTCACACTTAGTGGCATTTCATAATCGCTAAGTCAGCAAAGCGTTCATAGCATTGGCTTGGGAGGATGAAATTGTTAGAATTCGCATGATTGGGGAATGTCTTGATGAAATCCCCGTTGGGGTAGTTGTTTGATGAAATTCTAGAAGCAAATGTGAAGGGAGGAAGGTTGTTTGTGATCCTTAAAACATTCAAAAATGCAAGGTTATATCTGAATAGCTACCAGAGATCTTGTATGCTACATTCACGTTGGAGTGGCTTGCATCCAGTGTCGAGAGGGAATGTTTATGGAAATTGATGTTGGAAAAGTTGCACGGTTTGGCCTTTCCGCTAATTGCATTGCCACAGCGGAAAATCATTACACTGCATGTCTTAGCATGATCTTAGAAGTAGTAATACATTTCTACAATTTTTTTTACTGAGCCGTCGTGCTTAATGAATTTATAAACCACTTCTATTTCAGGTGAAGTCGACAAGGACAAGGCCCACGAGTAGTCGACTTGGTGCCTCTTTTGGAGACATCCCTTGGGGAATGTTGTATTGAAAACATCTTCTTATTTCATTAGTTGGATTAAGGGATTTGTAATGGATGTAATCTTGTGCATAGACATTGATTTGATTACTAAGCTTACATGGTATTCCCCTTTTCTTTTTGTATCCATCCGATTGATGTATATTGACACTGTAGAAGTTGTATCCGGGCACGTGTTTAGCCCTTATCTTACAACTCTATCTTTTTGGACTATGTTGATCTTGTATATTATTGGGGATCTTGGCAATCCCCCTCTTGGTCGTGAAATTGTTAGTTGAATCCTCTTGGATCCTTGTTAATTTATGCTTTATAAGCTTATTTGAAATTCTATGTCTCTTTGCACTTGTGTTTCTTTAGGTGTTCTTGAGCTTGGGTTGCTGTAGTGTACCCTTCGTCCGGTCCATCGGGACCATTCGACCGATCAAAAAGTACACTGCGAGAGACTTGTCTGGCAGACGTATCTTTGACTGGTCGAAGGTACTCCTCGGACTGGATGAACTACCCCCTGCCAGACCTTCAATTCGTGACATAAACCTAACTTTTTTATAAAAAAAAAAAAAAAACTAATTTGGTTTGTACTTAGCCTTTGGATAGTACTCCCTCCATTCCAAATTGTTGGGCACTCTTTCTATTTTGGGCTATCCCAAAATGCTTGTCTATTTTGAAAAGTCAACACACCAAATTTGTATCTTTCCTATTTTGCCATTTCTTTTTTCACAATTCCCATAAATCGTTGTTTAAAGGAAAACTAAATGAAAGTATAAAAACTACTCCTATTGAACACATTAGTCACAAGACTTACTCTCATCATTAGATATAGAAGTAAAGCATCAGTGCATTTAACTTCCATATTCTAGGAAGTGTAGCACACTTGGACTTTCATCATTAGATATTGAAGCAAAACATTAGTGCATTTAACTTCCCTATTCTAGGAAGTGTAGCACACTTGGATGCCAAAAACAACAAGAAAAAAAATTGTCAATGAAGCCTTAACCAATAATCTGCCAGTCTTGTTGATGAGCAACTATTGTTTCAAAACATCACATCCACTCAAAATGTATAACAAAAGTGAAGGCCTTTAACATACCCAAAAGGATAAAGGGAAAAAAAAAAAGGAAGAAGAAGCAATAGCTAACAATTGAAAGCCTTGATTAAGAAATTGTTCATGCTTATAGATGAGCCACTACTCCTTCTACAATATCACGTTCACGTTGAAGTTGAGAAGGAAGGTTCCCATTTCTTATCAATCGACTTTTTCGCATGTGTGGCAATTTATAATTGTTTGCCCCATAAACTTTCCTCACTTCAACTATACAAGCTTGTAATGTTAAAAAAGATGTGATTGAGATTTTCTGATGATAATTCTTCAAAAGAAATTTCAACGGTACAAGCACATAAATCATCGTTGGTGCTTCTTGATGTTGTAAAGATTGAATTTCTCTAAAAAAAACCAACATCTAAAATATTCATATCCGGCCTGTTAGGAGGTTGAAATGACACACATATATCAAATCCATCCTTACATACAGCCTCAAGAATTTCGATATCCAATGGATCGTTATGTGGTTTTGCGTTATCTTGTTGAATATAGATAGTTTCATTCATACCACAAGATGGCCATTTAGTTCGATTCACTATTAAAACTTTCTTAATCAACCAACTTCAAATAGTGTCTTTAGTTACCGATAGAATCGGCTTTGTCTCCAAAGTACTAGCTACACGATTTTTACTACTCCGTTTGGTAGGCTTCTTCGATGTGAAAGGGAAAATTCCAATCTTACCAAAGAAAATTTGGTTTCGAGTCGCATCAAAATGTGGTCGAGCTACCGCCGCTCAGAACATAACTGAACCGCTTGCTTTTGCAAGTGCGCAATGGCTCTTCTTCTTCGGGAAGTAGGTAATACCTTTTTGATTCTCTGGTCATATAAAACCATTTTTCATCATTATGCATATAGTTGTACACATTGTTGAATAGTGGTTGGCCCCCAATACTAGATGGCTCAAGCATTGATAAACAAAAATGAAGTTTCGCTTTCTTATTTTCTTCAGTTAAAGATGGCTTCAATGCATGAATGTGGCTTCATCGCGCTTTCTTTAATTCACCGATGAAGTGTTAATTTGGGAACATTTAAGGCATTCGACAATGAATGAATATTAGTCCAGCGACGGAGCGGGATGCCATAGACTTTGCTGTAGTAAATTTGAACTCGCTTGGGACCAACACTTATCGGCTATTTAGAAGCGACATCAACAACCGAACCAGTGGCAATGCAAGCTTGTGTTCATTGCCAAATTTAGCTAACTGTTCTGGCTTTGATCGAGAATAATGCAGCAATCTCACTTATGCAGCCCTTTGTTAACTTCCCATTTTTACTTTGTATCAATAGAGTTTCAAAAATTACTTGTCGTTGTTGACCATTTAAATTTCTTTTTGTTCTACAATGGATGGATGTGTTTTGAACCAAATGATCCATGACTATTCTAAAGGATGGAGTATTTGAAGATTTTGAAAAAAAATTAAAAAAAAAAAGGTAGATAGAGAAAATATGGGAAGGGGGAGAGTTGTCAACTAAAGGAGATAAAAAAGGGTAGAGATTACAAAGAATGCGTATGAGTAAAAATGGGAAGGAGAGAAGATTAAGTTGGAAAGATAATGATTCCAAATGGAGAAGGATAATCTGATTTTCTCCATTGAGTTGGAAAGATAATGCCATCTTTTGAATTGATAAGGAAAATTTGCAAATTACTCTCATTACTCACCTGCCCAGTTTTTACTTTAGATTAATCCTAATTTACCGCCTTGATTTTCTAAAGATTTTTCTTCCAATTTTGGCACCAGAGTTTGAATTTGCTTGGAGATTGAATTAGGAAGGTTTGAAAATTGATTTTGATAAGTCTAAAAATCACCCGTCATTTTCTCAAATCACGCATAATCCTGATTGCCACCAAGATTTGGGAATCCCCTTGTAATTTCGTACAAATATTTTGAAAATTTTTGGACGAATTACACTAACGCCTCTTGAGGATTGGCACTTTGTCACTCACACCTCCTGAGGTTTCAGACATGTCACTCACACCCCTTGTCAAAGATGTCAAGCTAACGCCATTAACGGCAACATTAAAAAGCAATGTTTTAAAAACCGGACCGGTCATCGAAGACCGAGTCACGTGTCACTAGTTCAACCGTTGGATCAACGAAAATTGAACCGTAATGTCATATTTATGTAATGGATATTAATAATAATATAAAATAAAATAAAATTTTAAAAATCAAAATTTTTCGGGTTTCCGGTTCCATTGTCGATTTTACCGATTCAATCACCAGATCAACTGCTGGGTTTTCCAGTTTTCACATAATAGACCAGTTTTTTTAGTATTTTCTCGTTCAAACCAAACCGTTTCTTGAACCGGTCGACGGTTCAACCGGCCGATTTGGTCCGATTTTTAAAACAATGTTAAAAAGATAATTTTACCCCTCCAAAAAACAAAAAACACGCTGCTCTCTCTCTCTCTCTCTCTCTCTCTCTCTCTCTGTATGTCTGTCTCTCTCTCCAGACTTCATCCACTTATTTCTCAAGTCCAACTAACATACATATACACAATTATATATTTCTTGACCTTAATGGAAAATTCATCATCAATGTTTGGCACCATTCCATCAATTTGAAGTCTTCATTACAAGTGCAAGCAATAGTCAACAATCTTCCAAATTAGAAGACTCAGAAAATCTGGAGAGATAGGTTGGATCAATCTGATTTTGCTCTCTCTCTCTCTCTCTCTCTCGCTCTCTCTCTCTTTGTTCATCTCTCTTTTAAGTACCCCAAAACTACTCGTATGGATATGGGTCATCTCACTCTTACCTTACACATAAATATATACATATATATACACACACATATAACCCTTTTAATTTGTGGGTTTTGATGAACAGGTACAGAGATCTCAGCAAAGGTACGAGTAAACTATGGCCAACTAGGAAACAACCTACGAAACCCATCAAAATCAGTGGAGCTAATCAAGACCTTGAAAGCCAAATGGGTCAAGATCTACGATGTAAACCCAAAAATCCTCAAACAACCCATTTCTGGCAACCCACCAAGCCGAAACCACCGGTTCAGCTTCATACCATGATCATCACTAGCATTGGCAGTAACCATGGCCACCAATTTGGGTTCTAATTTGGGATTTTTCAAAGCCCTAATCTTCTATTGTCATGGGATTTTTCTAATTTGGGGTCTAGTTCGAAATGGGTCCGGAGAGAGAGTTGTGTGAGAGGTCTAGAGAGAGAAGATTGGGGGCATTGAAGAGGTGGGAAGGAATGGGTTTTTTTTTTTTGAGAAATTGTTGTTAGAGAGAGAAAGCCGTCGGAGAGTGATGATTAAATGAATCCAAATGAAACAAAGTTCATGATTTTTCAATGGTTATGAGAGGAAGAGAGATAAGTGAAGAAGTGAAGGAAATAAATGAACCCAAATGAAACAGAGTTCATGTTTTTTCAATGGTTTCAGTGAATTGAATTGAGAGAGGTAAATTCAAGTGATTGCTTTAGATCACGATCAATATTTTTTGCAACGAAGAGTTCCATATATATATATATATAGAGAGAGAGAGAGAGAGAGAGAGAGAGAGAGAGAGAAGTGAGGCTGACAGTGGTGTAGAGAGAGGAAGGGGGTAGATGGAAAGAAGAAGAAGAAGAAGTTAAGGGTAATTTGGGCATTTTAAAGAATTCGACGTGCTTATGTCAGCCAAAAAACTTCTGTTTCTAACGTTAGTTAATGACAGGGGATAATTGTTGCCAGCATACAAGCCTGAAGGGAGGTCAGTATAACATAAAAAATCTCAGAAGGTGTGAGTGACAAAGTGCAAAACCTCTAGAGGTGTCAGTGTAATTTACCCAAAAGATTTTTAGATTCAATTTGTTGTAAGGTAAGCCCCAATATTGCTAGTAATGAGGGAAGGTTTCAATTTTGGTTGGATACCAAATTTAGAGTCGCAAGGAAAGTTGAAAATCAATTTTAAGTAGTATGAATGCATTGATTATGATTAGTGTATTTTGACCAGCCTATTTTCATTAACGGGGGATTGAATAGTCTATTTCTATCTCATTCATTTTCTTTTTTCACTTCATTAACTAAGAATATTTAAACATGAAAACAATGTAATAAATATTTTTTCCTTAAAAAGTTGGGTTCTCTAAAGTGTCCAGCAATTTGGGACGGAGAGAGTATATCAAGGGAAAACAATATTGCTAAAGACACCGAACTATACCGAAAATATTGCACCGAAAATTAGTAGGGACCACCATTTGACCACTTTGAGAGTTTGAATACTACTTGGGTCGGATCCTTCCATAACCCATTTCGGTGCAATTAAAAACCCAAGCTTGCTTATACCTTTCTCTCTCCTCTCCTCAACCACTGAGAGCTTTTACGAGCTTCTGGGTATCTCAAAAAGTGGTTCAATCAAAGAAATTAAGCAGGGTACAAGCAATTAGCACGAAAGTACCACCCAGACGTGTCACCGTCGGACCGTACAGAGGAGTACACGAAGAGGTTCATTATGGTATAAGAGGCTTATGACACTCTCTGACCCCAAAACCAGAGCTCTGTATGATAGAGATTTGGCTACGGGCTTTCACCTGGATTTCTCTGCTCGAAGTCAATCCCAATATGATCAGGTTTCTCTCTCTCTCTCTCTCTCTCTATATATATATATATATATACACGTGCAAGGTTATAGAAAACAATTTTGATTAGTTCAGGCTTTCTTCAAATTTACCCAAATTTGTCATGCTTAATTTCTGAATAATTTCATGTTAAGGATTTTATATATATATATATATATGTATGTGTGTATATCAATTAGTAGTAAATTTTCTATTGATTTGGATGAAAACATGGGATTGACGAATGGGGTGTGTGGAGGCACCGTTGGCTTTCTCAATTGATGGAGCTAAAATAGAGAAGCGAAAATAAAGATTCAAGAAGGCACGTGTCAGGTCGAAGGCGTAGAGAGAGCAACCGAACATTTGATTATAGTTTCAAATGATAGTCCCCACTGATTTTCGGTGTAATCTGTTGGTGTAGTTCGGTGTCTTTAGCAATATTGCAAGGGGAAAATGCTAATTTTGATTTTTAAGGGACCGTTTGGTTGTAAATCTCTATAAGTTCTCGCCTTAGTAAATTTTATAACAAAACTCAAAACTTTTATTTCTTTACTCGTTGGGGCTTTACTTTACTTAGTTTTGAACTCCTTCTAAAACTCAAACTACGTTGATTGATACTATTTGACTCATTTGGTCCTCATAAGTCAATTATTGATTTATTGACTTTTCTTTAGAATCCACATAAAATTCCTCTATACTATAGCCTTGTTGGATTGCTCCACGTAAGACTTTCCTTGCTTTACTTTGGTTTTCGGGACATTACAATTATATACACAGAGATGTATGTAGATATATCTGACATACCTGAAATTCCGATATCATAACCAACAATCAAACCACCCATAGCTGCAACAATGCATGTTACAGTGACGTATAGGGTCAGGTTACCGGGATATTCCTTTCCATTGCCCGGACCGGGACCGAAACCACCGCCAGCCATTGACGCTCTGTTTTTTTTTTTTTTTTTACAGTTTAGAGAGAGAAAGAGAGGGGGGAAAGGGAGAAATTCTGGTTAAGAAGAGAAGAAATGGTAGAGAAGACAGAAATATTTTGAGAGTAGTGTGTGTAGATGAGAAATGAAATATGTTTATATGGAAAGAGTAGGAGAGTCTAGAGAGAGAAGCAGATTGCAGGGGAGACGTTGGAAAAATAAGTAATACTCTTAGCTGTCAAAAGATAATATGAATCTTCAGAAAAACAAAAAAGAAAGATAATATGAATATCTATATTTTGGATTTTCCACACTAACCAGTTGACTTCTAAAGATGTGAACCCAATAAAACACACTAAAAAAAATGGATGCTATTGCCGGCCGTCAAAATAGGATGCTCCCACATCTACCTCAGCAATGAGTCACATCTACATTGAAGTTGTCCGGTTCCAAATCTAGTCCTGCGGTTCTCTTTGGTGCGGTGTCGAATTTATCATGCATCGAGTGATTTCTTTGGTCACTTATGCTTCATTTACTATTATACGTTTTATTTTTGCACTTGTTTTTGTTGTTTGCTATTGTTATTTGTATTTTTATTTGTTTTGTTTGGCTTAGTTCATTTGGCAATCCTACTCCTCTAGTAAAATGTTACCGTTTAAATAGTAAAATAATACAACTTTAACATTTTCACTGTGGGAGATAACTTTTTTTCTGCCAGTTATGTCAGATATATCTTTTAACATATACACGCGGTGTCCAGTTATAAAAGTTAATGGGTAAATATTAGCATCTCCACAAATGATGCTCTTAGTGGATGAGCAATGTTAGGCACACATTTTAAACCACACTCCAAATCACATCTTTGCTTTAAATGCATGTACCCTGTGATGTGTAAGTAGTGCACAGAAAAGTGTGAAAAATTCAAACAGCACAAAGTACATGCATTTAAAACATGTGGTGTAATTTGGAATGTGTGCCTAGCATTTTTGTTAGTGGATAGTCACTTTATGATTAAATTTTGTTTGTATTGTTGCTTTTAGTTTTATGCATTTGCCCTTTAGCCCAAAAAAAAAAAGTCACACATTTTATCAAGGGTACTGTAAATGGTACAATTCATTTACAACCATCTCTATCACTCTCTTCTGAGGCCCATTGAATTTTAATCAGACCCCACAGTCCCACTTAAGAAAAAAATAAAGATGGTTGTAAATGAATTGTAAGAATGTGTTATACCCCTAGCATTACTCTTTTATCAAAATCCCTTCTCCCTTTAATTCAAATTTATTTGGATTCTTTAATTATTTTTTAGAAGTTTTTTTTTTTTTTTTAAATACAAGGACAAATTCCCTCTGCCTGTCCTCTACAATTTCGGGATCTCCGCTAATGTTTCAGACAATTTATCTATTGTCATTTTTATAGAATATGACAAACAAGCAAACCTTGGGAACTTGCACCGACTCCAGAATGTGAAAGGATAGAACTCAAGCCAAACTTTAGATATAACTTGTCTTGTTAATTGAGATTCGTCCTTCCAATTAGGGGTGCTCATGAGTCGGGTGAGTCGGGTTTGGCCCTCATCCGCTCATCCATCCGAACATAGTCGGGTTTGTCCTCCTTCCATCCGTCATCCACTCGCTTTGTCGTGTGCACCCGACTCATCGGGTGGTCGGGTGAGTCGGGTCGAGTCGGGTGAAACCCGACTGTCTCATTTGTCTCAATCAAACATTTGCGTTACACATGACTTTGTCTTCATTTTTTTTGTTTGCTTTGAATATTTTTGTCTACATAATCATGGGCTAACCAAACCTCTAACCAAACAAAAAATAAAAACATAGTCATGTGCTAGTTTGATGGTTTTAATGTTTTTATGTCTCCGCTAGTGACATATATATTTTATTGATACAAGAATATAACATATATATATATTTAAAGACTATATAATACATAATACATATACTGATATAAGTATATTACATATATATACATTAAAGACTATATAATACATAATGCATCTATTGATATAAGCATATATATTACATATATATATATATATATTTTTTTTAAAAAAAATTAAGTGTGTTTCGAGTCGGGTCGGGTGAATCGGGTTTTCACCCCCCCTAGACCCGTGACTCCACCCGAAACTGTCGGGTTTCCACCTCCAAGACCCGTGACTCCACCCACATTGTTTAAAAACCAATAAAAAGGCTACGGGTGAGTCGGGTGGTCGGGTGAGTCGGGTGGGCGGGTGGATTTTGAGCAGCCCTACTTCCAATCCACTCATACTACCCATGGGAGTTTTGAACCCTTAACCTCCTTTTAAGAATCCAAAAGCTTGGCCAACTCGACTCTGACAGAACTGGTTAAGTTTTCTTAGTTGTGGGTTAACAGTTAACTATGCTTCGCTCAATATGAAATTGGTTGAAAGCTCTACACCTTTTTTCTTTTTTCTTTTTTCTAATAGAGACAGCTCTACACCTAGTTCATGTCTGAAGTTTATGAGGGGACTTAAAAACATATCTGAGCACGTTTTAATAGTATAAAATAATTTTTGCGATATTTTCATATCTTCATTGTTACTTATTACAGGTTGATTTTTTTTAATATTTTTATTAGTGTAAGAAATATGTGGGTCATACGGGTACCCACATACATTGAACCAGATTCAATGGGCCATGGCTCTTGGAGCCCTAGGGTTTGGATATTATGTGTGTGTATATATATATGATATAAACACAACATATTGATCTATCCCTAACATCACAGTAGCCTCTTTATCTCTCTCTCCCTACGGTTTCTCTCTCTAGCTAATCACCAAGGAGCTTGGGATTTAGAACGTGACTGTCATGGGGATGGCTCAAGAAGCGTCCTCTACGACCTAGGCGATGCATAAGAGAGTACACGGAAGCAACATGGAGCAGCAGTTCGTGGGTGAAGACGCCGGGCTCGTAACAACACCGTTCGGCGATCCGTCGGGTTATTCCGCTAGGTATGTGACCTAAACCCGTCTCGTATACTTGCGTGCATATTTTTCAACATTGGTATCAGAGCCTATAGGTGTTTGATTCGCCCGTAGAACACCCGAATTGAATCTGCCATTAAAGCTTCAAGCAAGCTTTTATGAAAACTTTGAAATTTTGATTTTAAAGTGGGTCTACATCGAAACTCCAATAAGGGTCCAATTTTTTGGCATGGTTGTGTCCCATATAATCCCTAGAGTCCCTCCATAAAGTCTCATGGCCTGATTATCTCAAACAAGTGAGATATTGCAAAACCTAATTTTTTGGATCAATAAAAACGAATTTTTTTTTCCAACTTTGATCCAATTTTCTGGAATATTTACTCTATCAATGTCTCTTTTTTTGGCTTAAAATTGTAGTACTCCGTGAAATCTTTCCAACGATATAAAATTTGTAAATTTTGGATCAATAACGAAGGAGATACAAGCCGGCAAAGTTGGGGGTTCGCGCAATCCTGGGCTGCGTTTTTAGGTGAAGAAGAAGACCCAGCAGGGCCTCGCCCACTCGCACCGGGGAGAGTGGGTCCCACTCGCCGGCCTACGATGGTCCGGCGACAATGATTTCGGCGAGTGTGGGTCCCCCTCAGGGTCCCAGTCCTTAATATATTTTTTAAATATATTTTTCAGAATTTTTTTTAATTATTTTATAATTAAAACTGTTTCTGCAATTAAAATAAATAGTTTTTAATAGCTTAAATATGTTTTAATTGCTTTAATATTCCAAAAAAAAGTGGAAAATTAATTTTTTATTTTTCCTATCTTATGGACATTGTGTGGGACCAGAAATAATTTTATGGTAAATTGTTTCATTGATTTTGGTATTTTAGAGCATAAAATATGTGTTTTATATACGTTTTTAATTGCTTAAAATATCCAAAATTACATGTTAATTTTTGAAATTAATATATATTGTCTAGTACACTGTAAGGGACTCTAAGATAATTTTTGTGTGTAAATTATCATGTATTTATGGTATTTTAGAGCATATAATTAATGTTTATGGACGTTTATTTAATTGCTTAAAATGGCCATAATACATTATTAATTTTTGCAATTAATAAGGGACACTGTTTTGAGACGATGTAAAATTTTGTGAGACCCATAGATAATTTTTGGTAAATTATCTTAATCATATTAATATTTTAGAGCATATAATTGTGTGTTTTTGTACACACATTAAATTGCTTAAAATATTTTTATTGATTATTAGTTCAGGGAATTAACACAATGTGTTTAGAACACAAGTGGTAGCTTGAGAAAATTATTTTAGTGTATTTTCTCGCTCTTTGGGACAAATTTTAGAGTATATATATTGTGTTGAGAATGCAATATAAATTGTTTAAAATATAACCAATTAAAGTTGGTAATTCTTGAATTAAATGTATAGTGTGTTTTGTACACTGATTGGAGACTTGAGAAAATTTTATGAATTATCTCATTTTTTGTTTTGGTATTTTAGAGCATAAAATTTATGCTTATGGGCATTTATTTAATTGCTTAAAATAACCAAAATAGATTATTACTTTTTAAAATTAATATGGGGTGTTTGGAACACCATATTAGACCACTAAAAATCTTTGGAGAATAAATTCTTGAAAATTTTTGTATTTTTAGGAATTTTGTTGCTCATAGTTAACTTTGTTTAACTAAGATCAATTTATTATGTTAAATTGATTCAAAATGCTTTTGGGCCTTGGTGAAATTCCGAAAATTTTTATTTATAATGAAAAATTTGTTTTTCAATTAATTAAATTTTTCATAAGGTTTTAAATTAATTGTTAATTTAAAGGGCCCTTAATAAATTGGTTTTAAATTATGTTTTAAGACCTAAAATTGGGTTAAAATTAATGAAAAATTCAGGATTTTTTCATTGATTTTACCTAGCTTATGGGAGCTATTCGGGCTGTGCAATAATCATTTTATTGCACATTTTATTATTTTTAGAGGCTCATTGCATTGTTGGTCACGTTTAATTACTGTTGTTTGTGATTGTTGACCCTATGACCTCTAATTCCTCCTCCTTAAGTGGAGTGACGGATGAGTCCATTCATTTTTTAATAAGACCACATGAGTGCTTGATGTGTGATTAATACATTTTAATCTGGCTTAAATGAATGGACAATAATTGACAATTTTTAGAGCTTGTGTCCTCACGATGTATGTTTAATGCTGTTCTTCTATATGTTTATGAACAAAACATCCCTATTTTTATGGGCTATAAATGTAATGTGAGGACGAGAGTTTTATTTCTTGTATTGGAAAAGCCTACTTGTAAAGGGATGGTTTTCTTTGTTCATAAATCATACACTTGAATTACCTTAACATGAGCTCTAAGTTGTCAATTCGGACCCACGTGGGGGTCCATGCGCACTTTTGTTGTATGGCGCACTTTACATTTTGTGGATGATCTTAGATAGGTAATTGTACCATCTAATTGATGTTTGTTTAGAAAAATCAATTATAAAAGGTTTTTCTTGATTTACAAAATTAAGATTTCATTAATGAGCAATAGCGAATTTTTTGGTCTTAAATTGTAGAAAGGGAAAAACTTATTTGTAATTGGATTTTAAAACAAACCTTATGAAATGTGCAAATAATAATGTCAATCCCTTGCGCATGTTCTCAAATATTATTCTTCAAATTTTTTGGATTCACAAAAACAAATGTTTTTCCAAATCACACTTTGTCGATCTTTATAAAAGTAACAAGTTTAAAAGGGACTAATTTTTTGTAATATGGCACTGCAAAGTAACACACCGATAGAATGAGTAAGAGCTTATGGGCTCTATGCTTATTCTATGGTCCAACCCATTAAACTGAATAATGGGCCTCCAGCCCAATATCATTATAACCTTAATAGTCTATAATACTTGGCCTGAGAAGGATCATAGCACGCGCTTTGTGATAAGCAGCATGCACCATGATTTTGTTGGGAAGTATATATACTATCCAATAGCCAAAGTATTATGAGATCAGCTCAAATTTGTTTTCGATGGCACATTCACTACTAGATTAAGCATCTAGTTATGAAGTTCGGGAAAGTAAAGGAAACGTTCCAAGTACACGATGACTGGACATCTAAGGTCGATGACAGGTATGATTCGTGATTTCATAATACTCGGAATATCTTTACTGGCGAACTACGGTTTCAGGCTATGATTAGTTCTTTGCCTGATTCGCGGGTCCATAGAAAACAAATCATGATCCACAACGGAAATGTTAAATTTTTGGTTTTGACATTTTCTGACATGTTGAGCTGAATACGGAGCGCCAAAAGGTGAGGCAAACTGTATAGCTACACTCTTGACCACTACTCCCATAAGTGGAAGTAGGCGCAAGGCCAGTGGGCCTAAACGCAATGGTAAGGGTAAACCCGCCTAGAGGCAGGGTGGGGCCAGCAAGTTTGCGCCCAAGGCTAACAAGGTGGAAGAGCGCAATCGAGGACGTTTTTCAGTTCGGTGGTAATAGGATGGACATTTTTGGGTGGTAGTGTTACTAGGACATGGTTATCTAAGGATAACTGCTTAAGAATTGTTTTCATAAATTCTAGTTTTCTCTGTTAATTCATTTATTCTGAGACATGTCATGCTAGACTTGAACGCATAGGATGTGATAGGATGACTTGATTAGCTCGAGAAGCCCTTTTGGGCCCACTCGCTAAGGTTGACCTACCTATGTGTGAGTCTTGCTTAGTTGGCAAAGCATGCCGAAAGCCTTTTAGATAGGCTATTAGAGCTACTCAAGCATTAGAGCTAGTTCACTCAAATATCTGTGGCCATATGGTTGTAAAGGCACGTCATGGCGCCGCTTATTTTCTCACTTTTATAGATGATTTCGCGCGATGTGAGGATCGCGAGTATTTATCTAATCAATTCTGGGAACTATGTGAGAAAAAAGGGGAAACACAGACAACTTTCTGTTCCGAAAACTCCGCAACAATATGGTGTTGTAGAAAGAAGGAATAGGACATTCCTAGATATGGCTAGCACTATGATGGCGCAAGTCAACCTCCCAAAGTTGTTTTGGGAGGATGTACTCTTGATTGCTGCCTACATACGAGAGTGTCTCTCCTCAGTCAGTTCCTTTTACCCCCTTATGAGCTATGGAAAGGCGGAAAGCTTATTTTGGAGCATTTACGCCCGTGGAGCTCAGGAGGTTATGTTCACTATACCTCGTATAAGTGCGAGAAACTACGCTCGAGAGCTAGAAAGCATACCTTTATAAGGTATTCTAATAACTCGACAGCCTATGTTACGTATAATGAACAAATGGGTATAGGAATGACAAATGATGCCACATGATATTGAGAATGACTTCCCCAGATTTGTATTACTAAGAGAGATCTTGACCTCTATGAATTGGAGGATGTTGAAGACAACATACCATCTTTAAGCGAGGGTGGGGAGATTAAGAATCCACATCCAATAATCGCTGTAAAATGGTACTAGTCTCCACCCGAGTGGGAGTACACCGCTAGACGCTAGTGGGAGTGTACCAGATAGTGGGAGTGCACCACTAGGCACTCAAGATTCTCAGGGAGTACACTGTATGGTGATGAGGAAAAAGTTCCCTATCCCTGTTTTGAAATTGAGGAAGACAATTTTCATATGTGTGCAAATGTGTGCACAAGTGGATGAGGATGAGCCTGCTTCTTTTGTTGAAGCGTTTTTCTTCGTCTGCTGAAGCGAGTGGATAGTTTCCATGCCAGATGAGATGAGCTCTATGGACGCGAATAAGGTCTGGGAGTTAATTGACATTCCGCTTGTGCATAGGACTATTGGAGACAAGTGTGTTTTTTTTCAAAATCTAATGCAAGGCAGATGGTTCAATTGACAAGTATTAGGCGCGCCTTGTGGCGATAGTTTGTACCCAGAGAGGGTATAGACCATGGAAACATGTTCTCCCAAAGGGTGAGATTTGACTCCATTCGCCTTATCCTAGCAATTGTCGCATATTTAGTTTTTGAACCTTTTTAGTTGGATGTTTAAACTGCTCTTTTCTCAATGGAGAACAAGACAACGAGATAAATATGGATCATCCCATTGGTGTTGTGGCCAAAGGGGATGAGCGCAAAAGTGTGTTGTCTCAAACGATCTATTTATTATCTCAAGTTAACAATCGTCTAGGCAGTGGTACAATGTGTGTACATTAAACGGTCCAAGAAAAGTGTTCTAACTCTTTGTATGTTGATAGCTGGGAACAAGATGAGTTCCATTGTCGCTGCTTGAGAGTGGTAGTCCTCTCTGTTTGAGATTGAGGATATGGGTGATGCCAACCACGTGTTGGGAGTTTAGATTGTGAGAGATCGTTCTCTGAAGCTTCTCTCGAGGTTTCTTGAACATTTTTCACATGTTAAGTTGTAAACCCATAGACATCCCATTTTTTGGGGACTCACCTTGACCTTAGATCAATGTCTTAAGAATAATGAGAAGAGGAAACAAATGTCCAGTTTGCCATATGCGTTCGCAATAGGGAATCTGAAGTATGATAATGTGTGTACTCGGTCAGATGTCTGCTATGTGGTTGGTTTAATTAGTCGTTGCCGTAGCAACCCTGCTCCTACCACTAGAGAGTAGTGAAGAGTATCTTGCGATATGTTCGTAGGACTGTGGACCTTGCCTTATGCTATCCGCAATGAAAGCATAATATGTGGTGTGCTCTACGGCGGTTTGAGGAGCTATTTTGGTTGAAGAGTTTTTGCAGTGGCTAGGCTCTTCACCTCATAGTGATGAGGTTGTGCTCATCTACAGTGATAGCACGTAAGTCTGAGCATATGTGAAAGATTTCAAAAACCATTCTAGCACGTGTCACATTTGAGATGTGGTTTGCGCAAAGGGAAGTTGTCTTAAGGCACATCTCCATTGGAGGATTTGATGTGCTTAGACATTTTATTGTGGTATTGACATTATTATTCAAGTTTTTATAAACTATTTGGTTTCCATATATATATATTTGTTATAAGTGGAACGGATGCACATTTCTTAAATGTCATCGGGCTTGAATCGACCTGCTCACACGGGTGATTCACCTTGGCGCCGAGATAGCAAAGTAGGACATGCGTGTCTACGGCGCTTAGATGGCGAGCAAGATGAGACATTTGTGTTCATGGCGCTTAGATAGCTAGCTAGGACATGTGTGTCCATAGCACTTAGAAAGCGAGCTTGAACACTTATATCTACGCAGTATAAGAACAGCGAGCTAGATATAAACCCTATTATTTCTATATGTCGCCTTAGATGGATCTAAGATGAGACCTTATACTTGGTCGAACATAGAGATATCCCACGACTCTATGTAGCCTGTTAATAGCCGAATGTGAGTTTTCAGACGGGCGCTAAGAGAAGCGACTGTGCTGGGAGACTCAGGTTAGACGTTTTGTGTAACATCTAGACTAAGATTCGTATGGTGTTACTTGTTTTTCCAAACACAGAGTGACACGCCCATTTTTATGGAAGAACGCCATAACATACATTTCATACTGTATGTGCTTTTGCGATCGATTGTGGAGCAGTGAATGGATTCCTCTTCATTGCTGTGTGAGCCATGTAGCATATCCAAGACATTGGTTATCCTACAAACTGGATGCCTTCACGACTTGAGACTATGTCATGAAGAGGACGCTTGATGACAGCTACTTTAGCATGCTATCCTAGGACGACGAGACAATTCCGTTCTATGGGGCGTGTCTGGGCAAGCGGTCAAGTTAGTCGGATTGACATGTGGGCTCAGGGAAGACCATTCAATAACACACCATGTTTTTGTGACTCATTAGCAGGCCTGCGACAATCGTATTTTGTTACTGATATGTCATGAGTACATTACATTGAGGTGGTGCAGCAATTCTTTTCACCGAGGGATTGAGAATGCTGTGTCCGGTGTGGTTGAATCGTCTAAGGCATACACGAGAAGCTTCCGAGTGATGTGTCTTGCTGGTTATGGTGATGATTTGGCATTACACTCCTGTCGCTGTAGTTTCTTTTCGTAAGGTCGCACGTTCTATTTCCCTGTATGAAGAGATGAGAAGTTCTGTTTCGAGAGATTGGTTTTAGTACTAGCCCTATGTGGGTGAGTGGGAGATGTAAGAAATATGTGGGCCATACGGGCACCCACATACATTGGACCGAGTCCAATGGGCCATGGCTCTTGGAGCCCTAGGATTTGGATATTATGTGTGTGTATATATATATGATATAAACACAACATATTGATCTATCCCTAACATCACAGTAGCCTCTCTATCTCTCTTTCCCTACGATTTCTCTCTCTAGCTAATCACCAAGGAGCTTGGGATTTAGAACGTGACTGTCATGGGGATGGCTCAAGAAGCGTCCTCTACGACCTAGGCGATGCATAAGAGAGTACACGGAGGTAACATGGAGCAGCAGTTCGTGGGTGAAGACCCCGGGCTCATAACAACACCGTTCGGCGATCCGTCGGGTTATTCCGCTAGGTATGTGACCTAGGTATGTGACCTAAACCCGTCTCGTATGCTTGCGTGCATATTTTTCAACAACTAGATTCAAGAAAATCATATCTCCTACTTTCTATGATGTTAATGGATATCATCGTTGTGCTCATGTGGGATGGCGCCTACTGCAAATGAACTATTGTGTTTTTGGATTGTTCGTCTTGTCTAATTTTTCTTACTAAAGTAATATTTCACCCTTCAAATCAGTATATCGATCTTAATTAACCTCATGTTAAGTTCACTTGCAATTCCAAGTTTTTATATATTACGTTGAATTAATTTGTCATGTTAGTTGAAGCATATTGACAGTTAATGCCATTTTAATTAAATGAATTAAATTTTACAGTTGTTCAGTCCAACATTAATTCACGTTGTAAATTAAGTGCTTTCTGTTGGTCTTTCTACAGCAATATTGTGTATTAATTTGGTTTTACATGGACAGTCATATCCTAACATGTTCTATGTTAAAATTGAGCTCGTGTGAGTCGTCCCTAAGTTGCAACTCTGGTTTTAAGTAAACCTCTTGCACATGATGAAATTAAAAAATGATAGCAATTAATTTTGTTAAACTATAATGTTAAAATTTTGCTAGATAACCATTTTCACACCCTTCATCTTTTTTCAGCAAAGAACCATCTTCACAAGTCACAACTTGGAGTGAACGTGTTTCACAAAATTGTATTATTATTATTATTTTTTTATCATTATATTTTTGCATTATTGGTGTAAAAAATTTGTCATAATTTTGCATTATTGTTTGTAGGCCAAATTTCTCATAGTTTGGTATAAGGCTCAAAGCCTCAAATACAAAACATTTCCCTCAAATTTGGTCTATGTCTCATTTTAGTCCCTGTAGTTTCAAGCTTGTCTTGAATGTGCCAGAACTTACTACGGTAGGCTCAAACACGTAACCAAACCTATCTCTATGATTTCAAGACCCGCTAATCAGGCATTGTTGTGAAGTAGGGATGCACCCTTCTCATAAGGCTATAATACTCTGAAGCAAGTAATTTAATGAGTAGTGAAAGTAAAATAAATCATAAAAGAATGACTAATCTTGAACACGAGAGAGAAGAAAAAGCCATTAAAATAGAAATATATTGCTTTACAATTACTTGAGAAAGTAAAAGATAATTAAAACAGTGCTGCACTAAGGGAAAGACAAAGCCTAAGAAAGTAAAATAAAAACAGTGTAAGAACATTAAGGATAAGCTCAAGTGAAAGCGAAAAAAAGATCGAGCTACTAAAATTTTGAAAAGTTACTTTTGAATGCTAGAAGGACAGTAATCCAAAAGGCTGCTGATATTGTCAGAGCACAAAAGACTAATGCCAAAGCCACTCAACAATTTTATGCGTCATTGCCCTCCCCAAATTTCTCTCTCTCTCTCTATCAGTCTTCTCTTTCAACTCTGTTTTTGTCTTTTTGGGGAAACTCTCTCTCTCTCACTCACTCATCGCCCATCACCTATCACCAGACACCACCACCATCTCCCACCTCCCAAATCAAAGCTTTTCTACCACCACAAAGCCGCCGCCACCACAACACAACTGTCGGACCACCACATGGTCGGCACCACCGCATCTCCACACCCACCCTACTTCAACGACACCACCTCTACCCTCGCCCCCACCCATTACCACCACTGCCCAATCCCCACCCTATATTTAGGGTTTGAGCTTTATTTTGGGTTTTCTTTTGAAAAAAATTGGCCAGAAGCTTTTGAGAGAGAATGAGTTTACCCCAAAATAAAAACAGAGTTGAGAGAAAAGACTGATGGAGAGAAGTGAGAGAGAGAGAGAGAAATTTGGGCAGGGCAATTTTGTCCAAAATTGTTGAGTGACTCTGACATTAGTCTTTTATGCTCCGGCAATATCAGCTATACTAATAGATAGTGCTTATTGGTAAGGCTGAAATCGGTTCAGTTCGGTCGGTTTTGGGAGTGATTTTTCACCGACCGATTGGTTCAGTTTCGGTCGATTTTTTCGATTTTAGGCAAATTTTTCGGTTCAATTTTTGATTTTACACTGCACCACCCTTACGAAAATCGACCAAACCGATCAGTTCGGTTCGATGGTTCGATTTTTTCAATTTTTGTTTCACCTCTACTTATTGGTTATCTATTTGATTACTTCATGTGCTCCCTAGTCTAACCAGGTAATTGCAACTTGTAAGCAAAGCTTGGATTTACATACTAATTATTGTTGTGGGACATGCCTGTCTTCAATCACTTTCCAAACCTATCAAACTCATTGACCCAAGAGGAACCACCCGCCCCACAATTTGAACCACTTTATGCACTTTAGCTCAATTAGAGTCCGATTGGATTTGCTGAAATATTAAGTGGTGAAATATTAAGCTGTTCGGTGTTTGAATTAGCTAAAATATTCATTACTTAAAAAAATAAGTATATGGCGAACAAGTTAAAAAAAAATACGAAGTAATTGTTTCTATAAAATCACAAAAAAAGGACAACATATAAACATTGAGGCATTTTTATCTTTTAATTAACAAATTAAAAATGAAATTAAGTGATTCTTTGAAAAACACATTACTTTTTTCAACTAGTTTGTTTGAGTGTTAAAATTTTATACTAACTCAAACACTTCTATTTCAAAAAATAATTATTTTTTTCTCAAAAATATCCTCAATTAATTTATCATTGAGTTTTAATTTTTTAGCTAACCCAAACGGACTATTGGTGTGAAAAAAATTGCAAGGCCCCACTTCAACAATACTAATTTCCTTAGATTGATTTGTACATTATTACTTTTGATTTTTTTTTTTTTTTTTTATATTGGATTCAAGAAACGAATTGCTAATTACCTAATCCTCTCTTTTTTTTTTTTTTTTTAACCAGCCTGGTTAGCCAAGTTGGCCAGGACCTATACTCCCCAACAGGGAGGTCGTGGGTTCGAGCTTCCTAAGTAGGAAGTGATCAAGGCAGACAATTTCTTTAAAGTGGGATCTGACCCCGCCTTGCGTGTGCGTGTGTTACTAACATCTAGGCTACTAACCCCGTCCATATCACAGAATCAGTTAGAGTTCTGAGACACTGCCCCAAAAAAAAAAATCCTCTCTTTTTTCTTTTTTCTTTTTTGGTCAAAGAAAAAACAAACAAAACAAAACAAAAACACCTCAGCCAACCCCAGCACAAGGGCAGCCCAGTGCACGAGGCTCCCGCCATTGCGGGGTCTGGGGAGAGTGAGATGTACGCAGCCTTACCCCTGCAAGCAGAGATACTATTTCCAGATTCGAACCCGTGACCTCCAGGTCACAATAGAGCAACCTTACCGTTGCGCCAAGCTCCCCTCAGCCAACCCCAGCACAAGGGAAATCAAAAAACAAAAAGGCCAAGCACCTGGAGATGAGGGGCAGCAACCCAATTGTAGAGAAGAGACTTAAGAGGCAGCCTGTTGAGCAATCCAATGAGCAGCACAATTTGCCTTCCTGGGAGTGAAGGAAAAGGAGATGCTCGAAAAGCATGAGCTAGCTAACCGCTAGCTGAATATCATTGCAAATAGGATCAATTGCCCAAACAGACACAACTCAAGGATTGTTGATTCCAGCCACCACTTAAGTTTTTAATCAAACTTGGTACGACCACCTTTTTTTTTTTTTTTTACCAGCATAAATTCAATTTACTAAAAAAAACTAAATCAAGAGTTACACAATATTGAGGTAGTCGCACCCCTTAGACAAACCAAACTCCTCCAACACACAATACAGACACAAAATGAATTGCAACTCACGCACCATGTTCACTTGTAAGTTGTAAGCTGGACCACTTCGACCACTCTAGAGATTGAAGCAAATGTCCAAATCTAAGGTTGTGGCCCATTTTATATGGTAACCCAGCTTGTGACTTAAGCATCCACACTAACCCACCACAATTATGGGAACTGTTAGAAATTTGTGGGTTTGGGTCACCCACATATTCTATGAACTGGGTTTAATGAACTTGGCTTAGGCTTTAAGAATCCTAATGCTATGTTTGGGAGTTTAGAGAAGAAAAGAAAAAGAAGAGAAAGTCACAAGCGAGAAAAAAAAAAAGATGGTAGTACCTTCCATTTTGTTTGGGAGTTTAGGAGAGAAGAGAGAGTTAATTTTCTTTATTTTTTATTTGGGAGTTGAGAAGAAAAGAAAGAAAATTACAATTCTACCCATTAATGGCTTGAACTAATGAAGCCTCTAACATCTCTTCTTTTCATTTTCTATTCATACCAAATAGCTAGATTTACTTTGTATGTGAGCTTTTTGCTTTGTTAGGAGAGAGAATACACATATATAGTGTATTAGGAGCCTAAGACTTAGATGAAATTAAATTTAGTGAAAAATTAAACAAAAGGTATTGTGGGTATTAACAAAAATTCATTAAACCCCACTTTTTTTTCTCTTATTTTTTTCCCAATTTGGAGAGAATGAAATTGAGAGAAAGTGGGGATTAGTTTTCTCTCCATTTCTCTCATTTTCTCTCCTCTCTTAAACTCTCAAACGAGAGAAAGCGAAAGAAAGTGAGATACTTTTCCTCTTTTTCTCTTCTTTTTTCTCATTTTTTAAACTCCCAAACATAATGTAAGTGAATTAGACTTGGAGTCCTAAGGCATGTATATGTGTGTGTGTGTGTGTGTGTGTGTGTGTGTGTGTATAAATGTATATAACACACATACATACAGGTTCATAGTAGCTGATGCCTCTCTCTCTCTCTCTCTCTCTCTCTCTCTTCAGTCACTTTCTCTCTCTAGTCAAATTACATTTGAGGTTTGGGATTTATCGCATACATACATGGAGGCGACTCTAATGGTTGTCTCAACGACCAATTCAAAGCACAAGAGCGTACACTAAGGCACGCAAGGGCAGTCATTCGTTCTCAATATCACCGGGCTCGTAATAGCTCCGTCACATCAATCCATCGGGGGTCTGGTTTATTCCGCTAGGTACGTAATATCCCCACCCGTATGCTTGTGTGTAGGCGCCAATAGGCGCAATAGCAATGATCTTTTAAAAGCTAGTGGATGGTCAATAGGGGCAAGGAGGAGAATTTTTCTATTGCTTTCATGATAACGCGGATTTCTTTCTTGAACCCTTATTCTACCTTCAGCAAACCAATCATTATTCAGCTGTTTTCAGGATACTCCATCAAACATAGACCATAAACCAGTTTCAACGAGCTCACACTAAAATGTTTTATTGACCGTGCCATGCCCGACCAACATTGGGCTTGAATATTTGGTTGCCTTAGCCCAACCCTAAGAAGAATTTCAAGGCCTAGCCCGTAGGCCCCGTACCAATAATTCTTTTCCAAGCATGATAAAAGGTTTTTTCGTTTTTCCTCTAAAATTGAGAATTTTTTATTGAAACTAAAAAGATATATCCCAGAATAAAAAAAAAAAGAAGGAAAAAGATATGTCCCAAGAGAATAAATAGCCTTGCTCATGTCTAAGCAAATATTGTTACTTCTCATGTACTGTCTGTGAAATAATGGTATAAAGATAAATTTTAATAATTCTACCCTGTTGGGGCCAGGCAGGGCGGTTTCTTACAATGAAGCTCATACCGGCCCGACTGATCTACTTGTAGTGAAACATTTCTATCAGTGAGTCCGAGTGTCTGACCCAAATGCATAAACAATCCAGTGTCCACTATATTTGTCTACAGATATTTTCTTGGAGTAATGCTACAAGTGCTAGGCCTGTAAACGGATCGGATCCAAATCCGACAGAAAATATCCGATAAGAATATCCAAACCCGAAGCCGAATCCGAATATTTTATTAACAAAAGGATCGGATTCGGATATCACAAATCCGATCCGTTTAGCTCCCTTTTTTTGTGAAAATTACAATTTAGCTCCCCTTATTTTGTGAAAATTACATAATGACCTTACACTATCAAATTCTTTTGGTACTTACGGATATCCGATTAGAAAAAATAAAAATAAAAATAAAAATTTGGTGCTTAATGGATATCCGTTTAAAAATTTCCTTTGGTGCTTAATGGATATCCAATTAATAAATTTAAAAAAAAAAAACTTGATTTGCTTAAAGGGTTTTTTTTTTTTTTTTTGCTTGACGGATATCCGTCGGATATCTGAATCCTAACAAATTCGGATTCGGATTTTGGTTAACGGATTTTTTATCGGATCGGATTCGGATTTAGTTAACGGATTCTTATCGAATTCGGATATCACAAATCCGATCCGTTTACAGGCCTACTACAGACACAACTAGGGGTGGACACGGATAGAGCTCTCAACAAGGGCTTGAAGCTCGGCTTGATAAAGGCTAGGTTCGGCTCACTCATTTGAGTTCATGAACACAATCGATTAATGCTCGAGAGCAAACTCATGAAAAAACTCGTTTATAGGTTTGATAAAGAGTTTGTATAGTGACTTTTATATATTTATTTATTATAAAACTATATAATTTGAGAGAAAATATGACAAACCTCGTAAATAGGCTTGATAAATGACTGATTTATCATTAAACTATGTAGTTTTAAAGGGCGAGCGAAAAAGCTCGTTAAAAAGCTCGCGAGAAAACTCGCAATCACTTGAAAGCTCATCTCATTTGAGCTCGTGAGCAAGCTGGTGAACTCGTGAAAAAGCTCGTGAGCAAGCTCGGCTCAGCTCGTGTCCACCCTTAGACACAACTCATTGCCCAACACAAAGCGCAACATGGATTTAAATGCATGTAACCTATGCTGTGTAAGTGGTGCATAAAAAAGTGTGGAAAAACTCAAACAGCACATGGTACAAGGTATTTAAAGCCATGTTGTGCTTTGTGTTGTGTAATAAATTGTGTCTGTAGCATTACTCATTTTCTAGTGAGAGTGACAGCCATGCAAGAGAGTTCACAACTAGGTGGGATAAAATTTCTTATGTTTGGGTCATAGCCCTAAATGATTAAATGTTCTAGTTCATACTACCATTTAGCATTAAGAGAACGCTTGTGTTATATTTCTTAGAGCATCAACAATGGGGAAGGGTTATAGGAAAACGTAGGAGAACTTGCATTAAAGTTGTTAACAACGCTGCCGTTTGTGCTATTGTATAGGATAGTAAAACTTAAGGAAACTTAACTTTGTAGTACCACTAAGTTTCGCTAATGTAGGGAGAAACGGCACAAGATGTGCCGCCTCCGTTCCAAACGGCACATGAAATGCTGCCCCCTTGCAAACGACACATGATGTGCCGTCCCCCATGAAGCACACGGCATATGATGAGCAGCATGAAGTACACGGCACATGATGTGCCATCCCCCATTCCTCATGGCATATGATGTGCCACCCCATGTATTGCCCACTGCTAACACCTCATCTCCCCTACAACAAATTAGTCTAAGTTTCCTTTAAGTTCCACATTCCCACTGTGGATGCTCTTAGGTCCTTAAGTTTATGTGGTTCTTGAATGCTAGTGGTCCAAATAGTTTCTTCTAGATCGTACACGCCAATAGTCGGTCGAGTTGTGTTCAGTTTTTCGATGGTCTGAAAACCACCGACAAGTAAAAGATTGTAAGTTTCATCAGGCGAGTTAAAGATGGCAATCAGTGACAAGAAGGCGTCGTCCGATGGCAAAGTTATAAGTATGCGCATCCAATATCATCATCTTCGCCTTTGTACTTTCCTGTAAGTGTTGGGGTTAGGTCGCCATGGAAGAAGAATCATAAAATAAACATAAAAACTATAAGGCTTTGAAGCGCGTAGATTGATGTCTTTAAAGAGTTATACGCACAAAAGAGTTTGCTACAGGGTTCCTAGTAAGTCCCCTCCAGGATACAACAAAGTCCAAAAATCTACCAGATATCAGATAACAATTCTGAAGATTTTCAAGAAAGCCTCTAAGAAATTGGTTTCTACTGACATATGAAATGAATAAGAGAGAATGCATATTTAGTATTTTTTTCACATACCTAAAAATGAATAGCCTTATCTTATATAGACCACTTTATATCTCTTGGTTATGTCATTTCATTAGGCATGTATCTTTTCATAGAGTAATGCTATGTGCATATAAAGTGTGTACATAAAAATTTGGGTCCTTCATATCGGTGGAATCCGTGCTTGCATACATAGGACCCACCAATATGTATGGCCCAGATCTTTATGTGCACATATAGCATTACTCATTTTCATAATAGGTATTATAGACACCAGTGACCTTTAATCCAAAAAACACCCCTTGAATGGTAACTTTCACATTTATTTATTATTATCTTCATATACATTTTAATATTACAACAATCCCCCACTAAGTTGTAATATTAAAACCACTAGTCAATTAAAATATAAAGACATGCATACAAGAAGGTATCTTTCGATTTAAACCTTCAATTAGTGGAAGCATTTCAAAGTTTTAACGAAGTCTATGGTGTCTAGTCGATTAAACCACCTCTTCTTTATGTCAAAACCGGAAATATCACACATGATATTATCCAATTTTTTTTTTTTGGAGACTTTCCTATATTTTAGCACATGTATCTTTTAGCACTATTATGACCATGTGTTAATCCCGGTTTCATGAACATTTACAAGAATAAACTCAAATTCTTGCTATAAGCGGCACCACTATTGTGTTCACATAGATAAAGTTCTATTAATGTGTCCCTGCTACTATAGACACTTTAGATAATTTGTACTTCATTAAGAACATATAACTCATCCTCCTAAAACGTAGCAGTCAGCACTGATCATCCTGAAATAGACTATAAATAGTTTCTCAGTGCCCAAACAATCACATAACAGTAACTTGTTATTACCCATTAAATCTAAAAATTAGTGATGTACTAAAATAAGGTCAGGTTACATTCTAATAGAGTTACAGTTGCTTGCCTTCCTTGTACCGACATGTATTGAGCTGTTTTAGCTCGTAACTATGTTTTTTTATTTTATTTCTATAGGCTATCTATTTATTTAAACTGTGGTTGCTGGTAGGTATCTCCACTATGTTATGCATCTTCCAGTCCCAACACATCTCTATCCAATCTCTCTTACACCCGCCCACAATGTAGGAGCACTTAAGCTTTATATAATGGAGTCCTTTTAAATCCTGAACAAAATCTTTTTGTCTCGATCCTCTGATGCAGTTTCATGAGCACAAGGATCAAGTGGCGGTTGAGCAAATATTGCGTGTCGTTTTCCTAGATGCAGTGCTTCCTAGCCCCTATCAAGCATCGACACTCTTTTTTGCCCCTTGTATTAGTGTCGCAAGCGTATCTGACACTGATAATCTCTGATGCAATTTGTATTAGAACGCTCCAATAGCACCTTCACTAGTCCCATGTGCCATGCCTGTGCCCCATCCCCCCAATCTTAAGAATGTTTTATAAGTCCCAGCAATGATCTCTGAGGTGTTCTTGGGCCTCCTCATTATAAGCTATACCTGCTTGATAGTGTAATTAAGTGGTGAAAATTAAAAGTTTCTGCACTTATATTTTTTTTATTGCATTTGAAAATGTACCGTTTCATTGAAAAACCAGGCAAAAACACTGGAAACTTCCAAGTAGAAATTTTCTATTGACAAAAAAAAATCACTGAATACAGTCAATTAATTTCAGTATTTGAAACACTATTTTCAGTACTGAAAATTCTATATCTTCAAATTTCCAGTACTACAAATTCAATAATTAATTTTTCAGTTAACGGACCAAAGACTACCTTGAGGATATATATGCTTTTGGTGTTTTGCGTCTCATTGGTTGAGGCGTTGAGCTATACACGTACACCTCGAACTTCCCCTCTTTCACCCACTGTAATAACCGAAAGTTTGTTTATTTTAGACTATCAAGTCAATATTTGATTTTCTGAGACCATAGTACAATCCTAACGTAGTTTAAAGTCAAGAAGGAATTTATCTTTAATTGTGGGGTCAAATTGCAAATCACTAAGAGATGTTTCAACTTGCAACATACGTATAGGCATGAATTCGTGCTACTGATTGTAACGCTTGGATTATGATCCCCTGTCATGCACAATTAAAGACACACACCCTTATCCCTTGTACACCTATGTATATATCACCGATATGATTGAAAAGAAAGAGGTACAGATTAAAATACTCCCAGTCAAAGAAACCCACTTTGGGCTAGAGAGAGAGTACGGGTAGGATTAGGAGACTAGCCAAAAGATAGTGAGAAAGGAGGGTGCAACGCATAGGTACTTTGGAACTCTTTCACTCTGGTATATTTGTGTGTATTTTTTTCCATTACATAACGCGTGTATATTATGAATAATGCATTCTTCACTGGGTTCACTGTATGTGAAATATAATTTGTGTGTCCATTATTTGAAATACATTTTCTGTATTTGGTAAATATAGATATGTATATATATATATATGTATATATAGATACATACACATATCTATATAATAACCTACAAAAAATTTTAAGACAAAAAATTGATCTAAGGGTCATAAATTCATCTCTATCTGACAAATTGCATCATAGCCGTCCACAAATTTGGGACACTTTAGACCGTTGGATTTAATCCTATAGCCCGGCAGGGCCTGACACGTATCATCTCTTCTTCCTCTCTCACAAACTAACTGAGAGCCCCTCTTTTCTCTCACTGTCTCCCTCGATTTACACATATCCCATTTTTCAAGAATTCAAATTTCAAAAAAAAAAGAAAAAAAAAGATGAGATTGAGAAGTGAGAAGTGAGAAGCCAAGACTCCTCTCTCTCCACATCCCAGATTCCTTTCTCTCTTTAACTCCTAATCTCTGCCTTCTCTTTCTTCAGTTGGATGCAAACAATGACGAGAAGAGCGTGATTATGGTGATTTGATGGGACATGTCGAAGGCAGAGGTGAGCCGCATGCTTACTGAGATCGACACCGAAGGTTAGGGTTTCTTATTTAGGGGGTTTCAATTTCAATGTTTTGGGTTTTTTTTTTCTCGACCTTGATTTTGGGTTCCAATTTCAATGTCTAATTGTTCAGGTTTTGATCCTTTCTTTGGTTTAAGTTTGAAATCTTTATCTTCCCCTCATCTTTGGTTTAAATTTTTTTTTTTTTGGGTTGTAATTTTTATCTTCAGAACTAGGTTTTGGAATTTCAATAATTGCATGAACTGGTCAAGACGTTGTTCTTTCTTCAAGGTGAGTATTTCCAATCTCAGTGTGTAATCAAAAGGATCCATGTGTGTAATCAAAAGGATCCTAATTGAGTCCATATATCTTCGTTGCCACTTTTTTCTCACTCTCTCTAATAGTGTAAATTTGATAAAGTTGAAAATGTTCAAAAATCAAGTGATGCATACTAGGATTTGGCTGCGGGCTCACAGGCTCAATTCCATCAAATAATGGAGACCTATTCTTGAGGTTTGTTTGTACAATTTTGCAGATACACATATGCTCACTTTGGATGTGTTAAACACATTAGTTTAGGTTGTTGAATATGTATGATGGTCATATTAAGCCGTAAATGTTGGATAGACGAGAAGACCAAAGAGTTGATGAACACATTGTATATTTGTATTTATTTATTTATTTTTATTTATGTTTTTTTGCAAACAACTGGAAAAAAACTCTTTTGGGATTTTTAACTTTGTATTCAAACACGCATGTTGCTACTCTGATTTTTAAGTTTTCTTTTTTTGTCGAGCAGTTCTAGGGAGACTCCCTATTTGACACTCCCTTAGCCCTAATTTTCCATATATGGCAAGAAAAACAGTTTCCAACAAGAAAAACAGTTTCCAAATTGGAAACTGTTTTTCTTGCCATTTATGGCAAATTAGGGCTAAGGGAGTCCCAAATAGGGAGTCTCCCAAGTTTTTTCCTTTTTTGTCATTCTGGGTGAATGTGAAGCCATTTTTCGATCCTAAAACTTATATGCATCTTCAGCTACAATTGGTATGGGTTTTTTCTTCTCTTCCTTTTTTCTTTTTATCTTCTTACATCTAATTCTTACTATTGATGAATGATGATCACGGAACTTTCTTAATCAAAATGAGAATGCACACAACATACTAGAAACCCAACAAATTAGTAAACTTTCAAATTTTTAAATTTTTTTATTAAAACTGAAAAGAGCTACTACAAGTATCTTGGCTTTTGGATGGAACCCTAAAATGATTTGAAGATGAGAATGTGTTAAGAGTGGTGAAAGCGTTTGCCCAATGTGAGTTTGATTCTCTTTTTCTCAGCCAGCTTTTTGTCTTATAGATTTCAAAATTTTGTTGGATTAAAGTGAAATCACTTCTAGCTACTCTTGAATTACTATTTTTGTTTCGATCTATTTCTGCATAACTATCTGAGAGCATTATGTTTGTTTTATACTCATGAGAATCTTCTTTACCTTTTCTCCCCTCTTTATTTTCTTACTATCATTTTCATGATTTTTTTTTCTCTTTACTACCTTTTATTTAGGTAGTCCCCATGTTGAGATAACTTTAATCTGTATTTTTTCCACTCATTTATTTTATCTTTTTGTGGAAATTGCTACAAAAAAAAGTTGGATAATGCAATTGATATAAAGAAGAAATAAATGGTCTTCACATCCCATTTTAATGTAGTCATTAGGCAACATGCATCTTGATCCTTTCACTTAAATCTCCTTCCACTGGTCACAGGTGGTGAAGGGACTTGGAGAAAGTCTGATTGGGGCTTATCAAAGTTGTTGGAGTTCTGTCTCTGAGAAAAAGGGTATGTAGTTTCCAAAATAAAGAGCGCTCATGGCAACTTTTATATCTATCTAAGCTGATATGAATAGAATGTACTTTTTTTTTTTTTTTCTGCACCATAAATTTTCTTTATGTTAAGCAAGTAATCATTTTTACTGAATTAGTAAAAAAAATAGATCATGGATCTCTGCATTTTTCAGGTATTGAGTAACTCGAGCAAACTTATTGGCATGTTTGTAGGACTATCAGTTGTCTTCCAATGGTGAAGATACAGAATGGTAAGCGCACAACAAGTAAAATTTTGTAAAGCCACAGTTAAGGAAATAAGACAAATTCCAACAAAAAGGGGGGCATATTATTATGCACATGTAGCAGCTGTTGCCTCTTTTTAGTAGCATCACTGCATCCTTGCCCCCACAATTGGTAATCACACACACTCTCTGTCATCTTAACCTCTCCCTCTCGCTCTTTACCCACACACACAGAGCACACTCACGGATTGGCTCTCTCTCTCTCTCTCCCTCTTAAAATGGCGAGAGTCAGGGGGTGCACAGTTTTTTGAGCACTTTGCTATTTGGGTCACTCTCTCTAATTTTTGTTTCCCCCTTTTTCAACACTACACCAAAAGGCCACTTTCCTAACGGTAAATTACCGTTAGGAAAATTATTTCTAACGGTAATTTACCGTTAGAAGTAAAGTGTGGGGAATATTTCTAACGCATTTTCTTACGGTAAATTACCGTTAGTAAAATAAATTTACTAACGGTAAATTACCGTTAGGAATATTCTTGCTAATGGTAAAATGTGGTTAGTAATCCAACAATTTTGTAACACTTTCGTTATATTTAGTAACGGTAAATTGCCGTTAGAAATACCATTTCTAACGGATTAAAATATGTTAGCCATCAAGCAATTTTGTAACACTTTCGTAAAAATACTAACGGAAAATATCCGTTAGCAACAAAGAATTACTAACGGTAAATTGCTGTTAGGAATATCATTTCTAACGATAAATATCATTTAGAAACAAATAATACTAACGGTTATAATCCGTTAGAAATGACATTTCTAACGAAAAAAATCTGTTAGTAATCTAAACACAGTCACATCACTCCTCAGCTTTTATTTACACCTAATAAACACAACCACATCGAATGATCTCCAATAACATCACAATCACATCGAATTTACAAGAATAATTAATCTATAAGTACCATATAACAAGCTCAATCTATAATAAACACGACAAAATAATCCATGTTCTTGTTTGATTGTTCATTAGAGGATTCTTTTTGTGGAATGCAAAACTCTTGCGTGCTTGTCATTGTAGTGGAGAACTAAGAATCACATGGTCCGAGAAAATGATTTTAAGTCCTTCCTTTTACCATTTCTAGCCTCAACCACACATACCCTTCCTTCACTTAACCATACACCTTCCATATCCACGTTTGAATTACACCTTAGGGATGTCTTTGCATGCGATTGTGTTTGTAAAGTTGTAAAAAAGATTGAATCATTTTGTTGTGGAAAAAAAAAAAAACCTTCATAGTCAATTGTACTTGGGGTTCTAAAAAAAAAAAAAAAACTTCATAGTCAACTGTACTTCTCGCTTTGAGCTTCAAAGAAATATGTTTGGAATGATTCATCTCTTGTTGTCATTGGTACCCATGCATTCCAATAAATCCCAAGTGTGTACTCAAACATCTCATTTCATTTCCCATTTTCCTTCACCTCATATCACTCTCTCACCTTACAATCCCCTCAAGGTCCTAATTGATTCCCAAGTTGTGTGATTTGGAGTTTGAGACGATCATGACAAGTAGTTAGAGTTATTCCACATCCTTTAGTGAATGGTATCTTTCATGAGATTAAATTTTTACTCGTTTTTCACGCTTACGTTTTCCATCATTGGCATGTGCGTGGTTTTGATTCCTATTTTCATTACTCTATTTACCCGCATGCCCCGAGAGTATTACCCATTTCGAGTGATTCGTTTTTAGAGTGTAATACCGGTGATAATTGAGTCGAGGCACGTTTTGAACGAAATTCGGATTATGAAAGCATTGCCTTCTTCTTGATAGTTTGTAGTCATGCACTTCACACCACACACGCATCCAAGATTGAACTTAATGAAGTTTATCTGATAATCTTGATAGTTTGTGAATTTTTTGGGATTTGCGTGTCATGTGTCAAAATCGTTTGAAAATTCGTGGGACTATGTTGAGTGTCGGCGTTAGATACTGGGCAACTATCATGAGGAAACAAAATGTTTGTGGGTATCATTCCAAGAACCCTCCGGAGACAAAACTCCGCCTCTACGGGTAACCTAGAGGTTTAACGGCTTGTTGCATTCGCTAAATGCAATCGTGTTCCCCACGAAAACGGTTTATCTATCATTTTAAATAAATTGTTGTGCAAGGTTATTCTTAAATCTCTTGGTATTTAGTTTTGTTGCTAAGAGACTAGCAACATGCTAGTTGGGGGGTGTGATTCGTGTCCAATATTGCATTCTTAGTTTCATGATTTTACCCTATTGGACACAAATTATCACTTATATTGGGAGATTTAATGGACAAATTGTACTTTTGTTGTTCTTCTTGATGTTCTCTCTTTACTAATAATACCTTTTTTTTCTTTTAGGTAAATGAGGCATTGTTGGAAGCTTTGTTTGTGAAGGAATAAAGGAAGAAGTCAAAAGCTGCCCGAGCGGATCGATCCGCCCATTTCACTTGGATCGATCCGCGCGTTTTATTGAACTCTCTGCCCAGAAATCCGAATGCGGATCGATCTGGACTTTCAACGCGGATCGATCCGCGTATTTCGCTGAGGATTCTAACGACGAATTAAAGGAGCGGATCGATCCGGTCTTTTTGCCTTGGATCGATCCGCGGCCTCTGCTGATGTTTTCCTCCTTTATTACAATTTTGCCATTTTGCTTTGGGGGTATATATAGTTAATGATGACTTTCTTTTAGGTTATGTGATGTTTTAGCTTATTTTTGGTGTTTTTGCTCTTAGGGTAGAAGCTCTTTCTCTCCAATCCTCTCATCTCTCTCCCTCATTACTCCTCATCCACCAACATTCACTTCCATTTATTGTTAGAGAGAGAAGAGAGTGTATATGTATTTAATGGTTGAAGAATTTATTGGAACAAGTTTTGGATTTATTATAGCATTTATGGTGATTTCATCTAGTGGGTATAATTTCTCTTTCCCTCTCTTGAATATTGTTATCATTGTGAATATGAGTAGCTAGACCTACAAGGTTGGGGATCATAAACCCACCATTGGATCTATGTGTATATTATTGTAGGACTCTCACACTTTGTAGCATATCTAGAGTTCGTGGGGGTATGGTTTGATGTTTTGAGACCTCACTTCTAATGTCAAGCATTTGAAGTGATTAAATCTCTACACTCTAACCATACACCCATGTGTTGTATTGGAACATCCATCTAGCATGTTGGTTGACCACCACATGTTTGATGGTATGCCACAATGGAATTTTCTACTCTAGAATGTGCTTCAAGTGTGAAAGTCATGTGTTGATTGGTCCAAGGTGGGGGAATGCTCCCCAACCTCAATTTCTCCATTTACAAAATCCCCAAACATTTACTTACACTTAGTTTTGTCCAAAGTTACTTTCCACCTTCAAAATAGTCATTATAGTTAATCTAGAAACAATTGAATCAAACCCATAGTCGAAAAGACTCATTTTTATTTCTTAGTTTGTTAATTGCCCCTCGCATTATAATTGGTTATTAAGCACCCACCAAGTATTGTTGCACTCCAATCCCTGTGGACTCGACACCCTAGTTCCACCGTACTACATTTTTAATAGGGTTAACAAAAGAACTTGATTGTGACGTAATCAACTACCATGCATAAATTAACTCTTTTACCTGCCCATTAGTCAGAGAAAGCATAGGAATGTGAGCATTCGCTTTAGCCATGTCATATATCGCCTTAATCAAGATTGTTGTTGTCTTCGGATGTGCAAGAAAGGTGAAAAAATTCAAGCACCTGCAGTGTTAGAGAGAGAGAGAGAGGGGGGGGTGATTACGTGTGCATACGTGATTAAGAACCCAAAAAAGGAAAAGAACAAAAGTCTTGACAAATAATCTTACGTGTGCAGCGTTAGAGAGAGAGAGAGAGAGAGAGAGAGAGAGAGAGAGAGAGAGATGATTACATCTTGCATAAGATGATTACGTGTACAAATGGAAAACAACATCAACAAGAGTCTTGTCAAGTTATCCTGTCAGATTGTGGACACCAAGATGTAGAGCCAATGCTATGCGACATCTGAATAGAATACAACCAACTAGATACCAAAGAAAGTCATTGACAGATAATTTTTTCTTGTGTGTGTGTTTGTGTGATTGCGGAACATAGGTGTGTTGGCATATAATAGATGTTGCTGATAAGTGTTGGACAATTAACCAACATGCCAATCTTGTCCAATTTTTCGTAATTCAGACTTGTTATCACTGTTAAGGAAACCTGCCAATTCACAATACAGAAGATTTCAAGTTTTCAAATAATGTTAAAGGTTTATATAGAAGCATTGAAAGTACTGGCTGGTGGATTATAACTACATCTGTTTTAACACTTTAACTAATTAATAATAAAAAAATAAGTTGAGGACATGAAACCAGACAATAGAGTGTAGAATTGTAGGTAATAAATATAACTATAGGCAATTGACATGATAACCCATAAACTTGAGTTAACAAGAAATGCCTAAACTGCAGGGTAAAGAGCATTCATAAAGACATGATTGCTTGTTGGCACAGAAATCTTTCCTGCCACTGACGAGAAGTTATGACTTGAGCAAAAAGGAAACATTCATTTTTTTTACCAGTTAAGAAGAGCGCTAAATTTTGGCCAGAAGTTTAACTTGAGATCTATAGCATTCCTTGTGGTTGAGGTCTGAGTCGACAGAAGGTAGCACACTTTCTTAAATCCATTCCAAGTGAAATCAGACTGAAAATAAGATCAAATAAAAGCAGACAAAAGCTTAGTTGCACTATGATAGAGCTAGTGATTGCAATTAAAGAACCATTATGGCTACAACTATGCATACCAACAGATTTGAGAAAGGGCTGGATAAATAATGGGATTAAAAGGGTTTCTCATATTCCTGTGTCGGCTGCTCCCAGGGCCGCAAAAAACCTACAAGCAAGGTTAGAACACTTAGGGTAAAGAAATGAATGGTTGAGAAAGGATGCACCAAAATTTTGATCTGCAACTAAACATAGTTGTAAAACAAAAAATATCACAACTTAACAACTATATAGAGGTAGAAAAGATGGATATATAATAACTTAACCATTTCAAGTTGTATACTTTAACAAATAGTGAAGACATAGAAAACGGCGTACACAAGTATCTATTTTGTCTGAAACATGTTCGACATATGCTTGAGATTCATATATTATAGAGTAATGAAAATATCTCTCATGGTTCAGAATGGAATCTTAACCTTGTTTCCGCCAAGTACTTAGGCACGTTAGACATGCTTTCCATGCCACCAGCCACAACAACATCGTTGATGCCCAGCTGAATACTTTGTGCTGCGAGCATTGTTGCTGAAATATATAGAAACAAGTTATTACACCTCAATAAAATCAAGCTATTTAATCCCAAAATTACAAAAAGAAAAATAAGGCTTAGAAACACTTCACTACCTTGTGCTTTCCTTAAATTTCATTTTGGGCCCTCAAAATTCAATTGTGTCACTTAAGGCCTATCGATTTCTATATCACAATCGTCAATGTATACAACCATTGAGGGCCTTAAATGATCGTCCATAACTGTCCTTAATACAACTCAATTTAAAATTCGATGGCCTTGAGTAATACAATTTATAATCCAAGGCCCTAAATGAAATTTTGGGGAACATTTAACCTGAAAAATAGTAATAAAAGACGATGGAGAATTCACCTTTCATTCCCGAAGCACAAACTTTGTTAACGGTGGTACAGACTACTGTATTAGGTATTCCTGCACCTAATGATGCCTGCCTTGCTGGAGCCTGTCCTAAATTTGCACTAAGAACATTCCCAAAGATGAAAGAGAACCTGCAACATTTTCCCTCTTAAGAGCACCAGCAAGTTGACATGAAAGAACTTTTTAATAGAATATAGAGGAGAGATATTGTAGCAGCATATTAGTTCCATAATTGCAACAGAAGAAAGGTGGTTGAATTTGCAATACAAACATCTGCCCACAGGCCACAATAAACCAAGAAAGTTGGACTAACCAGCAATCCAAACTTTTAGTTATTTAACTAACTTGAATTTGCAATCCTCAAATATCTTTTTATTACAGCATGTTAATACTAGAGCAGATTAAATGCCGTTAACCACATAGAACTCAACCAGACAGGCAGCCAATGAAAAACTGTGAAAATCAGACTTGCAAAGGAGAAGAAAAGTACTACTTATTCAGTTTCGTCGTACTTTTAGACTTTTAGTCAGTCGTTCTTATCCAATTAAAAGTTGAGCCACAAAGGAAAGATTGGAATATTAAAAGACAATTTTAACTCTTGAATTGTTTGACACTTAAGGTTTTGTTTGGTTCCTTTGTGGATGAAATAAGAAGAAAACACCAAGCAAAACACTCTTTTTTTTTTTGGGTTAAGGGTAAAAAGTGAGTAAAGTTGTAAGTAGAAGAGAAGAGGGGCAAACCGAAATTAAAAATTCTGAATTTTCAGTCACAAAAATTCATACAATGGCTGCACTACAAAACGGTAGGTAGTTGTTCCCTGACCCATATGAAGTTAGAATTCTAATCATTACAACTACCTAGATACCTTACTAGCTAAGCTAGTTGGGCCACGTATTATCTATGTTTCTACTTATTAACAGGAAACAATATTATATATTTCATAGCCACCCTATCAAGTGAAACTAAATATAAAATAAAATTAAATGACCCATACAAAATAGGGAAGTCTTGCTCAGTCAACCTCGAAGTGAGCCAATCACAATTGCAAAAATTAGCCACATATCGGCACCAAAACTTATAAGTAATAATTTACCTGCAATACGTTCTTCACATTCTCTGATCAAATTAGCGAATCTTGAATCTGCAGGTGCCAAAGAAGCACCAGTTTCCAGAGCTGCCTTAGCAATTTGATATTCTTCGAGCTTGATACATGCAGTACTGCACAACAAATTTTAAGAATCAGTTACATAAAACTTGCATTGAGTCATTGACAAATACTGACTATGCTACAAAAATACTCATGCTTTTTGCAAATATGCTTTAGGCATTTGAGGATCCAGCCCAATAGCTCTGTTTGCATCAGCAATAGCCTCTGCTCATAAAAATGTATATAACATTAATCACCAGCAATATAGCACTACCATAACAACAATGATAATCGCAGAGCTGGAGATGATTCTAGCATCAACATAGATTATACACAAGCTTATGTCTATTCTGCAAGCGGAAACACTAGTTCTTAACAAGTCGAGTTCAGGTTAAAGAACATTTTGCTTGTTTTATTTAAATTTTTTCAACTTCATACTAGTACGGTGAATGGGCATTATAACTTCCAGACTGAGACAGTGAAAAGAAAAGGGAAAGTTGGAATGGCTATTCCATTTTATACAATTCATGGGTACCAACCTTAGCCTAAATCTATCAAGATATCCTTAATCTAGCCACACTATATGCCTATAAAATCCTCTAGAGACAACAATGCTTCAAGCTCCTAAACCTGTTGAAAAGTTATTTTAAAACTTTGTGAATCAATAAAGGCCGCACACCGAATGCAAGAATTTTTTTTATTTTAATAATGGGACAGAGAGAACGAGACTGAATTTCGGACCTCTTTATTACCATTCCGTATTTCTAATATAGAATCCTTTTTTCTATCTTATGTGTTAATGCCTCCTATTTAACTTCAATTTTCAAATCTAGAGGAGACAATCTATCACTCTAAAAAAAAGCTTAAGTTATTAGCAATGATCTAATATGTCGATCCAGTGCAATAAATTCAGCAGATGTAATTGTTAACCCTTCAATAATTATAGACAACCTATTCATAGTTTAGATCAGTTATTAATTGTTTGCTATTCATGTTTATTAAACTCCTTTATGCAGAGAAGAAAACAACCCAGGTAACTGAGGTAAGTCTTTCTTTAAGAAAATAAAAATGTTCCATTGAATTATCTTTCAAAAATTCACAGGCATTAGATTTACTAGAAAAGGAAAAAAGATCAATTGAATTTAACCCAATAGAAGAAATTCAGTTGCTGAAATAGCTGAAAGTCTGAACAGCCCTAGAAATTCAGTAACCAGCAGGACATCCATTCTTTCTTGGGTCACTTACTGCCACAAGATTCCCAGATTTTAGACCCTCTAATTCTTGAACTATAAACTGGCAAATAGTTCCACCAGCAATGCTTTGTAAACAAACTGGCAAATCGTTCCACCAGCAAAACTCATAAATGTATTTTGATTTTTGTGTGTCTGTGTATGCGTGTGTGTGTGTGTGTGTGTGTGTATGTGTGCCAAAGACAGAATATATGTGTGCCTGTGTATGCGCCGACGACACATAGTGAGTGTGTAAATATGTGCGAACACACACAGTGAGTGTAAGTATGAGAGAGATTGAAAGACATATTCAGATTCTCAGAGATGTAGACTGAGATTGAAGGAGACATTGAGATTCTCAGATATTTAGACTGAGTTGAGATTCAGATTGAAAAAGAGTTTCAGATTCTCAGAGATTCTCACCTGATCGAAGTGGCACTGTGGCGGAGTCGAGGAGGCGGCGCTGCGGCGGAGAGGCAGATCAGCTTCTTCTCCCGTAGTCTGAGATCTCACCCTCTCTCTCTCTCTCTCTCTCTCTCTCTCTCTCTCTCTCTCTCTCTCTCTCTCTTCTCCTCCCTTTTTTTTCTCTCTCTCTATCGCTTCTTCTCCCGCTCGTTCAAAAGGGGGAAAATATTTTTTTTTCTTTGTATCTTTTATTTATTTTACCCTATATTTGTAGCGGTAATTTGCCGTTACTATATTTTTTGCAACCGTTACAAAATTTAAAATTTCCCTTGTTAAACATTACTAATGGAATTTGTTCTTTTCTAACGGAAATTTACCGTTGGTAATTAGTAACGGTAAATTACCGTTAGAAAACCGAAACCATCTGTGTTACAAAAGTGGCCAAATGGTGTAGTGCAATCGGGGGCATTAATCGCTAAAAGTGTTTTAATGAGTTCTATTTCAAGTAGTGTGTTTGAGTATCGGGTGTTTGATTGTTTGCTTATTAGAAAGGACAGATATGGAGCAATTAGCCCAACCCAATCTAAATTAGACATTTTTGCTATTGGTTTGTATCTGCACAATGTGGTTTTTCTTTTCGTTCATTGTGATTTGGTCTGATTACTCACTAAGCTTTTAGGGAAATGCTACCCTTGAAATGGAGACGGAGAAAAGAATATTGAAATGGGTGTTGCTATCATGCTTAGGAGTTGTTTGGTTTTGTTTTAAGTTGGTTATAAACGTCGTGCTTACTGGTTTTAATGTAGGTATAGAGTTAAAGAGCTATTTGTGGTTTTCATAATGGCAAATATATATTGTTTATCATATAAATGGGTGTCTAAGGTTTTCAAAAAAAAATATACAATGAAAGCTGTTAGATTGTTTCCCTCAAATGGCATCAATATGAAATTCTGAAGTCATAGATATCAAAGGGGCTATTTGGGGTTAGTTAAGGAATTGCCTTTTTACAAGCTTATTTGATAGATTTAAGAAGTTATAGTACCCCAAAGGAAGGTGATCATTTGCTAATTGGCCATTCTGGAAAGGAAAAGGGCTGCCAAGAAGCATAGTGAGGTTTTTGTTCATTTGTTACAATAAGTGTCTTGGTTGGCTTGAGAGTTTGATTATGCTTCATTTGCAACCTAAGTGAATTATTCACCACTGTACAATTTTAGTGAGTTGACTGGGTTTATGCTGATGGATATTCGCTATTAGAGAGTTACTGCTAGGTTGTAGTCAAGGTGTTTTTTGAAATGTCTGTCATAGTGGGTGGAGGTTATTGGATGCTGGTTGTGCAGGCAATAGCATGGGTATGTTAAATAAGTAATATGTATATTATTTTAGCATGTTGGAAGGATACACTGGGAAGAAATCATCTCATGTGGTATCATTTAGCATCTCTCATTACAAGTATTTTGGCATTGATCTTAACTTGATAGAAAGGATTTCTAGCCTCTTTTTTTTTTGGTCACAATGTACCATTTTTCTAATTGTTTAGGTAGCGATGAAGTACAAAGAGCGAATGCAAGAGATACTGAAAAATGAGTTTAAATAAGCTTCTTTGTTGGAAGGAGGTGAAGGAGTTGAGCTTCTCACGTATTGACAAGGAAGTGTCGAAATGAAGCAGCATTGGCATTGTTTTAATTTTGTTTATTTATTTTCTTCTCGCATTAAGATTTTGTATGATCGATGGGTAGACCTTTCTTCATCAATTTACTTTTTATAACTAAATCAAAAAATTCTATTGAGTTCACAAAAGTGGGACAAAGCCTTATTTTGGTAGCATGTAAAAATAAAAAATAAAAAAAAAATGTACCTCAAGTATAAATGAATTGGATTAAGAACAAGCATTTTCTTTTTTTGGTTTTTTTTTTCCTTTGTGCCATGCCCACTGGCATGGGCAATTACTAAAGTTCATATATTGGACTATTTCATGCCAAGTCAGTTTAAGTTAACTTGACCAAAAGTGAAATTGTTTGAGTTAAAATAAAAATACTACTCCGTAATATACATACTAGTGATCATCTTTATCTATTAACTAATAGTACTTGAGTATTAGTATATATTAAGATATTCAATTCCACAGTGAGCAATCTATGGTCAATAAACATATATAGGTCTGTGAATGCTTTGTATATCAGGCATATTTTGTACCCATTATCATTTTTGCTTATACTCATAAAATATAATATTAAAAATAGGAATCTTTGTTGAACTAAAAGACTTACACTCTATTTAGGATTTGGGTATGAATTTCCTAGCACACGTTTAGCACATGAGTTAATGCATAGGCATTGTGTTTTGAAAGTAAATACAGACTATCTAGTTAATAACCCAGAAATTATATGTGTGGGATTGAAGGTATTAATTTATGTAATTTGTCTAGGATTGATTTAGGAGCTGTACAATATTGTACTTGGCTTCTTTTAAGACAAGTGATCTAAACCCTACTTGAATTTTTAAAATATTATTGTGTTTTATAAAATCTATTTCAAAGCCATTTTCTTAAATAAAATGGGACCAAGTATGTGATCACTTTTAAAAAGTGAACAGTTTTTTATTTTTGGAAATCGATTACTCTGCAAGTATGAATGAAAATTGTATGAATCTAGTTATCTGTTAAAAATTACTTAATGGATACTCTCAGTCTGACTATGCTCTGGGCCCCGCCAACGGGGATTATACGTTGGTATCATGCATGATTATTGGGACTAGTCTACCTATCGGCCCAGTCACAGGGATTATATGTGAGACATCAAATACTATTCTGGACCCAATTATAGGGGTTATGTGTGACCATAGTCAAATTGACTTTGAGCTCTGTTAACTTTATGATTTGAATACAATTTTGATATCTGTTTCCTTTATTGCAAATTATTAGATTTCTTGAAAACTCTTATATTTAATTGTATAAAATGATTTACCCGACTTGGTCCATAGATAAGGGTGGTGATTACTTACTGAGCTGTCAAGCTGACTTATAACCATTTTTCAGATGCAGATGAGTAGAAAGAAATCAATGAGTGGACTGAAGGACAAAGAGGGTGGCGATTGAATAACAATAATTGACTAGAACTTTCTCCATTTGATGTTATGTAATAAGTTAAACAGTTTGAAACATTAGTTTATTTTTTTCTATTTTAATTACAGTAAGTTTTATAAGTTTAGAACTTGAACAATTAGCGAATATTAAATTTGAAATTTATTATTAGAGTACCATTTGATCATTTATATTCTCTTAAGAATTTTTAGCTAGGCCTTGCACGTTCGTAAGGTCTAACCTTACGGATATGCAGCATTATAACGACTCTTTGAGTTCGGATTTGGGGCGTGACACCCACATTTTCCATTTTTAAAACACTGATCGCAATCATATGCTTCAATGATTTTGTTGGGGTTGATTTGAAACATGCATTGTTAAAGTGGCACAAATCAAACGGTGACCGATCTTCTTAGGCTACTATGACTTGCTTTATTAAGAAACTACTGAACAGTGTGGGAGAAACAATTAGTCATGTCTTGTGACTTGTGGCCACACACAAAACAATTAGTCATGTCTTGTCCAACTATGGCATGATTATAAATGATGTTATCACATTCTTTGGTAATTGTTCCCACCCATGTTTGTGTGTGCACGCTTGTCCTTGTAAGTACTCATGCTCTTATTATTGTAATTGTGGTTGTGATTGTGATTGTATGCATCAATTATCCTATATTTAGATAATGATTACTCTTATTCATGAGATTGTATCCTCTATGTTCTTCAAGACACTAGCAACACTAAATTGCTAGGTGGCTGAGGTTGAGGTTGCAGTTGAGGTGCGCAAAATACCTCCAGAAGACACTGGCCCGATGGTCATTAATTGTCGAAGGGCTCGTTATAGATGAATGAATAATGTTAAAGTCACAGAGAGATGTTCACAAAAGAATGTGGCATCCCATGTAACACCCATGTGGCAGAATTAAGTGTGGTTGATTCCTCTGCCACATTAGATACCACATCTTTTTGTGAGTGTCTCTTTGTAACTCATCTGTGACTCTAACATTACTCTAGATGAATGAGTGCGGTCTCCTTTTAAACTAGAAAAGGATACCATCCTTTTCTACTTTGTACCGCTTTTCCCAAAGAGAACGAAGAGAAGGATACCATGCTCGACAGCAAGATTGAAGGGGTAGATTTGGAATAAGTTGGAGATTTGTTCAAGTGCTTTATTTTCAATGGATTCTACTATAGTTGGATCAATTGATCATTTTCTACCCTTCATCTTTTTCTTTTACCTTTTCAAAAAAAAAAAAAAAATACAAATTGGATGAAGAGTGTTGTGTTCGATGAATTAATTAAAGAGATTATCAGCATTTTTGAATGCTGATAGTGGCGGCGGCAGCAAGGGACGAGGAGAGGTGACCAGCGTTTCCCTGATATTTTGAGAATTAAAATTTTATTTTTAATATTTTTAGTATTTTACGTTTAGATCCCTCTAAACTTATGTTTAAACCCTCCCTCAATATATGGGTTCATTGTTCAATTTAGTGCCATCAACTACATATATATTAATATATATATATATATATATATATACAAAACTCAAAAGAAAAGGCACCTAGAATTTTAAAAATTGCACTTTTAGTGTGGGAATTTTATGCGTTTTAGAAATACCCCTTTAGAATTTTGAAAGATACTATACAATATTTACGTGTTACTAAGGCTTAGTTTGGCCCCCATGTGGCTTTTTAAAAGGAGCTTTTAAAATTTACTACTAAGTTGTTTGATAATTTTGTACAAGTGACACACTACTCTTCAAAAATATATCATGAAACCAAAAAGCCACCTTGAGCTTTTAAAAGCTCCATTCTAGAGCTTTTAAAAGCTCCTCCAAAAAAGCCCTAAGTTCAATTTTTACAAAGCGCATAAACTAGTTACCAAATGAATTAATATGAAATTGTGCTTTAAAAAAGGAGAAGCACCAAAAGGGGGGCCAAACTAAGCCTAAATAGACTCATATTATGAGTATATCCCAAAAAATCGCAATTACATACAAGCAGATCCTTACAAAATTGCCAATTATGTATAAATAGACTTCAAAAAAATCGCATCGGAGGACTGCCCGTAAACTAGTGTGTACCCTAGGCTCCCCTATCAAAATTCCTGACAACGCCCTAGATGTAGAAATTTGTGAATTGAATCTTATACAACTTGGGTTATACAGTATATATACTTATGACTTTTTACTGCCTACCTGTTGATACATATATGATTGCCTTTTTCCAGAAGCAAATTTTTTATCTGGGTACTGAGGCACTGATTTTGGTCATTGTGTTTGTTTTTGTGGTTCATTTCTTGCAATGTGATATCGGAGTGCGTGTTTTAATCAATCTGTTACTTTGAAAATAATGAGTAAATTAATGATCTTATGAAAATTTCTCTACTGAGCTTTAATTAAAATGATGATTATTTAGTTAACACATTGCTCTAGTCGGATGAACATATAGATCACTGTCACTTAAGCCAGATCACTCCAATGCCCCTTTGTTTTACTCCCCTTGGTATTCTCTCCTCTGTTTTCGAAAAATAATGAACATATATAAAAAAGCTGTTTCGTTGTGAGTTCAAGTAACCGTCTCTAAGGCTTAGTTTGACCCCCACATGGTGTTTCTCCTTTTTTAAAGCACAATTTAATGTTAATTCATTTGGTAACTAGTTTATGAGCTTTGCAAAAATTGAACTTAGGGCTTTTTTGGAGGGAGCTTTTAAAAGCTCTAGAATGGAGCTTTTAAAAGCCCAATGTTGCTTTTTGGTTTCATGATGTCTTTTTGAAGAGTAGTGTGTCACTTGTATAAAATTATCAAAGAACTTAATAATAAATTTCATAAGCTCCTTTTAAAAAGTCACATGGGGGCCAAACTAAGCCTAAGTCTGCAACCAAACAGAGCATAAAAAGCAATTGCTACAAGCCTACAAACAGCCTTGTAGAGAGAGAACTACGAGTCCACCACATTTCTATGAGTAATGTTATGCTTCTTAAATTTTTTATCCCAAATGTTTATCAAATACATGTATTAGTGGGCCCATTTGATTTTATTGGAGGATGTTGAAAGTGACCCCACTATTATTGAAGGTGGTCTCATTGTATCATGTATTTGGGATAAAAAATTTGAGAAACATAACATTACTCCATTTTTAGATATATATTCTCAAGATAATGTCAATATAACCACAAAGTGTCAAATGCATTTCGATACCATGTACGTATAGCGAAATTTTACTTTGGGCCCTTATTTTCAATTGCAAGAATTTAAGCCTTCAAATTACAAAGTTGTTTCCATCAAGTATAATTGTTGACGGCGTTAAAAAAGAATTAAGAGAATGGACCTCATGGAGTTTCAATTTGGGTCATGTACTTATAGCGAAGTTTTACTTTAGGCTTCGGCCTGGCAAAATAGTTTTGGATACCCCAACCCACCCAAGCCAACCTGAAGTATAACCACTTTGGGTCTTGACATAAATCATTGTAGGTTAAAACTGTGTTGGACAAATAAGATGTACAGTTTGGAGATGGGTTGAAAGTGGTTAACTTAGTGGGGCTTATCATATGTAGCTCATAAGAGTTACAAGAAGCCCTAATTCTAATTCCTTGCTAGTACGCTACTCTCTCTCCCTCTCTCTCTCTCTCTCGTACTAAAAAAAAGTTTGGGTTGACGGGTCAACCCATATTTTCGTGGGTTATAAATATATTTGAAAACATTTTGACACAACCCATATTTATCTATATCTAACAAATTGCCAGACCTATTTGGGCCTCCATGTGATCCATTCTGATATATTTTTTTAACACCGTTAACAATTATTCTTAATTTAAACAAATTTGTAAATTAAGAACCCAATTTGTTGTAATCGAAAATTTAAAGCTCATAGTAAAACTTCACTATAAGTACATAAGTACAGGATACCAAAGTGTTTTTTTGGCTAACCACAGATCAAGACAAAGCCATGGCCAATGGCCCAATGGTGAATTCAGAAACCAGAATTCCAAAGCATTCAGTTTTCTGAAAAGAGTAGAGGGTAATTTTAGGGGGCTGGCTACAGCTAGTAGAAGTTTCTCTTCGAACTTTTGTGGGCAGTTAAGTAGTTGGGCTCGGTGACTACACTTTTATGTTCCATTTTGGGCCCAAACGTCTCAAAAATGAATCACATTGGCAATAAATGGCATATTTTAATAGAGTAATGCTATGCTTCTTAATTTTTTTTTTTTTAAAAGTATTTCTCAACATATGTGGCAGTGAATCCAGTTGATTTTGATTGGTTGATGTTAAAATGGTTCTATCATTAATGAAGAGGGTCTCATTACCACATGTGTTAGAAAACACTTTTTGGGAAGAAAAAAAAAATTTTGGGAAGCATAGCATTACTCTTTTTAATATAAAAAGAAACGTTTCATATTTGCAATTACTCCCATCTATCTATTAAATATATATATATATATATATATATAACAACCGAAGCAAATGAAGCATTTACAAGTTTTCACATCATCAATTCTCCTTGCACAAAAAATCTTACATGGCATTTTTTAATTTATTTTTTCATTTTCTATATTTTTTATTAGATATTTAGATGGTCCATGCATACAGAATATGTCTTTCTATAATTAAGTTCATCGAATCTATTTTTTGCATTTGTTTATTTATATATTTCATAGGTTCATCTTAAAGTAGTCTTGGAAGAATAATGATATTAACTGTAATGGATACATGTACTTGGATAGATACATTATGTTTAGGATCCTATAAATACCTATATGTAATCCTACTATTTGAATAATTCAAGTAATGGAAATAGAAGTATCAGTATGTAAACCTCCTTCTTAATGTGTTTATCTTAATTTTCCATTTTCAACTATCCTACTTATCTGTGTGTATCTCTTTCATATTTATGATGTACTGTAAATTATTTTATTTAGGCATTCTTGGGATAACATGATAATTAGATTTTATTTTTATTTTTTTTATTTATGATGTATACTATATATAAAGGTCACGGGTTCGAGTCGTGGTAACAACCTCTTGCAAAAAAGCAAGATAAGGTTGCGTACAATTGACCCAATGTGGTCCGACCTTCCCTGGACCCCGTACTGTGGGAGCTTCATGCACCGGGCTGACTTTTTTTTTTTTATAAATATAATTGGCTTTTATTCTGTAGACTGTAAGTTGTGATAAATCTTTACAGGATGTTCTCTATAAGTGCATTTCTTTCCTTCTCTGTAAGTGCATTTCTTTCCTTACAATCTATAAGCTCCAATTTGAGAATATTTTTACTGTTATTTATACAAATTTGTATAATATAATTAAAATAAAATAAAAAATTTAAAATTATTGAATAGAATTTATGCTATTAAAATTGGCTCGTGCATATCCACAGGTGTTCAACTAGTTGTATAGAGTGAGAAAGAGGAATAAGCAAAGTAAATGGATAAGTATACCCTTATCCATTTATATATCCAAAGGTGTATGAGATGCAAAGATGCTCAAATTAATTAAAAGTGTGAAGAGTCATGTGATATCCATTTCTTTTCGTTACTAATTAGCAAAACCGTGACCAAAATGACTATCCTATGTCCTATGTTAATCCAATTGAATTAAAACGGTTGTTATCATGCAAAAGTTTGCTTCATTTGGAAGACGGCCGTGACTAACTTCATTAACACTTCTCTTTTGAATTCAGACACAACAAAAAAGAGTGATTCTTAATCAAAAGCATGTGAAAATTCGATTCACCACTTAGAAAAAAAAAAAGTTGTGAGTTTATGATATGCTCCTTCACCCCAAATGGATAGAGTCTCATCTTCCCCAAAAGTGCCATCTATAATGTTTTGTCATATGTTGTTATCCGTTTAAAATGCAACTTGCCATTAATATCATAATGAGTTGAATTTGTCCGAGGGCACTTTGGGGTGATGCAATTTCAGTGGTGTTTCACCCCAAACATGATATGAGAACTAAATTGGAGTTTTAGTGATTTTTTTTTAATCTCAACATGTTGGATTATGACTTCAACTTCAGCCTAAATGCAAAAAGCACGACCAATTCAAATGAAGTTTTTTTTTTTTGAATGTTAACAAATGGCAAAAACTAGGAGGGCAAAAAATGCTAATTAAATACTTTAAAGTGGGGACTTGTGTCTGCCACAATTTTCCCTATTTTCTTCTTCTTCTTTTTTCCCTTTCCCTATTTAAAATGCCTCTTCTCATTATTTTTCTTTCACCTGCATTTAAGTTCCACAAAGCCTCTATTTAACAAGTGCCCACATTGGCCATCCCAAGATGGGGAAAGATAGTGATTATAGACTGTATTTGTTTGCAAAAATTGTGTATTTGCGTGGCGTACTAGGACCTTGTGCGGTGGGTCCAAATATGTAGTCAAACGAATCCCTATATTTGATGTGAGTATGATCACGCGATTGTTGAGAAGTAGGGATACCCCTTCCCTTGAGGTTGCACTTACCTTTTGTGTCAAATATTTAAAAAAGTGATGAGAATAAAGATATAAGAAAATTAATGAACACAAGTGAAGAGCTTTGAAATGCAAATACATTGAAGGAAAATTTGGATTACACATAAAGTGATTTGCATATATAAAAATACTAGTACAAAAAGTAGGAATCAAAAGTCTAAACTAAAACAAAGCTAGGATGCTTAAAAAGAAGTTGCAAAATGCTTCTGTTGGATGCTTTTTCGAGATTGGGTGTTGCAACACTCCGTATTTTTTTTTGATATAAATATTCATTTTTAAATATGTTAAGGAAGTAACTTGAATTTTTACGTTTTATAAATTGGCTGTGTGCATTTATATTTTGATGGTCATTTATTTAGTTGTAGGTAATTATTTTTTTATTATCATTAATTACTGTATGAAGTTTTGTAAAGTCAAGTGGTGGGGTTAGAGTAGTCAAATTTTAAATTGTCAAGTTATTGAAGAGTGATGTGTTAATTTTTTTAGCAGTATTTATAGGCCCGTAAATGTGTTAAATAATGTAATTAACATTCAGATTAAGTACCGGGGTCATGGGTACCCATTGGGCTACTCATTTTAGTACTTTGTACTGTATTTTGGGCTCATATGATGTCTTTTTGTGAGCCCATAAGATAAAAAAATGAAATTTTTAATATTTGTGTGTTTATTGTGTTAATAATATGCATGGGTGTGTTTATATTTTTCTACCTATATATATCTAGGTGCCCTAGGGTTAGAAGAGTTAAAAAAAAAACAAAAAAATAAAAAAATAAAAAAATAAGGAACAAAGAAAAAATTAAATAGAGAACAGCCGTGAGAGAGAGAGAGAGAGAGAGAGAGAGAGAGAGAGAGAGAGAGAGAGAGGGGGGAAGAAGAAGAATAAGAAGAAGAAGAAGAGAAGGGTTTTAGATCCGTTGTCGCGTGTGAAATCGCGGAGCGTGTTGTTCGTCGTTAGAATCGTACTCACATTTATTCAATGATTCAATTAAGATGAGTTAAATATGTATATCCGGGTATATATATACACGTATGTATAAATATATACGTGAGTAATTAAATTATTGCATGTTTAATTAAATTGTTGAGGTTAAACTTTTGTATTGGATGCACGTCGTTATTGTCGAATTAGTATAGATAATTCTTTCCCCTTTCGCATGACTTTGTGTATTCATAAAAGTTAGGTGGATAGTTAGATGTATAAACACTTGTGTGAAATACTCATGATAATTAGAAAGTTTTATGAAATTCGTTTTTTTTTTTTTTTTTTTTTTTGTAATTCTAACAGTTTCTGAAACTTTAGAAAAATATTAGAAAATCGTGGCATAGAATTTTAAAACGTGATTCTACACACTTTTCGTGTTTTAAGTTTTTCCTGATTCTATACCGTTTGGGCAGAAATTTAAGATTTCAGTAGCAGTTTTTAGTATGATTAAACGTGCAAAATTTGGAGAATATGATTTCTTTGTGTTTTCTATTCGTTAATATGACTTGACGAAAAATTACTTGGAGATACATGAATTCTCATATATAATGTTGAGCTATGAAAAATAGGTGATAGTCATTGAGTTTGAGTCAGATGAAATTTTGTGATTCCGAGAATGCAGAAATGGTTTCAAGTTCCTTAGTGTTCACCGCTCCCCGTTGTATTTTTTTTTTTTTTTTGGTAGCTCGACTTGTTGAGTATACCTTTTATGCCAATGACTTCGTGATCAAGCTGGCCTAAGCCTTATGCTCGGCTTAATTTATAGACGTCTAAGCACATTGACCGGCCTTCTGTTGTGTATACATTTGGTTGATACCCCAACCAAACTGGCATCAGGGTGGATGTTGGTAGTATGTCCAAGCACACATGGGATATATGTGTGGGTTGTACCATAGAGGGTGGTCAAGTGGTAAAGCTAGGAACACAAAAATAAATTTAAGGCTAATAAATAATGAACATGAATTATTTCATAAGACTGATAAGCGTGGAATAATGAACGCGGAGTTTGAGTTAGAATGTGAACGGTTTGTATACGGAATTGTTTGCTTGATTTGTGATCATTCAAGTTGCAGGATGGTGGGTCCACTAACGTTTTACAGATTTGGCTCACCATAGGTACATTGGTAAGTATAAAATTCGTAGTAGCTTTGGAATTTTGGGCAAGAAACTACTTGCCACCACAAAATGAAAACTGCTCTATTGTCCAGATATGTGTGTGGAACTACCTGTCTTGGCCCAAGAGTGTTGTAGTGGTTTGTAGTTTATGGGTTGAAGTTGGATCCCTAAAACTTGTTGTTTTGTTTAACTCATACCAGTATTTTATATACTGACCCGGGTGCGTAATGCATTTGGGGGGTTTCTATATGAAACGTAGTCGAATGTATGTGCAGGTTTAGTAATGGGGGGATATTTTCTGTGGAGCTTCTGTCTCTGTGAAGAGATTGCTGATGTGCTATTTCTTGTCAGAGTTGTATTTATTTTCTTATTGTACTTGATTTTTATTTCTGGTAATGTGAGTCATATTTATGATGTTGTAGTATGAATTATATTATTGAGATTGGGAAGGGTGTAGTGGCTCTTGACCAATAGATGTATAGATTTTATTTTCTCTCCGCTGAACTCTGTGAAGAGGTTTTTATTTAATGAAAATGACATTTCTTTTGTAAATCGAAATAATATAATATTTGTAGGGGAACCTTATTATTATTATTATTATTATTTTAATGAAATGCATGTTTGGAACTATAGGTTTATTATTCAATAAGTTTTTATTTAAAAACAAGATCACGCATCCTTATTTAATGAGTGTTAAATATTATTTTCAATATATTATCTGTTAGCCGGTGTGAGGGTGTTACTCTCGGGATTTTAGAAATTGAATACTAGTCTAGATACATGCTCTGGATTAAATATTTGGTTGTCCAAAATCGGGGGTGTAACAGGTGCATGGTCGGATCCAAGAGTTTAGCTCGGGGGGCAAAAATTTATGCGGGGGTTCGGGGCAGCGCCCCTGACTCGAATTTTTTTAACTTCGAAAGGGATATATTAGAAATTTAAGGGAGAAAAATGAAAAAATAATGGAATAATTAAAATAAAAGAATTATTTTAAAAAGTTGATGGTGCAATATTTAAGGGGTAAAATTGAATAAAAATATGTAGTAATATATAAAGTAAAAGAATGATTTTTTAAAAGTTGAGGGGGGGGGGGGGGGGGGGGGGGGGGGGGGGGGGGGGGGCAAAATGAACAAAATATAAAATATATAAGGTAAAATAATTATTTTTAAAAGTTGGAGGGCAATTAAGAGGCAAAAAATAAATAAAGTGTGAAATATATAAGGTAAAAGGATTATTTCGAAAAGTTGAGGGGGGCAATTAAGGGTAAAAAAGAATAAAGTATTAAATATGTAGGGTAAAAAAATAATTTTAAAAAATTGAGGGAGGGCAAGTGCTCCTCTGGAGCCTTCCTCCATCTGCCCCTGAACAGGTATGTGTTGGAGAGGAGAGAGTGTTGTGTTTCCCATTTTTAATCGGTCTAGTTATTTGGAGGCAAATATTATCTTAGCCAGACCAAATTTGTTTTTATCAAAATACGACGAAAACATTTCCATCACCTACTAATTTTCAACAACTTGATCAAATATTCAAAATAATTATTGAACCAAATGATCATTCAATATATGATTTTTTTTTGGGTACATTTTGTAGGTGTAAACAAGCCAACTTTTGATAGCCTGACACTGACTCAATGCAATTGAATCCCCAACGTGCATTGAATTTTGATATCTTCAAGCTAAAATATGTCAAATAAAGTCAAAAAATTGCTTATGGCCAATAAACTAACGGCACTTTTTTTTTTTTTTTTGGCTAGGAAACTAACGGCACTTGAAAGTAGACTTTGGTTCCCACCCTTTAGATTGCAAATGTACCCCCACAAGTGCACCTTATTCCAATCAAAACACAACCATGTGATATTAGAGTAATGTCCACTTTCTCAGTTCTAACTACTTATTTTATATGTTAGAATGCCCACAAGGGACAAAGAAAATAATGGAAATGTGGAATCAAATCCTATCTCATTAAATGCCAATCTTGCTTTGGTAATCTCTCTATTATAGCTATAAATGTTTATATATATTCTTTAATGTTCATAGCTAAATTCAATGATACTGTAATTTACTGTATTATATCTCCTCTAATGAAGTTCCAATTTTAAATAAAATTAGACTTGTTATACAAGGTCCGAATTTTATTTTTTATGCTGGTATATTTTTTAAGGTCAACCTTTTCCAAAAACAATTTTTTATTTTTTTGGTTTTAAGTAACAATTTATTCTTCTTCCTCTCCTCTATCTCCACACTCAATCGAGCATGTTTGATGTAATGCTAAAAGTGTCTGCAATGCTTCCATAGAGATGGGTGTTCACAAATTTTTACCTAGAAACCCAAATGTTATACAAAAATAAAGCAGGCACTAAGTTCGAGATTAAGAAAACGAGGTTTATAAATAGACATTTAATCTAAAAGTTCAAAATAATTCTTGTCATCGGAAACAATAGTATGTACTAGTTCCAAGAGTAAAATAAAATAAGAAAAAACATAGCAAACTTAAAGATTATCCCCATCAACTAAATTATTTGACAGATAAAACTAAAAGGCCCCCCCCCCCAAAAAAAAGAAAAAGTAAAAAAGACACCAACTTAATTTTCTTCCATACCCACTAGTTCTCTATATGTATAATTATAAACCATGATAATCATTGATGATCAAACAGCTTTGTAACCTTGGCCTCCCTTTCCCATTTCAAGGTTTCCATTTGCGGGATAATCAACATCACTCATGAACCTAGACCAGAACCAGTGCTGCTTCCAAACAATGACCATCTCTTCAATCGGAATACCCTTTGTCTCCGGCAAGAAAATGTAAACGAAAATGGTCATGATCACCACCCAGAAAGCGAAAAACAGGAACAACCCGAATTTCAAATGGCAGAGCATAATCAAGAAGATCTGAGCGACAGCGAATGTGAAGATCATGTTCACCGAGACGTTGATACTCTGAGCAGCTGATCGGATTTCGAGTGGGAAAATTTCACTGGGCACCAACCACCCTAGAGGTCCCCATGACCATGCGAATCCAGCGACGTAGATGCAAATGAATAGCACCACAACAATCGCGTACCACTTGGGCAAATTACCAGGAGTGCCATCAACTCCAAATTTCACACCAATGCAAATAGCAACCACAACCTGTCATAAATAAATATGAATTGTAAGTGTAAATATATGCGTTACATCTACTTGACAAAAAAATAACTAGGAAAACTATAGAAAAATATGTTTCCCTTCATTTCGTGTTCCATTTATTGTCGAGCCCGCAAAACATATTTAATATATTGTGCTTAATTACTAAGAAAAGCAGTGCGGAAAAAAGGATTGAATTAAAATTACGATTCTTTTTCATTTGTTAAGTTACCAATAACTCAAACTCAAGCGTTTAAAGTAACTGATAACTTAACACGGTATCAAAGGGCGGGATTGAGCTCCACAAAAAGGAACATAATGCTCGATAAACTATTAATTTATTACCATATATTAAGGGTGAAGGAAAATACTAGTGCAATTATTTTTTTTTGTCCTCTCTTTTTTCTTTTCCCTCTATACCACGCAAAGCAAAAAAAGCATAAAAGTATAACTAAAGCAAAAAAAAAAAAAAAACAATTCAAGAAGGTTTGGTGTAATCAATCAAAAGTTGTTACCTGGCAGATGAACATTTGAATACCACCCTGAAGGAACAAAAACCTCCTTCCCCACTTATCAACACCATAGATTGAAACCAAGGTTGCACCCACATTCACAGCACCAGTGATCACAGCAGACATTAGCGCAGCGTCGCTTCCAAACCCTATGGTTCTGAACAAAACCGGGGCGTAGAACATTATAACATTAATCCCAGTAAGTTGTTGAAAAAATGGAATCAAAATGGCCATTGTAAGCTGAGGTCTATATTTCCTCTGCAACAGGTTCCTCCAAGGATGTTCCACTTGCTTAGATGCTTCACTGGCGGCCACTAAATCATTGAACTCCTCGTCGATGTCTTCGATACCGCGGATTCTCTTGAGATTCGATCTGGCCTCCTCGGTTTTCCCTCGTTCGATCATCGAGTTGGGTGTCTCAGTGAGGACTAGCGATCCAATGGTGATTATGAGAGCGGGGACCACCGCACCGCCCAAGCTCAAACGCCATCCCCAACCTCCCTTGATCTTGGCAAAGCCGTAGTTTAATACATTGGCCACAAGTATACCAACTGTGATTGATAATTGGAAGCCTATGTTTAGTGCTCCTCGGTATTTGTAAGGGGCCATTTCGGAGAGGTAGAGTGGCACCGACTGTAAATTACAATTCAAAGATCATATATTAACAACCTGTTTGGACGCTCTTGAATAAAATAATGGTATTCTTAGTGCTCAAAAGAATTTTAATTTAGAAGATCACATTCTGAATTGGATTCATATAAGTTTAAAATACTGCTCAATTTCAATTTAGTGTATAAAGTCAAATTTTTAAATGTCAATATGGTGAGGGTCTCATGTTTTTCTGAGAAAATATAAAATGACTGTCTAAAAAGAAAAATAGGTTTTTTTTTTTTTTTAGAGCCGAAGAAATATAGCTAATACTACCGTTTTTCAAAAATAATATACTTAATCCATTATTGACAACTAAACATGTTAAAATATTTTAGTTAACACATCACGAATTTTAGTAATACAAGAACAAAAATGCTACACACACAACATATTCCACAACTGCACATCCTGGCCATTGATTTCGGTGAGTCTCGTGCGGGACTCATGTGAGACCCTCATGGAGCCCATCAAAATTAATGGCCAAGATATGCAGTTGTGGAATAGGTTGGTAAATAGGTTGTGTGTGTAGCATTACTCATACAAGAAACAAATTATTCGATTAGGAAATGAAATAAAATGTCCATTTTCGGGGACCACAATGTTCTTGTTTCTAAGAATAGACAATAACAGCTTAAATCAACGAAAACAAAGTTTTTCATATACAGAATATTATATCAATGTTTAATCATATAATTTAACAGTGGGTTGCTTTCAACTTAATTTTCAGCTTTTTGTTTGTTCGTCAACGCCGGTGCACCCACGAGTAAACGATGAGAGAAAAGTGCCCACAAAGATGTCATGTGCAGAGAAAAACAAGGCATATTTGACTTTTCGTGTATTTATGTGTATTTTTTTTTTAGATTTTTAGATTTAGATTCGTATCATTACAAAGTTGCTTAGTTTTGTGACTTTTGTCTTATCAACTAATCATGGATATAATTGGAATTATTAAAAATTTTTTTTTTTTTTTTTAAATTCAACAGTGACAGATTCAAATACAATCTCAATCATATCACTGATCAGTAGACAAAATACAGAATATGTAATTTGAATTAGGGGCCATTTGTGACTTTGAGATGGGGAAACTATATCCACTTGGCTAATATTTAGTATAAGAGTAATGATAGGGATTACAATTTATTTACAACCATCTCTATTTTCATCCAAGTGCTATTGAGGGCCATTGAAATTTAACGCGATCCCACAATGTAACCTAGGAGAGATAAAAATTATTGTAAATGAATTGTAAGAAAGAGTTATACCCCTATCAACGTTATTTGTATAATCAAACTTCTATCAGTCTAACAAAGTTACATTTAACACCCTTGCTTAAGAGTCATTTTCACTCTACTCCATTTAGTTCAAAAAAAAAAAAAAATATGGCACTTAACCCACAGCACTTGTGGCTGAAATAAAACTGTTATGTTTTTAAACAAAATTAACAAATTAAATATATTTTATTACCGGGGACTCATTTTCACTTTATCCCAGTCTACACTTAACTCCTATGTCAAAAACTAAACAATGGACACATTTTACCATTTCAAATCAAAAGTAAAGACATAGGTAAGCGTGAACCTAACACATAGGTAAAATATATTAAACCCCCAAAACTATTATGATCCAAACAGGCAGAAGATTCAATTGTTTTAACTACTAATCTGAAGAAACCCAGAAAGCAAATAAAAACACAGAAAAGACTGAAAAATCTGCAAAAAAGCAGAGTTCAATCAAAGCCTCAACTTTCTGGGAAAAATACCAATTTGTCATCCGTTGAGCACCACTTCTCCGATCTGTTTACTAAACTATGAATCAAGTCTGAATAAATCTCATTTCTGCCCAATTCGAAGTGCTTCTCTTTCTTCTGATATAAATTTTTTACTTCGAAAAGTAACAAAAGTACTCCGCAACCAAATTTGTTAAAAATAAAAATAATTATAAAAAAAAAAAAAAAAAACCCCACCCAAAAATGAAAGGAATAAAATCTATAAAAGACATCTAAACAGACAAAAGCGGGCAAAAATTTTGGAATAACCATACAAAAACCCAATAAATAAGCTTCGGTTTGTTTTCAGAAAAAACCATTTTTGTTCTCTACGAACAAATTGTCCACACACACCAAAACAAAACAGACATTAATAAAACATTCGAATCTCTTTCACCCAAAGCCTTCCAGAAACAGAAAAATCCTTTAAAAAAAAAAACAGAAATTCTAGAGAGAGAAAAAACAAGTTACCTGATTTGCGAATCCGATACCGAAACCAAGCAAGATCCGACCGAGAATGAGCATCCAGACCGCCTGAGCAAACCCGTTGATTAAGGCCCCAGCGAAGAACATAACACCCCCCAACAGCATCGAAAGCTTTCGTCCCAATTTCCTCGTAACGTACGACGCCACTAGAGACGAACAGAGTGCTGCCAAATATAGCGACGACGTGAACATCGTCAATGTCCAACTGTCGAATATACAGTACTGATTCGTCGAAGTGTCGGCCTTTTGCTTCCGGAACACAGACGGAAAAAACTCCTTCAGAAATGAATCCATAGATGTCACTCCACCTATTCAAATCCACAAATTATTATTAAAAAAAAAAAAAAAAACCCAATTGTTCCAAAATCGAAATTATACAAAATTAACAATACCCAGAATTTTAAAAGATCAATTTTTTTTTTTTGTTGCATAAATAGAAAGATGTATGTAGATGTGACCAAAAAAAAAAAGGTATGATGTATGTAGACATATAGATATATACCTGAAATTCCGATATCGTAACCGAAAATCAAACCACCCATAGCTGCAACAATGCATGTCATAGTGACGTATAGGGTCAGGTTGCCCGGATATTCCTTCCCGTTTCCCTGACCGGGAACGAAACCACCGCCGGCCATTGATGCTCTTTTCTTCTTTACTTTTCTTTTTTTTTTTTTTACAGGTTAGAGAGAGAAAGAGAGTAGCGTGTACAGACTAGGAGTCTAGAGAGAGAAGAAGAGGAGCAGGGCTGCAGGACGAGACTTATAACAGAGTAGTGGTAGAGGACTGTATGGGTATAGCAGGAATGAGTTTATATAGAGGAGTTATGTATGGATAACTCTTAATATACATACATTACAATGTGTCTATCTCTCTTCCGGTATAGAGTCTATCAAAAGAAAGACTTAATACATTGCACAATATAAAGTACAATAGGACTTTAAATGACTTGTATCATGTATTGTTTAAAATTTTCATATTTTTCTATGCACAACTTACACAACACAGAGTACAAGCATTTAAAACCTTATTGTGCTTTGTGTTGTGTAATATATTGTGTCTGTAACATTATATGTGCTCAAAAATTATCCGTTATATATATATATATATATGTACCGTTGGAAATATAAGGAATACTCTTAGCTGTCAACAGATTATATACTGTATATGAATATCTATATTTTATTTGTATTTCCAAGTTGAATACTTAAGAGTTGAGACTATATTAATAGTAAATTGTAATGGGTTTTTGGCATTTGCCATATTGGTTTTGGATAATTGTAGATAAGATTTAAATGCAGAACATTTAACTCTTGGTTTTTCATACTAACCAATTGACTTCTAAACATGTGAACCCAATAAAACACACTCATAAAATGGAAAGCTATTGCTGGCGGTCAATATAGGAAGCTCCCACATATGGAACAGAACATGCTACCTCAGCAATGAGTCACACATTTAATCGAGTGTAATGCATAGTGTATAACTCATTTTTATCATAGAAATTTATGATTTGGCCTCTAGATATGAATTAAATATAGATTTAATATGAATTTGGTCCATCTAATTTTGTAGGAATAGAAATCATTCCTTTATATCACCAAATCTTAAAATTTAATCATTTTTTCAAATTTTGTAGTTAATTTCTGAACATATACACCATTGATATATATTTTAAGTTAATTTTTAATAAACATATATTTTTATATTTAGATAAGATAATTCCAAGCTAAATTTAGAAATTATGGATTTGTGTAGTTATAGTTGCTAATTTGTGGTCTCCTAATTTAATTAAAATTCTTTAAAATGAAATAATCGTGTACATGTCAATTGTTTACATTTTTTTTTATTTGTTATCCATTACTATCTGATTAGCATGATATGCTTTGCTAAAACTATGCCTATTTTTTTTTCAATAAAAAAAAAACGGGAGAAATTTCTCACTTTGTCAATTGTATATTATGAAATTTCTCAGTCAAACAGTAAAAAATTTCTCACTTTGACAGATTTTAACAATCATAAAGCAAAGTGTGAGAAGAGTTGAGAATTGTTGGGAAATTCATGCTCACTTTGACAGATTTTAACAATCATCAAATCATTGGATTTTTTTACATATCATATCGATTTGTTGAGTTCTTAGTAAAGATGAGAATTTCTCTTCTTTTTTTTTAATGTGAAAATTATTATGATAAAGTGAGAAATTCTCACTTACAGATAATGAGAAATTCATATACAGAATGTGATAAATTATCATTAAAGATCAAAAAAACGAGATGTTCATGTAACAGAAACAGAGAAATTCATATATATACCAAAAATTTCACACTTATTCACAAAAATACTAAAAAGTGATAAATTCATATAACAAAATGTGAGCAATTCATACATTGGCACGCCCCCGCGTAGCATAATTCAGGAAAACATTTAATTTTCTTTATGGACTTGTAGGTCGTGACAAATGAGTATAACCAATTGTCCCTGCAACAAATAACTTAAACAACATGTCTAAAGAAAAAGGTAACTAATAAAACATAAGCTCCGAAATTTAAAACTTACTAAATTATTACATCAGTCCAAGTCTTAGGCACAAACCGTCCTTATTCAAATATCTAATAAAGTATTTATTACAACTCCAAAATAAAAGGACATAAAGAATATGATTTAGTCCTCTTGGAAAGTCTCTTAACTCTAACTAGCATAGTCAAAAAACTCTGGCTGCTCCTGACTTGGAAAATTTGGACATAGAGTCTAGGACACAAACAACGCCATTAGTTTATGCAAGCTGGTGAATAAAATAAACATATGCTCGCAATGTATATATATAAGCATATATCACGACATTACTATTTAAATTTGAAGCAATAAATCAAGGTGATAACTTCAACTATTATATTAACACGAAAAGACAATCAGCAAATCAATATGAGACCGTGCATGAACAATGTAATATCTCATCTTACTGACTCTTTTCTCTCGACAACACACAAGGTCACATCGTCCAAAACTCCCTCGTTTCTAGTACCTTGACAATACTCGAGCAGCCACAATATAGTACAACGGGTACCAGGGAATGTCCAATCAGCCTTGATCCACGGCATCACACTATAGTACCACCACGGCATACTAGAGATTACCTCGATCAGTATCTAGAACTCGGGTACCAAGGAGTGTCCATGGAGGCGTCACACACTATAACACTACCACGGGTGCCAGGGAGTATCCAATTTGCCACCGCCATATTAAAAAGGTACCCTAAAATCACATTTTCACGATATCCATTGCCTCAACCCATGGCATCACACTATAGTACTACCACGGCATACCAGAGATTACCTCGATCAGTATCCGGAACTCGGGTATTATGGAGTGTCCATGGAGGCAACCCATACTAATACACAATCCCTTTTACTTTTTTCACACTTTTCTCACATACTATGCATATCGACTCCACCTCGACCCTATCATGCATGTCAATGTCCATGAAATTGTAACCCTAAACAAACGTACGAGAAAATCAAGTCTTTTAATTTTTCTTTATTAACAAGGTACAATGTACTTAGAATCATTGAGTTAGCACCCACGATCTAAATTATCAAGTCATATATGAAACAACAGGTAAATTCATCAAAAACTACTTTAATACGCTTTTACAGCTATTAGTACACAAGCAGGTCCACTTTGAAGCAATGCCCTTAAAAATGAGTTATAATTTTTGTGGATGAATTACATATCAAATTAAAGGTCTTTGATTCTAGTTTCCAACGCTTCGAACGGTGTGCGTTTTCGAGTTTTCTAGAGGAAGTTATGACAATTTTTAGTAAAAGTCGTCAGTACTTGAAACTTGCCAATCGATTGGTAATCATGCCAATCGATTGGTAATCATGCCAATCGATTGGTATTGGTATCAGTAGTTTCTCCCCTGTTATGAATTTAAAGCCTATTTTTGACCCATTTTGAAATCTGAATGCAACCATGACTTGTAATATATGGTTCTCTCCGTTTTTCCGCAAGGATTATGAATATGTGATCGGATTTAACCAATTTTAATGGTAGCTCTCAGATTTTACGAAAAAAACTGAGAGGTGACGAAACTTTAAATTAACAATACGATATGGATGAATTACTTCGTAGGATTCGAACCACAGCTTATTGGGACTAAGATCTTTCATTCCCAACTTACAGAAATAATTTTGGTTTAGTTTCATAAAAACCCATTTTCAAGCTCATCAATGGTGTATGTATATATACACATATATACACCTCTATCTATACAAAAATATACATATATATCATTGGGAGTGAGTTTATAAATACTTACAGAGGTGAATGGACAGAAAATTAAGGCACCGAGAAAACCGTCGAGAGATCCGTCGTTTAATTCCTACTCCTCTCTTCTTCTTGATTATATATCTATGTATATATATATAACTATGTGTATGTGTGTGTCTATATGCAATTTGTTTGTGTGTGTGTGATTAGAGAGAGCAAGAGAGAAATAGAGAGAGATTGAGAGTTTCAGAGAGTGAGAGATGAGAGACTGTGAGAAATTTGAGAATTAATACACATACATATACAATATATGTTTTGGGCTCCAAGAAATGGAAGGATTTCGCCTGGTATGGTTGAGCTCACGTGCTCCCACACCCAAAACGCAATATAGTCGCAGCTTAAAAATAATAACTGGTATTATATGGTTGAAAAAAAAATACAGAAAACCATATTAGTGTAGGAAATAAAGTACGGTTTATACAAAAATATAGATATTGTTTTCAAAACTATTGAAAGTATTTTTGATATTCATGGAAATTATGCTTTGACCCCAAATAAATATTTATAAATAGAAATTAAAAAGAAATATTCATGGAAATGAAATGTAATATTTATTTATTAATGAAAAAGAAATTACAGGGTGTTACACTCTACCCACCTTAACAGAGATTTTCGCCCCGAAATCTGAGCTAACTAATCCTGAAACAACTCGGGGTATCTATTCCTCATATCTGACTCTAACTCCCACGACGCTTCTTCTTCATCATGGAGCCTCCACTAGACCTTAACCAAAGGAACATCCCTTCTCCTCAACCTTTTGATACTCTGGTCAAGAATCCTGACGGGTCTATCCTTGTAGACAACATTCTGACTCTTCTCAATATCATCAAATTTAACCATATGCGAAGGATCCCGTATGCATTTCCTTAACATACTGACATGGAATACATTATGAACACCAGACATCTTTGGTGGCAACGCTAGTCGATAAGCCATTTTCCCAACACGTTCAAGTATCTCAAATGGCCCGATGAAACGAGGTGCTAACTTTCCTCTTTTCTGACCAAAACGTACTACACCCCGAACTGGTGAAACTTTAAGGAGTACGTGATCTCCGATACCAAACTCTAATTCCTTTCGTCGCCGATCCGCATAACTCTTATGCCTATACTGTGCAGCTTTCATTCTTTCCTTGACCAGTGAAATCTTCTCATTTGTTTCTCTCACAAAATATGGTCTCAATAGTTCAGTGTATCCCACTTCTGCCCAACACAAAGGAGATCGACATGGCCGTCCGTACAAGGCTTCAAACGGCGCCATCCCAATACTCGAGTGATAACTGTTGTTATACGCAAATTCGACCAACGACAAATGCGTCTCCCAAGACTCCTCAAAGTCGATTGCACAGGCCCTGAGCATATCTTCCATAATCTGATTAACACGCTCGGTTTGCCCATCGGTTTGAGGGTGGAAAGCAGTATTCATCTTGAGCGAATTTCCCATAGCCTTCTGCAGACTTTCCCAAAACCCCGAAGTAAAGCGTGCATCGCGGTCCGATACAATAGACACAAGTGCACCGTGCAGTCGTACCACTTGCTGGATATACATTCGACTCATCCTTTCTACTGGGTAAGTCATACTATACGCGATGAAATGTGCATACTTCGTCAAACGATCAACAATTACCCAAATCGCGTCATGGTTCTGTTGTGACCGGGGTAGTCCAACTACAAAATCCATAGTTATGTGTTCCCACTTCCATCCTGGAACAGGTAAGGGTTACAACAATCCCGAGGGTCTTTGATGTTCTGCTTTCACTTTTTGACAAGTCAAACATTTAGATACGAACTCGACCACTTCTTGCTTCATTCCTTCCTACCAGAAGTTTCTCTTCAAATCTTATACATCTTTGTTCCTCCTGGGTGTACTGTCAGTCTCGATTTATGTGCTTCTTCGAGAATATCTTTTCTCAAGTCCCCTGAATCTGGCATACACAATCTATCTCGACATCAGTATCCTCCATCGATCCCTACCTTCGATTCCGTAGGGTCCTTTTCTAACATTTTGACGAACCATACTTGAAATTTCTCATCTCTCTTTTTGTAATAACCTGCATTTTCATTTAAAATTTAATCTGACATCTTTCATAATTTTGGCATTGTCATATTTAATTCAATTGGTGTGGTATGCTGATATTTTAATTTCTTGTTTAATTCACATTTAGAATTTCTTTTGGGGTCAAACTACAATTTTGTAAAAAAAAAAAATTTGTAAAACCTGTGTTAAATTTCAAATCTGTATTTCAAAACGGTGAAAATATTTTCTGTTAACTCAAACTGTATTTTTATTAAACCAGAAAATCAATCTTTACACTAAAATGAATTTTTTGTATTTTTGTGGTGACCACCGCGCCCCGAAAATACCAGTTTATGTTCAAAACTGTCCGCGCGATGTGAGGTTCCACAGATTTTGGAAGTGATCGATTTGGACATTTGCTTTATTCCATTAATGGCAAGTAATCATTTGACTAAGTCTTGTTTGGGAATGCTTTGTGTGTGTGTGTGTATTCTTGTGACCAAAAGTTGCATTTCCCAAACACCATTAGCTTGAACCCCTACTAGCCTAGCTTGGCTCTTCAATAATCTGAGAGTGTATATGCATGTATATACGTATAAATAATGCTGAATCATTTGGGTAATTTCAGAATTTAAAACCAAAATTTCTTTTGTTGAGTGAACTTGGTAGTTCTTGGGCTCCAAGTAGCCTAAGCTTGGCTTCCCTATACATACAACACTCACACACTTACAATCTGAAATTTACATTCACAACTAAAATATAGAGACATAGAGAGAGTTCAGAGAGATAGAGAATTGCAGATCTTTTTTTTAGAAAGAAGAAGCTCTTGATCCTCCATAGTCAAGCTTGGGTTAATTCTTATTAAGCTTATCTTTCTCAACAATCACTCATCTCTTAATCACAGTGAGTATTCCAAACTCACTCCAAATGTAAACTTATGCTTGTTTACTGTGTTAATTTTGTGTTCTTGTTTAACTCCATGAAAATTTCACGTTGAAGTTCATAACTTGAAAAAAAATGGAGATTTTCCAAACTCAATCAAAATAAGTTTTTAGAGATGATTTAGGGAGATTGGGGTCCCTAGATGCTACTGTTAAAGTTTTGGAGCCCAATTTGTTCACATAAGAAAGTATATAAGAAAATAAGTTTTGACATATTTTAGTTTTTCATAAAATTGGAGAGCTATAGTTTCAATTATGTTAAATTGATTGCATACTTGGAATCCTTGTTGAAAAACAAAGAAATCCATATATAATAGGACATATATGCTAATAGAATTGAAAATGGGTCATTTTGACCCCTTAAAACTGAAACAGAGGAAGTCTGGGGAAGAAGACGAAGCCTCAGTGAAAGGTCGCGCCACGATCGCGCGCGCGAGGATCGCGCGAGCGGCCCGCGCGAGCGACCCTCGCTCGAGCGGCTCGCGCGCGCGATTCCCCTGTACCTTGGCCGTTGGAAGAGTTTTTGTAAAGGAAAAATGAAAATCGGCCAAATCGCGCGAGCGGACCGCGCGAGCGAATTATCGCGCGAGCGATCCGCGCGCGCGAGGTTGGCTTCCCCAGGCAGATGGAAAAGTTTATAAAAGAAAAAGGAAATCGGCCAGATCGCGCGAGCGGCCCGCGCGAGCGACCTTTCGCGCGAGCGGCCCGCGCGCGCGATTTCTGGCAGTTTGTGGTTTTTGTTGTTTTGTGCTAAGAGACTGTTTGGATGAAATTCATATACTGTTAAGGTTCTGTTTGGGTAGTTTATTTAAAACAGAACCCCAATTATTCATGTTTGAACGAGTTGGACGTTGTGTTTTGACTTATCAATTCCCGTACTTGCATTGTGCCTTTAATTCAGTAAAGTGCTTTATGTTTTAGAGTTTCATGACATTCATGTGGGTCAGTGGTACATGCATGTGGGTGACAGTCAGTGTGGAAAGAGTAATGGTTAGTGTGGAAAAGAGTATGAGTTGTGGTTGTGGTTGTGGTTGTGATTGTGGTTGTGGTTGTGATTGTGATTGTGATTGAGATTGCGGTGGTGATTGTAGTTGAAAAAGAGGCGTGGGTATCTTTGAAATGCGACGGTGGCAAATATGGACACTCCCTGACGCCCATGGAAGCGTTAAAGTGTGTGACGCCGAACTCGGACACTCACTGGCACCCATGGAAGTGCTAAAGTGTGGCCAACAGTCACTCCCTGATAACTCAAGTCTGGATACTGCGAGAGGGGTTGCCCCGGTATTTGCATGGCGGTTAGGGTATTCATAGTGTGAGGCAATGGACACTCCCTGGTACCCCGGACCAAAGTGTGAGGCAAACTGGACACTCCCTGGCGCCCCGTTGCTAAAGTGTGGCTACCTTAGTGTTTCAAAGATACAGGAGTAAGATAGAGGGTTGTTGTGGGGTCTGTCGAGAGAAAAGAGTCGGTAAGATGAGTGGGGTGCATTATTTCATACACGAGCATGTGTTTTAATGAATGAACAACTTTTAATATATTCCTCGTGGTGCTCTAAAATGAATTCTTTTTATGATCAAACTATTGATTTTGTAAATTGAAAATGGAAAAAGGTAAATGGGTATGTTTTACATTCAAAGTCATGTTTTTAATACTCACCAGCTTCTTGAAGCTGACGGCGTCGATGCGTCCTGGACATTCGTGTTCAGGCTTTTCAGGTTTTAATCAGGAAGAAACTTATGACTACGCTAACTGAGAATGGCGGCTTTTGGAATGAGGAACCTGCTTAATTATTATGCTTTTAAGTTATATGTTTTAGTTATGAACTGCTTGTAATAAGGATGACTGTAATAGACTTAAGATATTGTTTTGATTTAAGGCGGCTTGTGCCTTAGTTGACCCAGTATTGTAATCTGTAATAAGTTAGAAGAATTTTATAAGCTTTGATAGCTCTACTCTGATCATTGTTTATTACTGTTGTTCGACGTTTGGGGACGGAATCGATCCTTCAAACTGTCGCGGCCTACGGGTCCATAAAGGAAATTAAACGCTTTCCTTATTTATGCTACGTCGGGGCGTGACACTTTTGGGCCTCGATAATTTGACTCACAAGTGTTGGATGTACCATAAGGCACCCAAAGTGTTGCCCATCACTACCTTTAGAAATCTGCATGTCAAATTCTATGATTGTCTCTAAAGCCTTCCATTCCCTTACCATCAATGAAGCAATCATTTCTCGAGGTTTCCGACTTAAGGCATCAACGACTACATTAGCCTTACCAGGGTGGTACTCCAATGTAAAGTCGTAGTCCTTAATCAGTTCCATCCATCGACGTTGCCTCATGTTCAGCTCTTTCTGAGTAAACAAATACTTAAGACTCTTGTGGTCTGAGAACAAATCAAACTTTTCCTCATAGAGGTAGTGTCTCCAGATCTTGAGCGCAAACACGACGGCTGCCAGTTCCAAATCATGAATTGGGTAATTCAATTCATTTGACTTCAACTGTCGTGAACTATAGGCGATAACCTTTCCGCCTTGCATAAGAACATATCCCAGCCCTTGATAAGAGGCGTCACTGAAAATAATGAACTTCTTACCATCCTTTGGTATCATGAGCACTAGCGTTGTTGTCAGTCTCTCTTTCAATTTCTGAAAAGCGCATTCATGCTTATCAGTCCATTCAAACTTCAAATCTTTCTTAGTCAAACCAGTTAACGGGGCTGCTATATTTGAGAATCTTTCCACAAATCTCCGATAATAACCAGCGAGTCCCAAAAAACTTCTGACTTCTGTAGCAAGGGAAAAAAAATAATTTTCAAATATAGATTTTTGCAATATCAACAAAAAAATTACAATTGATGGGAAGAAGGAAAAAAAAGGGAAAACAAAAAATAAATAATAATAATTTGTGATTGAATGATATATAATAAAGTGATCAATTTCTTATTCTTGTTCTGACAATTATTTTATTTTCACGGAGGTTTTGGTGAGAAATTTCTCACCCTTTTTTTTTTTTGGTTCATTTTCAAAAAAATACAAAAAAATTTCTCACCTTTTTTTGTAAGAAGTTTTACAAATACAGATTTTTGGAATACCAACAAAAAAAATAACAATTGATGGGAAGAAGGAAAAGAAGTGAAAAAAAAAGTTTGGAAAGTATTCGTTGGAGTATGTCACAGTGGCGTGTGCTTCGTTGGAGCATGTCTCCAATCTAGAAATGTGTAAAAATTTCCCCGATCTGCGATGGAGGTCGTCGATCGTACGAAGACTGTCATCGTTGGTGGGGAAACAACAATCGATAGTGTGATGGCGGCGCTTGGTGGAGACGTTGGTGCATGGTTGGTCAGTGGTCCAATGGATCTGTGCGTTGGTAGCATGGCAGTGTTGACGCCGGTGATGGGTGAGAGACGATCTGTAATTGGAGAGAGAGAGAGAGAATAAGAAGTAGTTTGTAAGATTTGGATGACACTTACCACACACACACACACACACACACACACACACACACACACACACACACACATATATATATATATATTAGTATAATATGGGGGTATTTTGGTCCTCTAAATAAGTGAGGGACTAATTCTAAGTTATGTTATACTAGGGACCAATTTCTAAAAAAGATGGCTATAATGGACTATATATTAAGTATCCTTACTTACAATTAGGGGTGTAAGTAAATAACCAAAAAACGAAAAATCGACCGACTAAAAAACCGATTGGTCGGTTTTTTAAATGTATGTTCAAGTCAAAATTGACCAAGAAACCGGCTGAATGCTTCGAAAACCGACTGACCGCCACTATTGGTTGGTTTTTTTTTTCATGAAAAAATCGACCGCTTACACCCCTTTCTTACAGCTCATTTACAACTATCTCTATCTCTCTCCTAAATAGCACTGGGCCCATTGAATTGTAACCGGATCCCATAGTGCCACTTAGGAGAGAGAGAGAGAGAGAGAGAGAGAGAGAAATTATTGTAAGTGAGTTGTACCCCTAGCATTCCTCTTTTAACAAAATCCCTTCTCTCTTTAATTCATATTTATTTGGATTCTTTAATCATTTTATTAAAGTTTTTTTTTGGAATATGAGGACAAATTCCCTCCGTCAAGAAGGTGATGGGCGACAGGATCAAACTCAAGCCAAGCTTTGAATACGATACGTCTAGCTATTTAAGATTCGTCCTTCTAATCCACTCATACTATCTTAATTTGGGAGTTTCCAACCCTTAAATCAAAAGCTATGACCAAATCGACTGACAGAGTTGAAAGCTTTACACCTTTCTTTTTTTTTTTTTTTTTTTTTTTTATTTTATCTTTTTCTTTTTTTTGCTAAGAGAAAGCTCTACACCTAGCTCATGTCTCAAGTTTATGACGGAACTAAAACATATCTGAGATTCTGAGCACGTTTTAGTATGAAATATTTTTTGGTGATAATCTTCTTTGTTTTTTTTTTTTCAAATCTTCTTTGTTACTTATTACGGGTTTATTTATTTATTTTTTAATTTTTTATTACTAGATTCAAGAAAAATCATTCGGAGTATCTCTTAATTTCTATAATGTTAATGGATATCATCATTGAGTTCATGTGGGATGTCGCCTACTGCAGATGAACTATTGTGTTTTTTCGATTGTTCTTCTTGTCTAATTTTTTTAACTAAAGTAATTTTTTTCACCCTTCAAATCAGTATGTATTAATTAACCTCAAGATAAGTTCACTTTCAATTCCAAGTTTTTATATAAAAAGTTGAATTAATTTGTCATGTTAGTTTAAACATATTGACAAATATTGCAATTTTAATTAATTGAATTAAAATTTACAGTTGTTCGGTCTAACATTAATTCAAGTTGTAAATTAAGTGTTTTTTGTTGGTCTTTCTAAAGCAATATTGTGTATTAACCGGGTTTTACTTGGATCCACGGTTATATCCTAACATGTTCTATGTTTGGATTGAGCTCGTGATACTCATCCCTAAAATTTAGGGGCACAACTCTGGCGGGACTCAAAGTGTTTTGGCCTTGCCCAGGTTCGAGCTTGATATAAATTCAAACTTTTCAATTTGAGTCCGATTTGTGATTTAGTATTAAAACCCAAGCTCGAATTGAGCCTGAATTGCATTTTTTTTTTTTTGTGCAAATCGATTTTTAGTATGTAAATAACAATATGTAGAGTATAAATTTTTTTTTTTTTTTTTTGTTTAGATTTGAGAAAAAAACATTCATCTATCAACATAGTACTTGAATAATATCTAATAGTGTATTCTTGTCACTAAAAAAATACTATAATTTAATGTAACAAATAATACTCCTACATAAATAAAATTCGGCATCGGGCTCGGCCTCGGTTCCACGGGTTAACAAAATTCTGCCCAAACCCGAGCTTGCATTTTTTTTTTTTAAAGCCCGTCCATGGTGAGAGACCACGGACCCAAGCTCGGTAATTTTCTGGCCGGGCTGGGGACAGATTGGCCCACTCGAGTTGCACCCGTACGAAAAGTTACAACTCTGGTTTTAAGTAAGCTTCTTGCCTATGGTGAAATTAAAAAATGGACAACATTTTTTAAGCAATTAATTTTGTTAAACAATATTGTTCAAATTTTGCTAGACAACCATTTTCACACCCTTCGTCTTTTTTCAGCAAATAACCATTTTCACAAGTCACAACTTGATTGAACGTGTTTCATAAATTTGTATTATTATTTTTTATCATTAAAATTTTGCATTATTGGTGTAAAAAATTTGTCATAATTTTGCATTATTGTTTGTGGGCCAAATTTCTCATAATTTGGTATAAGGCTCAAATACAAAACATACCCCTCAAATTTGGTCCATGTCTCATTTTAGTCCTTGTAGTTCAGTTTCGTCAATTTAATTCCTGAAGTTTTTAAATAGAAGCAACATAGTCAAAATTTTCCATTCTGTCATAAATTTAACGGAATTCACCAACTGCTAATGGGCAATTACGTTGATAAACGGGTGGAGAGATTGATGGTGTACATTTATGACTATACATAGCTTGTGAGTGAATTCTATAAACTTTTCTCACAAAATTTGACATTTGGATCACATTACTTCGATTAAAACTTCACGTACATGGACTAAAATGAGACAGGGACCATACTTGAAGGGTATGTTTTGTAATTAACCTTTGGTATAATAATATAAATTAGAAACAGGCTCCAGAGCAACGACTTAGTCTAGTTGGTAAAAGACTCTTTCATGCTGTATATGCTTATACCAGGATTTGAATCTCACTCCCTTTCCAGGGCCCTGACACTTACGTCCTCACATGAGACTGCTACACCCAGGGGCGCGAACCTATGATTTTATCTTTGGGGTGCACAAGCTTACACAGAGGATTTTGGGACAGCGCTCTCAGCTTGAATTTTTTTTTTTTTAAGTAGAAATCGTATATTTCTAGTTTCTAGATTTTTGAAATATTGTGTGCCATTTTTCCGTGAGTAAAACATAATTATTCAGTGTCAAACTAATCTCTCCCATTATTTACTTATCTTACTAGTTTAACTTATAAAACAAATAATCATTAATATGTGCATAAGAATAATTGACACCATTTTGAATATTTGAAGCTACTTGAGTAAATGAGATATTTATTTAAGGATAAAAGTGAGATGCTTTGAGTTTAAAATGAGTAAATTTATAAATTTCAAGAAGGACACAAATAAAATTCTGTAAAATATATAATTTATAAATATAATTTTGAAAAATTGAGGATGGTCGGTGCCTTGTACCTATCTCATTAACTACACCAAACAAGATTACAAAATAAGGAAAAAAAAAAAAAAAAGTAGTAAATAGAAATACAAAAACAGGGCTCAAGTGCTCAACAATATCATGCTGACTCGTGAGATATTTTACTACCTTTTATTTTGTGCACATAATTTTAACCTTATCGATGTTTGGATAACGCCGTAATTATGGAGCTTGATTCTACGTCGGTCGCAATTAAAAGTAACTGAAAACGTGACTCTTTTAAGTCTTTTTACAGCGAAGCCCCTCAAAACCACGTGATTTCACGCGCCACTTTACATCCACAATGGGACTGGAAGGTGATTCTGTAATTAAGGATACAAACAAGGGTAATTCTAGCACAGACTAACAAACAGTCGTTTAATGGGTGTTGATTTAGGTGATTACGGACAATTTGAAGGGTATTTCGGTCATTCCGTATTTAAGGTTCAGAAGGACTTTTTGGGGGATTCCAAAAGAGCAGGACTGTCCGTATCCTGAAGTTGCGGATTAATAACGAAGAGTGACAAAAGAGAATCTCAACGGACACCCCCTTAAAAGGAAAAACAAAATTTACATTTTTTCTGATTATTGGGAAGATATGGTATTCATTATCGATAATGTTAGATATAGATATTTTTGTATACATTTTTGTACATGTTATGCTTTAGTTTAAATACATGTACGTTGTATTGTTTGAATTTTTTTTACACTTTTTTGTGCACTACTCAAATAACACAAGGTACATGCATTTAAAACTAAATGTGCAAACATACGTACAAAAGTGTGTGAGTGTAGTAGTGCTCATTCATTATTCAAAACCAATTCAAACTCTTTATCTCTATATTTGTACCTCTCTTTTTAAGAAAAAATCTTTCTATATCAGCAAAATTTCCAAATATTAGTGACATTACAATTATTATCTCCGTTATACTCAATATTTACATATTTTTGCAATTCCACAATTTTGAAAAAATAAAATAAAATAAATCAAACAATTTTCAACCTATAGCCACTTCTCTAAAGGAGTTCAGGGGTTTGAAATCTCAGGCATAAGTAAGTGAGTTATAAGGACTGGACTTGAACAAACCATATCCAAAGTTAGGCATGGGTTCACGTCTTACCACCTACTTGCCTTTTTGATTTACGTGGTGTGTGTCGGTTCGGTCGATTTTTTCAATTTTAATCGTGTTTCAAAAACCGATCGAATGTGTCGTTTTGTCGATGTTCGGTTCGGTTCTGTAATACCCTGTATTTTGGTATTTTAATAAGACCCGGTATTTCATTTCTATACTCGTATAAACTTTCTCTTCCTTTTTGGTAAATTTTGATACCAATCGATTGACATATTCCCAATCGATTGACACTTTTTGATATCAATCGATTGATAAGTTATCCCAATCGATTTACATTCTACCGACTAAAAGTGATGACGTGTCAAACTTTCCAATCGATTGCTATTCATCTCAATCGATTGACATTGTTTCCAATCGATTGACTACAAATATCTGTTGCCAATCGATTGACTGGTGTCTCAATCGATTGACATAAGCTGAGAAATGTTTTCTTCTTTCCTTCAGCTTTAAACGCGTGGCACTCCCTTATGTCTATATATATGTCTCATTTAGTGGCCTTGGGGCTGTTTTTCAGACCTTGAGAGAGGGAGAGACATACTCTTGTGAGATATATACATATATCTATCTATATCTCTATATCTATATACACACCCTCACACACACTCACTCCTTCGGCAGCTGGGAGAAAAAGAAGAAAGAAGACAGAAAGAAGAAGAAAGAAGAAAGGAGGAGACAGAGAGGGAAGACAGAGACAGAGAAGAGGAGAAAGAGAGAGGGGTTGAAGTTTTCAAACTTAAACACACCCAAACGCACCCTAGGTGAGTTCTAACTCACTTGGTCCCTTTATATGAAGTTTATATAAGCTATTATGATGTTTAGAGGGATTACATGCATGTAGTGCACGTTTATATATGCTGTTTTTACAATCTGCTGGAGAAGACGTAGTTCCAATCGATTGACATAAATCTCAATCGATTGACATCAGTTGCATCCCAATCGATTGAATAGGATTTCAATCGATTGACATTGTTCCAATCGATTGACATATTTCTCAATCGATTGACATAACTTTTGTTCCAATCGATTGAACTTTTGTTCCAATCGATTGACATGATCAGTACATGGTTTCCTTTGCCTATTTATTATATAAGAGGTTTGGTTGTTCGATTTCTGATTCGGGTATTCCATTATACGACTATGGGGTAGACAGGAGAAATGTGACACCAAAGATTTATGAATAAAGAATAAAAAGTAATATGAAGTCGTGGGTTGACGTGTTGTTTCTGATATGAGTTCGATATCCGTTTCTTTTAATCCAAGTAGTCAGGCCACATTGGGAATTGTCATGTGTCAATGTTAGAATGGAACGTAAGTAGGTTTGGTAAGTTCCGGGAATGGTACGTGGATGGATGATTGGTCACGATATGCTCTTAAAAGCGGTGAACCGGACCATGGTTCTTAAAAGCGGTGAGCTGGACCAAGAAGTCTTAAGATAGACTGGATGATCTGAGATATGCTCTTAAAAGCGGTGAACCGGACCATGGTTCTTAAAAGCGGTGAGCTGGGATCACTAGTAGATGACGTTAAGTCGTGGCAATAGATTGATATGCCTTGTTCGAAACGTTATATCCCTGAAATGCGGTGAACAGGACCATTGTTCTTAAAAGCTGGGGACAGACTGACGTGAAGTCCATGACATGCGGTGAACAGGACCATTGTTCTTAAAAGCGATGGACAGAATAAGGGTGTATCCCTAGAGTTAAACGATTGAGTCTGTTCATGAGATCAGAATATGTTGAGTTCGGTATTTGAGTAACAAGACGATAAGGGTCGGTTTGCGAGAATGAATAGAAGAACAAGATAATGTTATTTTATAATAAGATGTTAACTCTTATTTTTATAAGCTTGTGTTTACTTCAGATAACTGGTACCTCGTTAGTTTATGCTCACTCAGCTCTCAGTAAGCTGACGGCCTTTTTATTGCCTGGACATTCCCCGTCCAGAATATCCTGCCCCTTGTTTTACAGGTGATGATCAGTACACTGATGAGTGTTATCCAGAGGAAGGCCCCACCGATGACGATTACACCAGGAAGGATTATCCTTATGCCAGTTGAAGACTGAAGATGTTATAATTAGATTTAATTTCAGTTGTTCTGTTAAACTTTTGTTAATGGGTACTTGGGCATTTGTTGTCTTCAGACCTGTTGTGATCCTGTGGACCATACTCTGATATTTTGTAATAGTTAACACTGTGTGTTATTCTCAGTTGGTTACTGTTGCTTTTCTTTTGGACTAGTACTGTGTGGTGTGGATTATTAGTGACTTTCACCTGTCATTCCTTATGGACCCATAAAGGAAATTTATTTTTCTCTATTTATGCTGCTCCGGGGCGTGACAGGGTTTTTGGTATCAGAGCCAGCGTTTTGTACTCTAGGTTATGATACTTTTGTTCACTAAGTATTTCCACACCATCTGGTCCTAGTGTGTTAAGATTCTTTGAGATGAGATATGAGTATAAGATAAGTTCGTCTTCCTGACGATAGATAGTTTCCTTTGCAGGATAGCATGGATCCGGAGTTTCACCAGTTTGTGACTGATGCTTATGGAGGACATATTATCCATGGAGATACCGTGGAGCCAGCTGACCCAGATTTTTATCATGAGCGTGTGTGCCAGATAGCTAGTCGACATTTAGAGGAAGACATGTGGAGAGCACTTTATGTGACCAGGAGTACTCACCCGACCCAGATGCGCATGGATGCTTACCACTTAGCAAGAGTTGGCAGAGACATTTGCCAGGAGATGTTGCGACTAGTTTTGAGTAAACCAGAGATGGATGAGATTGAGTTGAGAGCCATTGTAGCCGGTCCACCAGAGCCCGTAGTTGCACCAGCAGCAGCTCCAGCAGCCCCACCATCACCAGTACCCGTCCCAGAGCCAGAGCCTGAGCCGATTGAGGATGAGGAGGATCTAGAGCCTGAGGATGAGCATCCCGATGAGGACATGGATGGAGATGGAGAGGAGGAGCCGATAGATGACGAGGACCCAGTAGAGGATGAGCATGCAGATGATGATGACCCTGAGGATGACCCCGAGGAGCCAGAGTTTGAGCCGGAGGATCCCGTACCAGACCCAGAGGCTATTGAGGCAGACGTAGTAGTAGATGAGGAGGATGACCCCGAGGAGATAGTTGTGCCAGAGATACCCGTTGTGCTTCAGATACCAGCCGGACCGATTATGCATATGGCAGCCATGGCCGATATGGCAGTAGGATGGATAGCTCAGATGATAGCACAGCCAGCAGATTTTGTTATGGGAGAGATAGCTATAGCAGGAGCTCTTGACATAGCTGACGGTTTCGCTGCAGTAGCTGTTGATGTCGCTAACCAGGCGATAGCAGACGTGATGGAGGACGATGATGCAGAAATGATAGAGGATTGGGATATAGGGGTAGTAGTCGGAGATCTTGTCGCACCAGTTGAGGATGATCCACTCGAGGAGATGGATATAGATCCAGAGGACGAGGCACCACCAGCAGGATCAGATGCTGACGACTTTTGAGTCAGGATCAGCAGGGTGTAGATTTTGTTAGTTTATGTTAGGACATGTTGTCCACTAGATTTTTGGGAGCTTGAGAGATAGCTATTGACCATAGCTTTGTATAGTATTAGCTGACTTTAGTTGTTGTAACTCTTGTCCCATATGGTACACAGGTTGATTAGTGTGTACTATACGGTACATCTTTTGATATATATCTATATACGAGCAGTATTTTTGTTATATTTTGGTTGTTGTGATGTGTTGTTTAGTAGAATGGTTAGTTTTACTGTTCTGGTTCTATCTTGAGTTCGTTTCTACGAGAAGACTTCCAGCTGATTAATATGTCAATTGTAGGCGATACTCGTTATCATCATGGTAGGACCCTTGAGAAATCACCAAGCACGTAATGGAGCACCTATACCGGAAGGGATGGATCCAACGGGAATTTTTGAAGCATTTATGCAGAGGATGGAGCATGTGGGGGATACATATAATCACTCTACCCACCAGAGACCTTTTGTACCCCCGCCACCAAGACAGACTGGAGATAAGCTGTTAGCAAATTTTCGTGGGTTACGTCCCGAAAAGTTTGATGGACTAACAGAACCATGGAAAGCAGAGCAATGGATAAGAGAGATGGAGTTAATATTTGGAGCATTGGAATGCAACGAACAAGAAAAACGTCGCCTTGCTACGTTTCAGCTCACCTATGCCGCCGCAGATTGGTGGGAAGCTGAGCAAGCCACTGTTGGGATCGATGCCGCTAGAGCTATGCCATGGGAGACATTCAAAGGCAGATTTTTGGATAAGTATTTTCCAGAAGATGAGAGAGATCAACAGGAAATGAACTTTCTAAATTTGATCCAAGGAGGATGGAATGTACGGGAATATACAACACAGTTCGAGCGTCTATCCAGATTTGCTCAGCACATGATAGACACGCCGCAGAAGAAGGTGAAGAGATTTCACCAAGGACTGAACCCCCACCTTAGACATATGATGGTTGGTCATCTAAACCAGACGTATGAGGAAATTGTTAGATTTGCTACAGGATTAGAAAAGGATGCTAATCCAGTACAGCAATCACAGACAAATCGACCTCAGTCGTCACGAGGGTTTCAACCGAGGAATTTCCATAATCGACCACCGAGAAATACCCAAGGATGGAGACCTCAGGAAAATTTTCAAGGAAACAAGAGAATCTGGGAAGGAACCAGGAAACCTCAGCAAGGTTATAATCGACCCCATCAAATTCAACAGCGAGGACTACAGCCGCAGGCATTACTAACAGCCCCGCCAAGCAATAATGGAGGATGTTTTAACTGTGGAAAGCCTGGACATATTGCAAGGAACTGCACCGTCTACAGACCTAATCGTAGGCCAGATATCGTATGTCGCAACTGCAATAAACCAGGACACTTGAGCAAGGATTGTCGTGCGCCACGAGGAGGATACTACGGGGCACCAGTGCAAGGAATTCAAGGACCTCCTGATCAGACGAGGATGAATGCTATTATTCCAGGAGAAGCAGGCTTTAATGCTGATGAGCAGCAACATTTGGAAGGTACACTTGTACTCTTTCATAGTCCAGTTAAAGCTTTATTTGATACTGGAGCCGCACGTTCTTTTATTGCTGTTAAGATTGTGCGTCAGTTGGGTTTAGAACCCCAGACACTTGAGGCAACACTGAATGCTGTGTCACCGTTGGGAGTGACAGTTAAGTTGAGTAAGGTGTGTAGAGATTGCCCTTTGACTTTGGGAGATAGGAATCTTCCAGCAGACTTGGTAGTTCTGTCAATGTCAGAATTTGATGTTATCCTAGGGATGGATTGGTTAACTAAGTACAGTGCCAATTTGGATTGCCCTACTAGGACGATTGTATTTCCAATACAAGGAAAGCCGACGATCAGATTTCAGTGTCAACCGACAAGCGACATGTTTCTTACGAGTAGTTTGGCTACGATCATTAGTACGAGTACGGAGCTTAAGATGGATCAAATTCCTATTGCACGAGACTTTCAGGATGTATTTCAGGATATTAAAGGACTTCCACCGAAAAGAGAAATAGACTTCTGCGTGGAATTAGTACCTGGTACATTGCCTATTTCTAAGACTCCATATAGGATGGCACCAACCGAGATGTTAGAATTGAAGAAGCAAGTTCAAGAACTCGAGGATCTAGGATTTGTTCGACCAAGCACGTCGCCTTGGGGAGCACCAGTTCTGTTTGTAAAGAAGAAGGACGGAACATTTCGACTCTGTATAGACTACAGGGAGTTGAACAAGGTTACGATTAAGAATAGATATCCGTTACCTCGGATAGATGATCTATTCGACCAGTTACAAGGATCTAGGATCTTTTCTAAGATCGATTTACGTTCAGGATACCACCAATTGTTAGTTCGACCAAACGATGTATCGAAGACTGCATTCAGGACAAGATACGGGCATTACGAGTTTCTAGTTATGCCTTTTGGATTGACGAATGCGCCAGCAGTATTTATGGACTTGATGAATAGAGTATTCAGACTATATCTGGATAAATTCATTATTGTGTTCATTGATGATATACTGATCTACTCAAAGACAGAAGAGGATCACAAGGAGCATTTACAAGTTGCCTTGCAGACACTTCGAGATAGTAAGTTGTATGCAAAGTTCAGCAAGTGTGAGTTTTGGCTACAGGAAGTCAAGTTCTTGGGACACGTTATATCTCAGGAAGGTATTTCGGTAGACTCATCTAAGATTGATACAGTCTTAAGCTGGAACAGACCGACGAATGCGACCGAAGTCAGAAGTTTTCTGGGTTTAGCAGGATATTACAGAAGATTCGTAGAAGGATTTTCCAAGGTAGCAGGACCTTTGACAAATTTAACAAGAAAGGAGACGAAGTATGAATGGACAGACAAGCATGAGGGTGCATTTCAGGAGTTAAAAGAAAGATTGACTTCTGCACCAGTACTCGCATTACCTAAGAGTGGAGAAAAGTATGTGATCTACAGTGATGCATCGCACCAAGGACTTGGATGTGTGCTTATGCAAGATGGAAATGTTATCGCATATGGATCGAGACAACTAAAGGTACATGAGAAAAATTATCCTACGCATGATCTGGAATTAGCAGCAATAGTGTTTGCATTGAAAATTTGGAGACACTATCTCTACGGAGAAAAGTTTGATCTGTTTTCTGATCATAAGAGCTTGAAGTATTTGTTCTCTCAAAAGGAGTTGAATATGCGACAGCGGAGATGGATGGAGTTACTCAAAGACTATGACTTTTCTTTGCAATACCATCCCGGCAAAGCAAATGTAGTAGCAGACGCTTTGAGCCGTAAACCTCGATTAGTGATCGCTGCATTACTAATTAGAGAATGGAGAGCATTAGAAGTTTTAGCCGAATTTGATCTTCAGCCAGTGGAGCCAATGAAAGGACAACATTTTGGATGTCTTATGGTACAACCGACTTTGATCAGTCGTATCAAAGAGGCTCAACAGACAACAGAGGATTTGAAGTTATGGTTCGCCAAGATGTCAGCCAAGGAACCAGAAGTCTGGAGTATAAGTACAGATGGAACCTTACGATGTAAGGGTAGACTCTGTGTACCTAATGAAGAAAATCTCCGGAAGGAAATATTAGATGAAGCACATAAGTCACGAATGACTATTCACCCCGGAAGTACGAAGATGTACAAGGACTTGAAGAGAAATTTTTGGTGGGAAGGAATGAAGCGAGAAGTGGCAGAGTATGTAGCTCAGTGTCTTACTTGTAAACAAGTAAAGGCAGATCATCAGAGACCACCTGGACTTCTACAGCCGTTACCTATTCCTCAATGGAAATGGGAACACATAACCATGGATTTCGTGGTAGGATTGCCGAAGTCACAGCAGAATCACGATGCTATATGGGTAATCGTGGATCGACTTACTAAGACGGCACATTTTATTGCCTATAGCATGACGTACTCAGTAGAACGTTTGAGCCGAATGTATCTACAACATGTTGTACGATTACATGGAGTGCCTGTATCTATTGTGTCAGACAGAGATTCGCGCTTTACTGCAGAATTTTGGAAGAGTCTCCAGACAGCGATGGGAACGACATTGAACTTAAGTTCAGCTTTTCATCCACAGACAGATGGACAGACGGAACGAGTTAATCAAGTGATGGAAGATATGTTACGCGCTTGTGTCATTGATTTTGAGAGTTCTTGGGAGATGCACTTACCTCTGATTGAATTCGCCTATAATAATAGTTATCATTCGAGCATAGATATGGCGCCGTTTGAAGCTTTGTACGGAAGACCTTGCCGATCGCCGCTATGTTGGACCGAAGTCGGAGATAGTCAACTTCTTGGGCCAGAGATGGTACGGGAAACCAGTGAGAAGATTCAAGTCGTACGTGAGAAGATGAAGACAGCCCAGACCAGATACAAGAGTTATGCTGACAAGCGACGCAAAGACTTGGAGTTTGCCATTGGAGATCACGTATTACTCAAGGTTTCACCCGTTCGAGGAATCGTTAGATTTGGTCAGAAGAGGGGCAAGTTATCTCCACGTTTCATCGGACCATTCGAGATTCTGGAGCGTGTTGGAAAAGTTGCTTATCGCCTTGCGTTGCCACCAAAGATGTCAGGAGTGCACAACGTTTTTCACATCAGTATGCTGAGGAAGTGTGTTCACAACCCAGCGCACGAGATCAACTTTGAGGATATCGAAGTCAACAGCGACGTTACGTTCAATGAAGGACCTGTTCGTATTATGGATCGAGGAATCAAGAAACTCAGGAACAAAGAGATTCCGTTAGTCAAGATTCAGTGGAAGCATCATGATGAAGGAGAAGCTTCGTGGGAACTAGAGTCAGAGATGCGCGAGAAGTTTTCATTTTTATTTTAAACCTTGTTGCTTTTGATTTCGAGGACGAAATCTTTTGTTGAGTGGTGGATGATGTAATACCCTGTATTTTGGTATTTTAATAAGACCCGGTATTTCATTTCTATACTCGTATAAACTTTCTCTTCCTTTTTGGTAAATTTTGATACCAATCGATTGACATATTCCCAATCGATTGACACTTTTTGATATCAATCGATTGATAAGTTATCCCAATCGATTTACATTCTACCGACTAAAAGTGATGACGTGTCAAACTTTCCAATCGATTGCTATTCATCTCAATCGATTGACATTGTTTCCAATCGATTGACTACAAATATCTGTTGCCAATCGATTGACTGGTGTCTCAATCGATTGACATAAGCTGAGAAATGTTTTCTTCTTTCCTTCAGCTTTAAACGCGTGGCACTCCCTTATGTCTATATATATGTCTCATTTAGTGGCCTTGGGGCTGTTTTTCAGACCTTGAGAGAGGGAGAGACATACTCTTGTGAGATATATACATATATCTATCTATATCTCTATATCTATATACACACCCTCACACACACTCACTCCTTCGGCAGCTGGGAGAAAAAGAAGAAAGAAGACAGAAAGAAGAAGAAAGAAGAAAGGAGGAGACAGAGAGGGAAGACAGAGACAGAGAAGAGGAGAAAGAGAGAGGGGTTGAAGTTTTCAAACTTAAACACACCCAAACCCACCCTAGGTGAGTTCTAACTCACTTGGTCCCTTTATATGAAGTTTATATAAGCTATTATGATGTTTAGAGGGGTTACATGCATGTAGTGCACGTTTATATATGCTGTTTTTACAATCTGCTGGAGAAGACGTAGTTCCAATCGATTGACATAAATCTCAATCGATTGACATCAGTTGCATCCCAATCGATTGAATAGGATTTCAATCGATTGACATTGTTCCAATCGATTGACATATTTCTCAATCGATTGACATAACTTTTGTTCCAATCGATTGAACTTTTGTTCCAATCGATTGACATGATCAGTACATGGTTTCCTTTGCCTATTTATTATATAAGAGGTTTGGTTGTTCGATTTCTGATTCGGGTATTCCATTATGCGACTATGGGGTAGACAGGAGAAATGTGACACCAAAGATTTATGAATAAAGAATAAAAAGTAATATGAAGTCGTGGGTTGACGTGTTGTTTCTGATATGAGTTCGATATCCGTTTCTTTTAATCCAAGTAGTCAGGCCACATTGGGAATTGTCATGTGTCAATGTTAGAATGGAACGTAAGTAGGTTTGGTAAGTTCCGGGAATGGTACGTGGATGGATGATTGGTCACGATATGCTCTTAAAAGCGGTGAACCGGACCATGGTTCTTAAAAGCGGTGAGCTGGACCAAGAAGTCTTAAGATAGACTGGATGATCTGAGATATGCTCTTAAAAGCGGTGAACCGGACCATGGTTCTTAAAAGCGGTGAGCTGGGATCACTAGTAGATGACGTTAAGTCGTGGCAATAGATTGATATGCCTTGTTCGAAACGTTATATCCCTGAAATGCGGTGAACAGGACCATTGTTCTTAAAAGCTGGGGACAGACTGACGTGAAGTCCATGACATGCGGTGAACAGGACCATTGTTCTTAAAAGCGATGGACAGAATAAGGGTGTATCCCTAGAGTTAAACGATTGAGTCTGTTCATGAGATCAGAATATGTTGAGTTCGGTATTTGAGTAACAAGACGATAAGGGTCGGTTTGCGAGAATGAATAGAAGAACAAGATAATGTTATTTTATAATAAGATGTTAACTCTTATTTTTATAAGCTTGTGTTTACTTCAGATAACTGGTACCTCGTTAGTTTATGCTCACTCAGCTCTCAGTAAGCTGACGGCCTTTTTATTGCCTGGACATTCCCCGTCCAGAATATCCTGCCCCTTGTTTTACAGGTGATGATCAGTACACTGATGAGTGTTATCCAGAGGAAGGCCCCACCGATGACGATTACACCAGGAAGGATTATCCTTATGCCAGTTGAAGACTGAAGATGTTATAATTAGATTTAATTTCAGTTGTTCTGTTAAACTTTTGTTAATGGGTACTTGGGCATTTGTTGTCTTCAGACCTGTTGTGATCCTGTGGACCATACTCTGATATTTTGTAATAGTTAACACTGTGTGTTATTCTCAGTTGGTTACTGTTGCTTTTCTTTTGGACTAGTACTGTGTGGTGTGGATTATTAGTGACTTTCACCTGTCATTCCTTATGGACCCATAAAGGAAATTTATTTTTCTCTATTTATGCTGCTCCGGGGCGTGACAGGTTCGATTCGATTCAAATTTTAGTTTAGAGTAATTTTTAGAAAACCGACAACTTAGTCAGTTCGGTTCTGGTAAGCCCATGAACAGCCCTAGCGTGTGTGTGTGTGGGGTCGATGCACGTACCCAGATTTTCCATTTGTCCTACTCCGATAAAATGGTGTCGGTATCTTCGTCCGAAAAGTAAAAGTAAAATCTAGGCCACTAAGGGCACTCTCATCTTGCAAAACAAATCAAACAATTTTCACATTTCTTTTTTTTTTTTTTTTAAAAGGAGAAGGGGTGGAGGTCGAATACATGACCTATGCATTGGAGGGCCGGAGACCCAGCTCGGTGCCAAACGCTCACTTTGCACAATTTCCACATTTCTAATTCTAACTTCGATTCCAAACGCAAGTGATAACTTAACTACTTAAAACAACTTCTAACCAGAATTTACAGGGGTAATCCTATGGTTTTCGAATTTGTGATTCAATTTGCAAAACAACATTCAATTATAGCGACCTCCCTAATTTTCATTGAAACTTATTTTAAGTGATTCACTGTCACATATGTTGATAGTTATATTTTGGGAAGCAAACTTGAAAAAAAGATTTCATATTTAATTGATAAAGTCTCACTGCTACGTGTACTGATAACCATTGCATCACTCTTTTTGCAAAGTTTAGTCTAGGTGGATGTCCTTGTAATACAAATGAAAATTCACACATCCGAGAAAAATATCTCAATAATGAGTAGTTTGAGGGCACTGGTCAAGTTTAGTTATTTAGTTAGAATACATTTTTTGTTCGTTCTTGCTTATTCAGGTCTTCATTAGGTGACATGTGTTCTATTTCATTCTCATTTTGCATGCCCTTGTATCACCAACATAATTACTGGAATAAAGCACAATTGTCAACCAATGAAGATCTGAGTGAACAAAAATGCTCTCATTAATTTAGTTAATAGTTTCCATATTTTCTTTTCATCTTATGTACTTATAAAGAATTTGAACATCATTAGTTGACTGCAATATTGTTTAGATCTTCAATATATCAATAACCACTTGTAGTTGTATATAGAACACTCTTGCTCATATTAATGTATATGATGTGAGATAGAATAACCAATTAATTTATCAAAGTTTCATTTTAGTTTTGAGAGTATTTTTGTTCACCTAGTTTTGGTTCATCATTGCTTACCCAGACTTTTACTCGGTGATATGTGTATCATTCCAGTAATTATGTTGATAGTACATGGGCAAAATAGGAATGAAATAGAACACGTACATGTCACTCAATAAAGGCATGGAATCAAAATTAGGTGAGCAAAAATGCTAGCTCTCTTTAGTTTTAGCAAAAGATAAAAATTCATACTCTACAAAAAAAAGATTTTATTATTTACCCCCCCCAGAGAGATTTTATAGATTGATAAAATTCTCCATGAAAAATTTATGTTCGATTCCTAAGTTAGTAATTGCAAATTTTAGGGCACATTTTTGTAACGTTGCAAATTTTGATTTTCGATTTTTGTTTTTGTTTTTGGTTTTGTAGATCTGCAAGAATTTTGGGCAATACTAGTTGAAGAACGCATTCTTGCCATTTTAAGAGAATTTTTATTTCGAATTTTGAGTACAGATTTCAGCTACATTTTAAGTATTCTACTCTACTCTATATACCAAAGAATCCAATATTCAATATTTTTCTCTGAGGTTCCAACCCTTGGTATGTAAAGAGTTCAGGAAATGTTTTTTTTTTTTTGGGTTCCATCCGTGTCTCACACTTAATGAAATTGAGTTATGATTTAGGTTAGAGTTAGATCTAATAATAAGGAATTACAAGCACAAATTTATTCATATAATTTTTAATTTAATTTCTATTTTTAATAACAAGAAGCACAAATTAAAGTTGTGACAATGATCAGTATGTTGAGAATATTGCTTTCATAAACGTGTACAACAAGCTTTAATGAGTGATTTTCTTTTTCCAAAGATTTATGTTGTAACTGTTGTAAGTTTACATATCTCAAATGAGAACTCTTTATCTCCTCTTTCATAAAAGGCTTTAAGATTCTTCTTTCGTATTGTCCTTTAATATGATTGAGGCCCATCCTGACATTCCACCAAATAGAGTGATTTTTTTTTTTTTTTTTTAAAGTATGATTGTTAATTCTTTAGGCTTTATTTGGTTAACGGATTCATTACAAGAAAAGAAAAGGAAAAGAAAATCGCAAATGAAAAACTTATTTTTCGGTGTTTTCCCTTACATTTTTGATCATTCACACTTAAAACAATGTACGTTAAAAATGTTAAATGTCAATATACAATTATTAAGCAAGAAAAAACGAGTCACAAAATTCAAAAAGTTTAATCTATTATTAACTTATTTTCTTTTCCTTCCAATTTTACTCATTGTTGTCCTTATAGATAATCAAACAAATATGTTTTCACGTATATTTTGCTTTCTAGCTATTTTTTTCTCTCTCAACTAAATCTATCAACCAAATAAATCCTTATTGTGCAATACTTTGAAGTCATAAGTCATATCATGAAGTTTCATTTCCCAAGCTCTATGGATTGAATCGGATTTATTCTGCAATACTTTGGACTCATAAGTCATATAATGAAGTTTCATTTGCCAAGCTATATTCATGGATTGAAACCTAGGATTCTAACCGGCACAAACAGATATTATATATAATTGTTGTCTTATTGCATCTACTGTCGTATAGGGTGACATTAATTCTGTTTTACTTTACTAAGAAAAGACAAAGGTAAAAGGAAGAAGATTATTATGGTACGTATAGCATTTCTTTAAGTCCCAAAGTGTCTCATCATAGATATATAGGAATATGATTAATTAGCAAAAAAGAAAAAAAGATAGGAATATTTTTGCTCTAATTTTGTCATTACTTTGAAGCGAATATCATCATGAAATGTGTAACCTTGCAATTGTCAGATCAAAATGTATCTATTTGACATCAAGAGTTAGCATCAAATCTGATGTTGTTAGAATATATAAGAGAAAGGAAGAGAGAGTGAGACAATACTAAGAATTGTGTATTGAATGGTGTGATGAAACCTTATAATGAGTAGCCTTTATATAGGCCAAGAGAGAATCCTAAAAGGGAAAGAAAAGTACCTAGGCTAGTAGTACAACTAGTAGTACAATGTATCTAGACAGTAAGTATAGTAAGATACAATAGGTACAAGAATGTAGACAATGTATTATAACATTATTCTAACAGCCCCCCTCAAACTCAAGGTGGTAGAATGGAAACCAATTTGAGTTTGGAAACTAAATCCTGAAGACGTCCTGGTGGATGAGCTTTGGTGAATACGTCAGCAGTCTGATCGATGGAGGAGACTGAGTTAAATCGAATGGTACCACAAGAAAGATGATGACGAATAAAATGACAGTCAATCTTAATGTGTTTTGTACGTTCATGAAAGACGTCATTGTGAGCAATTTGAATGGCACTTTGATTGTCACAACTGATAGTTGTAGCAGTTGAATGATTGACCCCCATGTCCTCAAGTAACCAGTGTAGCTAGAGAAGTTCCTGAGTGGTATCAGCAAGGGCACGATATTCAGCTTCTGTACTAGATCGGGCAACAACAATTTGCTTCTTACTGCGCCAGGAGATGAGAGAGTCACCCAAGAAGAAGCAATATCCAGTGGTGGAACGACGATCACTAGGATCTCCTGCCCAGTCTGCATCTGAGTAGGCACGTAGCTCAAGAGAGGAGTGAGCAGAGAAGTGGATGCCATGAAATAAGGTACCTTTGATGTACCTGAGAATGCGGAGAACTGCTGCATAATGAGGAGAACGAGGAGCAGATAGAAATTGGCCTACAATATGGACAGCATAGGAGATATCAGGTCTAGTAACTGTCAGATAAACGAGACTCCCAACAAGCTGACGGTATAGAGTAGGATCATCTAAGGGTATACCATCCATAGGAGTGAACCTACACTCGAGAGGAGTGGTACTAGTCTTGCTGTCTGTAAGTCCCGCCCGTGTAAGCAAATCTGAGGCATACTTGGCTTGAGAGAGATAATATCCGTCGAAACTAAATCTTCAAACGGATTGTAAAAATTCATTTTGTAGAGGGAGTTATGGCCGTTTTAGTGAAGAGGTGTCAGTCTGCCAAAACTAGTAGAAAATCAGTCGACTGATTTTTGAAGGGTCCAGTCAACTGAAGATAATGTCCAGTCGATTGGAAATGTCACAGAATGTATATTCACTGCTATAAACTTTCCAGTCGACTGAACCTTCGATCTAGTCGACTGAAACGCGCTGAAACTCCCAACGGCTAGTTTTTTGACTCTCCAAATGTTGTCTTAAATATACCCAATCACTTCCAACGGCTATAATCTTTCACAAGCTATATATAGGGATGTTTTTAAGGGCCATAAACAAGAGGGAACATTAACCAAATATTACAACATCTTATTTAATTATCATTCCCATTTGAGCCCTAGTTTGAGTGAAAAATCAATTTGTTCTTCATTTCAATTGTAATTCTTGAGAGAGCAAATTGTAGTGAGCTTTCATTTGTATTATCTACTCACTAAGGAGTTGTTGTGTGAGCTTTAATTGTATTATCTACTCTAGAGAAAGAGAGAGCTAAATTTGTACCCAAATCATTATTTGTAAAGAGTGAGGGTTAGTAACCCTTGTATGCAAAGAAGAGGTGTTCTTCTTTGGGAGAGTTGAAGACTCTTGTAACGGTTTGATCTACACCCGTGAAGTAGGTCGGATTAAAGGAATCCTCAAGAGGTGTTCTTGAGGGGTGGACGTAGGCCACGGTGTGCGGATTGCCGAACCACTTGAAAACTCGGTTTGCAAGTTTCTCTTCCCTTATCTCTTTTCATAATTGTTTGTGATTGTGTTTAATTTGCAATTAAAATTTTAAAAGGTTTATTTCCGCTAAAACCTTATTCACCCCCCCTCTAAGGTTTCCATTTCGGGCCAACAGATACCTACAAAGGATAATGAGCTTTCGAACTTTAAAAGATATGACTTATCATCTTTGTTCAGTGTGGAAAGTACATAAAATGCAATCATCATATGCAGCTAGAAAATTAAATTTTGACTAGCAAATTCAGGAATACCATAAAGTACATTCACAAAGACTAAGGGTGCGTTTGATAAAACTGAAAATTAAGTACTGAAAATTAAGTGCTGAATTTTAAGTACTGAAAATTTTTAAGCGCTTAAAGTTTTATTCCTTAAAACAGTGTTTCAACTATTGAAGTTTAATGCATTCAGTGATTATTTTCAGTTGAAAATTTTCACTTAAAGTTTTCAGTAGTTTTGGAGCTAATTTTTCAATTAAGTGGTATGTTATCAAACGCACTGAAAAAGAATAAGTGTTGAATCTTTTCATTTTCAGCACTTAATGGGGTTATCAAACACACCCTAAGTTTGTGAAATTCCTCAAAACATTCATAGAAACAAATTGTGCATCCAACAAATTCTAGTACATTGACACCTACAAAGAACAATGAGCCTACGAACACATCGTTCAAAGACATCATATACCATCTTCAATCAATGTGCAAAACTTACAAAATGCAAATAGTCTATGATTTCAGAGACCGTAATTGGTGAAATTTCTCAAACATTCATAAAAATTTCTCAAACATTCATAGAAACAAAAAACTTATCAAAGTACGATTTTTATAAGAAAAGTTAATCAAAACATGTCTGATTAGGAAAATTATCAAATGAAATAAAAAAATTCTATGAACACTGAATCAATACTTTTCAAAACATACAAAATTAAAACAGCAAAATTGAATACACAAGGCTGAGCAAACCAAAACCAAATGCAACATTCCAATTTGCATAAAAAGTTTAGATTTATACTCACATTTTTCAAATTTCACAGTTTTTGAAAACTCAAAAAAAAAGTAGAGAGAATACAGTTGTACACAAGGCTGAGCAAACCAAAACCAAATGCAACATTCCAATTTGCATAAAAAGTTTAGATTTATACTCACATTTTTCAAATTTCACAGTTTTTGAAAACTCAAAAGAAAAGTAGAGAGAATACAGTTGAGACAATTTGAGTTGTAGATATATGGAGCAAGTTCTAACCATAAGTGAAATTCCACAAAACTAATTTTGTGAAATTGCAAATAAAAACAATTTTGTGAAAATTCACAGAACTAATTTTGTGAAAATTCACAAATCATTTGATTAACCATATCCAAACAGTCCAAACAAGTGTTACAACCAACATAGCAATTTTGCAGATTATATTGTGTATGTATTTATGTATATATATAGATCTTTACAAATATATATAGAGAGATCACAAAAGAGGCTTCCAATTTTGGGTCCATAGCAGTTATTACCTTCTGGAATGGTTGCCTAGATTTAAATGCATAAAAAAGAAACACTATTTAAAAAAGATTTGACAGAACAAGTAGGATCAACCGGTAGGCATTTTGCTAGTTGGGGAATGAGAAGATATGGATCTTTGTGCTTCATCATCGCTGCCGGCGGAATCCTCCGATCTCCTCCCTCTCTGACACTGCTTCGTCGGCGGCGGCATCCTCCAATCTCCTCCATCTCTGCGACAACATCGTCTTTGCCAGTGGAATCTCCGATCTCCTCCATCTTTGACAATGCTTCATCGTCGCCGGCATATCCTCCGATCTCTTTCATCTCAAAGTGTTAAGGGTATAAATGTCCAAATAACTTGTAAATAACTGTTACTAAGGATTGTTGCTTGCAAATTTCTTAGACTAGGGAGCTTTTAAAACACAAGAATCCTTCGTGTCCTTTAACTAATTCGTTTCTATAAATGAGGATTTAATGCTAAATTTCTATTTTTTGTATATGTACGTGCATATATCATATACTATGGAAAATCTCGAAAACTTTGGATATACACATACGTACCTACATTAGTGGACAGAGAAAAAATAATTCTATGAGTATAGATGGTCATATTAGTTAGGGTATGTTCTTCTTTCTTAGAAAAGGAGCAATTGTTGATAAATCTATTTTAGGGTAATGTTTTAGTATTAGGTCAAACAAGCAAAAAGTTTAGTAATACGTCCTCTCTCCTTTCAATTGACTAAACTAGCCTCAACATTTTGCTAAAATTGATACACAATAGGCGCGACACTACCATGAACTCCGACGACCTCTCCGGACCTCCGACCACCTCGCCGAACCTCCGGAAACCACCACCAAGACCTTGTCTGAGCTCCGGCGACTTCGTCGAACCCTCTTAACAGTTTTTCCAAAGTTTTTTCATACTTCAAAAATTCGTAACTTCCAATCTACACATTGTTTTTAGGTGGAAATTATATTTCTTACATCTACTTGACAAGATCTACCAAGAAAGTAGCATTGTTTGTATGAAATTCTGAGGGGAAAAACAGTTGTGAAATTTCATAAAAAAAAAAGAAAGTTGTGAAATTTCACTAAAAAAAAGTTTGTGAAAGTTTGTTGGAGTATTAATTATGTATTGTTTGGAGTATAGAAGTTGTGTGATTGAATTAGAGAGGATGAATGAGTTAGATCCAAAGAGAGAGAGAGAGAGAGAGGGAGAGAATCAAATCACAGATCTAAAGAGAGTTTTAACACTAAAAAAGTCGTGAAATTTCAAATAAAAAAAAAAGTTGTGAAATTTCACAACTTTTGAAATTTATCAAGAAGATTGTGGCACCCAGTGAAATTACAATATTCTAACAAACAAATTTGAGAAAGTTTATTAACTTTTTTTTTTTTTTTTTTATAATAAATTTCACAAAAAAAATGTGTTTAAAACACACACACACACACACACACAACACCATTTGTGAAAATCTCTCAAATCATCTGAAATAGCCCCAAATAACAGCCCAATACCCTAACCTCACCGCATCCCAACAAGCAGTGACTTCACTGCCTTCCTAGTTGCCATAGATACTCTATTCTTCCCGATCGAAGCAACTCGTGATCTCCACCATTGCGAAGAAGACTTCTCACCGTCGCCGTCATCGTCGCCCTCACCCTCTATTGTCGCCGTCATCACCCTCATCTTCTATCGCCATCTTCTACCAGCCATTTCCATCACTTCTCATTGTCTGTGCTATCTTTTCGTTGTCACATGGTGTTGGTGGTTGTAGCGTTGCCGGCGATGGAGGGAGAGAGTCCGATGACGGAAGAAATGATCGATGTTGACATTGAGACATGAGACTGTTAGGGCAAGGGTGTAATGGTCACAACATATGGTATTACATGGGTCAAAGGACTTAGGTTTACAAATGTCTACTAATCATGGATTTATCCCCAAATATTTTTCCCTTATGTCTTATAACCAAATAATTCTCCTAATTTGGTATTTAATACCAAATTTCTACTTAAAAAATCCATATTTTTAATTATAAAAATGATAGGGATATATACCAAACGACACACTAAACGACACACCAGCTTTAAATGCATGTACCCTGTGCTGTGTAAGTGAAACACAGAAAAGCGTAAAAAAATTCAAACATCACAGGGTACATACATTTAAAGTACAATGTGTCGTTTGATGTGTCATTTGGTGTGTATCCCTATGCATTTAAAGCACAATCACGGAACTTTGCCACAATACTAATGGAGAGTGCTTTTTGGTGATTTCTTAGATTGTTGCATGTGCTCCCTAGTCTTACTAGGTAATTGCAATTTGTAAGTGAAGGTTGGATTTACATACGAATTATTGTTGTGGGACATGCTTGTCTTCACTTTCCAAACCTATCAAACTCATTTGACCCAGTAGTAGTCCACCTTCTCACAATTTGAACCTCTTTCACATGCACTTTAGCTCAATTAGAGCCGTTTGGGATAACTAAAATATTAAGTGCTTACATATTAATCTGTTAAGTGTTTGGCTTAGTTAAAATTTGGATAAATTATACTAATCTCTTCTGAGATTTGACGAAATTACACAGACCTCTCCTCTAGTTTGAAAAATTACACTAACCTCCCTTGAGGTTTGGGTTCTCGTTACACGGACCTCCCCTCCGTTAGAGAACTTGTGTATTCCTTGACGGAATTAGCTGATGTCACCATTTTTTGTTAACAAAATGCCAAACTTGCCCTCACCTTGAAAGATAATGTGTAAATAGACCAAAGTACCCTCAAACCTTAATAAATTCACCAAACGTAACACCCAAATTGCTTATAGAATAAACATTTGGAGATTTTATAGAACAAACATTTGGAGTGCAGTTTTGCTTACCCCAAAATTGCTTATCCAACTCTCTCATTGGTTAATAAAAAGTTATAGGTCCCACTTCATTAACCAAAGGAAGAGTTGGATGAGCAAAGGGTGAACAATTTTGGAGTGAGCAAAAATGTTTTGATCAAATAAATTATTAATTAACAAAAACAACCATTGAGAAAAAAACAAATCTTCAAGAAATAAACCAATATGGACATCGAGAAAACATCTTTAAAAAAAGGATAAATTACAAATTACACCCCTATAGTTTGAGAGTCGTGACAATTTGGTCATTGTGGTCTCAATTTTGGCAATTACACTCTATAGTTTGAAAATTGTGCAAAATTCACCCAACTACAAAAAAGCAAGGGCACAATGGGAATGTCACATTATCCAGCCAAAAATGACCACATGTGCAAGGGCAGACCCAAGAGTGTAGTTCAGTGAGAGCAAGAGTTTATACGGGAGTTCAGGAGCAACACCCCGACCCGATTTTTTAATATTTTTTAATTAATTTTTTATTTTTTTATTTTATAAAAATTGTACAATTCTATGAAGGTTTTTTTTTGGGTACAAACTAATCTGTCCCATAATTCTTTCACAAAAATTTTGTATTATAAGCATAATTCGTTATTTATATTTATCAATTTGATATTTGTGTGGCTGTGCGTGTCCAGTTTGAAATGTATCAGATTGTTTAAAAGATTATAAGATATTATCGGATGATTTAATAGACTGTAAGATATTATCATATTATAAGCTTTAAGTGTGTCAAATTGTTTAAAAGATTATAAGTTATTTATGGGATACATTAGTTTGTACAAAAGAACCACATAGAATTATACTATTTATATCCATAAAAATAAAATAAAATAAAATAAAATAAAGTGATATTCCCTAGAACCCCTGTATAAGATTCTGCTCCCACTGAACTACACTCATGGGTCTGCCCTTGCACATAGGGTCATTTTTGGCTAGAAAAAATATGATATTCCTAGTGTGCCCTTGTTTTTTTTTGTAATTGGGTGGATTTTGCACAATTTTCAAACTATAAGGTGTAAATTGCCAAAATTGAAACTATAAGGACCAAACTGTCACAACCATCAAACTATAGGGGTGTAATTTGCAATTTACCTTTTTTTTAACACCAAAACTACGTCATTTTGTAAAGGGCACTATTGACCTTTTATTTGTACCGTTAGCTCCGTTTTCGACGAGGGAGATCACTGTAATTTTGCAAACTAGAGGGGAGGTCCGTGTAATTACGTCAAACCTCAGGGGAGGTCAGTGTAATTTACCCTTAAAATTTTCATCACTTAAAAAAAAAATTATTTGGCGAACAAGTTGATAAAAAAATGATTGTTTTTATAAAATGACAAAAAAAATGACAACATGTAAATATTATTCAACCATTTTATTTTTAGAAATATATGATTTAGTCCCTCATAGTGCACTTATAGTGTGTTTAGTCCAGATAAATTTGGTAGTTTTGAAATTAATCCTTGATGTGGGTTGTTGCTTAGGAATTAGTCCTTTTCCCTAATATTTGTATAAATTTCGTTACCTTTATACCCTTTTTGTATTTAAATAGAAGTTATTATGAAATTGTTCTATTTTTAGACCATATTTATGATGGGGTTGAGGTTCCTAAAATCGTGGAGGTTGATTTGATTATGGGTTAAATGTGGTTTTAAATTGAAATATATGTTGAAATAGGCTAATCATATTTTTAAAAAAAATTGTATTCTAAATTTCATACATTTCATATTGATATAACAGAGGTTGTTTTGAAATCTGTTATTGGAATTTTCTGTGACATGTGAGAAATTTTACGATAGTGATTATTAAGACTAGTAATCCCAATTCAGGAGAAATTTCTCACTTATTTTAAAGGATTTTTTTCTCACTTCGTGTTTTTCTATGTAATTTCTCACTATTTTGTTACATGTGTATATATATAGGGAATTTATATTTATTTGGTAATTGAATTGTATGCATTAATGGATAAGGAGATTGTGATCCCTAAATTTTTGGTCTTCTCCTTTTTTTTTTTAACTCAACTGTCATTGAAGGTGAGAAATTTTCCTTATTAAGTGAGAAATTTCTCATTTTTAAACTAGAAATTTGTTTGATTCTTCATATAACAAAAGCATTTATGAGCGTTTATTTTATTTTTTTTTAGTTCCATCAAGAGGTGAGTAATTTCTAAACAATTGATGAACTTACCAGTTTCTGTGAGAAATTTCTCACTTGTTTGTGTGAGAAAATTCTCACTGTTTGTTCAGACTTTTAAAGTGTGAGAAATTTCTCACTTTGGCATATCCTAAGAATCATAAAACATGTGAGAAATTTCTCATTTTTATTGCATGTATTCAAAAAACATTAATGATTAGACAGATTAGATAAACAATTGTTAAAGACAATTTCACACATCAATTATGGAACAATGTACCCAAAAAAAGTGAACGAGATAGAAAATCTGAAATTGAAGATCAAAAAGTGATCAATGACTGAAACAATTAATAATTTTATTATCAAATTTGAGCACTATTTAACAATTTTCGAGTTATATGTAATACCCTTTCTTGCCATCTTTATCAGTTTTTCTTGACTATTCGTGCAAGCCCTAAAAAATCAATTATTTTTGTCAAAACTTTTTTGCTAGATGAAAGTTGTGAGAAATTAGCACCAAAATACTCAAATCTTTCAGATGATTCGACACCCAATGTTGATGATCTTCTCCAATAGTTGTTTCCGTAGTCGCATCGTTAAAATCGTCTACGAATCGCTAGAATATCTGCAAAAAAAAAAAAATTCAAAAACCCTATTGTTTAGATGAATGAGCGAAGAAATTAGCACCAAAATACTCAAATTTTTAGATGATTCGAGACCAAGTGTTGATGATCCTCTCTAGTTGCTTTGTCCGTAGTCGTCTTCTCCAAATCATCTGCAAATTGCCAGTATTCTCGAAGCTATATGAAGAGTTTCACTTTATTTATTTATTTATTTATTTTTGAGGAATACTGCAAAAATGGAAGCTTTGTTAGAGGTTTTGCATTTTTTTTTAGAATATCTGCATTTAATTCCTTCAATTACGTAATTATGGGAAGGACGTGATTAATGGGATGGAATCACAACCTCCATTTTTTGGAAACTGCTTGAGTATAGGGATGTACATGTCATGTGCACTAAAAACAAATGAGGGGCAGTTTTGTCCTTAAAATAATCAAAGGACTAATTTCTAGTATATGTTTTGAAAAGGACTAATTTTTAGTAATTACTACAATAAAGGACTAATATCTATATTACCCTTTTATTTTTAGGTGTTATTGTCTTTTAACAACTTAAAAGTAAAATTAATTGATTGTTTAAAAAACAAGTTACTTTTGAATTTCAGCTTAATTTTTCAACTAATTTGTTTAAGTGTTAAAATCTTAAGCTAACCCAAACACTTCCATTTTAAAAAATAATTATTTTTTCTCAAAATCCGCAATTAATTCATAACTGATTTTTTATATATTTTTCAGCTAAATCAAACGAACCCTTAGTGTGAAAAGAATTGCAAGGCCTCCACTTCAGAAACACTAACTTCCTAAGATTGATTTGTACATTATTACTCTTTTTTTTTTTTTAATATTGGATTCAAGAATTTAACTAATTGCTAACCACCTATTCATCTCTCTCTCTCTCTCTTTTTTTTGGTCAAAGGAAAAACAACCAAATAAAACAAAAAGAACTCAGCCAACCCCTGCACAAGGGAAACTGTGGCGCCCCGACCCGGCGTGGTCAGAACGCCCACTAAACAGCTCAACTAATAGCAAAGACGATTAATTAATCTTGAGAGTAATAGTTTTAAAACAAATCAGCTATATAACGGCTCAAATTTGGCTAACCCAACCTGTATTAAACAGCTTTATAAACATGCTCAGTTATTTTGAAGATCCAAATATATTACAAATAATTTACAACGACTATCGCAGCCCAAATAAACTAATCCACACTACTGAACTTAAAAGTTTAAGTTTTTGTTTTTTTTTTACAACGTCTAACAAAAGTTGTAAACCAGACTGTATATTACATTTCCAACAAAGTACTACTCCTATATGGCCATCCACAGCGAACTTAGACCCACGGCAGTGCAATCCTACAGCCCAAGAGATCATTTTACCTGCACAAGAAAATCTGTGTGGGTGTGAGCAACCCTTGGCTCACGGCTAGAAAATCAAAATAATGCAATAAAAACATTCAGGTCAACACACAATCCGCATTCAAGTTATTTCAACCAACATATACGCTAATGCAATGCATTCTCATAAATGAAATGACTCACACACCCGGGCCCATTTCACTCGGCTCTTTTGGCCGTTTCCAAGTTTCGCTACTTGGATTTTTATCGCTTTCGCTATGCACGTGCATGACATATAATATTCGTGCCATGCTCAATGTATGTATTTCATACAACTCACTTAAGATTTTCATTCAACAAAAATATAAACTCAACCAGTAATGTCCATACTACATTATTATGTTTTCTAGAAAAACCCACCTCAAGTCTTTATGAAAATTAGTGCAGTGATTTAGTCCGCTCGCTCCGACGGTTCTTTCGGGGCGCTCCCACTTGCCTCTGAACCTGAAATCTTAAACAATTAGGTTCTATCGCATATATAGGCTAATAAGCATAATTTTCAATCAAAATGAAACTTAAGAATTGATTTCATAAGTTAATTCTAATTATTTTTAAAGCAGCCCATGTTTTGTTCTTGTAATACCAATCACGAATGCGGAAGCGACATTGGAAATCCCACGGGGATTCCTACGAGGATGACTTACTAACATACAAGCTGAAGTGGACTTACATGTTAGTGAGTCCAACAAGGATGAAAACATATGAAAATTTAATTGAAAGACTATCCGGCCAAACACTAGTTCAAGAAGAGAAGGAAAGATACAATAAATTTGATTAAAAGACCATTTTTGAGTAGTTGCTGAATTTTAAATCATCTATAAGTAGCTGTATCTTTAAAATTTTCACATTCTGTCCGCGTTAGTCCATGTAAAATTCAATTCTGCACAACTTTCGTCAAATGACATTTTTTCCAAATCCTCACTATTTGGGCAGAAAATCGAAATAACAGTAGCAGTTTTTATTTGACAGCAACTCTTGACAGCATTTTGGGCAAGCATAAAACAACCCAAAATCATAAATTTCATGAATTTCTAACCTACAAGTCACTTCTACCATTCAAAAACCTATCCTAACTTCATCATTCCATCTATCAAACTCAAAAAAATACCCAACTTCAAACCAATTTCAGATTTACAAAAATACCCAAAAGATCTTCTTCAAGCTCTTGAAAGCTTCAAGAACACAACAATGGTGAAACTCCCAATTCACAACCAATCTTTACCAAACTTGAAACCAAGAATCTCAATGGTATATAAAGCAGATATAAACACTTAAACAACTCCAAAACCCCACAAATTCATACACCCAAACTTTCTATTTTCGGATTTATTAAAAACCCCTAAATTTCAATACCCCAACAATTCCAAAATCAACTATATTCAAGCAAAAATTGCCATACATGATATACATATCACCTAAGGCATATGGAACACATATTCACTTCCAAAATTAACCAAATCAAACTTCAAATTTGAATCTAAAATATTCAATTTTCGGATTTATATCAAACCCTAAAAATACATGTTCCAAAATTGTCCAAAACTCAAATTTTACACAAAAATCTTCATACCACAACATATATACATATCAAGAATCATATAAACAAGTTCTACAACATCAATTACAACTTTAATTTCAGATTTTAACCTATGAACACAAAACCCCAATTCAAGCTTTTAACCAATTTTACTTACCTAGGGTGTAGAAGATGAAGACTTCTCTTTTCCTTCCAATTCCTAAGCCTTCTTCTTTTTTTTTTTCTTCTTCTTTTTCTTCTTCTTCTCCCCCTCACTCTCTTTCTCTTCTTTTCCTCTTCACTGTATCTCTCTCAAAATGAAGAAGAGAAGAGACTAACGTAAGTCTCCTACAATTTGTTTTTTTTTTTTTAAAGTTTTAAAAATTATGTTTTACACCCCAATATTTCTTAAAACATGCATTTAAGTTCCCAAACTTCCCCATATCGCTTTAGGACCCCAAGATATCAATAATTAACAATATAAACCCCCATTGTTCAAATATAAATGCCCCTAAAAAAAACATAAATAAATAAAATATATATAATTTCCGCATCGCATTCGCTTGACTAATTAATTTAAATTAACCTATTTGGTTCTAGGTCTCACAGAAACCATGAGACAATAAGCCAAGCAGCTGGACATGAGGGGCAACCCAATTGCAGGGAAGAGACTTAGAGGCAGCTTGTTAAGCAATCCAATGGGCAGCACAATTCACCTTCTTGGGAGCAGTGACGGATCCAGAAATCTTGACTAGGGGGGTTGTGTAAGAACTTAGAGTCATACGGGGTGCCCCCCGAGATAAATTTTTTTGGGTCAATTTGTAATTAAGCCAATATATTACATATAATAAGGTTTTTTTTTTCAAATTTTGGGAGAGTAAAATATAATTGGGCCAACATATTACATATAAAATCTTATTTTTTTAGCCTAACTAATTTTTTTGGGTGACTATATAATAAGTTTTTTTTTTTTTTTTTTTTGGGGGGGGGGGGGGGTGGTTGCAGCCACCACTCTTTGAGCATCAGACTCAACAATAATATCGAATCAATGTGACATAAGCATTCAAATTTCTACATGTAGTTTTGATATTTACATATATAGATTATAATCGATCGAGATGTGATTATTATGAGGTTTTGTTAAGATGACTAGCATGAGGTGAACTATATGCGTTACAAAATTATTTGGATCCTAAGTGTAGTATTTATTATCTAAGATCACTACTATGATTTTTAAAGTTGTGCTCCAATTTGGATCCTAAGTGGAATTATTAGGAACAACTTCTAACTTGACCTAAATTTATGACATAAATTTTAATTTAATTTATTTATTTATCTAATCATTTAGGAGAGAAATATTGAAACCGTATATTATTCTTTATCTAATATTTGTTACGAAACAAGCGAACTTAACAAAAAAATTACTGAATCGGATAGAATTAATGAACTTTACAAAATTATTTTGTATTTGTACTTCCTTGGACAGAAAGAAAATAAAACTTTGGCTATTTGGTTCAATTTTTGTAATTTAGAGTTGGACAAACAAAATTTGTAGAAGAAAATTCATATCCAAAAAAATTTGTTGAAGAAAAAGAAAAAGCATGTTCAGACTTAGGGTGTGTTTGATAACCCAATTAAGTGCTGAAAATGAAAAGGTTCAGCACTTATTCTTTTTCAGTGCGTTTGATAACATACCACTTAATTGAAAAAGCAGCCAAAAAATCACTGAAAACTTTAAGTGAAAATTTTCTACTGAAAATAATCACTGAATGCATTCTTTTTCAGTAGTTGAAGCACTATTTTCAGTATTACAAATTCAATCACTTAAAATTTTCAGTACTTAAAATTCAGCACTTAATTTTCAGTACTTAATTTTCAGTTTTATCAAACGTACCCTTAGTGGTTGACCGCTGAAAATGGCCAATGTAGATTGGCCCACATATGACAAATCTCCGAGTCTATTTTTCGCGACTTTGGGATCAGTATCTATTACTCCCTCCGTCCCATAATAAGTGTCCACATTTCCTTTTTTGGATGTCCCACAATAAGTGTCCACTTTCCTAAATTGGCATATATTTTTTACTTACTTTCCAAAACTACCCTTATAATAAAGACAAAGAAGTATTTATTTGTGGTCCCAAAACAAGCAAAAAGTCAAACACCCATCACATCTAAGGGTAAAATTGGAAAGAGCCTCTTTAATGAACCAAATAAATTAATATAATACAATTTTCTTAAACATTGTGCAAAAAGGAAGTGGACACTTATTATGGGACGGAGGGAGTATTGTTTTATTGGAGTAGAATATGGGCTAAACTCCGGACACGCGCACTGACTCCATAACACACACACTATGTAAATCAGGAACGTGAGTGAACGGTAGGTGTCAAACTTACACCAAAGCTCTGAATACGGGTCATTCAACTACTTGAGATTTGTCCTTCCAATCCACTCACACAACCCCTTAGGACTTCGAATCCTTGACCACCCTTTGGAAGGCCAAAAAATTCTTACTACAACCGCTATGCTGTTATAGAGTTTCGAACCCTAAACCAAATAGACATAACACATCGCCTGCTGAGACTTGCTTCCACTAACCCAAGTGGTTGTGGTTTTGGCCCACATATTTGAAGGGTCCACTTGTCATCAAATGATTCAAATTCGGTGTTGGCCCCGAGCATCAGGTACTTCCCATTTACCAATCTATATATACCCATCTCGCTCTAACTTTGTTGGATCGAAACAATCACACGTAAATAATATATGAAAAACAGAAAGATTAAAAAGACACAGAGAATTATCACGTGGTTCGGCAATGTGCCTACGTCCAAACCGGAGAGCCTGAAATTTTCACTATAAAAACGATTTAGGGTCACAGGGCCCTCCCCTTGATCTCTTAGACCTAATGTAACGGATCCATTACAATATGAACCACACCCAACAAACTTGAAAGATGGTGCGTCTCATTCACACTATAAATCTGACATGGCTGTTTTTGTTAATAGTATTTGAGTGACAAATATTTTATACAAATACTAATAAACACACCATATATCTCTTCTAGGTGGCATTATAGGGTACATATAATTTTAGTCAACCCCATAGTACCACCCAGAAGAGAAATACTCCCTCCGTCCCATAATAAGTGTCCACTTCATTTTTGCACAATGTTTAAGAAATTTGTATTATATTAATTTATTTGGTTCATTAAATAGTCACTTTCCAATTATACCCTTTGATGTGATGAGTGTTTGACTTTTTGCTTGTTTTGGGACCACAAATAAATGATTCTTTGTCTTTATTATAAGGGTAGTTTTGGAAAGTAAGTAAAAGTTATATGCCAATTTAGGAAAGTGGACACTTATTGTGGGACATCCAAAAAAGGAAATGTGGACACTTATTATGGGACGGAGGGAGTATAATATATTTGTAAGTGTTTATAAAAAGTGTTTGTCACCTTAACATTGTTATTTTTATTATTCCTCTTTCTTATTATTGCCTAGGAGACTTATTCACTCTTTTGTAGAAGGAAAAGAGGGTGTTTTTTTTTTTTTTTTTTTAAATGTTTTGAAGTGATTAGGTCTACTTATATCTCTGTAACACATATGAAACATACGAAAAGACCAATAACATCCAGGAATTAGAGGAGAAAACTACAACATATCTATATGTACTACACAATCATTTGGTATGTGTCAAGAGCCATTTTCTTGCAATTTTAGAATTATTTAGTAGTAACTTTTTAGAATGCATTTGATAGTAGTATTTTTAAGGTGTGATTTGGTAGTGACTATTACATTGAACATTAACCATCTCCGATTGTATAGTATGTAACTTTTAATGTACGATACAACTAAATCATTTGATGGGATCAATGAAACACATCTCTTTTGGTGTCGTCTGCACAACTCACAGTGACTTCATAAATCAACCACATAATAAAACAACACTCCTCCGTCCCATATTTTGAGTCCTATTTTAGGAATTCAACTTTTTAAGAGGACAAAAGGAATATACACCTACTCTCTAAAATTGCCCCTAATCATTACAACAATTTTTTTTTACTTTGTCTTAGTGGAGGTTTCAAGAAGGGTTAGTTTTGAAAAGTAAGTAAAAAATGTATATCGATTTAGGAAAGTCAACAATAATTTTGAAACATCCTCCAAAATAGAATAGTAGACTCAAAAAATGAGATAGAGGAAGTAATAAATATTCTAATAAAATTTGACTGAAGTGATCTCAATCTTGGGTGTCGTGAACTTTTAGCAAAACACTTTGATTTTTGGTCTAAATCTGTTATCTCTAGAGTTACTAATGTAGCTGCCCACAATCTTGCTAATGGGCTTCTTGTTCTTCCTTTTTTGGGTTCGTGCCGATTGACGCGACCTGACTCTTGTTGTGGAGGAAGGTCCTCAGAAGGATTTGTGACTACTGTAATCCGTTTTATTCAATGAAATTATTCCTTTTCAGTGCAAAAAAAAACCAACCAACCAAACAAACAAACTCTACCATGTAATTTCATATTGCGGGAAACTTTGGGTTAATTAGACTAATTAGATTGGCAGTCTAAGCCGAACTCAATCCAAATTTGGATCTAACTTGTATGACTTTCGCATGAAAATTGATGAAGCATTTCAATTAAGTTTGGCAATAATCGAACAAGTGATTGCTGATATTTTTCAATTTACAGGAAATATAATCAAGATAATTGATTTTTTTTTTATCCAATTAAATTGAAGTCTCTTGAATGGCAGTATAAAAAAAATAAAAAATAAAAAAAGTGTCTTGAATGGCATGCATGGTCATAAATTGAATCCAATACTTAATTTTCAAATGGTAAAGTTGTGTGTTCTCGATGAATTGGTAACTAAATTGTTTTTGTCCAAGGTGAGATATCAAAGTATTACAATGTTAAATGTAATAACTAGTTGTGTTAACTTTTGATTTAGATTGACAAATAAACCTTCATTCCAATCACAACTCCAGGAATTAAATTTGACAGAAAACTTAATGGTGTCATCCATAGGGGCTAAGTTAGAACTTTTTAATTAAAGAGGACAATAAAATGAAAATGAATCTAATCAGATGGAGTGAATGTATTTAACTCAAAAACTAATTATCAACCAAACCCCCAGTATGACCCACCAAACAACCATGTGATCGGTTCATCTCCCCATCATACCTGATCATATATGGTCTCAAGTTTAAGAGTAATACTTGGGGCACAATCAAAGTCACAACCTTTTTTGCACAACCTCTATTTTGTGTCTATCTCTCTCTTGATGAGTCCCACAGTGCCAGTGACCCCACAGTGCCCACTAGGAAAGAGATAGACACAAAATGGAGGTTGTGCAAAAAAAGTTATGGATTTAGTTGTGCCCCAAGTATTACCACAAGTTTAAATAGTGCCCCGGCCGGTGTTATACGCTAGCATTCCAACCTAGCAAGATATGAAGTTATGAATGAACCGTTGGTGCTAGATTCTAGACTAATAAATTTGGTCAGCATTTTGAGCCTCCATGTATGGCGGTGCCAGGTCATTTTTAAATTTTATTTCCGCTATAATAATAATAATAATAAATTATATGGCACGTATATGGATTTACAAGATAAGGGTGATCGAGAGACTTGGGAAATCAAATTGGTCAGGAGTCAACCCTTTCCCATTGTTGTTGAAAAGTCAAAAGTCAATGGATGAGGATCCATGATGGAACCAGGTTGACTTTCTAGTTCATGCAGCATTCACATTGTTTGTATATGCATATATATATATATATATATATGTGTGTGTGTGTGAGCGCGCTTGAGTTGATTGCCTCGGAGTAAAAGTTTTGGCATGTCTGATTACGACAGGTCACTTTCGTAGAGTAGAAGGTATCCAAAATCCAATTAATTGAAAAACTAGAGTATAAGAGTTTGATCTTGCACTTTCATCGAAAGCTATCTAGGTATGTTATGTTTTTCTTGGCATAAAAGTGATTTTTTTTTCCGCATTAATATTTACAGTATATATTTTATATGGAAAGTAAAAAATTGAAAGGGATACAAAATGGAGAGAGGTACATTATAGTGTGAGAGTGACCATACCATATATTATTATATGTAGTATAACTAACAGAATATTTAACAATAAAATTTAAACAACATAACATTACACCTACTCTTTTACAGGGCATGTGTCTTATCTGTTATAATCTTTCTTGATACAGTCCAGTTGGCTTATTATAAAGACAAGATTTCAAAATCTTTGGAATAAAGAAAGTTCTCAATTTTTTTTTTAATTTTTTTTTATTGAAGAAAGTATTCGATTACAATCTTCTAAAACTCTGGCAATTCCCCGAACGTGCGTGTATATATATATATATAATCATGAGTACTCGCTCATGAGAAGGGTTCTGTATTATATTTATATAGAGTTAGGTTTCAGTGTTCACTGGGTGAATGTACTGGATTTTTAAGTCTAAAAAAACCGCGGGTTAGCTGAGTTTTGGGATGGGGCGCGGGTTAGCGGAACAGCCCGCGGTTTTTTTTAGGCTTTTACCCAGTGCGCTTATCCAATACGCACTGGAGTCGAACTCTCTATATATATAGTCAGACTTAAAGCGCATTGTGTATACGCACTGGGATTTTAAGCCTAAAACAACCGCGGACTGCCCTGTCTCGTAACCCCGTTGACCTGCGATTTTTTTTAAGTTTAAAATTCCAGTGCGTAAACCCAATGCGCTTTAGAACCTGACTGTATATATATACACATGTACATACACATATATCCACACTTGGAGCTGTTCAATATGTGCTAAATATATATATATATATATATATGTGTGCTTAATTTGGTTGGCCAATTTTTTTTTTTTTTTTTTTTTTGTTGCTAAAACATCAATTCATATTATTAAAACAAACACAAGAATAGGAAATAAAAAAGGATTATCCTAAAACACATGGATAACCTTTGGTCAGCAACAACAGAAAAGCAAGTGAGTGATAAGATCACCTCCTCATGCGGAAAAAAAGAAAAAGAAAAAGGAAAACACAGGAACACATTCCCGTGCACCTAAGAGAGGCAACTAAGGAAAGTTTATACCCACATGCGTGAAAGCTATGGGAACCCCCATCCACCGAAAAATCAGAGTACCACCCTGGACGGGTAGGAGGACGCGGTTATTGCCGCTTTCCTCGAAGAGAGAACTTAGATGTGTCGGAACTAGCGTGGGAACCCCAACTCTGGACAGGACAACACCGGATCTGCAAGAAAATATCTTCAGATCTGGGGAAAGCACACGGAAAAATCATTCATAGAGGAAGGGAAAAACTTCACAGAGGAAGAGGGAGGAGACAAACAAGGCCTTGCCTCAATCAAGACGAACCAATTTAGACTCTTCCCCAAGTTTTCACATTACAATAATATATGGGTAATACTTGGGACACACCTAAAGACATAACTTTTGGGACACAATCCCAAAAGTTGACAGGAGAGGATAGACACATCTTTTGGGTTGTGTCCCAAAAATTGTGTCTTTGGATGTGTCCGAATCTTTACTCATAATATATTAATGTTTGTATACAATTACCAGTCCAAGCCCTGAATTAGATAAACATAATTGATTCAAACTTCCCCACTTGCTATTGTTTTTGTGGTGAGAATCAAAAGCCTTGCACTTGTTAATGGTGTCTTTAGTTATCCTAATAATTAGTTAAATTATGCATATTGACTTGAAAACAAATCATGGTATCAATTGGAGGCGCAAGTTAGGCGCCTTCACTTGTTTTTGCTACGTTATTCTTTTGCTTCCTTGTCACTTTCTCTCTCTTGGAAGTATACCAATTTTTTTTTTCCTCTTTAAAATATTTCCTCGTAAGAGACATGGAATGATGCTTAATTATTCTCGATTTTATTGTTTTCCACATTATTATATTCTACACATATTTCAGGCTATGATTCAAAGTTGTACCAGCAAAAAGACTTTGTTGCTCAAGTTAGAATTAGATGGAGAGAAAAATGAAGGAAAGCTGGGACATTTAAAAGGTTTCTAATTTAACGGATATGCTTTTTGGGATTTGAAATTACCCATGATTGATTTCAGTTTTTAATTTTGAATGTAGGACTATTCCTTTAATTAAAAATATGTAATCTTAGCATTTGTCCTAATTAACATTAAAACAAAACTGTTACAATTTTTTAATTAATTTAGTTGTTCTTGTTGCAATTCAATGTTTTATTATTACTTTCCTTTTGCCATCTAAGCAATTTACACCGCATCATGGAGTACTCTAGCATGTGCTTATTATAATACTTATGTCTGTTAATTCTCGTCCTAACGCACGGCATGGGTTATGTGAGCCAAAATTATCATTTTCATTGAAGATTTTATAAGATTTGTTTGAGTAGATAATGAAGATATTTAGGATTCGTATAGTAACATTAGGGTTTTTAGTTTTTAATTTTTAGTTCTTATCTTTATTTTTTATATTTATAATTGACTCTAACATGATAACATTCGTTTAAAAAAATATAAACAAAAATAAAAAATAAGAAACTACAATGTCACTGTGTGGGCCCGAATGTTATTCACTCGTGGGCGATTTAAAGCTTAGTGTAGTTTCTAATGGGGCTGCACTTGTGACTTATACCGAGTGATGACAAACAATGGAACAAAAATATCCTACTCTATAGGGGGCATATCTAAATTTCTCCATCTTAAATAATGACATTTCCACTGTTTGGGGAAATTATATTGTTTGAGCTTTATATAATAAAGTGTAATTTATTAATTATGACGGCAAAATATACGCCTAATACATAACGAGCTCATTCTAAGTTGCCTAATTCGCTATTATGCGGACATCCAAACACATCCTATTTAGAATTATTTTTTCTTTTTCTTTTATTTATTTTTTCCCCTACTCTGGTTACCAAGAATACAATAGAGATTTTTGGCCTTATAGAAGAAGAGGGTTAGTGCGTTAGGTAGCTCGACAACCAGCACGTAGTAAAAAAAAAAAAACAAAAAAAAAAAATCGTTAGATCCTTATGCTATGAATTCAAATATGAATACTCGTGTAAATGTAGGGCATTCCCTTTAAACAACGTGTTGCGCCTGCCTTCGAGTGTTTCGAAAAATGTACAAGTGAAGCCGCATCGACGCCCGAGTGCGTGTTAAATAAGCAAGGATTCTCGCTCTCATCTAGGCCATCGCGGGTAAAGAAACTAGTCTAAAACTATAAGTTTAGGTTAGCAACCTGGAATATAGAAACCTTAACAGGTAAAACTATGGAACCAGTAGACACTATGATTAGAAGGAATGTTAATGTAGTATGTTTACAAGAAACAAAGTGGATTAGAGAGAAAGCTAAGGAGGTAGAAAAGGCTGGGTATAAGATATTCTATACGGCGAAAGATAGACATAGAAATGGTGTCGGAATCGTGGTTGACAAGAACCTCAAGGATAAAGTCGTAAAGTCACGAGGAAAGGAGACAGAATATTGCTCATCAAACTGGTAGTTTGAGTAGATATAATTAATGTGATTCATGCATACGCGCACCAAGTATGATTGGACGATTACAGTAAAAGACAATTCTAGGATGAGTTGGATGCTTTAATGCAAGAAATACCGGGAGGAGAGAAGATAATTGTAGGTAGAGATTTTAATGGCCATGTAGGCAAAGATAGAACTGGATATGAGAGGGTGTGCATGGGGGATATGGTTTTGGAGATCAGAATGAGGCAGGGGTACGTATTCTAGATTTCGTCGTAGCATATGATCTTTTAGTAACAAACAGCTTTTTCAAAAAGGGGGAAGAACAATTGATAACCTTTAAGAGTGGATCAAATAGAAGCCAGATCGATTTGTTACTTGTGAGAAAGCCAGATCAATTTGTTCCGAGAACTTGTTTTCTAGAATTTTCCTAATAAGTTGTTAATCAAACTTTTGATCGATAGGAATTGTACTAGACATGCTTCTGCATGATCTTTGTGCTCGGGTTTTCTTTGGATCGAATTTTAAGAGCGTTAATCGGAGGTGAGTGATTCAACTATGTGTTTTGGAATGATTTCTTGACATGTATTCATGTTTGGTATGAAAAGCATGTGTTAGTTCATAGATATATATTGTTTAGTTCATATTAGGCAACTATATTGATAAGTAAGCCCAATTGTACGGTGAAATATTTTGATTATGTCGAAAGCATGGTGATATGTGATTTGAGCATGTTTAGTTACTATTTGGGTCAAAGGAGCACGTGGTACCAAGCCATCTTGTGGAGCCGATATAGGCATAAGGTCGCACGTTTAAAGAAAAGAAACGTGGGTCTTACATAGTCGCATAAACTTATTGGCGAGGAGTCGCGGGCTAGGAGTGTGGAACGTACACGTGAGACTCCGGAGACTAGTATGAATTGTAGAGATGTGAATGCTAACATGTTTATCATTCATGTGCATTGTTGCTTTATTCGCTAAGCGGTAACTTAAACAAATCGAATATGTATGGTTATTCAAATAAGCATTTCAGGTATTAATGCCGACGAAGAATCGGGAAAGTGATCACGGGATGTTGGGGCTTAGCTAGGAGGCAACTGAGTATGTTTACCCCATAGTTTGGAATTGAAAATGTTGTAATAAGGATTTCATGACTTTAATCTATGTTTATCTTAGAATCTTAGAATGGATTCGAAATATTGTAATAGACAGTAATCATTTGTAATTATGTTTCAGTAATATTATGATCCAGTTAGGATCACTTTGGATTGGTTTGGAGTGTGTGTTTGGTCCTTGGATAATTTTAGAAAAGCTTTTAACTTAGAAATTCTGCAGAATGCTCTGCTACTTATAAACAGTTGACTGGTTTATGGAAACAGTCTATTGGACACCTTTGTTGAGCAATTCACTGCATGAGTTTTTGTGAGAGACAGTCGACTGGGTCGTGTTTCAGATTAAGATATATATTTTCTGCGTGGACTAGAGTTCAGTCGACCGGACAATTTAGACGACCGATAATTTTCCACCCAGTCGACTGGACGGGCTGCAGATTTTCGGGCTCTCTGTATCTTGCATTTCCAGTCGACCAGACCTCTGATCAGTCGATTGGATCCCTGTTTTCAAAAGAGGTGTTTCTATAAGTATTTTTCTTTTCCGCTGTGTGTTCTTAAACAAAATTTTTAGAACGTTAATGAATTGGTTTCGGCTCAGTGGCATGCCACGAGCTTCAGTTCCACTGTTGTAGGATCGGGTTGTGACACGCCATACTAAAAAAGACTCTACAAACTCGCGAACTTGGTGTTGGAACCTTAAAGGCAAGAAACTAGCAAGATTTCAAGAGAGAGTACGTATACAGAAGCACATTGAAATTTGGAAAGATAGAAGCAATATTATGTGGGATAGAATGGCAGGGTGCATCATGAGAATATCGAAGGAGCTCCTTGAAGAGTCGAAGGGAAGATAGCTAGCATCTAAAGATACTTGGTGCTGGAATAAAGAGGTACAAGCTGCAGTAAAAACCAAAAAGGATTGCTTTAAGAAGTGGCAAAATGATAGAAGTGAGAAAAACTTCAAGAGCTATACACGTGCAAATAAGGAGGTTAAAAGGTTGCTAAAATGGAAGCCTATAATGACTACTACACCAAGCTAGACACTCTAGAGGCAGAAAAATGTATTTATAAGCTTGCTAAGTCGAGAGAAAGGAAAACAAGAGACATTAATTAGGTTAAGTGTATAAAAAGCAATGACTCTAGGGTATTAATAAACGACGAAGAGACTGAGGAAAGGTGGAAGAACTATTTTAAGAAGTTGCTGAATAAAAAACATATGGATAACACAATTAAAGAAGAAACTGAAAGTTGTGATGAAACTAGAGAATACAGATTCTATCGAAAAATAAGGAAGTTTGAGGTGGAATTTGCTTTGAATAAGATGAAACCCAACAAAGCCTTAGGACCACATGGGATCCCCATTGAGGTTAGGAAATGCTTGGGAGATGTGGGGGTATCTTGGCTTACAAAAGTTTTTAATAGGGTTAATTACACTCACCTCCCTTGAGGTTTGCCTTAATTACTCGGACCTCCCTCGCATTTTGAGAAATTACACGAATCTCCCATGAGGTTTAGGTTGAGTTACACTCGTCTCCCCTCCGTTAGTTTACCGTCTACTCCTTTAACAGAAATTGATGATGTAAGCAATTTTTGCTTACCTAATGCCAAAAATACTCTTGCTTCCCTAATAGAAAATAAGAATAATTAAACTAACCTCCCCTGAGATATGGCCTAATTACACGAACCTCCCTTATAACAAAAATGTTTTTTCGTTAATTTTTTTCTCTCTTATTCCGTCTCTCAACAAAAATTAATTTTTTTTTCAAAATTTAGAATCATATCTCTTATTATTCAAAATGACTATATTACCCTTACCATTTTTCACGATTCCTTCAATTTTTCACGAAACACAGTATGTTCTTTCCAACAAACCAAATTATAGATTGCTCAAATTCGATTGACCTATCATATCCGTCATATTTATTTCATAGACATGAGAAACTAACAGGTGGATAAAATAAAAAAAATCAAAATCAAACTCAAGAATTTAAATTGTAAGAGTGAAGAATTTTAGAAGGAATTTGAAAAAAAAAAGTGAAAGATACACTTCTTAGTAGTATAAAAAGTTTAACCTAAACCCTTTCTCATTGCAAAAAGCAAATTTTATTTGTGGATATAATAATACATATGCACAACCTGTAATTACGGGTCATGATAAGGCAGGTGTGTGTAATTTTATAAAATTTGAGGGATGTCCATGTAATTAGACCTTAGTTCAGGGAAGGTTTGTGTAATTTTATGTAGGGGCATCATAGACATTACTCAACTGTTAGCGATAAGGGAGGTCTTTGTAATTTCTCAAAATACAAGGGAGGTCCATGTAATTAGGGCAAACCTCAGGGGAGGTGAGTGTAATTAACACTTTTTAATAAGATTTTAATGATTAGAAAAATGCCTGATGAGTGGAGGAAGAGCATCCTAGTGCCTATATATAAGAATAAAAGAGATTTACAACAATGCAACAGCTATAGAGGTATTAAGTTGATGATCAGCCATACCATGAAGCTGTGGGAGAGAGTGATGGAGTATCGCTTAAGAGGCACAACATTAGTGTCAGGAAATCAGTTTGGATTTATGCTTGGGAGATCAACTATGGAAGCAATTTATTTACTTTGGAGACTAATGGAAAAGTATAGAGAGAAGAAAATAAATCTACATATGGTTTTTATTGATTTAGAGAAAGCTAATGATAGAGTGTTAGAGGTTTAATTTGGTGGGTGCTAGAGAAGAAGGGAACGACCAAGGGTTATATTGACGTGGTGAAGGATATGCATGATGAAGCAGTTACTACAATTAGATCACTGGCCGGAGAAACAAGCAAATTTCCAATTAACTGTAGGCCTGCATCAAGGGTTGACCTTAAGCCCTTATTTGTTCGCCCTAATTATGGATAAATTGACTAGACGCATTCAAAATGAGGTCCCATGGTGTATGCTGTTCGCAGATGATATTGTCTTGGTTGATGACACTAAAGGGGAACTCAACACTAAGTTGGAAACTTGGAGTGAAGAACTGGAGACTAAGGGACTAAAGATAAGTAGGACAAAAACAGAATGCATGAAATATAGTTTTAGCAACAGTAGAAGTAGAGACAACAAAGCAGTGAAGATCGAAGATCCCAAAGAGGGAACTCTTTCTCTATCTAGGTTCAATGATCAGTAGAGATGGAGAGATTGGTGATGATGTAACCCATAGAATTATAGCAGGCTGTCTTAAGTGGAGGAATACTTCTGGAGTATTATGTGACCGGAGAATACCAGCAAAATTGAAAGAAAAATTTTATAGGACAGTTATTAGGCCAACTATGCTCTACGGAACAAAGTGTTGGGCAACTAAGAAACAACACAATAGCAAAGTAAGCGTAACTGCATGAGGATGCTAAGATGGATATGTGGTAAAACTAGAAAAGATAAAATTAGAAATGAGTAGATCCGAGAGACTGTAGGAGTGGCACATATTGAGGATAAGTTGAAGGAGAATAGACTTAGATGGTTCGGCCATGTGCAATGAAGACCTGTAAATGTACCTGTGCGAAAGAGTGATAAGATCGTAGTGCCTGGAGTGGTTAGAGAAAGATGCAAACCTAGACAGACTCGGGAATATGTAGTGCAACAAGATGTGAATATATATAATTTAAATGAGCACATAGCTCTTGATCGTGCAAAATGGAAGAAAAAAAAAAGATTCATACAGTCGACCACAATTGATTGAGACACAAGACTTGATTTGGTTTGGTTTGGTTTGGTTTATAATTTACAAAAAAAAAATCAATTACCTCATCGGCAAGAAGCCCATGGAGAAGAAAATTATGAATTCTGTGGGATGTTTTATAAAGTGGGCCATCAATTGTGAATTGTGTGGTATGTTTTATAAAGTGGGCTGTGGGATCTTCCTAATTTTGGACCATTTGTGGGAAGCTTCCTCCACAGACTTGAGACCTGTTTGCCACAGCACCAGATATTATTATTTTCTGACTACCACTTCTAGACGGACCACTTGATGATTTTTTTTTTGTCCTAATCATGACAACTAGAATTTAACACAGAGTGGACTTGCCAAATACCATGCCAGACTTTGCCAGTGAAAAATAATACTCCAGTTTGTTTCACCACATAGTTGCTAGATTAGTCTTAATCCTACCAAAATTGCAAGTTGCAGAGGCTGAGAAGATATTAAAACTGAAATTAAGCTTGGGGAACCAAACCTCCATATGATGGTTTTTTGAACTGACAAAAACAGTTGATGTAATGTTTAATTGCGGCTATGAATTTAGTAAAAGAACTGACAAATTATGTATATATATATATACATGTATTATTGCTTTTGCTCAACGTGAACAAATTAAGTGAAATCAAATAGTTCATAAAGATAGTCAAAATATCGTCAAATATAAAGACAATTCATGTGTCCATAGTGGGGGGAAAGGGGGAAAAAAATCCCTTTTTGGTCCATTTTCCTATGTTAACTTTATAAATAAAAAGAAATTAAACCCTTTAATCTTTTTTGCTAATTAAAGTCGCAGAAATTTTTGAACACACATTAGCTCATACTTAACACTCATATGACAATGATAGCAAAGAATCTGAAAATAGAGTGATCAAGTGGTACCAACGTGATCTCTTTAGTGGAGAGGTCAATGGTTCGATTCTCTTTGGGAGAAGTTCTTGTCCTTCATATTTGTACATTCAGTCGAAATGAGTGGTCCTTGTTGAACTTTACTATGGGCCATTGTGAGATTGTAGAGTAGAAAGTTGGGTTGAATTTGTGTGTGTGTGAAGTATGTGTACGTTGTATCCAGTTGTAATTCAGATAAGAGAAGAGAGAGAGAGAGAGAGAGAGAGAGAGAGAGAGAGAGAGATTAGTGGGTAGTGACTTGACACAAGTGATAATGACATCTAATAGGTTAAAAAGTTACTATGATTCAACACTGGCATTTGGCACTTACTGGGTAGACAGAAAATGACAGATTTTGTGCCCACACCAAATTTGTGCCCTATGTATTTGTGGGTCTATTGATAGCAGAATTTGATGATCAAGATTCAAGTGACAGTTCATATGCAATTAATGTATACATAATAACTTATATACTTTTTTCTTTCTTTCTTGGAGTTGTGGTGTACATTGTATAGTTGCAATCATGAGAGAGACTAAGATATTAATTTAGACACTTGCATAACAGCAGTGAGAGAAGCACAATATATATTCATAACAATCCAAGTGAATATTGAGATATTTGGTTCAAAAACGCATGCACACAAATAAGGACACACCTAAAGATATAGTTTTGGGACACAATTTAAGAAATGTGTATATTTTTTTTATGTCACTGTGGGGTCTAGTAACATCACAAGAGAGATATGGACACATCTTTTGAGTTATGTCCCAAAAATTGTGTCTTTAGGTGTGTCCCAAGCTTTACTCTAAAGGTTAACCTGTCTATTAGGGAGTCATTTAGTATATATTTAGGGTTAAATTTTTTTTTGTTTGTGCTACAATAATTTTTTCATTGTCATATTATATAACAATTGCCTGTGCAATAACTGATTATTTAAGACTATTGAACTAGTCGAGTCTATTTGGCAATCAACTTTTCACATTTTTTTTTCAAAAAGTAATTTTTTCAAAAAATTGGGGGAAAAAAAAAACTAGAAAACAAGAGATTAATTTATACATGGCAAATTGAAAATTGTCCAAACAGCTAAACCGCTGAAATGTTTATTGTACGAAAATGTCCCTAGTACCTTGGAACTTATGTTTCAAATCAAACGTCATTTTGGTCATTTTATAAAGCAAGTTAATTTTTCCCAGTCAGATTGTATCCCTAGTACCTTGGAACTTATGTTTATTGATGATGTTTATGATGAATCTCTCCCTATTCCTGAGCAATCCATATCTTCCAGGCAAAAGAAGAAGGAAGCAAAGATGAGATTTAGTGGAAATCATCCTAAGGGCCGATCTTGAATGGGTCCCAGAGAGGACGTGGCTCGAGTGAGAGCCAAGATAGTTCCAAATAAGAGAGAGAGAAGCAGTAGGTGTCCTAAGGTGAGGATATGAGTGGAAGGTATGGAAGGAGTGAAGGTGGAGGAGGAGTGGTAGGTAAGGTGTGAGTGAAGGTGGAGGAGGAGTTGCTTGGATGATAGTAAGGAGGGTGTGATAACTTGATTAATTGCTCAAGCTTCAGGTTGATTCTGGTTATTTTCGGTTGGTTGATGTATTGAATGAGGCTAGTATTTATAGCGGAGTTGTAAGGGTATATGGTACAGCTGGAGGCTCTGTGGGTGTGGTGTTCTGGCACTCTAGGAGAGGTCCGTCTGTCTAAGGTAGGTGAGGGCCTTAAATGCTTATGTTTAAGGTAATTGAGGATATTAAATGAGATCTTGACCCATGCAAGGGGTTAAACAAAGACAGGTCATGTGACAAAAGAGAGTGTCATTGGTGGTGTTTAGCAGGTGAGGTAGTAGCTGCAGATATGTCATCGAAGGATGGTTTGCTATTGGGTGAAGAGGGTTAAGCAAGGGAGTGTATCAAGATCATGCTATTGGTTTGCAGAAGGTTAAGCAAGGAGGTGTACCAAGGGTGCTATTGGAGGGAGTGTATCAAGATCATGCTATTGTTCTGCAGAAGGTTAAGCGAGGGAGTGTACCGAGGGCGCTATTGGTTGCAGATAAGGCAATGGAGGGTCAAAGGCTCGGCTGGTCTTAAGGTCATGGGGCTTTCTAATTGTCCATGGGCTGAAAGGTACAAGGCACGTGAAGGTGAAGGTCACGTGTCTCTCTCTCTCTTTGGAACCAACCCTAATTTTGCCTAGGAGGCATGAGTTAGGGAGACACCCTTGACTCTAGCCACCTAACCACGAGCTCTCGAGATCCCAATGGGCCAGGCCACCCTTCAGTACTGCTCCTGACTAAGGGTGGTTGACCCAAGTGTGAATATGTGTGTTTGTGTATTGATTATGGGCTCTTGTGAATGCCATGAGTATGGCTCTCTAAAGTGCCATGGCCCCTAGGGCTGGGGCTCCCATCATAGGCTTAGCCTTTTGAGGTGGAGGGCCCTAAGTATTGGAATTGCACTTAGCAGTGGGCCTTCTTGGAGATTTATGGAGAGAGGCTCACATCACGGGCTTAGCCCTTTGAGGCGTCGTAAGTGTTGGAGATGCACCCTTCCTACAGAGGGCATTCCATCATCTTGGGCTTGGCCCTTTGGGGTCCCCAAGTATTGGGGTTGTAGCCTTCCTAGGGAGGGCCTCCCCAAGTATTAGAGTTGCAGCTTCCTAGGGATGACCTTCCATCAGCATAGGCTTGGCCCTTGGAGATGCTATAGGTAGTGGATTTGTGGGGCCCTCCTGGAGATTTAAGTGAGTAGGTAGGTAGTCTATGTGGACATATAAGTAATGACGATGTTGGAGATACGTTTCCCTTTTGGTGACGTATGCAACTACCACGTGGCAGATTAATACACATTACCTACATTAGCCCCCTGTCCGCATGATCGGTGCGTAGCACATGGCAGGCGGGCATAACTTTAAAAGTCATTTGTGTTTGTAACCGACGATTGTGTCTCCATGTGGTAGATAGCTGGTTGATGGATAATGGTTGATCGTGCTTCGCAGGCTTTGAGTGACTAGTTGATGGACAAATGGCTTCCATTTGCAGACTCTGAACTTCACGTGGCTACAGTACCATTTCACATGGGTATAACGGCCCTTTGTCTATAGTTCTTGCAGGATATGGGGCTCAAGTATCAAGCTTTTAAGTTTGTGACCTTGAGGAAGAGAAGTGTTGCTCGCCATTTGAACGTTTTGCACGATATTCAGGAGTGTAAGAATAACTAGCTACAGAGGACACCTAAGACAGACAGTCGGATTTTACCATTTTGGCCACCTAATAACTTGTTTGCTCTTGACTTTCTCATAGTATTTCCTTTTCCTTGCTGCTTTCCTTTTGTTTGTTGCTTGTGTAGGATCCCTTGGGAGCATTATATGTATGGATTAGCATTTTATGGACTTGAATGGTGAGTTTAGTTGTCATATTGGTGGATGGGAGAGCGTGATGCTCATGCCACCTTAAAGGGTGCCGCCCTGAGGTATAAACGGGGGATGGGGTTGCACATGCCACCCGATTGGGGCAGGGAAAAAGTGTGATACTCGTGCCGCCCTGAGGTAGAGAGCTTGATACTCATGCCACCTGAGGCTAAAAAAGAAAAAAAAAGAAAAGGGGGAGGGTGTTACCCGTGCCGCCCTAGCGAGGCTCGTAGGAGGAGAGCGCGATGCTCATGCCACCCTTCTCAAAAGGGGAAGAGCATGTTGCTCGTAATCCACCTTAATGAGGCTCCTCAAACGAATGGAGGGCATTACCCGTGCCACCCGAGTGAGGGAGGGGGAGAGCGTGATGCTCGTGCCGCCCTGAGATGGAGAGCGTGATGCTCATGCCACCCTTCTCAAAAGGGGAAGAGCATGTTGTTCGTGATTCACCTCAATGAGGCTCCTCAAACGGATGGAGGGCATTATCCGTGCCACCCGAGTGAGGGAAGGGGAGAGCGTGATGCTCGTGCCTCCCTGAGATGGAGAGCGTGATGCTCATGCCACCCTTCTCAAAAGGGGAAGAGCATGTTGCTCGTGATCCACCTCAATGAGGCTCCTCAAACGAATAGAGGGCATTACCCGTGCCACCCGAGTGAGGGAGGGGGAGAGTGTGATGCTTGTGCCGCCCTGAGATGGAGAGCGTGATGCTCATGCCACCCTTCTCAAAAGGGGGAGGGCATTTTGCTCGTGCCGCCCAGGTGAGGCTAGTAAGGGGAGAGCGCGATGCTCGTGCCACCCGGAGGTGTAGAGCATGATACTCGTGCCATCTTGATTAGGTGTGAGCTTGGAGCTCTTTTTGTGAATCGAATGGAGTGTTCGTGTGACTGGAGATGGCAAAAACTTAAATTTAAAGGCATAAAGCTGTATTTTGCAGCCAGTCCTTCCTCCATTTTTATAATGATAAGAAGAATATAACCCCCCCCCCCCCCCCCCCCCCCCCCCCTCCCCTCTTTTTTTTTTTTTTAAAATGGAGGAGGGTAAAAATGAAAAACTTTGTTCTTCTCCTGTTTATGAAAGATAATTGAGGAAGGTAAAAAAAAAAAAAAAGATTTTGGAGAACTTTGTTCCTCCCTCCTATTTTTGGAAAGAAAAATGGAGGATAAAAATGGAGAATTTTGTGAGATGGAGGATAAAAATGGAGAATTTTATGAGGTCTTGATGGTGTGTGGTGGCTGTTGATGTCTTTGAGGAAGGATAAGTACGATTTCTGATGAGAATATGTTCTTTCATGTGATGTAATATTTGCAAAAGAGAATGTATTCCTCTAGTCAAGAGCCCGCCCGCTAATAGAGATGTGCCCCATGGGCCAAGGGTGTAGCAATAGACGACGAGAGCTATGGCTCTGCAAGCGCCAAAAAAAAAAAAGATTCTACAACTTCCAGAAAATTTAAAATTTTCTGGAATTTTGAAATAGTTTGGGACCATTTTGTAGTTTCAAAAAAAAATTGGGGCTAATTTGTAAATTTCAAAAAAAAAAAAATATTGGGGCCTTTTGTAATTTTTGAAATACATGGGGTGTTTTTGTGATTTGAGAAGATTCTAGGAATGTCTCCATAATTTTTGAAAGTGCTGCGGTTGTATGTCAAAAATATACAAAATTGAGCAATCTAACTTGAGGAGGAGGTGATACCCTTGGTGTGACAACACACCCTTGAGTAGGAGGTGACACACTTGGGGAGAGTGAAACTTTGGTGTGGTGACACCTTGGAGAAAGTGGCCCCCTTAGTATGGTGACAATGGGGGGGGGGGGGGGGGGGGGGGGGTCCCAAGGTGGAGGGGAAACACGAGCCCCTTGAGTAGGAGGTGGAGGGGGGAAGGGTCCGAAGGTGGAGGTGGGGTGATGCCCATTTTTTTTTTTTGCAAAGGAGGGAGGTGGGGCCTTGGAATGGGGGGTTCGAAGGTGGAGGTGGGGTGATGGCCCTTCTTCTTCTCTTTTTTTTTTTTTTTTTTTTTTTTTGTTTTTTGTGGAGGATGGAGGTGGAGCCTTGGAAGGGGGAGGGCCCGAAGGTGGAGGTGGGGTGATGCCCCTTTTTTTTATTATTATTATTTTTTTTTTGTGGAGGGTGGAGGTGGAGCCTTGGAAGGGGGAGGGGGGAGGGTCCGAAGGTGGGGAAGGTGGAGGTGGGCGGATGCTCCCCTTTTTTTTTTTTCTTTTTTTTTTTTTTTTGTGGAGGATGGAGGTGGAGCCTTGAAAGGGGGAGGGGGGAGGTCCGAAGGTGGAGGTGGGGTGATGCCCCCACTTTTTTTTTTTTTTTTTGGAGGATAGAGGTGGAGCCTTGGAAGGGGGAGGGTGGAGGGTCCGAAGGTGGAGGTGGGGTGATGCCCCCTGGATTTTTTTTTTTTTGGAGGATGGAGGTGGAGCCTTGGAAGGGGAAGGGGGGAGGGTCCGAAGGTCCCAAGGTGGAGGTGGACGGATGCCCCCTCTTTTTTTTTTTTTTTTTTTTTTTGTGGAGGATGGAGGTGGAGCCTTGGAAGGGGGAGGGGGGAGGTCCGAAGGTGGAGGTGGGGTGATGCCCCCACTTTTTTTTTTTTTTTTTTGGAGGATGGAGGATGGAGGTGGAGCCTTGGAAGGGGGAGGGTGGAGGTTCCGAAGGTGGAGGTGAGGTGATGCACCCTTTCTTTTTTTTTTTTGGAGGATGGAGGTGGAGCCTTGGAAGGGGGGGTCCGAAGGTGGAGGTGGGGTGATAGGGCCTTTTTTTTTTTTTTTTTTTTTTTTTTTGCGGAAGATGGAGGTGGAGCCTTGAAAGGAGGAGGTCCGAAGGTGGAGGTGGGGTGATGCCTTTTTTTGGGAGGATGGAGGTGGAGCCTTGGAAGGGGGAGGGTCCGAAGTTGGAGGTGGGGTGATCCCCCTTTTTTTTTTTTTTTTTTTTTTTTTTGCAGAGGAGGGAGGTGGGGCCTTGGAAGGGGGGGTCTGATGGTGGAGGGGAAGCACTGGCCCTTTTTTTTTTTTTTGCAAAGGAAAGAGGTGGAGCCTTGGAAAGGGGGTCCGAAGGTGGAGGGGGAGTGCTACCTTTTTTTTTTTTGCGAAGAAGGGAGGTGGAGCCTTGGAAGGTGGGGGTCTGAAGGTGGAGGGGGAGCATTACCTCCCCTTTTTTTTTGTTTGCGAAGGAGTGAGGTAGAGCCTTGGAGGGGGGGTTCGAAGGTGGAGGGGGAGCACTGCCCCTTGGGGACCTGCCTCTTGAAATAGGCATGTTACACGAGCGTACTCCCTGGAGACCTGCCTCTTGAAATAGGCATATCAGACGAGCGTGCCCCCTGAAGGTCTGCCTCTTGAAATAGGCATGTTACACGAGTGTGCCCCCCTGGAGACATGCCCCCTTTTTTTTTCTTTTTTTTTTTTGGAAAAAAGAAAATTATAATAATAAAAATAATTTTAAAAAAAATAGTTTTTTATTTTTTATTTTATTTTTTGAACTTCTTCCTCCCCATTTTTTTTAAAAAAAAAAGTTTAGAGAAGTTCGGGAATTTTGGAAAAATAAAAAAATATATATGTTGAAAGGACAACCCTAACAGGAGAGGGACGACCCTAGCAGTAGGATGGACACCAACAGGAGATGATGGCCCAGTAGAAGGACTAGGAGAGACGTCCCTAGCATGAGGGACGATCTCGGGAGGGACGACCCTAGAATTATAAGGGACGATCCTAGCAGGACGGTGACCCCAGCAGGAGGGATGACCCTAGTAGTAGAAGGTTTTTTCCTCTTTATCTGTCTTTGGGTCCTCTTCTTTGGTATTGTTTCTGTTCGTCCTCTAGTTTTGGGAGCGCTTCGAGCTTTTTGGGTATAGATAGATGTATCTGGGAGCTCCTAATCTACTAGGGTGACGTGACCTAGAGCTCTCTGTTTCTCCCCTTTCGTGGTCAAGGGGGTGGTACCATTGGTGAGTATTGCCTCCATGATTTGTATAGGAGGTTAGGGGACCAGTAGAGGTCCATAGCAAATTGTACATCTTAGAAGTGGCATTGGGTATGAGTGCGATGTGACTCCTCGTGCCATGGCAACTTGAGTCTCCATAATGTTGTATTGCTGTTTCTCAAGTTTCTAGAACTATTTTTGTTGCGCCTCCATTTGTTCAAGCCATTTTGGGATACTGAGATATACATCGAAAAACGACTCCTAATAGTTGTGAGTGCGAGAGTGGCCAAGTTCCTCCCTACTGGGGTTCGTACTCTTGTGAGTAGTAGACCCAGTAGGTAAAACATTGGACTTCTTTGTTTAGGGAACTGTTGTTGCTAGTATTGCTGTTGTTGCGTACTTACCATATCTACGAGTATACCTCCCACTGTGGTCGCCAAAATGTGTGAGTTCTTTTTAGTGTGGATGAGGTGTAAAGAGAGGTATAACACGTAGGCAGGCTAGTGAGTGTAAAATATAGTAAAATAATAGAAAAGTAGTAGTACAGTCAGATGGGTCCCAGAGAGGACGTGGCTCGAGTGAGAGCCAAGGTAGTTCCAAATAAGAGAGAGAGAAGCAGTAGGTGTCCTAAGGTGAGGATATGAGTGGAAGGTATGGAAGAAGTGAAGGTGGAGGAGGAGTGGTAGGTAAGGTGTGAGTGAAGGTGGAGGAGGAGTTGCTTGGATGTAGTAAGGAGGGAGTGATAACTTGATTAATTGCTCAAGCTTCAGGTTGATTCTGGTTGTTTTTCGGTTGGTGGATGTATTGAATGAGGCTAGTATTTATAGCAGAGTTGTAAGGGTATATGGTACAGCTGGAGGCTCTGTGGGTGTGGTGTTCTGGCACTCTAGGAGAGGTCCGTCTGTCTAAGGTAGGTGAGGGCCTTAAATGCTTATGTTTAAGGTAGTTGAGGATATTAAATGAGATCTTGACCCATGCAAGGGGTTAAACAAAGACAGGTCATGTGACAAAAGAGAGTGTCATTGGTGGTGTTTAGCAGGTGAGGTAGTAGCTGCAGATGTGTCATCGAAGGATGGTTTGCTATTGGGTGAAGAGGGTTAAGCAAGGGAGTGTATCAAGATCATGCTATTGGTCTGCAGAAGGTTAAGCAAGGAGGTGTACCAAGGGTGCTATTGGAGGGAGTGTATCAAGATCATGCTATTGGTCTGCAGAAGGTTAAGCGAGGGAGTGTACCGAGGGCGCTATTGGTTGCAGATAAGGCAATGGAGGGTCAAAGGCTCGACTGGTCTTAAGATCATGGGGCTTTCTAATTGTCCATGGGCTGAAAGGTACAGGGCACGTGAAGGTGAAGGTCACGTGTCTCTCTCTCTCTTTGGAACCAACCCTAATTTTGCCTAGGAGGCATGAGTTAGGGAGACACCCTTGACTCTAGCCACCTAACCACGAGCTCTCGAGATCCCAATGGGCTAGGCCACCCTTCAGTACTGCTCCTGACTAAGGGTGGTTGACCCAAGTGTGAATATGTGTGTTTGTGTATTGATTATGGGCTCTTGTGATTGCCACGCGTATGACCCTCTAAAGTGCCATGGCCCCTAGGGTTGGGGCTCCCATCATAGGCTTAGCCTTTTGAGGTGGAGGGCCCTAAGTATTGGAATTGCACTTAGCAGTGGGCTTTCTTGGAGATTTATGGAGAGAGGCTCACATCACGGGCTTAGCCCTTTGAGGCGTCGTAAGTGTTGGAGATGCACCCTTCCTACAGAGGGCATCCCATCATCTTGGGCTTGGCCCTTTGGGGTCCCCAAGTATTGGGGTTGTAGCCTTCCTAGGGAGGGCCTCCCCAAGTATTAGAGTTGCAGCTTCCTAGGGATGACCTTCCATCAGCATAGGCTTGGCCCTTGGAGATGCTATAGGTAGTGGATTTGTGGGGCCCTCCTGGAGATTTAAGTGAGTAAGTAGGTAGTCTATGTGGACATATAAGTAATGACGATGTTAGAGATACGTTTCCCTTTTGGTGATGTATGCAACTACCACGTGGCAGATTAATACACATTACCTACACCATTTTTGTTGTTTTTTTGTCTCTCCTTTTTTCTGATTGTAAGGGATGGGTATCTCTCTTTTTCTTCGATTTTGATAGACTCCCATTCCATGTGTGCATTGGCATGTTGATACTCCTTTGAGCATGTTTTGTTTGAGCTTCCTGTAATATCTTGGGGTATGCCCCTCTTTTTTTTTGGATTTATTTACCCTTTTCCGAAGAAAAAAAAAAAAAACACTAACCAATTAACTTGTATAAAATCTCTACAAAAATTATCTCCTAATAACAAATCTTTTATTCTAAACAAAAAAATCCCAACAGACTATGGTCCCCAATGGTGCAACTTAGCCAATCAGACTATATATAGTCTTAGCTTTTGGGTTTTCAAAAACACATTCAATCTAGCTTCAAATAAGTTGATTTTTAGACCTTAATAAATTGAAAAAGACTATGAATTCCAAAATTTTAAGTCATACCCGACTTCATTTCAACTTAATCAAAACTATAAGTTATAATCTGCTGCTTATAAACTGCACTAAATTAAGATCACCTATAACCACTAATTATCAATAGACTAAAACAGAATCGCCAAATGTATATAAGGTAAACTTCTCAGTTGGGGTTTGAATCTCCGAATGTGTGTGTGTGTGTGTTTTAGCAAGAGAATAAGGTTCAATGAATGGATGAACTTTGATAAAGTGAGCTCATGAAGTTATGTTGACTTCAATTTATTCAAATTTCAATAACTAATTAAAGCCAATGGAATCGAATTAATTCAAATCAAATAAAATAATAGAATATGACAACTAGCTAGCTCAAAGAAAGCAAATTAAAAAGCACTGTGTGGACAAAACGGTTAGTTTTGTTGGGATTCGCAATCTAGAAAAAGAGTATTAGAGGTTGGCAAAGTCTAAATTAATACAAATGGACAATTTAAATAAATTTTAGGGCAATGTTAGGGGCACTAATAATTTTCATTGACACTTATTAACACAGTCTATCTCTCTTCCAGTGTTATTGCAGGGTTCACAGTGGACCCCGCAGTACCACTAGGAAAGAGATAGAGTGGACTCCACAGTACTACTAGAAGAAAGATAGAATGTATTAGTGAAAGTTGCAACAGAAACAACAGCTCATGAGTTCTACGTAAACGCTTGAAAGAACAGCCACATTTAGAGTATACATTAGTTTAGGGTGCAACAAACGAAATCACAATGAAGGCAATTGAAAAACAGCCACGTTTTACATCTTACATTAACCTATTACATACATACATACATATATATATATATACACGTACACAGGGGTGGATGTAAAAATCTAAGGCTTAAATTCATTATATATTGTTGTAATTTGGTCCCTCTGTCTATGCGGTGGTGGTGCCGGCGATTGTGATGGAGATTTGGGGGAGGTTGGGGGATTCAAGTGAAATGGTGAAATTGCCTTTGGACTCTTTTAGTTTTTTTAACAGATTTGGACGGATTGACTCTTTTGACCCACCTAACAAACTTGAAGGATCAAATTGATACAATTGAAAATTTATACACCAAAATGACATAGTGACCAATTTACAAGGGTGCAAAATGTATTTAAGCTAAAATTTACAGTTGGGGGCTTGGCATGAGTGAAATTTAGAAGTGATATTTGTGGAACTAAGTTTACAAGGGTTTGGGGGGCAGCGCCCCTGAGATGATTGTTTTGGTCTATAATAATACACATTTTTTGTAGAATTTTTTGTAAAGCTTGAAATGATACAAATCAATTGGAGTAAAGTTAAGTGAAAAAGTGATAGAAGTGAAAAAGTGAGAGAAAAATACGTTTGACCAAATATGTTGGATGAGTTGGATTAAAATTGCATTAAAATTAGTTATGTTGCTCTTTATTTGATATCTATGACATGACTTGTGCTTTTGAATGGGTTAGATCACTATAACGGCCCGTTTGGTACATGGATTCTTGCGGTGGATTTTGAATCTACCATAAGGTTATTATCCTTGTTTAGCTCATGGATTATTCATTAAATTGTGGGTCTCACTGGTTTAAAATTCACCCAAAGGTGGAAAATAGGGTAGATTCAAAATCCTGACTTGAAGGTACTAAGGTTTTGGTTTTATAATTTCATAATACCTAAACTAACCCTATTTTTGAAAGGTTTACGTTTATGAATTAGACTTCTGTTATATTTCAAAGATATCTATGTGCATACAATAATTTCGACTCATGTTCATGTTTTAATTACCATATTTATCTCTTTCTTAATAACGTTTGACCAATTTTAATTTTTAGCCATTATTTTCTTAATCAATCTCCAACTTTACAAGTGAAAATTTTAATTTTAGCACATCATTTGTTTTAGCCTCCAAAGAAATCCTAGGTATTTAACAATATTCCTATTTTATTGTCTTTGTCCCAACCAAACACTGAATTCTAAATCTAGCTAGGATTCTACATGTGTACCAAACAATTTGCATGAATTCAGATTTCTAGTAAAGTAGTTACTAGTATAATGATTCCTTATAATCAAAATCCACCTAAAATAAATCGTGAACCAAATGGACCCTTGTGTTGCAATATGTATACTATAATCTGATCCAACGTACATTTCTTCAAAGTGGGGTGAACTTGAAATCACAAACTTTATTTAAAAAAAAAAAAAAAAAAAAAAACTAAGTTAAACTCAAATATTCATAAAATTCAAAACTTGGGGGGCTCAAGTATACATTAAATTTTTTTTTTAAGAATTCTGAAAACAAAAATTCTAAACTTGGTGGGCTTGAGCCCCCTTGCCTCTTTTAAGTCCCTCCAACCGCCCCTAACATACGTTGTACATTCATACCATTGTTTTTGAACCAATAAGAAGGTGATTGGGATGAGTTGAGACGATACGCGCCCTCTACGGGTAATACCCGGTACAGTAAGAAACAACATGCCGTCTCGGGATACAACAACACGGCCACTCTTGCCGTACGCCTATCAATTCTACACAACTGATAAGGCAAAAAGCCTATCCACTAATACTTTCTTTACCCAAACAATCCTCAAAATAATCATATATTATATATATATATATATATATATAAGTGTAAAGCTTTTTACCAGAATGGATTCTCAACGAATATGTGATGAACATAGAAAATAATGTGTAGTACTGTTAAGCTTTTCACTGATACAGATATATACGCACATATATGATATTATAGAGAAATTGCTAGCTTTTGTAACAGTGGATAAAAACCCTTCAATGTACCTCCGTTGGCCATTGTACGGTACATGCTTTAACCAATAATTCATTCCTCGTGACTGATGGTTCTTAAAAGACCACTAACATCTTTGACACATTTTTTTTTCCATTGGATAATAAAACATAAAGTAACAATGCATAATAAAGGCTAAAGACAAGTGGACCAAAACAGTTTTGAATAGCTTTATAACTGCTTGAATACCATTATTAACTCTATAAGAAACATCCCATAACACTTGAAATGGTACTTAGTTTTTGTTAAAATAATTCAACATTCTCTCACTTATTTTAATAAAAATTAAGTATTTACATATTAGATAAAGATAAAAAATTATGCATAATGAGGATGACAATAGCTAAAACTCCCACTTAATGTTCAACAAATCTTGCTCCAGAGTCAGTAGTGATAATGTCTTGAACTATGACTGCTTCTGGGAAATAAAATATTGCATCACACACATAATTCTTCAGCACTCTATTCCAAGCTTCCAAGCTAGCACGTTAATGACCATGTGCTAACTCCTGGCTTCTTGAGCCCTCTAGAGAATAAGCTCGATTCTCATAGGAAGCGGCCGCATTTCCACACTCAAATAGGTGAGTCTATCAGAGACCCTCTCATGACTCTAACATCCCACTAATAATAGCTATAGAACTCATTAAGAGTTGAAAGCAACTCAACCTCATATCTTTCATGAGATCTATGCACCTACACCATAGGGATTGCCAAATGAGCTAGTGCTCAGTTTAGTGCATGTCAATCAACCCACTCTATGATTCGTTCTTCCCTTTGAACCTAGTTCTCAGGATCTCTGGTCCCCATGTAGGATATCATCATAGGCGATTTATTACTCTTTGGCTTTAGGCCTATCCTCCTCGATGCAATATGGAATTTAACTTTAGCTAAAGCTTTTACAAATGGATTATCTCCATTAATTTTCACATCACTTATATATGATCTTCCATTTAATTCAATACTTTTCAGTCATCGAAGTGCTATCACAATTGATCAAAACAGGTGGTATTGATTTTCTCCCACATTGAAGTTTCATATAGAAAATCACAAACCAACCTACTTCTTCATTGGCTTTCAACAAATAGCTCCATATCCCAATATAATCACATAGCCAATGGTATACAACCAAACAGGTGTTCCAAAACTCGTTACTATACTTTTCTAGCACAGAGGAATATCTTTGATTAAGCAAACCATAACCAATGATTTCTTAAAGTATCTTATTACACAAGTAATAGTATTCAAATTCATCAATATTCATCTTGGAAATCCCAAGGTATCAGAAAATTCATCTTGGTTAACTCTAATTAAGAAGTTATGAATTTCACACTATGTACTACTCATGTCATCTTGAATCTAATTCAAGGTACTCTGTTATTATTATTATTTTTTTTTGGAAAATATCCAAAGCTTCAAACGTATACATCTTAGATTAAAATTGTAACAACCTGCATTTTCATTTAATTTCTCATAATTGCATTGCATATTTAAATTCAATTTGTAATGTCTGCTTTTATTTAATTACAATTCTTATGTGTTAAAATCTTGTGACTTGCTTTATTTCATAATTAAAATTATTGTTGGGGTCAAACTGCGTTTTTACAAAAATTAGTGATACCTGTGTTGGATTTCAAAACTGTATTTCAAAACAGTGGAAATGTTTGTTTTTGACTCAACCAGTATTTTTATAAAACCAGAAAATCATTTCCTACGTTAAAATGAAATTTCTGTATTTTGTGGTGAACATCGCGCCGCGAAAATACCAGCTTATGTTTAAAACTGTCCGCGCCGCTTGGAACTTCCACAGATTTTGGAAGTGATGTAAAGCATAAAATGACTTATGCTTTACTTTCCATTTATGGCAAGTGGTCATTGGCTTAGGCCTTGTTTGGTTAGACTTGTTTTGAGTGTGTTAATGATGTACCATAAGTTCCATTTCCCAAACACCTCAATTTGCCTCCTATACACCTATAATTGACCTTGGTGAACTGTGGAATTAATAATCTGTGTATATTCGTATATGTATCTGTTAATTTCTGTGTTAATTAGACATCTTAACCCCTTAATCAATTTGTTGAGTTAATTTCAAGGAACTTGGAGCCCAAGTTCACTAGTTGGTTTCTATTTATACACCCACATACTCCCTCAATCACACACTTTCTGCACAACACAATATACATAGAGAGAGTTTCAGAGAGAGTTTGGAGAGTTCATAGGCTCTGAATTGTAGCAAGAAAACATTAACCTCCATAGCCAAGATCATTGGAGTTCTTATTTGTGAATCTTTCTCAACATTACTTCATCTTTTATCTCAGTGAGTATTCTAAACTCACTCTGAATGAAATCCATGCTTGTTTACTGTGTGTATTTGCCTAATTTAAAAATCTCTATTGTTGAATTTACGTTTGAAACTCCATAGCTTGAAATCAAGATTTTTTAAACTCAACCAAAATCTATTTTCTTAGATAATTATGAAAGATTACATGTTGTAGATGCTATGTTTAAAGTTTTAGAGCTTAATTTGTTCATAGGAGAAAGTATATAAGAAATTAAGTTTTGTCATCTTGTAATCTTTCATAAAATTCTAAAGTTATAGATTGATTCATGTAAAATTGGTTATAGATTCTTAATCCTCATCGAAAAACGAAGAGATTCATATATTGTATGATATATATATATATAGTCACAGATTGCAAAATGGGTCAAAAAGACCCTGAAATTCTGAAACAGAGGAGTTCCAGCGAAGAAGACGAAGACACTGCTGAAACTCGCGCGAGCGGCCTGCGCGCGCGAGGTGGGTGATTCGAGGTAGAAGGAAAAGTTTTTATAATAAAACGGAAAAAATGGACAGATTGCACAAGCGACCCGCGCGAGCAACCTGTCGCTCGAGCGGCCCGCACGCGCGAGCTTCGTGTTTTCTGACCAATAGAAAAGTTTTTATAATAAAAAGGAAAAATGGGCATATCGCTCGAGCGGCCCACGCGCGTGACTTATGAAAGTTTTTGATTTTTATCTGTTTTCTGCTAAGGGACTGTTTGGGTGATGTTTTATAAATATTTAAGGCTCTGTTTGAAAGTTATGTTAAAATAGATTACGTTTTGGTTATTAAAGGACGATTATGATTTCAATTCTTTTCAAATATACATGGTTATCGATCTCGACATTTCATATGTTCTATTGCACGACATCATATCGTGTCAGTTGTACATGCATGGTAAGTGTGAGTGTTGGTCAGTGTGGAAAAGAGTAATGGTCAATGTGGTATAGAGTGTGTGGTTGAGATTATGTTTGTGGACACTCCTTTGTAAATGAGTACCAAAGTGTGTTGTGGTTGAGATTGCTGTCTTTGAAATGCGACGGTGGCAAAACTGGACACTCCCTGACGCCCATGGTAGCATCAAAGTGTGTGACGCCGAACTTGGACATTCCCTGGCACCCATGGTAGTGCTAAAGTATAGCCTACGGACACTCCCTGGTACCTGAGTCTAGATACTGTATGATGTATTTGCAAGGCGGATTAGGTACTAAAGTGTGAGGCATTGGACATTCCCTGGCACCTCATGCTAAAGTGTGAGGCAAACTGGACATTCTCTGGCACACATGTGCTAAAGTGTGGCTATCGGAGTATTTCAAAGATACTGGTGAGAGATTGTGAGTTGTTGTGTTTGTCGAGAGAAAATAGTCGGTAAGATGAGATGGTGCATTGTTTTCATACACAGTCACATATATGCGAATTATAGCTTTCAAATGATATTATGGTTGTTTTCTAAAATGAACTCTTTACTCTAATGTAAACTTGTTGAATTAAATGGGAATTTGAAAATGGTAAATGAGTATGTTTTACATTCAAAGTTATGTTTTTAGTACTCACTAGCTTCTTGAAGCTGACGGCGTCGATGCGCCTTGGACATTCGTGTTCAGGCTTTTCAGGTTTTGATCAAGCGGAACATTATGACTACGCTAACTGAGAACGACTGCTTTTGGAAGATAGAACTATTATCAATATCCTATGCTTTAATTTATAAACTGTTTTGTAATAAGGATGAGTGTAATAGATGTTAAGTTATTGTTTTGATTTAAGTCGGTTTGTGCCTTTAGAGACCCCGTGCTGTAATAACTATTGAGTTAGAAAAATATTGTAAGTCTTGATTGCTCTGCTCTGATTATTATGTTTTTGTTGTTTACATTTGGGACGGAATCGATCCTTCAAACTATCACGACCTACAGGTCCATAAAGGAAATCAAATGATTTCCATATTTATGCTACGTCGAGGCATGACAAAAACCAAGACTAACCCAAATTATTCATCTTAGAGAATGTCCAAGGTATTCACAAATTAATCATCTTGGATAGTATCCAAGGGATCACATGCTATCATCTTGGATTAAATCCAAGGTACACACATTATTTTCTTTTATACCGAATTTTCCATCTTATACCTCTATCAAGCCTTGAACTCTTGATCATTTGGGAGTTGGAAACATAGAAGGCTCAATATCTTTTAAAAGCCCCCATTATTTGGAAAAGACCATAACTCACAATTTAGGACCGACAAAGTAAGTTGTCCTATAAAATACATTTTGACACAAATTACAAGGAGTTAGAACCTGGTCCACATATTAAAAGAAAATTTGATATCTCCTCTAAAATTTTCACAAGCTCGAATACTTTTGTAAAATAGTCTCCAAAATTCACACCGAAGTTTTTTTTTTCGCCCATTGTTGACCCTTTAGAGCATCAACAATGAGAAGCTTTTGTAGGATAACTTAGTGTAACTTAAGGAAAAGCCATTAACAATAGGCTGCTTTCAGCTAATGTATAGGATAGTATAGGATATGAGAACTTAGCCAAACTTAACTTTGTGGTACCATTAAGTTTGAGCAAATGTAGGGAGTAACAACATAAATTGTGCTGCATGAAGCCACACGGCTCACATTGTGCAGCCAAAATCTGCACGGCACACATTGTGCAGCCCAAAATCTACACGGCATAGTGTGTGCTACCCAATTCTTTACATGGCACAATGTGTGCCGTCCCCTTATTCCCCCACTGCTAGCACACTCTGCTCAGTACAACAACTTAGGCTAAGTATTCCTTAAGTTTAAGAAGCCCACTTTGGATGCTCTTATTTAATGTGATGCCAACAAATTCGTTGAAGTTTAAAGTCGACTACAATTCCCTCGGAAAAAAAAAAACAAGAGTTGACTTCACCCATGGCTAGGGAAGGGACGGATGTGGAAACTTGAAGTTGGGAGGCTTGGTTGGGTGAAACTAAGAAGTTGCACTTGGTATAACCGAGTTTACGAGGGTTAACGGGTAGTGCCTCCATGACGGTTTTTTTTGGTCTATTTATACAAAAAAAAATTTGTGTAGATGATATACTTAAGCTAATGCTATAAAACCTAATGCAAAAACTCAATAAATCTTCTATCATTATATGATATATATACATATATATATACATCTCAGTTACAACACTTTGGGACCTTTTACCAATCATAAAATTGTAACTCAGTTACTGTTAGCCTTAAAAAAATTTAAGGCATTATTTTTGTTTATTTTGATGATAACAAATCTAGTAATAATTGCATGTTCTTAGTGGTTTTATTCAAATCAATTATCATGTCATTTTCGTTGTACCAGTCTCTTTATTTATGTACTTAAATGTTCTAACTTTGTTTGAGTTCTTGAGATAGCAAATGGTGAAGCCCAAGAGTAATAGAGCTCAACAAGGATCAAGCTTGAAGACTTGATGATTTTTCATCCTTGATTGAAGACTAGGATTGACATGTAAGGCATTTTGATCAATCACTCCTAGGGGCTCAAGAGACCTTAGTTGGACTTTAGGATCTTTGCCCTCACACTTTAAAATACTTTCAAGGACCTAAACATACTTAGACCACTCGCTTAAATTCATTTCATAAAAGTTTTCAAGTGGCTAAGTCAAAATGAACAACTCTTTGCAAATGGATCATCTTTAAAGATAAACCTGGTTTGATTGGTAAGGAACTAGATGTTAAATTTTATATGGTTGAAAAAGTATTTGAATCTAGTTCTCAAATCTTCAAACGGATAAAAAATACAAGTTTTGTAGAGGGAGTTATGGCCGTTTTAGTAAAGATGTGTCAGTCCGCCAAAAACTGTTTTCACTAGAAAAACAGTCGACTGGGTGCTTCCAAGTCCAGTCTACTGATGGTGAAAACAGTTGACTGGTTTGTGTTTTGAAAACATAATTTCTGCCTCAAAGGTTTCAGTCGACCGGATCCTTTATTTAGTCGATTGGTTTTATGGCATATTTCTAAACTATTTGAAAAGAAGTCGACCAGACCATAATTTAAGTCGATTGGTTTTTAGCGCATTTGAAAACTGTTTGAAAAGCAGTCGATTGGATTGATTACGCAGAACAGCCAACGGCTAGTTTTCTGAAAGGCCATTTATTTACCACTTTGTCACTAACGGCTATAATCTTTCTAGGCCTATAATACATGTTTTTCCAAACCATTTAAGGTTGATTATTCCATTGGAAAACATCATTTAAATCACACAACTTGTTAATCTTTAATCATTCACATTTTGAAACCTAGCTGTGTGAGTTAATCAATTTGCTCTAGTTCTTCATTTGTATATCTTTGTGAGAGTAAATTGTAGTGAGCTTTCATTTGTATCATCCACTTACTAAGGAGTTGTTGTATGAGCTTTTACTGTATCCATCCACTCTAGAGAGAAAGAGAGAGCTCAATTTATAATTCAAATCATTTGTAAAGAGTGAGGGTTAGTAACTCTTGTGTGCAAAGAAGATGTGTCCTTCATTGGGAGAGTTGAAGCTCTTGTAATGGTTTGATCTACACCCATGAAGTAGGTCAGATTAAAGGAATCCTCAAGATGTGTAATACCCCGTATTTTCAATAAGTATTTATGCACAAAGATTCTATATACTTCCCTTGATCATATTTAAAATTCTACCATCGATCGATCGAAGTTTGTTCGAGCGATCGAGCAATTTCAAAGTTTAAGAGATCGAACCTTGTTCAATCGATCGAAACCTTACCGACCTGAATTTAATACATGGTCCCTACTTCAATCGATCACACTATTTTCAATCGATCAAACATGGCCGAACTGTTCTTGAGCGATCGAACTCCATTTGATCGATCGAACTTGTAATCATTTGAATTCCTAGGTTTCCCACAAACCTTGCCATCTGCACTCCTCTTCCTCTATATATATGGTTGTGTTCGTGTGTGTGAGGGTTTGCTGAACTTAGAGAGCTTAGAGAGAGAATTGTATGCTTGTGTTCATATATTATACACATACCTCCATATATATATACATACACTCATATATATATACTGTCAAGAAGAGAGAGAGAGAGAGAGAGAAAGGAGCAAAAACTAAAGAAGAAGAAGAAGAAGAAGAAGAAAAGAGACGGAGACAGAGAGAGACAAAGACAAGGTAGAGGAGAGAGAGAAAGAGAGAGAGAGAGAGAGAGAGAGAGAGAGATGCCATTGAAGCTCAGAAGCTAAAGCTTTGCCAAACGCTCCCTTACCAACTTTATCTCGAGTATTTCCTGAGTTTTAGATTGGTAGATCTTGAACGTTCTCCTGAAGCATTAGCCAAATTAAACAAAAATGAGACTTTCAACGAGATAATAGCGCATTCCAAAAATTGATACGAGTTTTTGTGATCAACCCTCAAAATAAAAGAATGCCCCAAAACTCAATAGGGTTTAAAGTTTTCACTATTTATCTAATCACATGACAATCGTATTTCACTCTTAATTTAAAGATTCTATCGTAATTGTCAACTCGTGCAAATATTTTTAGGATATATTCATGCTATGGACATAGAACCAGATTAGTGACCAAGTAACATGTAATCGAGATCCATAATATGACAAGAAAGACATGAATGCATCATTGCATGATGATATTTGCTAGGAGAAACGAAATTCTTGAAAATCAGAAGCTTAACAAAAGGTGTTTTTTTTTTTTGACGAAAGAAAACACACCAACCTAATTAGAAAGAAGATTAAAACATTTAATAGGTGTGCATTTTTAATTCAAAAATAAAGCAGGCAGATATCTACTCCCCTACCCCCAACTGAAATCAACATTGTCCGCAATGGAGGTATTTCAAGTAACTAAAAGAAGATATCACTTGAGTCACGTTTTTCAGTGCACACATAAGGAATCACCTGTTTAAATACAATAATCTCCACAACCAACCAAGATCAAGGGTAATGGATAATAGAGAGAAAATAGATAACAAAAACACAATCCATGAGCAAACAGAACTATCTGTATAATAATATCAAAAAATCCAATAAAGTCCATGTACAGATAAAACTGAAACCAAAATATCAACCCAACCAAAATATTTAAACGACTAGAATATCCACAAATCCAAAAATAGAAAAACTCAAAAGATATCCACAAGAGAGAAAGAAGATAGGAAATATCAAAACGCTCTCTCGCTCCGCATTCTTAATCCTGGGGCTCCAAAGAAGGTGGGTCACCAAAGGTCGGATGTGTGATGTCAAGAACGGGATCGGCTACCTCACTACCACCCTCAGCAGCTGTCTTAGTCTGGACGACAACTGTCGGGTCACTCCCAGCCGACGTGGGACAACAGCTAGAGGTGGTGTCAGTGGTTGTGGCGTCTCGGATAAAAGGACCTCCGATGGTACTGGAGTAGATGCTGGAGCAGCAGATGGAGGTGGAGCAGATGCCAAATGCAGAGACTGCTCTATCCCCAACAGCATCAAGATCTGCTCAATCTGACCACCTAGCTGCTCGAGGCACGACTGAACAAAATCACGATCAAAAGACATCTGAGTAACCATCAACAACTACTGCGTAGTGAGCTCCCTAACCATCCCATGAAGTTGTACTCTAGCCTCTTTCTCCTCAATAAGTAGATCATGGATGGTCTGGAGAGTGGTGGGAGTGGCAGTGGAGGCTGCAGGTGGCTCACGCTTCTTTAACTCGTATTGACCCTCAGCCGCAGTTGGCGTGCTTGAGTCCTCCTCCTCCTCCTCATCAATCACTACCATATCCTGACCCTCCACCTCTGGCATCCCTGGGTCGTTAGCTTCCTCCTCAGATGAAACGTCTCCTCTCTTTCTCTTCTTCTTTGCACTACTTTTCCCAACTTTCCCTTTACCCTTACTAAGGGCCTTAAACTGGCCATCTAACCTTCTCGCTGTGGCCTCACAGAAGATACCGATGTTTGAACTTTTAAGAGGAAGGTTGACAGGAGGTTGAGGGATGCCTGCTATGGCACACACTCTATGAATAACCCATGCACCTTTGAGGTGCTGGGTACGTCCCAAATGCCGTGTGCAGTCAAACAAGAAATCCAACAGGAGACGAGAGAGGCAGACCATCTTTTTGGTTCCTATAGCATACAACAACTCCGTGTACCACCCAGCCAACTCCTTTTTGTATGTAGTTGGAAGAATTCAACCAATAATAGCCAAGTGCAACAAATGGTATGCTGAAGTGAGATTGTGGTCCTAAAAGGTTCCCTCGCCACTCCATTTCTTTACCTTTCCTCCAGAAATTTCTATGGCGACCAGATCAACAGAGGGGAATGGCCTATCAATGTGCACAGGAAATAAATGATCAGGAACCTCAGTGATACCCAGAGTTGTCGAGATTGTAGTAGGGCTGAAAATGACCTCTTTCCCTCGAACACATGATTAATAAGTGTATGGAGCCCCTGGAACCTTAATCATGCTAGCTATCGCCGCCTGGATCTAAGTAGCATTGACCTTTTTAGCGGTCGTGAGAACTGGCATCCAGTCTGGATAGGCACGAAGCTGAGAGAGATAAAAAGGGGTCTTAGAGTCACTCCAAAGATTTTCAAACTGACGCTCCACCATCACCTCACGAGTTCAAAAATATCTTGAGAACCAGATGTTCTCTTTGTCCGTACGAAATCCGTGAGCTAGTGGTGGGTCCGGAATGATCAACAAGGTAGATTTGTCCTGATGGACCCCACTGTCCTAAGGCTTGGGGGCCATTCTAACTAAAATTAAGAATAACAGAGAATTTAGATGAGAGAAAGGAACAAACTGCCCCACTGTTAATGCCAATCGATTAGCAAAAATTGCCAATTGATTGCCATCCAATCCCAATTGATTGGGCCCTAATGGCAATCGATTGCCATAAGCGATAATGGGGGGCTGCCCACAATAAGGTCTCATGTCCCCCCAATCCATTGTTAGTGGTCTTAAGACCATGAGGGATTCCCTCTATCCTTTTGATCAATTTAAATGCAAGAAAGGAAAGATGGGTTTGGGAGATTACCTCAATGGGCGCCGCGGCTATGAGACTGACGAATCCACCCCTATTGATAATGAAATTGATGAGGGAATGGATTGTGATGAAGAATCTGATGGTGGTGATGAAAATACAGAACACCAACCCCCCCTTGTGCATACCGCGACGGTGGTGGATATGGCAATTGCAAAGCGGGGGTATTTGTAAAATACAACCGCTCTAAAAGGAAGAATTGCATTGGTTTTAATCACAACTTCCCGTTTTATCTGCAATTTGCATTACAAGGCTAGTTTTCATACAATGTGATTAATCTATGATAAGTCGTATTGTTTTAGCTATTGTTTATGCAGATCTCTGCTGTGTGGACTAGAGAGATGAACGTCAGGACAACTGGAATGCTGTAGTGCAGACAAAAGAATTCAAAGCTAAAGTTTGAAGTTCGAGCGATCGACGATAGTTCGATCGATCGAAGGTTCGATCGCTTAAAGAAGGTTGAAGCGCTTGAGTTCCAAATGTTCAATCGATCGAGAAATGGTCGATCGATCGAACATGGTATTTTCATAAACTTTCGCGTACGCAGCAGTTGCGGAATTGTAACCCTAGCCTTTAGGTTTTCTATATATATGAGCATTGTATACGTCCCAAAGGACGCCCAACTTTACTTTTAATCAGTTTTCATAGAGAGAGAGAGAGAGAGTTTTTGCTTGTTTTGTAGGTTTAACATTGGATTATGCTTAAGTTTTGAAGGATTCTACATTCAATACGAGTTTGTTAACATTCCAGGTTTCATATTATTGTTTATTTACATTCTGCTTACTTAATCTCATAGTTTAGTCTGTTACAATCATCAGTTTTCATAGGAGAAATAGGTATTCAATAGTTTTCCTATAATTTTCATGATTAAACTCGAGCTAAACGGTACTTTAATGAATCGTTACGTTAAACACCAACCTGTGACACTCCAGACGATCACTGAGTAGTCCTAGGGTTGGGAGAACACAATGAAACAGTGATCTCCAGCCTCTGCCATTCAGCAGAATAAATCATGTATTCGATCGATCGGAGGTAGTTCGATCGATCGGAGGTAGTTCGATCGATCGAACCAGAGATAGTCAAGCGATCGAAGGACATTTCGATCGATTGAGGGATGAAGGCTTTCGATCGATCGAACGATCGTCGATCGATCGAACTCTCTGATTCTTGAGGATGTTCCCTGCAGTATTTCAGGACTTTTTGTTTTTGAGATTTGTTATCATACTGTCCCTAAATGCTCAGTTTGTCAAAACAGTTTCTAAAATCAAGGCCCTAAGGCAATTTCTTTCAATATATTTTTCAAACCACCTTTAATGCTAACACCATTGTAGGTGCGAGTCTTAACTATTGAATTAAACCGCTTTCACATGTTTTAAGTTAACTGTGATGATATAGTCCCGGACATGAAGGGCTATAGATTCTTTATTTTAAGAGAAATACGGCATACTGTAGGTAATGTACTCCTTAGTGCTTCAATGTAACTGCATGGTAGATGGCTGGGTCACAGTGGATTTGTGTGATCCCGACACTTCCTTTTATTAAGAAAAATCTGTTTTGAAATATTGCTTTAGTTAGCTATTTAGTTCTTTAGTTTAATTCAAATTGCTTTCGTTAGTAGTCTTAGTTTGTGGAACTTTGTGTTCTGCACCATTATTAAATCTTATTGAATTTTTTTTCCTTTCTTTTGAGTTTAGTCTAAGTTAATAGGTCAACACTTTCCCTGTGGGATCGATCTGGTCTTACCAGTTACTACTTGCACGTCTACCTACACTTGGGTATTGCACAAGAGCGCACAAGAATATTCGCGTGTCAAGTTTTTTGGCGCCGTTGCCGGGGAAGGCGACGATCGATTCCTTAGATTACCTCAATCTTTCCTAATCTATTTCTGTTTTCCTTTTTCTTTGAGTTCTCTAGGTTTTCAATCTTCATAGGTTCTCTCATTTATGTCCGATAGTTCCGTCCACGGAATTTTCGGAAATCCTCTATATTCATCTAATTCTTCCAGTTCTAGTAACCCTGTTACCACTCCAACTGAATCAATGGATGATAATCAGAGTGAACATGGTGACAATGTTGTGGTACCAGTTGATGACTCACTACGTCCGTTGTGCGGTCTCATGCAACCAAAACACGCACCTACTCCTTCTTGCATTCTCATTCCCCCACATGCTGGCGAATTTCAATTTCGCAATGGGATGATTCAACTCCTCCCAACATTTCATGGGATGGAAAACGAGAAGGCATATCTACATGTTTAGGATTTCGAGGATGTTTGTAAAACATTCTCCCAAACTTGTCCTGTAGATGTGACACGCTTAATGTTATTTCCCTTCACCTTGAATGATAAAGCGAAGGCGTGGTTACTTACCCTAAAATCAAATTCAATCTTCACATGGCATGCGATGAACACTGCATTTTTGAAAAAATTCTTTCCACCTCGCATGACCACAGAGCTAAAACGCCAAATAAGTTCATACAAGCAGAGGAGCAATGAAACCTTCACCCAAACTTGGGAGTGTTTCAAAGATTTGCTTCTCTCATGTCCCCACCACGGATATGAGAAATGGCGTACCATCAGTCACTTCTATGAAGGACTAAATGGTGAAACGAAAAAGTTGGTCGAAACTATGAGCTCTGGACCATTCCTTCGAAAGAACACCGAAGAGGCTGAAGCTCATTTTGAGTGGTTAGCTGAACATGCTCATGAATGGTCTAACTCTGAAGATACACCTCGAACTCAAATATCGAGTGTGGAAGATAAGAGTTTGTACCAATTGAAAAGTGAAGATCATCTGATGAACAAATACGAAGAACTGGCAAAGAAGGTAGAAGAACTAGGGATGCGAGGAAAGAGCTTTAGGCAGGTTATGCCTGAGGAACCATGCGGCACATGCAACATGTTAGGACATACAACTCAATACTGTCCCAATGTGCCGTATTTTCAAGAGCAGGCCCCTATGGAGATGAATGCTATGCAAGGTTTCTGAGGGGCGGGGAATTCCAACAATAACTTTCAAAGTAACAATAGATGGAATCACCCTAGTTTTGATTGGAGAAATAATGCTGGGACCCAAAATCAATATCAACAGCAGCCCTACAACAACAATCAATATCAAGGGCAAAACAATAGGTCGTCCCATCAATACAATCAAAACAGAACCAATAACTACAACCAAGCTCAACCCTCCAATGCACCACAGACCAATACCTATGTGCCACCACACAAGAAGGTACAAGAAGAAGAGCCACTTGCTAATGCCAGTCTAACGCAGCAACTCATACAGATGATGAGTAGAATGTTTGCCACGTTAGAAAGGATAGATACACGGCAAGAGGGTTCAGGAGGAACATTCCCTGCCCAACCACTTCCGAACCCCAAGGGACATAACAATGGTCCTAACAATCAAGAACATGCTAAAGCCGTGACTACGCTGAGAAGCGAAAAAATCATAGAAAAAAGCATGCCTCTGTCTACACCCGAAGTGTACAAAGAGGAGGAAGTGGTGGATAATGAGCTTGAGCAACCATCTACTTAAGAGGAGGAGCCGTCTACTAATGACGAGGCAATAAAGGCAAACATTGAAGCTCCTAGAGTAGAGGAAGAAGTTGAGCAAAGGCCTGGAAAGGAGTCTGTTGAGGATGAACCACCAAAATACCCTTTTCCTACACCTTATCCTCAACGGTTGAAGAAACCCAAGAATGAGATGAAGAATCAGGAGTTTCTGGAATTGTTTAAACAAGTCAAAATTAACCTTCCACTCCTAGATGCTATCAAACAAGTGCCGGCCTATGCTAAGTATCTCAAAGATCTATGCACGGTAAAGAGGAGGCAAAGTGTGAAGAAACATGCTTATGTCACGTGCCAAGCAAGTGCGATCATTCAAAATGAGTTGCCTCCAAAACTCAAAGACCCCGGTACACCTACGGTCTCATGTAGAATTGGGAATCAAAGGATAGATAACGCACTTCTCGATCTAGGAGCAAGCGTGAACCTGCTGCCATATTCAGTCTATAAACAGCTAGGGTTGGGTGAACTCAAACCCACCCGAGTCGCTTTGCAATTGGCAGACAGATCTGTGAAGTACCCTAGAGGGGTGTTAGAGGACGTACTTGTCCAAATAGACTCTTTTGTCTTTCCGGTTGATTTTGTGATATTGGACACAGAACCTGTGTCTAATCCTGGTGCACACATCCCGGTTATCTTTGGACGTCCATTCCTCAACACTATTGATGCCACGATCAAGATTAGAAGTGGTATCATGACTATCGTATTCAGGAACATGACATTGAATGTCAAAATTTTTTCTAATCCCTGACCTGAAGAATACGATGATGAGGAAGAAATTCATTACATTGACACAGTCATTGAAGATGAAGTTGACTTGGTCGACTACAAAGATCCTTTGGAAGTTGTGATGACTCAATTTGGCGATATCTATCAGCCTGCCGAGTCAACTCCATTGGATGCTGACCTGAACTAGATGTGTCTTATGATGGATACGATAGAGGAGGATAGAGCAGAATGCATGTGGGTAATGCCATATGAACAATTGCCTCCTAAAACTAAGTTGGCAATGCCTTCTAGTTTTCAGTTTCCGGAGTTAGAGTTAAAGGAGCTACCCAAAGAGCTAAAATATGCATTCCTAGGGACTGGAAAAACGTATCCTGTGATCATTTTATCTGCTTTAACTCATGAACAGGAAGGTAAGCTAGTGCAAATGCTGACCAAGCATAAGGATGCTATGGGATGGACGATTGCTGACCTCAAAGGCATCAGCCCATCCATATGCACTCATAAGATATATCTGGAGGAAGACGCTAGACCTTCAAGACAAATGCAAAGGCGTCTGAATCCCAACATGCAAGAAGTAATTAAAAAGGAAGTGCTCAAACTACTTGATGTTGGGATGATTTATCCGATATCTGATAGTCCTTGGGCAAGTCCAACCCAAGTGGTTCCAAAGAAAGCAGGCATAACGGTCATCCCAAACAAAGATGGTGAATTGGTACCAACACGCGTCCCCACTGGATGGAGTATGTGTATTGACTACAGAAAGTTGAATACTGTGACCCGAAAAGACCATTTTCCTTTGCCATTCATGGATCAAATGCTAGAACGTGTGGCAGGTCACAAGTATTACTGCTTTTTGGATGGATATAGTGGATATAACCAAATTGAAATTGCTCCTGAAGATCAGGAGAAAACCACATTCACTTGTCCATTTGGTACATTTGCCTACCGTCGAATGTCGTTTGGCTTATGTAATGCACCGGCTACCTTTCAGCGGTGCATGCTAAGCATATTCAGTGACATGGTCAAACACATCCTTGAAGTCTTCATGGATGATTTTTCAGTGTTTGGACATAGCTTTGAAGATTGCCTCAGCAATCTCGAGCATTTATTAATGCGATGTGAGGATAAACACCTAGTTTTGAATTGGGAAAAGTGTCACTTTATGGTGACCAAGGGAATAGTCCTCGGCCATATAATCTCCGATGAAGGAATCCAAGTGGATAAGGCCAAAATCGACATAATCTCAAATCTACCTGTCCCCCGTACAGTAAGAGACATCCGTTCGTTCTTGGGGCATGCGGGATTTTATCGTCGGTTTATCCAGAACTTCAGTGCAATCTCTCGACCTCTTTGTCAACTTCTTGTCAAAGATGCACCATTCGAGTGGTCAGAAAGTTGCCAAAAGTCCTCCGAGGATCTAAAAGAGCTCCTCACCACCGCACCTATAATACAGGCACCCGACTGGAGTTTGCCTTTCGAATTAATGTGCGATGCTAGTGATTACGCCATTGGCGCGGTCCTAGGCCAGAGAAAGGACAGTAAGCCATATGTGATATGCTATGCCAGCCGAACTTTGAATGAAGCTCAAATGAATTTTACAACTACTGAAAAGGAGCTGCTGGCTGTAGTATTCGCCTTGGATAAGTTTAGGTCTTATCTGATAGGATCACCAATCGTCTGTTTTACAGATCACTCGGCCCTCAAGTATCTGCTGTCTAAGAAAGACGCTAAACAACGGCTCATTCGCTGGATACTCTTACTCCAAAGAGTTTGATCTAACAATCAAAGATAAGAAAGGAGTAGAGAATGTGGTTGCGGACCATTTGTCACGATTGACTTTTGTCGATAATGCTGAATTCCAATCCATTAAGGATGAGTTCCCGGACGAACAGCTACTGGTAGTAAGTGGTCTGCCTTGGTATGCTGATATCGTGAACTACTTTGTCACGGGAGAAACCCCGAATCATTGGTCAAACCAAGACAGAAAACGGTTCCTCTCGTTCACGCGTCATTTCTTTTTTGATGACCCATATCTTTTCAAGTACTGTGCTGATCAGGTTATCAGGCACTGCGTCCCAATGAGGATATAACCGTAATTTTACCATCATGCCATTCTGAGGCATGCGGTGGCCACTTCGCTTCATAGAAGACCGCATAAAAAGTTCTACAAAACGGTTTTTACTGGCCCACAATTTTTAAAGATGCGTATTCCTTTTGCAAAACATGCCAACGCTGTCAAAAGCTTGGAACTATTTCTAAAAGGAATTCTATGCCTTTAGCCCCTATCATCACAATTGAGATATTCGATTGTTGGGGCATAGATTTTATGGGCCCATTTCCCAAGTCTAATAACTGTGAATACATACTCCTTGCTGTAGAGTATGTGTCAAAATGGGTTAAAGCAATACCAACGAGACGCAATGACCACAGATCGGTCATGTCCTTACTGAGAGAGCATATCTTGTCTCGTTTTGGAACTCCAAAAGCTTTACTAAGTGACCAAGGCAAGCATTTCTGCAATAGGCCTTTGGAGGCACTTCTCAAGAAATACGGAGTCCACCATAAAATCGCTCTTGCCTATCATCCACAGTCGAATGGGCAAGCGGAATTGGCTAACCGAGAAATCAAGCATATTCTCGAAAAGACGGTTAGCTCCAACCGAAAGGACTGGGCATACAAGCTGACCGACGCTTTATGGGCATACCGTACTGCCTACAAGACGAATCTAGGTATGTCCCCGTATAGATTGGTTTACGGGAAAGCTTGCCACCTCCCTGTTGAAATTGAGCATAAAGCTTACTGGGCGACACGCTCATTGAACTTTGATATCCAAGAGGGAGGTCAGTTATGCAAGCTCCAACTTGCAGAGCTAGAGGAAATACGATGAGATGCGTATGACTCTGCAAGGTTGCATAGGGAAAGGTTGAAGGCTCGCCACGATCGTACGATCTTTCGTAAATTATTTGAGCCGGGGCAGAAAGTTTTGCTGTATGACTCTCGCCTCCACCTTTTCCCAGGAAAGCTCCATTCCCATTGGATAGGCCTGTTCATTGTAAAAACTGTCTTTCCACACGGGGCAGTTGAGCTTGTCAATCCAAAGAACGATGATAGTTTCAAGGTCAATAGCCAGAGGTTGAAACCGTTCTTGGAGAACTTCCAAACTGAAGTTGAGCACATCCAGCTGGATGAGCCCAACTATTCTCCCACTTAAATTCCAAAGTGGAGTTCCATATTGTTGTTGTATTCCTTATCTTTCCCTGCATTTTAGTTTCTCTCTGTTGTTTCTTTTTTGTTTTTAATTCTTTGTTCGTTCTTTTAGTGTTTGTGATCTCGTTCTAATCCGCTATACCTTAAACCACTCAATTGCAGGTGCATAAATGCGAGGTGACGATGTTCATTCTATCGGTTCATGGGCTAATTCAGAATGTCTTTGTGGCACCTGGACTGAGGGTGAACTCACACCCTGCCCCTTGCTTCATCAAGACCCTGAAGCTCACACTCTCATTGATGCTGCCCAAGGGTACCTTCCATACCCACCAGCCCTCCTTGACATCAATCCATATAAAAATATGGAATTTCATGATGACGATGATGTGGATGAGGAAGAAGACCTGTATATGGGGAGAATGGTGGATGATGCACTCATGGCACAATGGGAAAATGATGATATGTAGGAGCCATGGGAAGATCATAACCTCCAGGATGTCGTCCCGGAACGTCACAATGTAGTTTTTGTTTTTGTTGACGACTTCCTTGTTCCCGAGTTGGTCCCATATCGCTATGTGTACCTGAGCTTTCTACTATTCAGGCTCCAATGCCCCTTACCAGCTAGTGCATTTTGGGAATCTATGCCAATAGTGAGGTTAGAACTTAGTCACATTTCTTTTTATTTTGTTCCTGTTCCTTGTTTTTCTTTTCGTGTTTAATCCTTGTTTCTTGTGTTCTATTATCTTTATCTCAGTTTGTTTGTCTTTTGTCGTTTCCTTGTCCAGGATTGTCACTATGTTTCTCAATGGTATTCCGGTGTTCCTTCCACATCAGCTGTTCCATGGGGCTCGCACGCAGTCTCCTGGCACCCCACCGCAAGAGGAAGAACAACTGCGGATTTTCACACCATTATCTATGTCTCTACCGCAGTGTCCTCTCATGTGCACACCTCATTCCCTAGCGACTCCAGACATGCTGAATGACACTCTTGCCGCTTTCAGATTATTTTGGGAACGGGAATTGTCAAGTTTGGCGTCCAATCTCGAAGATCTGGTGGTGTTCGAAGCAATGGAAGAAGAAGAGGCGTGGTGGGACAGACACAGAGGCTGGAGCTTCAGGGACGCCCACAGAGGCCGAGGAGCTTGACACAGACGATGAGGAGGAGGATCCGTTTGCTGCTGCTCAGCAGTTTGAGTTGCGACAGCGGTCGCAGACTCAGGCCCAGGGAGAGTCTTCTTCCTCTATGCCTCTCCCGATAGTTTATGAGCTGCTATTGGAGGAAAGAGAGGCCAGGATTAGACTTGAGGGCCAGATGGATCAGCTGCAGACCTTGCTTGAGTCTATATTGATTCAGATTGGGGTCGATCAGGCCGTTCACTCTGCTCACCATCCTACGACTACCCCGTCTGCACCGCCTGCTGCCGATCCATCATTTCCTGCTGCTCCTGCTTCTACTCCTACAGGTCTATCCACTTATTCTGCTGCCGCCGATCCATCACTTTAGCTCCACTTACTGCTGATCTTCCATCCACTTCTACTGCTGTTGCACCTGCTACTGCACCACTGCCACCTGCACCCATTGACATTCCTTCTGACGTGGCTGATGATGATCCGTCGGGAGCCGCGTAGCATTTTCTGGGAAGGGGGTGGTGTTATTGTACTTTTGATTACATGTTTATTTTTTGTTGTACTGTTTTTGGTGGGTGTGTTATGGTTGGACATGTAGGACAGTTCTTTATTTTGGTTAGTTTGGTTATGTATGAACATTATTTATCACTGCTTTTATTTTATTCCTTTACCATTCCAGTGGTTTGTATTGTTTGGATCATGGTTTTATTGCTTTATCTTATCTATTGATCCTTGTTGTTTTGGAGATTGTGTTCTATATGTCTATGCCAGGTTGCTATGCTTGTTATCATCGCGTTGCTCTATACAGGTGATACCCATCTATTTTAATTATTGAAAATCAACTTCTGGGGACTTTGTTGTTTTCAGTTGGGGGTAGGGGATACTAATAGATAGGTATACACCCGTAATGATCATATTTTGAACTTGGATATGTCTTAAATTTAATTAGAATGCGGTCTGGTAAAATTTTGAAAATTTTTAATATTGAATCTTATTGATAGAATAACTCTGAATAATCTCTCCTGCTTAGTAATTAGGCGATGACACATTTGTAGTATTCTCATCTTTTTGTGGATTAAGTTCACGCTTTTTCTGTTATCACTGAGATGGATTGCATGTGTGAAGTTATTATGTACCCAATACTTTTATGCACTAATTGGCAGCTATGTAGAAAACCTAAAAACTGAGTTAATATGACTATTGTGCCAAAAGAACAAGTAGTGGAAGCTAATAACCCTTAGTGAGCTATTGAGCCAATCGTCATTTCTGAGGGAATTCTCATACAATTTCGAATGGTCTTTCTTGTTTATACTTAGTAAATTCATTGTAAATGTCTCAGTTTTTCTTTAAAAGTTTTGACTGGTTGTTAGAGGAGAACGTTCAGGATTTACCAATTTCACTCAATGAACACTTAAGTGCTAAAAATTGAAAGTTGAGAAAATGATTTAAGCCATCGTTTACCCATTCTTTAACCTGATATAGCTTTCACCTACATTCATTGAAATGTTTCATCCCTGATCCCACACCAACTAAATATTTCCAATATGATTACAAAGAATCCAAGTCTTTGATCTATACCTTGACCTCAATGAGCCGTATTAAACATTTATTAAGAATGAAGTCATCAAAGTAGGTGAAGTGGAAGGAAGTAGTTGTGGGTCAGTTCATTACAAAAAAATAAAAAATAAAAAAAAAAAATAAAAAAATAAAAAAAGATGAATGATGAATGAAGGAAAATAAAAAGAGCATATGAAATGAATGGGAGATTGGGTTGAGAGATGAAAAGAATAAAAAGAGAAGTTGAAATTCCATCACATACTGAAAGGCACATTCTTCTCTACAACACCCTCACCTACTAACTAAAAGCCGAAATTCAAAGTCTTAAAGATTCTCAACAATTAATTTGAACATGGAAGTGTGAATTGAGTTATCCACGGTATTTCGCTCCTCTAGTAAGTAGTGTTCTATTCATGAGACTGTATACTCTTAAATGTCCGTTTTTCATAGAGTCAAGTATGGAAGCATTAGCATCCAGAATATCATCCTTATCAAAGCTTTCATACGGTGTGCGGTCATTGTAAAGCAAGTTTCTGAGAGACGTTCTTTTTTAGTGTGACCAATGTGAGAGTTGAGCTGAAACTGCGAGTTTTTCAAGGTGCAATAGTCTAAATAACTCTTAATAGGGTTGGACGTATGGTTGTTAAACTCACACACACACGGGTGCATGATGGTGATACATGTGTCATATTTTACTTGGTGATATAAGGGATCATGTGGTTTTCTTTCATGGGTTGATTGAGGATAGTATATCTCTGTAGAGTCAAAGTAACAGTTTAATGGAGGGGGAATTCTACAAGTTATTCTAAATCTTTTTGAGCTTAAAATTGGAGAATTTTGTGGGTATATTCACTGCAAACCCTCACGAGACAACACTCGTCCACTAGGGGGAACCTAGGGGTTTAACGGCCTGTTGCATTTGCTAAATGCAACCGCGATTCCTGCGAAAGTGAGTTAGGAATTTTCTCTCTCTCTTAGTTTGGGTTGTTTTTAGTTTTCCTTTGTTTTTCTTAGTCGTGGTAGTATTAATGTAGTAGTTTTTATTTTCACTTTATCGCTAGGGACTAGCAATAAGCTATTTGGTAGTTGTGCAAAGCGGGGGTATTTGTAAAATACAACAGCGCTAAAAGAAAGAATTGCATTGGTTTTAATCACAACTTCCCGTTTTATTTGCAATTTGCATTACAAGGCTAGTTTTCATACAATGTGATTAATTTATGATAAGTCGTATTATTTTAGCTATTGTTTGTGCAGATCTCTGCTGTGTGGACTAGAGAGATGAACATCAGGACAACTGGAATGCTGTAGTGCAGACAAAAGAATTCAAAGCTAAAGTTTGAAGTTCGAGCGATCGACGATAGTTCGATCGATCGAAGGTTCGATCGCTTAAAGAAGGTTGAAGCGCTTGAGTTCCAAATGTTCAATCGATCGAGAAATGGTCGATCGATCGAACATGGTATTTTCATAAACTTTCGCGTACGCAGCAGTTGCGGAATTGTAACCCTAGCCTTTAGGTTTTCTATATATATGAGCATTGTATACGTCCCAAAGGACGCCCAACTTTACTTTTAATCAGTTTTCATAGAGAGAGAGAGAGAGAGAGAGAGTTTTTGCTTGTTTTGTAGGTTTAACATTGGATTATGCTTAAGTTTTGAAGGATTCTACATTCAATACGAGTTTGTTAACATTCCAGGTTTCATATTATTGTTTATTTACATTCTGCTTACTTAATCTCATAGTTTAGTCTGTTACAATCATCAGTTTTCATAGGAGAAATAGGTATTCAATAGTTTTTCTATAATTTTCATGATTAAACTCGAGCCAAACGGTACTTTAATGAATCGTTACGTTAAACACCAACCTGTGACACTCCAGACGATCACTGAGTAGTCCTAGGGTTGGGAGAACACAATGAAACAGTGATCTCCAGCCTCTGCCATTCAGCAGAATAAATCATGTATTCGATCGATCGGAGGTAGTTCGATCGATCGGAGGTAGTTCGATCGATCGAACCAGAGATAGTCAAGCGATCGAAGGACATTTCGATCGATTGAGGGATGAAGGCTTTCGATCGATCGAACGATCGTCGATCGATCGAACTCTCTGATTCTTGAGGATGTTCCCTGCAGTATTTCAGGACCTTTTGTTTTTTAGATTTGTTATCATACTGTCCCTAAATGCTCAGTTTGTCAAAACAGTTTCTAAAATCAAGGCCCTAAGGCAATTTCTTTCAATATATTTTTCAAACCACCTTTAATGCTAACACCATTGTAGGTACGAGTCTTAACTATTGAATTAAACCACTTTCACGTGTTTTAAGTTAACTGTGATGATATAGTCCCGGACATGAAAGGGCTATGGATTCTTTATTTTAAGAGAAATACGGCATACTGTAGGTAATGTACTCCTTAGTGCTTCAATGTAACTGCATGGTAGATGGCTGGGTCACAGTGGATTTGTGTGATCCCGACACTTCCTTTTATTAAGAAAAATCTGTTTTGAAATATTGCTTTAGTTAGCTATTTAGTTCTTTAGTTTAATTCAAATTGCTTTCGTTAGTAGTCTTAGTTTGTGGAACTTTGTGTTCTGCACCATTATGAAATCTTATTGATTTTTTTTCCTTTCTTTTGAGTTTAGTCTAAGTTAATAGGTCAACACCTTCCCTGTGGGATCGACCTGGTCTTACCAGTTACTACTTGCACGTCTACCTACACTTGGGTATTGCACAAGAGCGCACAAGAATATTCGCGTGTCAGCGATGATGATGATGAGGACGATGGTGGTGGTGAGTTTGAAGGTGAAGATGGTAGTGGGGATAGGATGGAATGGAAATGGGGCTGGAGTTCTCTCCCTACTCAAAATCGCAACCCTCTCTCTCTCTCTATCAGTTTTGAAATGAAATGAGATAGAGGGAGCAAAACATACATTTACGTCTGGGAAAAATGGCAATCGATTGCCATTGTTGGCAATCGATTGGTATCAATATTCAATCGATTGGTAAAAGATGCCAATTGATTGACCATCAAACTTCATAGGCACTAAGAAATGGTTCACAACATGACCCCCAACTATTTCCAGATGCTATTTGATGCAATCAATTATGAGAACTTGCATCCCAACAGTAAGAACACCCACCAAACACAAAAATTGGAAGAATTGATTCAAGAATCATCAATTTTATTGCTCAAAATGGATTCTTATCATCAAAAAATACAAGGTCTTGGTTGGAAGCAAACAAACAAACAGAAAGAAAATAAAACCAAAGCTCTATCTTATTCATTGGTTACGGGAATTATGCAAAATAAATTTTGTTCAGATTTTGGGGAAGAAAGGTCTTCTCCTTCAGCATAATCCACAACTTCTCCATCCGAGTCAATTTGAAGGTCTTCCAAAATTTCTCAAACTCTGCACAACAAATCTCAGGTATTCATATCAGTGATTGCTTTGTTAGGAGAATCTGGGCACGAGGTGGATAGTGGAGTAAAAATTGGCCTTTCCTGTTCCATCTATTCTGGGGTTCCCAGAGAACGGACCCCATGGTAAAGCAGATGTGGTAGAAAATGCAGTGGATTCATCCTATAACCAACAAATAGACAAAAAAAGAGATGAATGAGAAACAAAAATAAAGGAGCACACTAAGAGAAAGAAAACTACTATACAACAGTAAAGTTTCCAAGAGAATTTCAAGAAGAATAGTCAGGATCATCCAGTTGGATGGTCTCGGACTCCGGTTCAAACCTTTTCAAAAATGGATTTAAGCGTTGTCCATTAACCTTGAATGCGTTACCATTTTTTGGATTCACGATTTCCACCGCCCCATGAGGAAACACTTCCTTAATAACAAATGGTCCAATCCACCTCAACCTTAGTTTTCCTAGGAAAAGATGAAGCTTCGAATTGTAAAGTAATGCTTTCTGTCCCAGTTCAAGCTTCTTTCTCAGGATCGATCGATCATGCTTTGCTTTCAATTTGGATTTATACATTCGGGCACGATCGTACGCATCATTCCTAATTTTTTCCAACTCATTCAACTGGAGCTTTCGCAGTGTGCCACTCTCATGGATATCAAAATTCAGTAGCCGTGTGGCCCAGTACGCCTTATTCTCCAATTCCACAAGCAAATGGCAGGCCTTTCCATAAATCACCCTATAGGGAAACATTTCGAGGTTCGTTTTATACGTCGTCCTGTATGCCCACAAAGCATCAGTTATAAGCGATGACCAATCCTTTCTATTAATGTTAACAGTCTTCTCCATGATATGTTTAACTTCCCTATTGGCTAGCTCTGCCTGACCGTTCGATTGTGGGTGATATGACAAAGCGATCTTATGTCTGACTCCATATTTTTTCATCAATGCCTCAAAAGGCTTATTGCAGAAATGGGTCCCACGATCACTAATCATGGCCTTTGGTGTTCCAAATCTTGAGAGAATGTTCTCTTTTAGGAATGAGATCACAGTTCTGTGATCATTTTTTCTCGTCGGAATGGTTTCAACCCACTTGGACACATATTCAACCGCCAAAAGAATATATTCACAATGAGAGGATGACGTGAATGGCCCCATGAAATCAATGCCCCAGCAGTAAAAAATTTGATAGCAATGATCGGGGTCATTGGCATTTCATTCCTCCTTGAAAGGCTTCCTAGCATCTGGCATCTAGCACATGCTCGACAAAAAGCATGAGAATCTTGGAAAACTGTCGGCCATTAAAATCCACTGCTAAACACTTTCTGAGTGGTCTTTCGAGCTAAAAAATGACCGCTACATGCTTCAGAATGACATGAGGAAAGGATATGAGAAATATCCTCTTCTGGCACACATCGCCTTATAACTTGGTCTGCGCAGTACTTAAACAAGTACGAATCATCAAAATAGAACCAATGAACGATGGATAGGAATCTTTTTCTATCAGGGGAGGACCAATGGGATGGGGTCTCCCCTGTTGCCAAGTAGTTGACAATATCTACATACCAGGACAATGCAGTTGCAGTAATTAATTGTTCATTTGGGAAAGATTCACAGATCAGAATGGATTGTGAAGAGTTGTCCTCAAAGGTCAACCGGGAAAGGTGATTAGCCACAACATTCTCTACTCCCTTCTTATCCTTAATAATCAAACCAAACTCTTGGAGCAGTAGAATCCAGCGTATTAATCGCTGCTTTATATATTTCTTTGATAGAAGATACTTTAATGCGGCGTGATCTATAAAGCAAATAATTTGAGACCCAATGAGGTACTGCCTGAACTTCTCAATGCGAATACAATTGCCAACAACTCTTTTTTGGTAGTCGAGTAATTTTGTTGGGCTCCATTAAGGGTCCGGCTGGCATAGTAGATCACAGATGGCTTTTTATCTCTCCTCTGTCCTAATACAGCTCCAATCGCTGTGTCACTTACATCACACATCAGCTCAAAAGGAAGACTCCAATCTAGAGGTTGCATTATCGGAGCTGTAGTGAGGTGATGTTTGAGTTTATCAAAGGATTCCTGACATTCATTCGTCCATTCAAATGGAATATCCTGTGCTAGGAGTTGACACAATAGTCTGGACACAGCACTGAAGTCTTTAATAAATCTCCGGTAAAAATCGGCGTGACCTAGAAACTATCGAATGTCCTCAACTGTAGTAGGAACAGGGAGATTAGAATTTATGTCAATTTTCACCTTGTCTACCTGTATTCCCTTCAGCAGACATGATATGCCCCAAGGCTATTCCTTTTGTCACCATAAAGTGGCACTTCTCCCAATTGAGAACCAAGTTCTTCTCCTCACATCTCTGTAAAACTTTTTGGAGATTTCTCAAGCAATTGTCAAAGCTACTTCCAAAAATAGAGAAATCATCCATAAAAACTTCCATGATCTTTTCGACCATATCGCTAAATATGCTTAACATTCACCTCTGGAACGTAGCAGGTGCGTTGCATAAGCCAAAAGGCATCCAGCGATACGCGAATGTTCCAAATGGACAGGTAAAAGTGGTTTTTTCTTGATCAGTAGGATCAATTTAAATCTGGTTATAACCACTATAATTGTCCAGGAAGCAGTAGAATTGGTGACCCACCACTCTCTCGAGCATTTGGTCCATGAAAGGTAATGGAAAGTGGTACTTTCGAGTCACCATATTCAATCTTCTATAATCAATACACATGCGCCAGCTTGTGATCACACGTGTAGGCACTAATTCTCCTTCCTTATTTTCCACGACTGTAATGCCAGCCTTCTTTGGCACTACTTGAGTCGGACTTACCCAAGAACTATCCGAGATCAGATAAATTACCCCAACACCCAGTGATTTCAGGACTTCTTTCTTCATAACCTCTTGCATGTTTGGGTTAAGATGCCTTTGCATTTACCGACATGGTTTGGCATCTTCTTCAAGGTAAATCTTGTGTGTGCATATGGATGGACTTATTCCTCTTTGATCAGCGACAGTCCATCCCAATGCACTCCTATGTTGCTTGAGCAACTTTGTCAATTTACCTTCCTGTTCCTGATTCAAAACTAATGAAATTATCACATAAAAGGTCTTCTCTTCTCCCAGAATCATGTATTTTTATTCTTTTGGAAGCTCTTTCAATTCCAACTCTAAAAATTGCAGGTTGAACGGCACAGCCAACTTGGTCTTTGGCGGTAATTGTTCAAATTGGGTCGTCCACATTGCCCTTGAAACTTCCTCTTCTACAACCTCCAATATTGCACAAAATAGATTCATCTCCTCATCTTGTGGAGTGTATTTGTCCAATTCGTAACAAGAGTTAGTCATAATGGACTCCACAGGATCAGAGTAGGCAGTCGAATCAAAACAATCTTGAATTACCGATTCTATCCAATTCACTTCTTCTTCATCATTATCAAAATCTTCAATTTTGGGGTTGAGAAGATCTTGATATTCAATGTCATATTCCCGAAAACCACGGTCATCACTCCACTCTTTACCTTGATTGTTGCATCGATCATCGCAAGGAAAGGGCGTCCAAAGATCACCAGAATCTACGATTTGGCATTATATACCGGCTCGGTGTCTAAGACTACGAAGTCTATAGGAAAGACAAATGTGTCGATCTGGACTAAGACATCCACTAGCACTCCTTGCGGGTATTTAATCGATCGATCTGCAAGTTAGAGGGTAATTCAAGTAGGTTTAAGCTCCCCCAACCCTAGCTGTTGGTAAACAGTATACGGTAGGAGATTTACACTCGATCCCAAGTCGAGCAGAGCATTGTTCACTTTATTTTGATCGATTATGCAAGAAATCGTGGGTGTACCTGGGTCCTTGTATTTGGGAGGCAAATCGTGTTTGAGAATTGCACTCGCTTGGCAGGCCAAGTAAGCACTCTTCTTAACACTCTGCTTCCTCTTGACAGTGCGCAAGTCTTTTAGGAACTTGGCATAGAAAGGCACTTGTTTAATTGCGTCGAGGAGTAGGAGGTTGATTTTTACTTATTTGAATAACTCCATAAACTCCTGACTTTTGGTTTCTTGCTGTGGTTTCTTTAACCTTTCAGGATATAGTGCCGGAAAAGGGCATTTGGGTAACTCCTCAAGAAGAGGCTCTTTACCAGGACTTCTCTTTATCTCGACATCCTCAGAAACTGTTATTTTGGGCTCAACTATTTCGCCCTCTTTTTCTTCTTCCACCAATTCTTCCTCTTTCTCGACCTCATCTTCCATCTCAACCTCGGGTAGTGAGGGGGTAAAAACTTTCTTATTCACTTTCCTGCTTCTCAACATAGTTACAGCCTTTGCCTCTACATGTGGTCCTGACCCCGAAGGTCCTGTACCTAAATGTTGGCCTCTTGGATTTGGCTCTGGTTGTGCTGGGAACATAATTCTCTCTCGATCCCCTTGTTGAGCAGCCAACCTTTTTACACTCGTGTTGGTTTACTCATTAGCTGCATCATTTGCTGCATCATGAGTGTATTAGGATCCTTTTATGCCTTCTTATGAGGTGGCACGTAAGTGTTGGATGAGGATTGGTTGTTGCTCCCCTGATTATAGTTAGGTTGAGGTGGATGATTTTGCTGATATTGGTTTTGGTGGTACCCTTAATAGGTAGGAGGAGGTTGATAGTTCTGTTGGTACCCTTGGTTTTGAGGTCGGTACTGATTTCCTTGATTTGGCTGCCACTATTGAGACGGGTTTTCTGTGGCAACAATATTCTTGTGATCGAAGCCAGGATTGCTCCATCTGCTAGTGGGGTTGAAATGATTTTGGGGCATTTATGGCATGTACCTCTACAGGGTTCTGTTCTTCATAAACAGGATATATTTGGCAATGTTGAGAGGTATGCCCCATTTGAAGACAATTAGAACATGATTCTTCAGAAGCAAATTGTATCACAGGATCTTTCTTTGCCTCTAATGCCTCCAACTTACGAGCTAGTTGCTCGTATTTCTCCATTAAGCCATCCTCTGCTTTTAACTGATATATACTCTTTTGACTTGAACTCGAAGTTGTTTGAGTTCTCATCACATGAGTCTCCCATTCTGGTGCATGCTCGGCCAACCATTCAAAATGAGCTTCAGCCTGATCTGCATTCTTGCTCATGAACTATCCGTCACTCGTAGTTTTTACGAGCTTCTTTGATTTCAGATTAAGGCCATCATAAAAGAAACTTATTTTTTGCCACTTCTCAAAACCATGATGCGGGCAGAGCAATAACAAGTCCTTGAATCGCTCCCATGCCTTAGTGAACGTTTCTTCCTCTTTTTGATTATACATCTTGATTTGTCTCAAGATGTTGGTTGTCAACCGATTGGGGAAGAACTTTTTGAGAAAGGCTTTATGAATTGCCGGCCAAGTCAAAATTGAGTTCGGCTTGAGTGATAATAACCATAACTTTGCTTTATCCTTCAAGGTGAAGGGAAAAAGCTTTAATCGGATTATATCACTCGGGCAGGTCTAATCTGTGAATGTGCCACAAGCATCTTTGAAGTCTCGAATATGTAAGTATGCCTTCTCTTTCTCCATCCCATGAAATGTGGGTAAGAGTTGAATCATTCCATTATGAAAATGGAATGTACCCGTGTGTGGAAGGATACAGATACAAGAAGGTGTGGCTGTTCGATCAGGAGCCAAGAGTTCTCGTAAAGGGCGTTGACCGTCATCAATGAGGTCATGCCTATTCTCTCCTTGTTGACTCTCCGTATCAGACATTGAGTTAGACGTAGACGGAGTAAAGATGGGGTTATCAGCACTATCGATGGAATCTTCAAATAAATTGGTGATTAAAGCTTCAGTGGAGTCAAATGACATAGAATGACACAACTTTGTGTTTTGAGGAACGAAAAAAGAAGAAAAAAGAAAAAGAAAAAGGGAGGAGAGTCAACAAGGAGAGAAAGGATCGGATCAATCTAAAGATTATGGCCTTTTTTACCGTCCCCGGCAACGGCGCCAAAAACTTGACACGACTGGAAATGTGTTCTCCTAAGAGTACGTCCAAGTATAGATAGTCGCGTCAAGCTATAACGAGTAAGACCGAGTCGTATCCCAAAGGACGGAGAATAAGGACAGAAGAATCTAGATTGTATGCTAAAGAAAATAAAAGATAATTTCTTTTAATGTGCAGGTTCTTACGATCCTACTGAATTCGAGATTATAATTAAAAGAGTTAAAGTAAAGCAGCAATTTAATGAAATAGGAACAAACAATGTTATTTTAAATTAAATATGAAAAAGGTGTTGGGAACATGTGAGTCAATATTGCACAAACCACTACCATGATTTAACATTAACGCATAAAAGGGGGTTTCATCTTTCTAGTATTGCATATTTTAAAAAGGGATTAAATGAAGCAACCTAGATACTAACAATGTTATTTTAACATAACTAGTAGTAGAATTCCTTTGCTTTCCATGAAGAACTAAAATAAGGGCTAATTAAAACTATGAATTATAACTAACAAATTGAATATAGGATATTCAATGTGTTCGTCATGCATGTTCATTGAATTAATTAACTGATGTTGTCAATATCAAGATATAAAAGTATGCTTATTTATGCTTTACTTTCAAAAGATTTGTAGTGTGGAAAGTAAAGGTCGAACCCACAGAGATTGTCTAACTACCGTGTTTTAATCTTAAAACCTAAATCTCATTAATTATAAAAATGGATTTTGATTTGAATTTAATTAAACTAATAACAATAAAAATAAATCTAAACTATGAAAGCAATTAAAGTTGTTTTAAATAATGTTTAAGGGAACCTAGGATTGCAAATCCACCACTATCTTCATAATAGGAATATTTATGAATTACTTTAGCTTATTACATTGGATGATAATGGGGAATTGTAGCTACAAGCCCAATTCCTCCGACAAGAAGATATTCATGGTTCAAGCACCAACATAATCCATCTTCGGTTAGCACGAATTGTCCCACACTAAACTAGGGTTGTGATCTAATCCGTCTAATCTAGGCATGGACTATTCGGATACTTGATAGCACAAATCAATAAAGCACCATCACATGTAAACAATCTAAACAAGCACAGCAAGAATAGATCATTGAGCACATCACAGTCAAAATAGATCTAAGACAAGAATAAATTCTGAAAGCAATGATTTAATCACTAGAAGTACGATTTATTTATAAAAAATCCTCTAAACATGTGACTGTCATCCATACATAATAAAACTAAAATAAAAACATAAATAAAACCCTATTACTCGTCTAGGGCTTCATTGAAACCCTAGATCTATGATCTAGCCGTCCATGGAAGTGATAGATGGCAAGTAGTTGATGGAGGAGGCCATGGGAATCCTTGGTCTTCTTCTTCTTCTCCTTGCTTCCCTCCCTTCAATGACTGGAAGTAGGTGTGTATAATAGTTGTTAATAATGTCTCCCCCTTTTATTGTAATAAAATAGGGTATATATAGATTTACAACAAGCTTTGGAAGCCTTCCTAACCCGAAACGAACTGAAACTGATGTAATTTACAGTCTAGACGTCGTTCAGCAGTTTCGTTTGCACAGGAGTCTTCAGTATACTGAAATACGCAACTTTGGTTTTTACACATATCGCGCGAGCGGGTCGCGCGAGCGCGACATTTGGCCTTCGTGCGCGCGGATCGCGCGAGCGATTCTGGGACTTTCGCGCGAGCGATTTCTGGATTTCCGCGCCCGCGGGTCGCGCGCGCGAACTGGCTTTTTCAGCTTTTTTTCTTCTGCTTTTTCACCCTGTTTAGCCTGGTTTAGGTGATTTCTTCCAAAACCTGTCAGAAAATAGAAAACGAATTAAAAATATACAAAAACAGGATAAAAAGGTACTAACAGATGTGAATTAAGGCGTATAATTAGGATTAGTTCTCTCCCGATCACACCCCCAAACCTACATTTTGCTAGTCCTCGAGCAAAACTAAAATAAAAACTAACTATTAATAAAATACTACTCATAAAAATTTACTCCATTTTCGCATGGATTACGACTGCATTTAGCCTATGCAACAAGCCTTTTAAACCCCTAGGTGTCCCTAGTCGGACGAGTGAAGTCTCGTGAGGGTTCTCGTCAACAAGTCACCCACAACCATCTTTATTAACTTATAAATTTAAAAAGTTTTATTCAAACGAAAAATAAAACAATCAATACTCCTTATTATAAAACAATGATTCGAAATAGAATAACGAACAAGAAGAAACATAATGAGACATTCACCTACATCATGAGAAACAATCCCAAGCACATGCATCATATAAATCCATAGAGTTTCTCATAAAATTGCACGTGTGTGATATGGTAGTCAAATGAATACGAGTATGTCATGAACATGGAATATACTTCGGATAACCATTTAACTATGTCTTGACTACGAATCTCACAATGTTAATTACACTCTAAAATGAAACACTCAGAAACAGGTGTAATTTTTCTAAAATATGTGAGTAAAGAAAATATGTTTTCAAAATGAGAAATGCTCACATATGACTCGAAAAGGACGCATGACACGAAAAAATAGTAGTCTCATGGATAAGATGCCAATAATCAAGAAAAAATAATCATTACCATGTTTTAATCCTCCTCCCATCGTTTTCATATCCAAACCATGTTTCATAGGATTAAATAGGACTTTTCAAAGGTTGTAATGTGGCTCAGGCAATGAAAAATGATAGAACAGATTAATTGGGTAGGTAATCTCAGAATGGCATTGTAAGGCATGTTCGATTTCTTTCATTCTTCTTCTCTACCATATTCATCTTTTCATACTTTTTTTTCTCATTCATTTTTTTCAACCTTCTTCTTTTTATTTTGTTTTCTTTTTCTTTTTCTTTTCTTGCTTCTCAAATGATTATGCATTGAATACCAAGCAACTACCCCAATAACATCTTATTTTCTTCTTCTCAATCAACACATCACCTTAATACTACTAAAAGTTGATCACTCTTCCAGTGGTATACTCCAAGTTGATCAAGTTGGAGCTTTTACAGAGGATAATGGTGAACAAAGAAAAAGAGGCATTGTAACAGCTCAAAGGGGCGAACTAAGGAAATTTTATCTTTTATCGACCGGCAATAAACAAAGAGGGCCTAAAATCATTTCCTAGGGTAATACGGTTCTTCAATGTTTACAATGGAAGATTATTTAGCATGGTAACAAATATTTTAACTTGGCTATCAACCAAAACAAGAATAATGAGACTAAACAACAAGTAGATGCGCTATTTCAAATGAAATTCGACAAACAAAAGATGTATTTATAACCCTCAATAAAGAAAAGATAGGCTCAAAAGCTCACCGGGTCTAGTCTCTACCTTGTGTTATCTAGAAATTCGAATCATATTATAGTTCACATCAAACATGTATTCAAGTGACTACGTGTAATGCATAAGTTTGTGTGCAAATCTATGATATAAAACTAAGATTCGAACAATACATAACTTAAAACGTTACATCATAACTTCAGCAAATGTTTAATCACATCTTCTTTTGTTTATCACTCTATAATAATCATAGTTACATAACAAGAAGTATCAAATTGAGATTGCAAAAACCGTAGGTAACATCGTTTATTTAAACATACTTATTGAAAAATTAAAAATTTTAAAATTTTGCATAAAATAATGTGCATGTGTGTGCATACCCCCAAACCTAAACCTTTCATTGTCCCCAATGAAACAATAAAACGAAAGAAAGGAGAGTAGGTAATAAAGGAACGATAGTACCTCGATCTCGGCAAGCAGGTGAACACAAAGGAATATGGCTATAAAGTTCAATGTTACCTGTTACTTCTTAACAAAAGAAAATTAAACAAACAAAATAATAAAAACAGCTAAAAGAATTATAACTAAGCTAAACGAAACTAAATAAACTATAAGAAGAAACAAAACTACGAAGACAACACAAAAATAAGCTATAAAAGGAAATAAAACATTACCAGAATTATGAAAACAATCAAAGACTCGATCTAAAAGTACCTAAGAAACAATAACAGAAATGGAAAAACTACCTGAGCAGGTATGGGGAAAGGATACAGAAAAGAAAAACAAATATCAAGAAAAGGGGAAATCGCGCGAGCGGTTCGCGCGAGCGGCCGTCGCGCGCGTGAATTCCCAAATTTTTTATTTTTTTATTTTTTATTTTTTTATTTTTTTATATATATTTTTTATAAAAAATCGAAAATCGCGCCAGCGAGGTACCTCGCGCCCGCGATATCAGGCGCGAGGAGAAGCAGAGTCATACTATAAGGAAAACAAAGAAAAACGTCTAAGGGGCATACTCGCGCCAGCGGGCCGCGCGAGCGACGTCTCGCGCGAGCGGGCCGCGCGCGCGATTTGGGTATTTTCCATTTTTTAGCTAAAATTATGTATATAATATTAAAATAAATTAATTCCAACCCCCAAACCTGTCCAGAATGTCCAAAACAGACTCAAACAGACTCAAAAATGACCAAAAATAAGAAAAACGAACGAAATAAATCTTGGGTTGCCTCCCAAGAAGCGCTAACTTTTACGTCTTCAGCTAGACCGTTCTAGCTCAAGACTTTATGGAGGCCGTAAATCGGACTGTGTACCCCTAAGAATATCAGGTAGAGCTCGATGGTAAGCAGAAATTACGTCGCTTCGAATTAATACAATTGACGGTTTGACAGTATGTTCAAATCGATTTCTTACCTTTCGAGAAGATTCAGCATTAGGGTCCGGGATATTAGGGTTCATCCACTCATTATCCACTATATTATTCTCCGCACTGTTATTTATTACGTTAGTAAGTTCAATATTCCGTTTAACCTCACTACCCTCCACGCCTAGGTAATCATCGTCTTTGGGAGGTTGATCAACAGCATTAAAAACATTTAATTTTAATTTTATATTTCCCAACGACACTTTCATCACCCCTGTTCTACAATTGACACGTGCGTTGGCCGTGGCTAAGAATGGACGACCAAGAATAACAGGAGTGTGTTTCCTAGCATCTAGCACTGGTTCGGTGTCAAGGACCATAAAATCAACAGGATAAAAACGTTGATCAACTTTTACTAGGACGTCTTCAACAATTCCTCTAGGTATTTTGACAGAACGATCCGCTAATTGAATAGTAGCGGCCGTAGGTTTAAGTTCACCTAGTCCTAATTGTTTGTAGACATGATAAGGTAAGAGATTAACACTAGCTCCTAAGTCAAGGAGAGCCCTATGAATGATAGTGTCACCTATGACACATGAAATCGTAGGCGTACCGGGATCCTTATACTTCGGAGGAGCGTGTTGGAAAATTGAACTTACTTTTTCCGTGAGGAAGACCTTTTTAGGAGTATGACTACGTATTTTGCGTTTTTGCATACATAGGTCTTTTAAACATTTAGCATAAGCAGGAATTTGTTTTATAGTGTCAAGGAAAGGAATATTAATTTTAACTTGTTTAAATACCTCAAGTATATCCTCAACCTTAGACCCTTTCTTGGGCAAATGTGACGGTCCCTCAACGTTTGGTGGATATGGCATTCTTGGAATATGATTAGTCAGAGCCGTTTCTTTTTCTTTTCTACTTTGATTCACGTCCTCACCTTTTTCTTTATTCAAATTTAAATTTTTATTTTTCTCACCCCCATCCGGAATTACAACAACTTCCTCATCTCGAGTAGTCGTCCTAGTCGAAACAGCGTTCACGCTCTCACTCGCACTCCCCACTGCATATTGCCCCTTAGGTTGCTGAGTAGGTTGACTGGGCAACTTACTCTCAGTTAAGCGATTTAGCGTATTAGCAATTTGCCCTATTTGGGACTCTAGTTTTGTGATGGATTGTGTGTGAGAGTGTACTAACTGGACCACCGAACCAAATTTTTCAAGTGAGGCCAACACCTTCTCCTCAAATGCATTATTGCGTGAAGGTGGAGGAGGTAGTTGGTATTGACCTTGTTGATATTGGGGTCGGTACATATTAGGAAAATTAGTCGACCTAGGATTATAATTATTTTGTGGGAATTGTTGCATAGAATTAACGTGTTGTTCAACAAATTCCGGATATTGAGATGCAGAAGGACATGCAAAGATATTATGGGACGGTTCAGAATATAATGCACATACTTCTGAAAAGGGTGGATTAGACGTTTTGTTCATTTGCATAAGTCGGTCAAGTTTTCTATTTAATTCTTGTATTCGAACTGATTGACTTGACTCAACTGTCACCTCTCGCTTAGGTTGAAGATGATATCCCTCGAAACGTACCGACACAGCCTGATGCATCGAATTCTCGCTTAGTGTTTCAAAAATCTTCCAAGCCTCGTCGGCGCTTTTGTGTAGGAAAGTTCCCGCACAAACGGCATTGACGGTATTCCTAACAGAGGGAGTAAGCCCCTCGTAGAAGACCTGAACAAGTTGCCACTTAGGAACCTGATGATGTGGGCAAGAGCGTAATAATTCTTTAAATTTTTCCCAAGTATCATAAAGCGTTTCCCCATCTTGCATTACAAAGTTTGTTATGGATTTCCTTATCTGATTTGTACGCATAATAGGGAAAAACTTTTGTAAAAATGCGGTGTGTAAGGCTTCCCATGTTTTAATTGTGTTTGGCTCAAGTGATTGAAGCCAATACTTAGCTTTGTCTCTTAACGAAAATGGAAAGCGCCGCAATTTTAATTCATCATCAGTAAGATTTTGAATTTTTAAAGTAGAACATATATCCTGAAAATCTCCTAAGTGTTGGTATGGATCTTCATTTAGACGGCCATGGAAGGATGGAAGTAGCGAGATCGTAGACAACTTTATCTCAAAGTGAGATGCTATCGCCTCCGGTAATTCAATACATGTTTGTGGCGTGTAAGTCGTCGGAATAAAATAATCTTTAAGTGGAGGAGGTGGCGGTATATTAGGATTATTCAAATTATTTCCGTTGTTATTTTGGTTGTTATTGTTATTTCCAATGTCTGCCATTTTAATCGGTTCTATGTTATGAAAGCGTGGTTTCTTTAGTCTTGTAAGAGTACTACGTATTTCGGACTCAAATAAAGACATTGGTTTTGGTGTCAAATCGTCGTCTATTAAAAACTGTGTTCTAGAAGTTAAGTTGGAAGACTTGTTAAGTCTTAATGTACGTTCAAGTTCAGAGTCAAAAGGTTTTAATTCCGGTTTATTTGAACGTATACCTAACATAAACTAAAAGAAAGTAAACTAAAAACAAAAACTGACTAAACTAAAAAAAAAAAACAAATAGCAATCACGCAACTACGATAACAAGCACTCAACTACTGTGATGCATGAATATTATCCTGTAATGCAATGACAGCGCCCCGGGTTTCCTAGCTAATGCACGTGAACAATCACTCCTAAACTAATGCAAATAGTGCGTCACAGCGCACTGACTTACAGTGGTTTAAAGCGAGTTTCACAAGAAGCAAGTTATTTTATTTTATTTTTTTCGCGTAAGCTCCTTTGATGCGCTAAGCTAATCCTCCCGAAAACGTTAGAATTTTGACGACTCGAGAAACTACAAAATAAAAAGAAAAGTTAGTGACTCAAAACAAAAAGGAAAATAAAAAAAATAAAAACTAATCTAATATTTATAAATTAACTAAACTAAGATTATAAAACTAAAGGTAGTAATTTCAATCCCCGGCAACAGCGCCAAAAATTGATGTTGTCAATATCAAGATATAAAAGTATGCTTATTTATGCTTTACTTTCAAAAGATTTGTAGTGTGGAAAGTAAAGGTCGAACCCACAGAGATTGTCTAACTACCGTGTTTTAATCTTAAAACCTAAATCTCATTAATTATAAAAACGGATTTTGATTTGAATTTAATTAAACTAATAACAATAAAAATAAATCTAAACTATGAAAGCAATTAAAGTTGTTTTAAATAATGTTTAAGGGAACCTAGGATTGCAAATCCACCACTATCTTCATAATAGGAATATTTATGAATTACTTTAGCTTATTACATTGGATGATAATGGGGAATTGTAGCTACAAGCCCAATTCCTCCAACAAGAAGATATTCATGGTTCAAGCACCAACATAATCCATCTTCGGTTAGCACGAATTGTCCCACACTAAACTAGGGTTGTGATCTAATCCGTCTAATCTAGGCATGGACTATTCGGATACTTGATAGCACAAATCAATAAAGCACCATCACATGTAAACAATCTAAACAAGCACAGCAATAATAGATCGTTGAGCACATCACAGTCAAAATAGATCTAAGACAAGAATAAATTCTGAAAGCAATGATTTAATCACTAGAAGTACGATTTATTTATAAAAAATCCTCTAAACATGTGACTGTCATCCATACATAATAAAACTAAAATAAAAACATAAATAAAACCCTATTACTCGTCTAGGGCTTCATTGAAACCCTAGATCTATGATCTAGCCGTCCATGGAAGTGATAGATGGCAAGTAGTTGATGGAGGAGGCCATGGGAATCCTTGGTCTTCTTCTTCTTCTCCTTGCTTCCCTCCCTTCAATGACTGAAAGTAGGTGTGTATAATAGTTGCTAATAATGTCTCCCCCTTTTATTGTAATAAAATAGGGTATATATAGATTTACAACAAGCTTTGGAAGCCTTCCTAACCCGAAACGAACTGAAACTGATGTAATTTACAGTCTAGACGTCGTTCAGCAGTTTCGTTTGCACAGGAGTCTTCAGTATACTGAAATACGCAACTTTGGTTTTTACACATATCGCGCGAGCGGGTCGCGCGAGCGCGACATTTGGCCTTCGCGCGCGCGGATCGCGCGAGCGATTCTGGGACTTTCGCGCGAGCGATTTCTGGATTTCTGCGCCCGCGGGTCGCGCGCGCGAACTGGCTTTTTCAGCTTTTTTTCTTCTGCTTTTTCACCCTGTTTAGCCTGGTTTAGGTGATTTCTTCCAAAACCTGTCAGAAAATAGAAAACGAAGTAAAAATATACAAAAACAGGAGAAAAAGGTACTAACATATGTGAATTAAGGCGTATAATTAGGATTAGTTCTCTCCCGATCATTAACCAAAAGAGCTTAAATTTCATAATCAGATTGCAATTTGAACTTAAAAAGATCAATTTGGACTTAGTTCTGAAATAGAAGTTGATGGAATACTCAAAGGATTCTGCCTAAGCAATATGCATACCAATCGATTGCTATGAATGGCAATCGATTGGCATAGTATGACCCCCAATCGATTGGTAAAAGTGCTAATCGATTGGCTTATAATTTATGGCAATCGATTGGTTTCTGTGTCCAATCGATTGCCATTAATTATCTCACATTTTCATGGCAGTGGCTGGGAGCAACGTTTCTTCACATTATTCCTAACCAGGGTTCTACTCTAACATATTTATAATTGCAGAAACAAAAATAGACTAGACTTTGCTATCTAAATTGAATCTAAACATGAGTTCACACATGAAATCTTGAGTTTACAATAGAGATTCAAAGACTAAATTGTGATTAAACAGAATATAGTGTAACATATCACAACAAATTAAACCTGATTGCGTATAGAAATTGAGAATTATAGAACTCTCAAGCTTTATAACAAAATTAGAATGAAGAAATCCCCTACAAAACAAAATAAGCCAACCCATGACTCCTCTCATTCCCCTTTATTTATATAATAACATCACGAGCTGAAGTAGTCCAGGTTCACCGTGTAACGGCTGGTTGTCATCATTAACCCTGATTGCTGAGAATTTGCTCCATTAAAGAGATTTGATTTCCAGATTTTGCCAATCGATTGGTTAAATTGGCAATCGATTGGTTTGGATTTCAGAATAGTAATCGATTGGTACTTGGATTTCAATTTTGACTTGGTCTCTTTGTTTCTTGAGCTATCTCTTTAGCCTTGTTATTCATTTCAGCTTCAAAACTTGCATTCGAAGAACCAAACACAACAACATACCATGGAAAACACATCATTGTGTAAAGAGATGGATTAGGACACAAATGCAGTTAAAACTAGAGATAGAGGGGCAAAGTTCAACCAATTTTACTCTTTATCGGGCCAATATTTTACAAATATTAGCCCTCATCATGGAGGTAATGGGATACGATAATGAGATTTAGATAATGTGGTGGGTAACGTAGTCGGGTTCAGAACGTTAGTAATAATATGATGCGATAACGAGATAAGGATTGGAGATAACAACAGTGGGTAGCATTGAGTAACTGGTGTTTGAGTCAGTAGGTTGGTTATTGATTATTTTTTAGGTAATGTGAGTCAAGTTGATGATTCGCTCAGGTGGAATCCAATAAGTGATTCAGAAGGATTTGACCAGAATTGTGGAAGCTATGGGTGCACAGTACTCGCAAGCGTTCTTAAAAGCGGTAAACAGTAAGAGTTCTTAAAAGCGGTGAACAAGAGTAGTTGTGGCACGCCCATAGTTTGTATCTATCAGAGCTATGTATGTATAGTACTCGCAAGCATTCTTAAAAGCGGTGAATAGAAAGAGTTCTTAAAAGCGGTGAACAAGAGTATGGGTACGTCCATAGACTAGTCGTTATATGAGATCGATGTATAGTGATCACAAGAGTTCTTAAAAGCGGTGAACAAGAGCACTAGTATGTCGTGATGATATAATCAGTTCAAGATAGTCAGTTGATATTGGTATAGTCAGCCTTAGAGTTGGTAGACGATTAGAATCGGTTAATGATGTGTCCGAATAAAAGAGGAAGAGATATAATTAGTATCACTGTTATATATAGTTCATAACTGGTAATTGTGTTATTGCTATGAGACTGTGCTAGTTAGTTCTCATTCAGCTTTCAGTAAGCTGACGGCCTTTAATTGCCTGGATATTCCCTGTCCAGACTACCCTATCCTTAACAATGTAGGTATTGGAACTTACGATAATGGCTACAACCCGGGGTTGGATTATGCAGAGGATAGCCCCACTAATGCTAGTTATACTGGAGAGGAGTATTATGCTGACGACTATCCTTACGCCAGCTGAAGATCTGAAGATAGTTATATTTAGTTTATTTCTGTTAAACTCTATTTTGTTTTATGTTAACGAGTACTTGGGCATATGTTGTCTCCAGACCTATTATGTTCTTGTTGACCACACTCTGATGTTTGTAATAGTGATACAGTTTTTGTATTCAGTTGTTTACTGTTCCTGTTTATCTTTAGGACTAGTACTGTGTAGTGTGGATAATTAGTGCTGGATAATTAGTGACTTTCACCAGTTATTCCCTATGGACCCAAAAAGGAAATTTATTTTTCTCTATTTTTGCTACTCCGGGGCGTGACAAGATGTGTTCTTGAGGGGTAGACGTAGGCCGCGGTGTGCGGATTGCCAAACCACTTGAAAACTCAGTTTGTAAGTGTCTCTTCCCTTTTATCTTTACTTTATTGTTTAAGATTGTGTTTAAATTTGTATTTAGTTTTTAAAAGGTTAATTTTCCACTAAAACCTTATTCACCCCCCTTCTAAGGTTTTCATTTTAGGCCAACAGTTACTACCAAAATGACATATTTAAAAAGTTAAAACTGATCGACACCAAAGATACAACATTATTACACCTTGTTACTACTGATCGAGACCTAGAAATTGAATGTATCAGACTTGGTTATCTTGTAGAAAATTTTAAAAACTCAATACTAATAAAATAGGAAAATTTTGAATTTGGGTGGGGTGTTTAAATGAAAAAATATGTGTATTGTTAGGGTATACACGAAAATTTTCTATCTAAGGAGGTATTGAGTCTTCCCTTTGTTAGGAGTATATACTAAAAGCCATACTTTATGTAGTTGATTTATTATTCATTCAATAAAATCAATTATTCCATTTTTATGAGAATCTATGTGGGCAATGTTTGTATTATATTATTTATTTAATATTATGCATGTGTGTCTCTCATTCTACATAGTAGGTGGTTTGGTGTGTAGAGTTCGGCTTACACACGGAAGATCAGACCATCAGATATTGAAGAATGTAAGATTTTGGTTTATAGTCTTAGATGAGATTGGACACACCATCGGTAGGACTGCAGCATGGTATTGTAGTAGGTTTGTCTTGACTGCGAGAAATAATACAGTTTCAACTCACTATGCTGGTACACTTTGTATATTAAACAGGACTGACTTGGGGTAATTATCTTTATACTGACTTATAAAATAATCAATACCTCATGACTATTATGAGTGCTTATGCTCTAAATCTGTCACGACCCGACGTAGCATAAATATGGAAAGCGTTTAATTTCCTTTATGGACCCGTTGGTCGCGACAGTTTGAATGATCGATTCCGTCCCAAACGTCGAACAACATAAAACCATAATCAGAGTTGAGCAATCAAGGCTTACAATATATTTCTAACTTAATAGTTATTACAGCACGGGGTCTCTAAAGGCACAAACCGCCTTAAATCAAAACAATAACTATTGTCTATTACAGTCATCCTTATTACAAAATAGTTTATAACTTAGAACATATAAAAGTAAATTCTCTTTTCAGCAGGGATTCTCAATTTGCATAATCATAGGGCCCAGCATAGTCATAACCTGAAAAGCCTGAACACGAATGTCCAGGGTGCATCAATGCCGTCAGCTTTAAGAAGCTGGTGAGTATTAAAACATAACTTTGAATGTAAAACATACTCATGTACCTCTTTCCATTTCTCGATTAATTCAACAAGTTTATATTAAAGCAAGGAGTTCATTCTTAGAAAACAACCACAATATCATTTGAAAGATATAATATATATATATATATGTATATGTGACCGTGTATAAAAATAATGCACCATCTTATCTTACCGACTCTTTTCTCTCGACAAAACCCAACAATCCACTATCTCACACCAGTATCTTTGAAACGCTAAGATAGCCATACTTTAGAACAGGGGTGCCAGGGAATGTCCAGTTTGCCTCACACTTTGGTCCGCGGTACCAGGGAGTGCCCAATGCCTCACACTTTGAATACCTAATCTGCTATGCAAATACCGGAGGAACCCTCATGCAATATCCAGACTCGGGTATCAGGGAGTGTCCGTAGGCCACACTTTAGCACTTCCATGGGTGCCAGGGAATGTCCAAGTTCAGCTTCACACACTTTGACGCTACCATGGTCATCAGGGAGTGCCCAGTTTTGCCACCGTCGCATTTCAAAGACACCCTCGTCGCAATCTCAATCACAACACACTTTGGTACTCACTTACTAGGGAGTATCCACAACACAATCTCAACCGCACTCACTATACCACACTGACCATTACTCTTTTCCATACTGACCAACATTCACACTCACTATGCATGTACAACCGACTCCACATGTATGTCATGAAACTTTAAATATAAAGTAAATCGCTGAAATATAGAAACAATGTGCGTACGGGGATTGATAAGTCACAATACAACGTTTTAATCATCCAAACATACCCAAATAGGATTCTGTTTTAGTAAATTTCCCAAACGGAGCTTTAACAGTTCATAAAATATCACCCAAACAGTTCCTTAACACAAGAAAAGCAAAAACTAGAAACTGCCAGAAGTCGCGTGCGCGGGCCACTTGCGCGAGGAGTCTCGCTCGCGCAGGCCACTCGCGCGATATGCCCAATTTTCCTTTTCTTTATTAAAACTTTTCCATCTGTCAGAATATTGGGAGATCGCGCGCGCAAAACGCTCGCGCGGTCCGCTCGCACGATCTGCCTAATTTTCGTTTTCTTTAAAAAAAAACCTTTTCTGTCTGCCTGGAACCAGCCACCTCAAGCGCGCGGGTCGCTCGCGCGAGGGGTCGCTCATGCGATCGCGCGCGCTTGTTTTTGCAGAGTCTTCATCTTCTTCGTCAGAACTGCTCTGTTTCAGTTTTAAGGGGTCTTTTTGATCCATTTTCAAATCCGGAAGCAAATAGGGCATGTAATATATGAAATTCTTTGTTTTTTAACAAGGATTAAGAATATGAAATCAATTTAACATGATTCAAACCATCTCAAATTTTATGAAAAATTAAAAGTTGTCAAAACTTAATTTCTTATATACTTCCTTATATGAACAAACTAGGCTCTAAAACTTCAACCATAGTCTATATGTACTATAATCTTTCATTTTTATTTATGAAAACAGATTTTGATTAAGTTTAGAAAATCATGATTTCAAGCTATGGAATTTCAAACGAAAAATCAACAATGGTAATCACATTTTAAGCTATACAAAAACAGTAAATATAATAAGAATTACATTCTAGGTGAGTTCTAAATACTCACAGATGATGAAGTTTGAAGAGTTTGTTGAGAAAGAATAGAAATATAAGAAACCCAATTGCAGCTTCAAGCTTAAAGCTATGGAGATATAAGCTATCTCTCTCTCTCTCTAAAAATTGTATAAGATGAACTCTCAGCTCTCTTTTTTACTCTCTGAATTATGTGTGTGCTGAAAAGTGAGATGGGTGTGGTGTATATTAGTTTATATAGAACTCCCAATTCTTGGGCTCCAAGTTCCTTCAATGAGGCTTAACAATCTAATATTAACCACTAATTTCTAAACAATCAGTAGATTAATAGGATTTATGCATGATGAAGTATATACACACTGATGCACATATAACTCCACAGTTTTTGAAAGGGTAGTATAGATCAATAGGGGTCAAGCTTAAGTTGTTTGAAAAATTAGCTTGTAGGCACAAAATTAACAGACAACAAATAAGCAAAACCAAACAAAGTCCTATCAAATGATTACCTTCCATAATTGGAAATAAAGCAAATGTCCAATTACACTTTACATCACTTCCAAAATCTGTGGAAGTTCATCGCGGCACGGACAGTTTTGAACAGAAATTGGTATTCTCGTGGCGCGGTGTTCACCACAAAAATACAGAAAACTCATTTTAACGTTAAAAAAAATGGTTTTCTGGTTTTATAAAAATACTATTTGAGTAAAAAGAAAATATTTTCACCGTTTTGAAATACAGTTTTAAAATCCAACACAGGTATTGCTAAATCGCAGTTTGACCCCAATAAGAATTTCAATGTATAATAAAATAGGCCATAAGGTTATAAAACATGACCATAGAAATAAAATGAACACAGATAATACAAATTGGATTTAAATATGAAAATGCAATTAAAATTAATTAATAAAATGCAGGTTGTTACAAAATCCTAAGTTAATTTATAGACACATACATTTGATATTTACACTTTGATCCCTAAAAGGGTGAGATCTTTAAATGGGTCAATATTTCATTGGATTGGGTGACAATGTTAATTGTGTGATGGATATAAATTAATGATGGAATCATGTCTCAATTTTGGGATTTATGATATCCGATTGAGAAAACTTATAAGTTTTGGTTATGTCAAACCCTGCAGGTGGATTTTGTATCCGACATATCAAATAAGTTGAGTAGAGGATCTGAAGGAATTTTAAGAGATTAATTAAATATGATTGTTAGTAATTATATTTAATTAATGGATATCTGTAATCTTAATGTGGGGAGATAATAAGCATTTAATAACATGGAGTTCGAAATATGTTTTTGAGATAAGGGTAGGAGTGCAATTATAATTCTTTAGTGGTATGAAAGAATTATAATTTATGGAAATAGGAACACTACACCAAAAAGACCAAATTGGCACCCTTTCAAGAATTTCATCTGGCACTGTTTAAAACAGTGCCAAAATTTGGCACAATTTTGGGCCAATCTGGCACTGTTTAAAATAGTGCCAAATTTGATGCGGTTTCAAGCCGTGCCAATTTGAAAAAATCAAAAACAAAAATGTGCTATATACCCAAATCCCGATAGTTTAGTTTTGACTAAATTTTCCTCCGTCTTTTTTTTTTTACCAAATTTCCCAAATCCCTCCCAAACCCTATAGATCTAGACATTTCATCTTCAGCGCCTCCCCCACCTCAAGCTCTCTCTCTCTCTCATCTATCTCTCTTCCAACGACCACCACCGAACCACCTCCTAACCACTCTCACCATCTTGGTTTCCTCCATCACCACCACCAATGGAATCCAAAGCACTGTTTTCGCCAAAGCAGTCCCCCCTCTCTCCGCCAAAGCAGTCCTCTTCTCTCTCCAAAGCAGTCCCCCCTCTCTCTGCTAAAGCAGTCCTCTTCTCTCTCTCAACTAACACAAAACCACCACCACCTCTAAAATAATAGCACCCGAGGCGACGACAAAGACGATGTAACTTCTCCCTCTCTCGCAAATATGATAGTGAAGGTCTTTATGAGTTGATTTAGGGCTTTACTTATCGATCTCTAATCTTTCTTATAGTAAATCTGATTTTTGATTTAGGGCTTCTTATAGATCTCTAATCTTTCTTGCTAATCTGTTTTTTTTTTCCTCTAATCAATGGAGGAATTTTTCGATACATTGCCTAAGGCTTTCTTTGGTTCCAAATCCAAATCTCTCTCTATTTTTCTAATTAATTTGGGTCTTAATTTAATTTCTAATTTTTGGGTTTTTTTTAAGAACATATTCAAATGCGAGAAAAGCAACAAAGGGTTTCATATAACATGATTGGAAGGCCGACGATGGGTATGTCTATGTGTGTATATGTGCCAGTGTGCTGGATCTAAATACAACCTAAGTTGGATCTAAATTTTGTTCTCACTGTTATTGTTTTTTCTTTTAAAGAATTAGTTAATTTTAGTTTTGGTTCAACTTTTGATTAACTCATTTTGCTGCTAAGAACATGTAGGTCAAATAAACAAATAAGACTTGAGAGACCATCTGTTATTTTCACTATTATGAGTATATGAACACTGCTTAGGTATTGTTTATACACGGGCATGCCTTTTTTGCGCTGTGTAGTGACATGTTTTGTTCCTCCTTTTTCATAGCCTTTAGTCCCAAACTACAGATATCTTTGTTGCAACCAAGGTTTATAAAATCAAGATATAACATATGATCGTTTTGGGGTTCACAGGAATGGGATCTCTTATGATCAGATTGTGGATCATTTTTTAATGATATTTCAAGACTTTATTAGTAGTTGATCCTATAACTATGAACTAGCTCTTGCTTCACTAAAGTTCCTTCTATTTATTTTTAGTATAAACTGGAAGTTCTAATTTCTAATGAACTCTCCACCTTCATTCATTGCAATAACATAGGTCTACACCTTCTATTCTTTAATTGAATTTTCAGGATGTTCCATAGGAATGTTTTAATCAGTTGGACTTTATGGTTGATTACATCTCTACCATGGTGATATGCATTTCCTACTTTGAGAAATTAATAAGAGATATGATGGCATTTCTATGAGATGTTCATTATATCTTATAGAGCTATCGTTTATGGACATTATGACTTGTTATATGTGAGTGAAAACAAATAAAGTCGTATTTTTTCCACAGTAATCTTACTACTAAATAATACAAAAATTGAATATTTTGCAATCTCGATCAGTCAAATTTGGAAGCTAATTTGTTTAAGGTAGGCCATATGTACCTATAACACCCTCCCTCTTCTTTCATTGTATCTACACTTCATGTATGTTCATTATGAGAAAAAGGAATGGATGGCACAACTTCTGAAAATGACTTCTTAAAAAAGCTAATGTTGGTCAAAAGGTAAAACGAAGCTTTCAATCTCTAGGCTCTAAAGTGTCGTTGCTAATGTCTAAATCATTTCAACTTTAAGTATCAGATTTTTTTTTGAATGAAACCTTAGTATCAGATACAATTTTCAGCTTATGGAGTAGCGGGGTTATGGAGAAGAGTATATAAACCGATACAAGATGACAAGGTCAGTAAGCTATAACTTCTTAAAAAAGCTAATGTAGGTAAAAAGGTAAAATGAAGCTGTCAATCTCTAGGCTCGAAAGTGTCGTTGCTAATGTTTGAATCATTTTTGTCACGACCCATCCCACTACGCGTGGAAATAGGACACGTTGCACGCCACTAAGGCTCATCCAATCATCCTCTAACGATACGCAGCAAAAAGAGCTTTAAAACAACCCTGGATATTTTAAAACTTAGGAAACATTGCCCTCTAAGTTGACAAATCCATTGAAAATTTGAGTTATAAAAAGTTTTGGCCAAGTGAAAACACATTCAAAAGAATCAGTTCTGAAAACAGAGGTTCAGTCGACTGTGCCTAGGGTCCAGTCGACTGTGCCTAGCAGAAACTAAATCCCAAAATTCTCAACAGAGGTCCAGTCGACTGCTCAGGGAACCCAGTCGACTGCACTAGTTACTATTTGGATCAGTAGCTAAAATCTACAGTGGTTCAGTCGACTGCTCACTTCCCCAGTCGATTGTGTTATGCAGAATCAAAAATGCAACATATTAAAAAGGGGTCCAGTTGACTGACCTGGGGATCCAGTCGACTGGTTTTACCATTATGAGAAGCAGTGGCCAAAAATCAACAGTGTTTAGTCGACTGATAAAGGGGTCCAGTTGACTGCTTCTCTTACTATTCACTTTCAGTGTCTCAATCACATGGAATCCAGTTGACTGACATAGGGTCCAGTCGACTGCTCCCCTGCTGGGCAGCCCTGTTGTGAAAATTAACAACTCATGCTTCTCCACACTAACAACAATCACAACCATAATTGAATTACAACATTTAAAACATAACCACAGACGTTCAAACGCAGGATTACCATACTACGGAACTAATCCAAAGATTTATTACAACGTATTACATAACCCAATTCCTTGCTACTAGTTTAGGAAATAGAACAAAATATAAACAAATGATTCCCCCAGCGTTCTTTAACGGCCTCACTCATCACGCTTCTTCTTGTCTTTCTTCATACCTGCAGTGGAGTACATCTCCACTGCTTAGCTATATGCTGAGCGTACAAGTCTAACATGTGTAATATATGACAAAACATGCTTTAATCTCATAAATCATATCAATAGTCTCTAGGGAGAAAAATACGCATTCATCCGGTAGCGGCAAGTCCAAGCCTTAAACCGCGATGTCAATGGCAAGTCCAAGCCTACAACCATTACATCCCCACAAGTGCCATGGCAAGTCCAAGCCTACAACCATGCACAGTAGCCGTCGCTACTCAAATTCTCAAACATCTAGAAGCTTACTCCGGTATGAATTTGTATAAGACTCCCCTTTGACCCACATAGACAACTCAACGTGCTCGCGTAAAGTTAGACATGCTTTTCACAATTTAGCGCGTGCATAATTAACGGGCCTACAATTAACACATGAATTTTTCCCGGATCTCAATTTCGTCGTCGAAATATAAAACATGTATTTCTCTATATTTTACAAGTTAGGACTTCATACCTCGTGCGATTTCCCTCAAACTTTGAAGGATCGACTAGGAGGTCAAATAAACGTCGAATTTCGAATTTGAGAAAATTCCTACAAGTTTATACCTGTTTTTCCCAAAAGTCTAGAATTAAGATTTTTACAAAAATTGGCCAAACACGGTCTAAGTAGGATCAAAACGTAGATCTTACCTCCACGAGTTCAAATATGAAATCTGGAGAAAATCTGACGGACAGAAGGTCGTCGTATGTCGCCGGCAAGCTCGTGTCAACCAAATCTCCCTTCTCTCTCCTCTCTCTAGATATTTGTGAGTTTGGATGAGAATGAAATCTCATCCACTTCTATATATAGACAAACATTCTGGAAATTATGTTTACCTTCCTACAAGTTTCTCAAACTTCTAATTGACCCATGAAACTTCGCACACGTCCATTTTATAACTTTACGAATGAAAATTATAAATTTCAAAAGTTTTCGACTAGGTTTCGTTTGGGTCCAAAAATAACGTCCGAAAACTATACTCTGTAGAATCTCTACACAACCTACCTTTTTAATTAATGTATCACTCACGTTCTCACCACAGTTCTCAAAAGGTTAACAAACAATACCGAAAATACCAGAAATTATACTACACAGGTATAATTCACTATACACAAAATACCATATAAGTCAAATAACATTTAAATCATATAAATGCCATTTTCTCATGCTCATACCATATGAACTACCATGTTCCCGTGTCCTCACTGACACCTTACCGTTGACTCACAGTCAACGTCAACTCAAATTATTAATAACATTAATAATTTCAAAATCTCAAATGGTGCATTTTCAGAATCATAAATTTTTGGAACGGGTACGGATACTCATTCTTCATGTCTTCCTGTAGAAACCCAGAATTTTAAAAAGGGTACTTTGGTAATTTTGGACCAATGTGGGTCTTGGTTTGGGACAGTGTATTTTATTTTGGTACATGTGTGTATATGCATGCTACATATTTGTGTGTGGGTGTGGGAGACAAGGACGAGACCCACAAGTCACCTCCCAACCACTCTCAACCACTCCCAAACCACTCCTTAACCACTCCCAACCACCCCAACAACTAAAGCTTCACTAGGAAGCTTCCCCCTCCTTCATCACCCTATATATAACCCATATCTAACTCTCCCTCTCATTTTCTTTTTCATTTTCTCTCTATATATCTCTCATCTCTCTCTCTAGTTTTGGGAGATACAACTCCATGGAAGCTTAGAGCTTTCAAGCTCCATTTGGAGGCCAAGGACTCAAGTTTGGGTCAAGACCATTAGAGATCTATTTGTTCCCCTTGCAAAGAGCTTCCTTTGGGTACTCTCCTTTTCCATTTTGGCTTCCTATTTATTGAGTTTCTTGCTCTAGAACTTAAGAGGTAGTTTGTGTTGTTTTGTTTCACCATGGTTATGATTCCTAAATGTGATTTTATTTAACTAGGTGTTGATAGCTTATGGGATTTGCTAATATGCATAATTTCTTCTTTGGATCTTTTTTTGGTGAGAGTATTTGCTCAAATACTCAAGAGGTAGATTTCATTGTTTAAGTGCACTGTTATTTCTAACTTCATGGTTTGTCATGTGTAAGTTAGTGTTAATAGACATTAATCTTGTTTTGGAAATCTTCCTATGTGATTAATTGAATGATTACTTGCCCTTATATGCTTACTTGAATCCATGTCTAAATCTAAATGCTATTTGAGTTTCTATGGTTTCAAATACTAATTGATGTTAAAAATCTCTTATTTGCCTAATGTGATGATTACATTTTATATGAACTACCATGTTTACTTCTTGTCATTGTATTCTTAGAAATGACATTGTTAAAGCATAACCGCATCTAGTAGCATATCATAGTCGCCAAGTCGGCATAGCATTCATGGCATTGGCTTGGGGCATATGAAATTGTTAAAATTCCCACGATTTGGGAATGTCTTTGGAATCCCTGTTTGGGGTTGTAATTTGATGAAATTTCGGAAGCGGGTGTGAAGTGAGGAAGGTTGTTTGTGATCCTTAAAACATTCAAAAATGCAAGATCATATTCGGCTAGCTACCGGAGATCTTGTATGCTACACTCACGTTTGAGTGGCTCGCTATCCGGTGTGAGAGTGTGTGATTGGGATATTGAGTTGGGAATGTCTCACGGTTTGGCCATCCGGCTAGTTGCATCGCCACGGCGGCAAAGCATTGCACCGCATGTCATAGCATGATTTTAGAAGTAGTAGTACATTTCTACAATGTTTTCTACTGAGCCGTCGTGCTTAATGAATCTATAAAACCCCATTTTTTAGGAAATGTTGATTAGGGCAAGGCCCAAGAGTTATCCGACGAATGGCATCTCGTTTTGTAAGATTCCTTACGAGGAAGTCTTGTGATATGTTAATGTTCCAATGATATAGTGCATGGTAGGAACATTGTAATTGTTGTTACCGTTATCTCATTTGGGATATTTGAATTACAAGATGTTATTTGTAAATTCCTTCTTGTTCTTGAACTTGTTAGTTGGATCTTCTTGGATCCTTGTTAAATTATGTTTTTAACACTTATTAGCAATTCTTAGCCCATGGTTACCCTTTAAGGAAAAATTACTACTTTCAATTTTCGAAGGACCGTTTGGTCGTATTCCTTCAAAAACCGCTTTACTGATAAACCTTCAAAGCAAACTTCATTACTTGTAACTTTTAAACCTTAGTAGTTTCTTTATACTTCTTTACAAACTCCTTTCAAAACCAAACTATGTTGGTTGACCCTATTTGACCCGTTTGGTCCTCGTAGGTTGACCCTTGACTTATTAACTTTTCTTTGGAATCCACATAGGATTCCCCTATATGCTTCCGCCTTGTGGATTGGTCTATTATGTAGAACTATCCCTTGCTTTCCTTTATATGGTTTGGCTCGTTGACCTCGCCCATGTGGTTTGGTTTTCGGGGCGTTACACTTCCTCACTTTCCCACGTAGCCTCTTCCACCGTGTGACTACGCCACAATACTTTTACCATCGGAATCGTCTTAGTTCTTAAGACTTGTTCTTTTCGATCTAGAATCTCGACCGGTTGTTCCACATAAGTCAAGTCTCCCTGAATTTGCAGCGGTTCAGGTACAATGATCTTACTCGTATCAGTCATACACCGTCTCAACATCGATACGTGAAATACGTTATGCACATGTTCCAACTTTGATGACAAGGCCAATCGGTAAGCCACTGGACCTACCCTCTCTAGGATTTCAAAAGGTCCTATGAATCTCGGATTGAGCTTTCCCCTCTTTCCAAATCGTACAATGCCTTTCGAAGGCGATGCTCGTAAGTATACAAAATCTCCAACTTCAAAATTCATCGGTCGTCGTTTAGAGTCCGCATAGCTCTTATATCGACTCTGAGCTACCTTAAGACGTTCCTGAATCAATTTCACCTTTTCGGTAGTCATTTGTACTATCTCAGGTCCTAACAACCTTCTTTCTCCAATCTCGGTCCAACAAATCGGTGATCGACACTTACGGCCATACAAAGCTTCATATGGTGCCATACCAATACTTGACTGAAATCCATTGTTATACGCAAATTCAATTAACGGCAAGTGGTGCTCCCAATCATTCCCAAAGTCTAATACACACAATCTCAACATATCTTCCAAGGTCTGAATCATACGCTCTGACTGTCCGTCGGTCTGAGGATGAAATGCAGTACTGAAACTCAATTTTGTACTCATATCTTTTTGTAAACTTCTCCAAAACCTTGACGTAAAACTACTATCACGATTTGATACAATCACAGCTAGGACTCCATGTAGTCTTATAATCTCTCTCACATACAATTTTGCCAATTTGGACGGTTTAGTCGTCTTGATCGGTAGAAAATGAGCTGACTTGGTTAGCCGGTCAACCATAACCCAAATCTTATCATTCTTATTGAATGATCGGGGAAATCCTGAAACAAAATCCATCGTAATCTCGTCCCACTTCCATTCCGACACTGGCAATGGCTGTAGTAACCCCACAGGTACTTGTCTCTCTGCTTTGACCTGTTGACATGCCGAACATTCAGATATAAATTTAGCGACTTCACGCTTCATACCCTTCCACCAGAAGTTTTCTCTCAAGTTTCTGTACATTTTATTACTTCCCGGGTGCACTGAATATCTAGTACTATGTGCTTCCTTCAAAAGTCGTTCTTTCAAATCTTTCACATTCGGTACGCATAATCGGTTCACAAGCATCAACGCTCCTTATTGCAAGATAAATCCTGGTCGTTTTCCCAAAGGTATCTCGTCCTTCATTTTGCACAAATAGACATCATTAAATTGTTCTTCCTTGATCTCATCAATAATATCTGGGTGTGCCATGATCGCCATCATTAAACCACCACTAGTCTCTGGAATCACATCCAATTCTAAGCGTTCCATCTCTTTTATCAACTCTTTTTGTTGTGTTAGCTCGTTGGCTAAATTCCTCGGCGTCTTCCGGCTTAATGCATCGGCTACTACATTCGCCTTTCCTGGATGGTACTCAATCGAAAGATCGTAATCCTTCATCAATTCTAACCATCGTTGCTGTCTCATATTCAAATCTCGTTGGGTGAAAATGTATTTCAAACTCTTGTGATCAGTGAATATCTCACACTTTTCCCCGTACAGGTAGTGTCTCCAAATTTTCAATGCATGAATCACTGCGGCTAAATCAAGATCATGGGTCGGATAGTTAATCTCATGTGTCTTTAACTGTCGAGAAGCATATGCAATTACTTTACCACCTTGCATAAGCACACATCCCAACCCTTTGTGTGAAGCATCACTATAGATTATAAATTCTTCGGTTCCGGATGGTATTGTCAAAATAGGCGCCCTTGTCAACCTCAACTTCAATTCCTGAAAACTGTCTTCACATTTCTGACTCCATTCAAAAATAACACCTTTTCGCATTAACTTTGTCATCGGCAATGAAATCTTCAAGAAATGTTCAATAAAACGGCGGTAGTATCTCGCTAATCCCAAGAAACTTCAAATTTTTGATACGGATGTCGGCCTCTGCCAATTAGATACAGCTTCTACTTTGTGAGGATCAAATGATACTCCATTCTTGTCAATCACGTGACCAAGAAAAGTAATACTAGACAACCAAAATTTCTCATATCTTGTATTTACCAAATAATTGTTTCTCTCGCAATCTCTGAAGTATCAACCTTAAGTGGTTCTCGTGTTCTATCGCACTCGGTGAATAGATAAGGATATTGTCAATGAATACAATCACAAAGTCATCCAAATAATCCTTGAATACTCGATTCATAAGATCCATGAATGCGGCTGGTGCATTTGTAACTCCAAATGGCATAACGAAGAACTCATAGTGTCCATAACGCGTTCTAAAAGCTATTTTCTCAATATCTTCGGCCTTCACTTTCAACTGATGATAACCCGATCTCAGGTCTATCTTGGAGAATACTTGTGCCCCACGAAATTGATCAAATAAGTCATCAATTCTGGGTAATGGGTACTTATTCTTAATTGTTAACTTGTTCAGTTCATAGTAATCAACACACATACGCATTGAACCATCTTTCTTCTTTACGAACAATACTGGAGCTCCCCACGGCGATACACTTGGTCGGATGAAACCTTTTTCAAGTAACTCTTGTAGTTGAACTTTCAGTTCCTTCAATTCTAGTGGTGCCATTCTATACGGTGCTTTGGATACCGGTCTTGAGTCTGGCTTTACCTCAATGGTGAATTCAATTTCTCTCTCAATAAGAACATCTGGTAGATCATCAGGAAAGACATCTTAATATTCTCGTACTATCGGAATGTCTTCTACTTTGAATTCGGTCACTGAGACATCGGTCGCTGAACATAGGAATCCTTGACATCCCTTTTTCAATAACCTTCCCGCTCGGATAGCTGAAATCAAATACGGCGGCGGTATAACCCCATTCCCTTGGAAACAAAAGTTCTCATGCACCGGTGATCAAAAATTAACCTCTTTCCGTTCACAATCAATTATGGCTTGGTTAAAAGCTAACCAATCCATTCCCAGTATCACATCGAAATGGTTCACCGCAATCGGTATAAGGTCTACGGTCATCAACTTCTCGCCTAGTTTGATCTCACAGTTCTTATATATCGTACGTAGACGTCATTATCAATTTACTAAGTGGCACAGAAATAGACAACCTAACGGTGCCGATTTAATAATCAAATGTTCAACAAAGGCATGCGATACAAATGAATGCGTAGATCCCGAGTCGACGAGTATGCGTGCTAAGTGTGAACATACAAGCACCATACCTGAGACTACTGTCTCGGAAGCAGTCATATCTCATGGGTTCATCTGATATGCCCTTCCTTGACGTTGCTCCATCCTTTGTCCCCCGTCATTAGTCTGCTTAGGCTTCGAACCACTAGAAGCCATTGAACTAACTCCTTGCTGAGGATACTTCCTCGGGCAATCCTTGGCTTGGTGTCCAAATACTCCACAATCATAGCACTTGCCTCTCATCTCGAGTGTAGAATTAGCACTACCCCCTCCTTGATTTCTGTTCTGGTGTTTGGTCATGAAACACCGGCCTGAGTGTGGTCGGTTGCAAAGTGAACACAATGGTATGCTACTTGGCGTTCTCTTGAAATCACTGGAACTAGAACCAGAGCCTCTTTGAAATGGCCTCTTGAAAGATCCGCCTAGGTTCCTATCCCCACCCTCATTGCTTCGTTTACCGTGTTGGTTCTGCCTTGACCTTTCCATTCCGCCCTCGGCCACTAGCACCGTTTGTTGTACTACTGCCACGGTCGAATGCTCGTAGGTTTCTACCCTCAAACGGATATTTTCCCTTAAACCCTCTTCAAATTTCCTTGCCCTATCTTCCTTCTCTGGCACTGAACCCTTGCCAAACCTCAACAACGCGTTGTACTTGGAAGTATATTCGGTTACAGTCATATCCCCCTGCTTCAAGTTATCAAATTCTCTCTTCTTTGCATTGTAGGCAGCTCGCGGAAAGAACCGACGATTGAATTCCGCCTTGAACCCTTCCCAAGTAATCGGTGCCCCTTGATCCAGAACATTTACCCACCAGTTCTGGGCTTCACCCTTTAGCACATCACTTGCATTTTCCATCTTCTCCCTGTCGTTCATCGGAATAGATCGGAAAATCCTCTCCATGTCCATAATCCAATGTTCTGCGAGCGTTGGATCGGGTGTCCCATGAAATTCCATTGGTTTCTTTCGAGCGAATTGTTCGGATACGGATCTTATACCCCTAGTTTCGGGTACATGCACTATAGTTATTGGTTCTACTTCGATTTGGGGTGTGGGAGGCAGTCGCTCCGCTATATTCCGTATCATTACCCCCATATTCCCCATCATCTCTGCCATTTCATTCATACGTTGAGTGTGTGGCGATAGTTCTCGCTCTTCGTCACTCATGATTACAATCCTGTAGTTCTCAATGCATAAACATTATGCATGTACAACAATAACAATATCATGTATATAAAACAACATACATATGCATCAAACATCTCTAATATGTATGGATGCAATCTAGAACATGTGACAATTCACTCAACACTCCACTCGTCGTCGAACGTTCCCAAAGTTTTGTTACCTATTGCTCTGATACCAATAAATGTCACGACCCATCCCACTACGCGTGAAAATAGGACACGTGGCACACCACTAAGGCTCATCCAATCATCCTCTAACGATACGCAGCGAAAAGAGCTTTAAAACAACCCTGGGTATTTTAAAACTTAGGAAACATTGCCCTCTGAGTTGACAAATCCATTGAAAATTTGAGTTATAAAAAGTTTTGGCCAAGTGAAAACACATTCAAAAGAATCAGTTCTAAAAACAGAGGTTCAGTCGACTGTGCCTAGGGTCCAGTCGACTGTGTCTAGTAGAAACTAAATCCCAAAATTCTCAACAGAGGTCCAGTCGACTGCTCAGGGAACCCCAGTCGACTGCACAAGTTACTATTTGGATCAGTAGCTAAAATCTACAGTGGTTCAGTCGACTGCTCACTTCCCCAGTCGACTGTGTTATGCAGAATAAAAAATGCAACATATTAAAAAGGGGTCCAGTCGACTGACCTGGGGATCCAGTCGACTGGTTCTACCATTATGAGAAGCAGTGGCCAAAAATCAACAGTGTTCAGTCGACTGATAAAGGGGTCCAGTCGACTGCTTCTGTTACTATTCACTTTCAGTGTCTCAATCACACGGAATCCAGTTGACTGACATATGGTCCAGTCGACTGCTCCCCTGCTGGGCAGCCCTGTTGTAAAAATTAACAACTCATGCTTCTCCACACTAACAACAATCACAACCATAATTGAATTACAACATTTAAAACATAACCACAAACGTTCAAACGCAGGATTACCATACTACGGAACTAATCCAAAGATCTATTACAACGTATTACATAACCCAATTCCTTGCTACTAGTTTAGGAAATAGAACAAAATATAAACAAATGATTCCCCCGGCGTTCTTTAACGGCCTCACTCATCACGCTTCTTCTTGTCTTTCTTCTTACCTGCAATGGAGTACATCTCCACTGCTCAGCTATATGTTGAGCGTACAACTCTAACATGTGTAATATATGACAAAACATGCTTTAATCTCATAAATCATATCAATAGTCTCTAGGGAGAAAAATACGCATTCATCCGGTAGCAGCAAGTCCAAGCCTTAAACCGCGATGTCAATGGCAAGTCTAAGCCTACAAACATTACATCCCCACAAGTGCCATGGCAAGTCCAAGCCTACAACCATGCACAGTAGTCGTCGCTACTCAAATTCTCAAACATCGAGAAGCTTACTCCGGCATGAATTTGTATAAGACTCCCCTTTGACCCACATAGACAACTCAACGTGCTCGCGTAAAGTTAGACATGCTTTTCACAATTTAGCGCGTGCATAATTAACGGGCCTACAATTAACACATGAATTTTGCCCGGATCTCAATTTCGTCGTCCAAATATAAAACATGCATTTCTCTATATTTCACAAGTTAGGACTTCATACCTCGTGCGATTTCCCTCAAACTTTGAAGGATCGACTAGGAGGTCAAATAAACGTCGGATTTCGAATTTGAGAAAATTCCTACAAGTTTATACCTATTTTTCCCAAAAGTCTAGAATTAAGATTTTTACAAAAATTGGCCAAACACAGCCTAAGTAGGATCAAAACATAGATCTTACCTCCACGAGTTCAAATATGAAATCTGGAGAAAATCTGACGAACGAAAGGTCGTCGTATGTCGCCGGCAAGCTCGTGGCAACCAAATCTCCCTTCTCTCTCCTCTCTCTAGATATTTGTGAGTTTGGATGAGAATGAAATCTCATCCACTTCTATATATAGACAAACGTTTTGGAAATTACGTTTACCTCCCCGCAAGTTTCTCAAACTTCTAATTAACCCATGAAACTTCGCACACGTCCATTTTATAACTTTACGAGTGAAAACTATAAATTTCAAAAGTTTTCGACTAGGTTTCGTTTGGGTCCAAAAATAACGTCCGAAAACTATATTCTGTGGAATCTCTACACAACCTACCTTTTTAATTAACGTATCACTCACGTTCTCACCACAGTTCTCAAAATATTAACAAACAATACTGAAAATACCAGAAATTATACTACACAGGTATAATTCACTATACACAAAATACCATATAAGTTAAATAATATTTAAATCATATAAATGCCATTTACCCATGCTCATGCCATATGAACTACCATGTTCCCGTGTCCTCACTAACACCTTACCGTTGACTCACAGTCAACCTCAACTCAAATTATTAATAACATTAATAATTTTAAAATCTCAAATGATGCATTTTCAGAATCATAAATTTCTGGAACGGGTGTGACAATTTCAACTTTAAGTATCAGATTTATTTTTAATGAAACCTTAGTATCAGATACAATTTTCAGCTTATGGAGCAGCGTGGTTATGGAGAAGAGTATATAAACCGATAAAAGATGACAAGGTCAGTAAGCTAATTAAGTAGTTGTCTCCTTTATTTTGGATGTCCACTTCATAAAACTGTTAAGATGGACTGATTTATGCTACTGCATTTGTATTACTATTGTATGTCAATTTCATAAAGACACAAGGGATAAATCTTTGTGTAGACACAGTCTTTGTTTAATCTTATTCTCTACTCCTATATTTTGTAGTGCTTTGAACAGTTTAGATTATTCTTTGTTTAATCTTTGTGTAGACACAGTATTATTATCTTTGTTGAAGGCAGGGGGGGAAGTAAGACAATGCTGTTTAAAAGCTGGGGACATCTACATAATATCTCCTTCTTTATTTTTTTCTTCTCTAATCAGCGAGTTGAGTTTAGTTCTATATATTTCCAGGTTTCTTTCCTTAATTTCCAATTATGTTGTTCTTTTAGTTGAAGTAACTCGGCCTAATTTTTTAATTAATCAGTAAACTTTTTTTTAGGGTAAATATCACCAACCTCCCTTGAGATTTGACCCGACCACACCCACCACCCCTCAGCAACAAAACCATGCGTTATTTTTGTGGTCCTATCACTACAGCAAAAGTTCCAAACTGGCACGTATGGCGACCGTGTACGAAGATCTATTGAGCAACTCTATTCTAGAGGTAAAAAACCAGCTCTGTTTAACTTAATATTTGAAAATTACAAGATTGAGGATCAGCTTTGTCAAAAATACGGATTTTTTAAAAATATATTTATATACTAAGCACAGCAATGTCGGAGAATCGTAGACCATTGAGGCAGCCTTAGTCAATACAAATCAGGTTGTTGATTGGATTCATTGTCCCATTCACATGCGTAGTAATACCGATTAATACATGTCATGCAAATTTCTATTTTGAGTTTCTTCGGTAGTAGTTGTCACGCCCCGACGTAGCATAATACAGGAAAGCGTTTAATTTCCTTTATGGACTCGTAGCTCGTGACAAGTGAGTATGACCAATTGTCCCTGCAAATAAATAACTTAACAACATTTCTAGAGCAAAGGATACTAACAAAATATAACCCCCACAATTAAAACTTACTAACTATTACAGCAGTCATAAACTTAGGCACAACACGCCTTATTCAAATGTCTAAAGCTAGTTTATTACAAACCCAAATTAAAAGACATAGGAAATATAAAGCAGCCTCCTGGAAAGTCTCCTGACTCTAAGTAGCATAGTCAAAATACCCTGGCTGCTCCTGACCCTGAAAATCTGGACATACAGTCCAGGACGCATCAACGCCGTCAGCTTATGAAAGCTGGTGAGCAAAATAAACAAGTGCTCGCAATGTATATATAAGCATATAAACAACGGTGCAATTAAACTTTAAAAGCAATAGGTTCAAGGTTCCAATTCCAACATAATTCACGGGGGAATAATGTAAGCAATAAATATGCGACCATGCATGAACAATGTAATATCTCATCTTTCTGACTCTTTTCTCTCAACAAAACTCAACACAACCAAACCATTATCTCAGATACCAGGAATACTATCCGATCGACATCTAAGCCACACTCAATACCATCATTTCGGATACCAGGAATAATATCCGATCAATATCCGAAACAAGCGCCTTAGATACCAGGAATAATATCCGATCGATATCTAAGCCGTACACCACACTATCACCATCGCTTTGGATATCAGGAATACTATCCGATCAATATCCGAAACGCGCGCCTTAGATACCAGGAATACTATCCGATCGATATCTAAGTCGTACACAACACTGTCGCCTCCAATACCAGGAATACTATCCGATCGATATTGAGGTCGCACACCAGACCGCCACCTTTTACTCTTTTCCCGCTTTCTCACACACATGCATGTTGACACAACCTCAACCCTAATATGTATGTCAACGTTTCATAAATAACACCATTAATAAATCACAAAGCCGGATAATCGTACGAGCATAAATTTTTGGCCTTAGTTGTTCTGTTTCGTACAATTCTTAAAACATAAACCTTTAAAACAATATATTTGCCAAACAGTTCTTTAAAAACTTTCAAAATCTTTTCCAAACAGTCCCTAATAAGAAAATACAAAAACTGCTCAAACTGCCAGGTCGCGCGCGCGAAGGGGAGAACAAATCGTGTGAGCGGATCGCGCGCGCGAAGGGGAGGACAAATCGCGCGAGCAGATCGCACGAGCGAAGGGGAGGGATGGTCCGCGCGAGCGAGCCTCGCGCGCGCGAGTTCTTGCAGAATGTCATCTTCTTCGTTTTTCCCCTGTTTCTGGTTTTCAAACTGAATTTTACCCATTTCTGTTTTCTGTTCGTACCAGGACATGTAATATATGGATCTCCTTGGTTTTCCGCGTAGATTAAGAATACGCGGTCAATTTTAACTAATACGGATTGTATCGCTTAATTTTCATGATTAAAGTTAGAGTGTCAAAACTTTAAATCAACCGTACGTCGCGATACGGATGAATTATTGCGTAGGATTCGAACCACAGCTTATTGGGACTAAGATCTTTCATTCCCAATTCATAAATTTCATTTTGGTTAAGATTTACAAAACTCCAATTTCAAGCTTCAATGGTGAAATACATATATATACACATATATACACTAAATTATACATATATAAACATTATGAGTGAGTTTAAATTACTCACAGAGGTGTTTGATACAGAGAATTTGAGACAGATAAATTCTGCCGATAATTCCGTCGTTCTTGAAATTTCCTCCGTTCTTGGTTGATATATATCAATAGATATAACTATGTGTATGTATATAATATATAATCTGTGTGTATGTGTGTTCTTGAGAGAATTGAGGGAGATTGAGAGAGAATGAGGGAAGCATAGAGTTGTGTGGGAGAGAATGAGAGACACTGTGATTGAGAGAGAGAGAGCAACATATATATAATAAACTGAGAAATTTGGGCTCCAAGAAATCAATAGATTTCGCCCGGTGTGGTTGAGCTCACGTGCTCCCACACCCAAAACGCGGTATAACGCAGACTTCAAACCAAAACTGGTATTTTACAGTAGAAAGAAAATACAGGAAAATAATATCAGCGTAGGAATAAAATTCCCGGTTTATACAAAGATATAGATATTGCTTTGAAACCATAGAAAATATTTTGGAAATTACAGTTTGACCCCAGATAATTATTACAAAGAGAAATTAAATCAAATACCCAAGGAAATGAAATGCAATATTTATTTATTAATGATAATAAAATACAGGGCGTTACACCCTACCCACCTTAACAGAGATTTCGCCCCGAAATCTGAGCTAACTAGTCCTGAAACAACTCGGGGTATCTAGTCCTCATGTCTGACTCTAACTCCCACGACGCTTCTCCCTCGTCATGATGCCTCCACAGAACCTTAACCAAAGGAACGTCTCTTCTTCTCAACCTCTTGATACTCTGATCAAGAATCCTCACAGGTCTATCCTTGTAGACAACATTCTGACTCGTCTCAATATCATCAAAATTAACCACATGTGAAGGATCCCGTATGTATTTCCTTAACATACTGACATGGAATACATTATGAACACCAGACATCTTTGGTGGCAACGCGAGTCGATAAGCCACTTTCCCAACACGCTCCAAAATCTCGAACGGTCCAATGAAACGGGGTGCCAACTTTCCTCTTTTCTGACCAAAACGTACTACTCCCCGAACAGGTGAAACCTTAAGGAGTACGTGATCACCGATACTGAACTCCAAGTCCTTTCGACGCCGATCCGCATAACTCTTATGCCTACTCTGTGCAGTTGTCATCCTTTCCTTGACCAGTGAAATCTTCTCATTGGTCTCTCTCACCAAATCTGGTCCCAAAAGTTCTGTGTCTCCCACTTCATCCCAACACAACGGAGATCGACAAGGTCGTCCGTACAAAGCTTCGAACGGCGCCATTCCAATACTTGAGTGATAACTGTTGTTATACGCAAATTCAACCAAAGGTAAGTGCGTCTCCCAAGACTCTTCAAAGTCGATTGCACAAGCTCTGAGCATATCTTCCATAATCTGATTAACACGCTCGGTCTGTCCATCGGTCTGAGGATGGAATGCAGTACTCGTCTTGAGCGAAGTTCCCATAGCCTTCTGTAGACTTTCCCAAAATCCTGAGGTAAAACGTGCATCGCGGTCTGATACAATCGACACAGGCGCACCGTGCAGTCGCACCACTTGCTGTAGGTACATTCGACTCATCTTTTCTACTGGGTAAGTCATATTGTACGCGATAAAGTGTGCAGACTTCGTCAAACGATCCACAATTACCCAAATCGCGTCATGATTCTGTTGTGACCGGGGTAATCCAACCACAAAATCCATAGTTATGTGCTCCCACTTCCATCCTGGAACAGGTAAGGGTTGCAACAATCCCGAGGGTCTCTGATGTTCGGCCTTCACTTGTTGACAAGTCAAACATTTAGACACAAACTCGGCTACTTCTCGCTTCATCCCTTCCCACCAGAAGTTTCTCTTCAAATCCTTATACATCTTTGTTCCTCCTGGGTGTACTGTCAGTCTCGATTTATGTGCTTCTTCGAGAATATCTTTTCTCAAATCTCCGAAATCTGGCACACACAATCTGTCTCGATGTCACGCCCCGGAGTAGCCAAAAAATAGGGAAAATTTAAAATTTCCTTTCTGGACCCATAGGGAATGACGAGTTACATTAACTGATTGTCTTTTCTACGTCTACACATGGTTAACAGAGTAAGCGGAAGCATAAAAACACCTATTGGTATTCTTCAATAGAACTCAAAGGTCTGGGATCTGGATATTACATCATGAGTCTAAATAAAAGATCTAAAAAGGCGGTCCAGGGCTATCTATTCTGATCACAATACATATCTAAACATTACCTCAGATAGAAGACAATAAAGCAAATTAAGTAATTCTAGATAAGACTATATCGGAGTCCTTCGCTTCAACTTGTACATCTGCCACGTCCCTTTGGGTAGACCTCGTCTTGAGAGTCGTCACCTGTGAAATCTAGACGTGATATGTCCAGGGCAGGAAGGAGAGCCGTTAGCTTTTGAAGCTAAGTGAGTTGACCTAACCGATCACTCCTAATACAAACAATAATATACAAGTACAACAAATATCTCGAACTTGAATATTTGATAAGCATTATCTCAATACGTATGATTTATGACATGATAATATGAATGAGATAAGACACGATGCACCATCGATATGTTCGACTTTACTCGACCACAGACACCACAACTGACTCATGTGACTTGTTACATTACCAGTGTAACGCCGTTAGCTCAGAGTAGAATGATTACGTTGCTATCGTCGCCTAGCAGGGCCCTATAGCAGTTTTGGTTTTAAAAGAGTGTAATCATTGGACTCTTAGGTCCTCGTGACCTTGCCGGGAGAATAGAATAGTTACAGCGCTATCGTCGCCTAGCAGGGCCCTATAGCATTTGAAAGGTAACTATTGTATTCTGATGGATACATTGCTATCGTCGCCTAACAGGGCCCTATAGCGTATCAATCATCAATCCATGCATAACTTCAATAATTTCAATGGAAACTCTGGCTATCGTCGCCTAGCAGGGCCCTATAGCAGTTTCATTGTTGTTCCCATTTACTTGACTGTACCACTCGGACCACCGCGGTCCATTCAATGTATATATTGATATGACTGGGTTAGTCCCCGTGACTAACCATGCAGACATCAATGTTGACATCATACTCGACCATGTTCAATGAATGTTCATGTGACTATAGAAAACAGAAATTGTGATAAACCAGAATATCAGCGATTATTAACTAAGCATGGAGTATAGTTAACTAACATGCGTTCAATATATAAGAAACAATCTCAACATTTATAATACTAATATTTATTAGTATCGTCCACACAGGACGTACTGGACATACATATATGAATAAAGAATAACTCTATAATATACCAAGTGAGTTAGGACGACTCACCTTGAAGCGGGTGTGTAGAAACAAACGTAGTGGTGGTTCCTACAAAGTATATAAATCCATAGAACGGCAGTTAATAAGCGTACTAAAAATTAAGGGCAAAATGGTAATTGTGCCGGATGGGTTTCTAAACCTCAACATGATGATCTAGGCATCATTCTGAGTCTAACGCCATTGACTAGACTCAAATCGGAGTCCGTCGCATAAAAGGCTGGATTTTCTATACCAGTTTGGGCCTTAAAGATAAGCTGTATTTTTGTCCGTGTTGAAAGCTCACCAAATTTTAATGGAATGTTCTAGACATTATTCTAAGATTCTAGAAACTGACCGCGTATTTTTCTGAGCTACGGTTGATTTGTTATGAATTTTTGAAGTTTAAATCGTCTAATAATAGACTGCGGGGGCCCATGATTATAAAATATAATTTAGTGACACATTTGACTCTTATAAATATTTTTATTAAATACTAGGCCTTAAAATAGGCTAGTGACATTTTCTCATAATTTTCGGAGCTCGTTTGGTATTTAAAACATTACATAAATGGTTCCACAACCATTACTAAAAATACTCTTAATGTAGTTTTATAATCTAACGGATTATAAAACATCACTTAAATTCTTTTTAAAACAATACTTGAAATTTTCCAGAGTTTGACATGGCCATTAGATATTAAATATCTATTTAAATCTAAGTGGGTGCTAATATTCATAATTTATTTAAGCACAAATAAATAATAACTATAGTATGTAAATACTTAAAGTTTGAATTTTATAAATAAATGATTTATAAAACAAGGGCATTAGGCCTTGGGATCAACCACTAAATTTTCTAGATTTCAAAAATAGTCACAGGTATTTTTTACCTAATAATTATAATTTTAAACTAGCACTTTTCATTTATCTGAACCCAAATAAATAATAAGTGGAATATAAATAATAATAACCATAATTTCAGAATATATGAAATATTATAAATAATATTTCAGAATTTAATAGTACCATTAAAACTATTTAAAAACTACTACTACCATTTTATTTTAATTAAACTAACATTTATTCTTTATTTAAACTAAATAAATAATAAATATGCATAATATGTAATTAATAAAAACTATTTTCAGAATATAGAAAATATAATAAATCAATATTTCAGAATTTTCAAAACTTTATAATAACTTTTAAACCATTGTAAACAACTAATTAAACTAATTAATGAATCATTTACTAGACGTACCGTACATATTTACTACCGAATTACACCATAAGAAATCTCATAAGAGTTTCTTCTTCCCAGCGTGGTGATACACGCAGCATATACATATACGTATATGTATCACATTTGTACACAATTATATAAACGGTCATAACTCTCTCGTTTCTCAACGAAAACTCGCAAACTTTAAGTCAAAATCGAGTGTCTCGACGAGCCCGATCCAGTGGTACCAGTCTCGGGTCCTAAATCTTAATGGTTTGCACGAAAAATGGGAAAAATCGAGAGAGGACCAAAACTTTGACCACTTTGTTCGTCGCGATGCGAAATAGTTATTGCGAACGGTTTGAACTGGGGTTTAATGGGGTCCTAACCTATCGTTTTTCATTCACGGAACGCGTTTCCGTTAACGTTGACGGAACGCCGAATTTTATGCCTATATATGTGTCACCGGGAATATCTCTACCTATACACGTGCAATGCTACAGTATTTTATGTCGAATGACATCTAAAAATACTACTGAGGGAGTTAGTGGCCTTACCAAAGCTCGTGGTGGTGCAGTGGTGGTGCGACGGGTTCCGGGGCGGTTTTCGGGTAGTTTTTTTCTCTCTCTAGCTCGATCTCTCTCTCCTCTTCTACTTCCCCTCTTCCCCATCTCCCTCTTCCCTGATCCTCTCTCCTTCTTCCTGTGTGTGAGCTGTGTATGGGTCTAGGTGAGGCCGAGAGTGAGGGTGAGGGGTGGGGATTGCTTGGTACTTGCGGGTGGTAGTGTATTGTGTTGAGTTTCTCTCTTTTCTCAACTCTCGGGTGTGTGGTCTGTCCTTCTTCTCCTACTGTCCATATATTTATATACATACCACACTTTGAACACACACATAATACATATATACCATACAACACAACCACACACATATATATATATATATATATAACAAACCGTGTATGTGGGGTGTTGTGCGGGTGGTAGTGAAGGATAGGGGTGGTGGTGTGTGCAAGTGGGTAAAGTGAGGGATTGATGTGGATGGATTGAGAGAGAGGTTGATTGAGGGTGTACTTGGGAGGGGGAAAGTGAGCCGGCAGTTGGGGGAGGGAGTGGTTAATGGAGGGTCCAATGGGTAGAGGTTAGGTGTTTGGGAAAATGTTATTAACCACTGCGTATGGGTAGGATAGTTAGTACATTAGGCTAATTAGGGAAAGATTCCAACTTTCCATATTTGCATGGTTGAGTCGTCGCCTAGGGTCACGTGTCGTGCAGTCTGATATAGGCGCAACTTCTGCGGGTTAATGTGCCGAGTCAGTCTGGGTTCGTAACATATGGTCTAAGTTAATAATTACTGCCCCGGGTTAAAAATAAAAATACTGATAATAGTATAATCCCAATAATAGTTGGGGGATTAGAATACCAATAATATAGTAATAATTACAACTTATAATTATAGAGTTAATTAGCGTCAAATATGTAAATTCTGATTGTGGTCACAACTATCGGATCTGAATTATAGTGTAACCTATAATATTAAAATATTAAATGACTGCAAATAATATTAAAATATTACTATACGATATAACCTATAGTTATTAAACTAAGTGACAACGAATATATGAATATCCTATTGTTATAAAACTTAGAGGATATGATTATTAAAATAATCTATATTTATTATTAACCAGCGACTACAAAATATTTTATAACCTATAGTTATAAAGTTAAGCAACTACTAGTATAGGAATATAATTATATTATAAGTTAAAGCAATAATAATTATTACCCACAATCTATAGTTATAATTTAATGACGATAATATTAAAATACGATATTAATATACGGGGTATACGGATAATTACAGAACTAGACTTAAGAAATCTATTTCCGTATCTCCTAATTTTTAAGGGTATTACACTCGACATCGGTATCCTCCATCGGTCCCAACCTTCCATTCTATAGGGTCCTTTTTCTGACATCTTGGCGAACCATGCTTGAAATTTTTCATCTTCCCCCTGGGCTTCGATGATTCGACTCACAAGTGTTGGTTGTACTACGAGGCATCCAAAGTGATGTCCGTCACTTCCTTCAGAAATCTGCATATCAAATTCTGCGATTGTCTCTAAAGCTTTCCATTCCCTCAACATCAATGAAGCAATCATTCCTCGAGGCTTCCGACTTAGGGCGTCAGCGACTACATTAGCCTTACCGGGGTGGTACTCTAATGTAAAGTCGTAATCCTTAATCAGCTCCATCCACCTACGTTGCCTCATGTTCAACTCCTTCTGAGTAAACAAATACTTAAGGCTCTTGTGGTCCGAGAACAAATCAAACTTCTCCCCGTAGAGGTAGTGTCTCCAAGTCTTGAGCGCAAACACTACTGCTGCCAGTTCCAAATCATGAGTTGGGTAATTCAATTCATTCGGCTTCAACTGTCGCGAACCATAGGCGATAACCTTTCCGTCTTGCATAAGGACACATCCCAATCCTTGATACGAGGCGTCACTAAAAATAGTGAACTTCTCACCATCCCTTGGTATCGCAAGCACTGGCGCTGTTGTCAATCTCTCTTTCAATTCCAGAAAAGCGCGTTCATGCTTATCAGTCCATTCAAACTTCAAATCTTTCTTAGTCAAACCAGTTAACGGGGCTGCTATCTTTGAGAAACCTTCTACAAATCTCCGATAGTAACCAGCTAGTCCCAGAAAACTTCTGACTTCTGTAGCATTGGTCGGCCGAGTCCAATTCGCCACTGCATCGGTCTTTGATGAGTCAACCGCGATTCCTTGTTGAGAGATCACATGCCCGAGAAACTTAACTTCCTGAAGCCAGAATTCACACTTGCTGAATTTAGCATACAGGCGGTGATCCTTGAGAGTCTGCAACGCGATCCTCAGGTGTTGTTCATGCTCTTCCTCTGACTTGGAATAGATCAAAATATCATCAATAAAGACAATAACGAATTGATCCAAATAGGGCTTGAATACTCTGTTCATCAAGTCCATAAACACAGCCGGAGCATTCGTCATCCCAAACGGCATCACTAAGAACTCATAGTGTGCGTATCTCGTCCTGAAAGCAGTCTTAGGTATGTCTTCCTTCCGCACCCTCAACTGGTGATACCCTGACCGTAGATCAATCTTAGAAAAGGTCGTGGCTCCTTGCAACTGATCAAACAGATCGTCTATCCGAGGTAAAGGATACTTATTCTTGATAGTAACCTTATTCAGTTCTCGGTAGTCAATACACAACCGCATTGACCCATCCTTCTTCTTCACAAACAACACTGGTGCTCCCCAGGGTGAAGTGCTTGGACGAACAAAACCCAATTTCTCAAGTTCTTGAACTTGTTCCTTCAGCTCCAACAACTCTGTAGGGGCCATCCTGTAGGGAACCTTGGTTATAGGTCGAGTACCTGGCACCAATTCCACACAGAATTCTATGTCCCTTTCCGGCGGTAATCCTGAAATATCTCAGAATACTTCCTCGAACTCTTTGATTACCGGTATTGATGATACTGTCACCTCTGCACTGACAACCTCAATGTTTGCTAGGCATCTAGTGAGGAACATATCACCCGAAGGGTTACATTGGAAATCGAAGAGTCGATTCCCCTTGTCCGCAAATGTGATCCTCTTCCTTGCACAATCCAACTTCGCATCATTCTTCTCGAGCCAATCCATTCCCAGGATTATATCGAACTCCTTCATCGACAGAACCACCAATCTTGCCAAAAGTGCGCGGTCTCCTAACCGTAGAGGACAATCCTTACACACATGTAATAACTTGACTGTGGTCCCTAAGGGTGAGACAGCACTCAAAGCTTCCTCTAAACGTTGCGGTATTATACCCAACTTCTGAACGATCTTAACAGATATAAAGGAATGTGTAGCACCCGTGTCGAACAAAACTTTAACATGAGAGTTAAACAAGGTTAGAGTACCTTCCACTGCCCGTCGCTCGGGCAGTCCCTCCTCATAAGCACCTCCTTCATACCATGTTTCTTCATAACCAGCAGCTTCGGGAATAACAGCATTCAGGCGGGCCTGTCCTTGCTGACCATAGTTGCCTTTCCTAGGAGCCTTGCATTCCGGACTTATGTGACCTGGCATGCCACAATTATAGCACACAATTCCTGGACGATCAGCACGCCTAGTCTGTCTGCAATCTTTTGCTCGGTGACCGGGATTACCACAATTGAAGCAGTTATTGTTTTTGGCCCCTTCTATTGCTAGAGGCTGATACTGTTGAACTGCTTGTGTCTGCTGAGGTTTCTTCCCTCCATCCCAGGTCCTTTTCTGTCCTTGAGGGTACCCAGGTTACTGTCCTGAATAACTCTTCTGTGGAGGTCGATTTCCAAACGGCTTCGAATTCTGACAACCATCATTCTCTAACCCCGTAGCCAATCTCACCAGAGCTTCAAATGACTGGCTCAGATGCCCCATAGTCAGATGTCAGAGAGACAAGTTGAGACCTCGGTGATACTTCTTGATTTTCCTCTGGGGTGTGTCCACCATATGTGGAGCAAAGCGAGACAGACGCTCAAATCGAGTAGTGTACTCTCGGACAGTCAGATTCCCTTGAGTTAACTCCATAAACTCTTTCTCTCTCTTGTCCTTCTCTTCTTCAGGAAAATACTTTTCGAGAAATCTTTCTTTAAACACCACCCACGGCATTCTCCTTGCAGCTTCTTCCCCTATGGTCGCTTTTTCAGCATCCCACCAATCAGCCGCTGCGTAAGACAGCTGAAAGATAGCCAGACACTTCTTCTCCAGATCAGTGCACTCTATGGTCTCAAAGATACGCTCCATCTGGCGTAGCCACTGTTCCGCTTGCCAGGGTTCATCAGTCCCCGCAAAATACTCAGGTCGCAGGGCGCGAAACTCCTTGAGAAGCTTGTCTCCAGTCTGGTGGACTTGCCTTCCATTCCCGTTGTAATTCCCATTCTGATTATTGTTCCTCGCATTCTGATCACTAACCCTCTCCAATCTTCTTACAAAAGCCTCGAACATTCCGGTTGGATCTATTACCGGGGGTGCATCTTCAATGGCGGGACGATTTCTGAGATTTCTTCCAGCCATTTGATCGAGAGAATGGTACCAATCCATTGATCAACAAGAATACGGTCAACCTCTCGAGAAGAAAGAAAATTCTAAACGATGGAAAGCGACTAAACACGGAATGAAGTCGAACTACCTTATCTTAATTCTATCTTAACGGGAGATCCTATGTGTTTTGGACAATTGGTCGAGCCATAACCTGGCTTTGATACCAAAAAGCCTGTCACGCCCCGACGTAGCATAATACAGGAAAGCGTTTAATTTCCTTTATGGACTCGTAGGTCGTGACAAGTGAGTATGACCAATTGTCCCTGCAAATAAATAACTTAACAACATTTCTAGAGCAAAGGATACTAACAAAATATAACCCCCACAATTAAAACTTACTAACTATTACAGCAGTCATAAACTTAGGCACAACACGCCTTATTCAAATGTCTAAAGCTAGTTTATTACAAACCCAAATTAAAAGACATAGGAAATATAAAGCAGCCTCCTGGAAAGTCTCCTGACTCTAAGTAGCATAGTCAAAATACCCTGGCTGCTCCTGACCCTGAAAATCTGGACATACAGTCCAGGACGCATCAACGCCGTCAGCTTATGAAAGCTGGTGAGCAAAATAAACAAGTGCTCACAATGTATATATAAGCATATAAACAACGGTGCAATTAAACTTTAAAAGCAATAGGTTCAAGGTTCCAATTCCAACATAATTCACGGGGGAATAATGTAAGCAATAAATATGCGACCATGCATGAACAATGTAATATCTCATCTTTCTGACTCTTTTCTCTCAACAAAACTCAACACAACCAAACCATTATCTCAGATACCAGGAATACTATCCGATCGACATCTAAGCCACACTCAATACCATCATTTCGGATACCAGGAATAATATCCGATCAATATCCGAAACAAGCGCCTTAGATACCAGGAATAATATCCGATCGATATCTAAGCCGTACACCACACTATCACCATCGCTTCGGATATCAGGAATACTATCCGATCAATATCCGAAACGCGCGCCTTAGATACCAGGAATACTATCCGATCGATATCTAAGTCGTACACAACACTGTCGCCTCCAATACCAGGAATACTATCCGATCGATATTGAGGTCGCACACCAGACCGCCACCTTTTACTCTTTTCCCGCTTTCTCACACACATGCATGTTGACACAACCTCAACCCTAATATGTATGTCAACGTTTCATAAATAACACCATTAATAAATCACAAAGCCGGATAATCGTACGAGCATAAATTTTTGGCCTTAGTTGTTCTGTTTCGTACAATTCTTAAAACATAGACCTTTAAAATAATATATTTGCCAAACAGTTCTTTAAAAACTTTCAAAATCTTTTCCAAACAGTCCCTAATAAGAAAATACAAAAACTGCTCAAACTGCCAGGTCGCGCGAGCGGGTCGCGCGCGCGAAGGGGAGAACAAATCGCGCGCGCGAAGGGGAGAACAAATCGCGCGAGCGGATCGCGCGAGCGAAGGGGAGGGATGGTCCGCGCGAGCGAGCCTCGCGCGAGCGGGTCGCGCGCGCGAGTTCTTGCAGAATGTCATCTTCTTCGTTTTTCCCCTGTTTCTGGTTTTCAAACTGAATTTTACCCATTTCTGTTTTCTGTTCGTACCAGGACATGTAATATATGGATCTCCTCGGTTTTCCGCGTAGATTAAGAATACGCGGTCAATTTTAACTAATACGGATTGTATCGCTTAATTTTCATGATTAAAGTTAGAGTGTCAAAACTTTAAATCAACCGTACGTCGCGATACGGATGAATTATTGCGTAGGATTCGAACCACAGCTTATTGGGACTAAGATCTTTCATTCCCAATTCATAAATTTCATTTTGGTTAAGATTTACAAAACTCCAATTTCAAGCTTCAATGGTGAAATACATATATATACACATATATACACTAAATTATACATATATAAACATTGTGAGTGAGTTTAAATTACTCACAGAGGTGTTTGATACAGAGAATTTGAGACTGATAAATTCCGCCGATAATTCCGTCGTTCTTGAAATTTCCTCCGTTCTTGGTTGATATATATCAATAGATATAACTATGTGTATGTATATAATATATAATCTGTGTGTATGTGTGTTCTTGAGAGAATTGAGGGAGATTGAGAGAGAATGAGGGAAGCATAGAGTTGTGTAGGAGAGAATGAGAGACACTGTGATTGAGAGAGAGAGAGAGCAACATATATATAATAAACTGAGAAATTTGGGCTCCAAGAAATCAATAGATTTCGCCTGGTGTGGTTGAGCTCACGTGCTCCCACACCCAAAACGCGGTATAACGCAGACTTCAAACCAAAACTGGTATTTTACAGTAGAAAGAAAATACAGGAAAATAATATCAGCGTAGGAATAAAATTCCCGGTTTATACAAAGATATAGATATTGCTTTGAAACCATAGAAAATATTTTGGAAATTACAGTTTGACCCCAGATAATTATTACAAAGAGAAATTAAATCAAATACCCAAGGAAATGAAATGCAATATTTATTTATTAATGATAATAAAATACAGGGCGTTACAGTAGTTACGACCAAAATTCTTTGTATGTAATACTGATTAACTATGTGAAGTTTATAGAAGATGAAGGCTGTACAGCTAAGTCAGAGAAGTTCTGGTCAAGTCTCTAGCATCCTTTAGTTAATGTAATTGGTGAAACTTGAACCTTGGTTTGACCATTGTTTTGACATTTTTCCCCTTTTTACAGGCTCTTGAGAGGTTTAAGTTGAGATGTCAAATTAGAAGCTGACTTTGGTTTATAGCATGAATAGTTCCAAGTTTCCCACTTTTGTTAGTATTTAAATAGGATAGAGTTATCTTGCTCCACGCATATAGTTTTAAGTCAGTGTTTTATCTTTTGGCTGTTTTACAGATTAAACTTCTTTAGAAACAACTAGAGGGCCAATGTGTGGTACAGTGTGAACTAGAAAGGGCATTTAATTATTAGCCTCTTTCACATGATCCTACATATGAAAACTCTGTTTGTGAAAAAGGCTTAACATGTTTAAGTTTTTATTGTAGTTTTCTTTTTAACTAAGATTGCTCCTTCCTTTCTCTATTGTGAATAGATTGTTGAATTAACAGTAATGATGTTTTTCAGGTGCAAGGAATACATTTGGATGTTGCAACTTTGAGCAAGCCAGCATTGCACATTAAAAATGAAGATGGATTTAGTCTATTTTGGCAAGGAAATCTGGTCACGATTAGTCATCGTCTTCCTTATCTTTCTGTGATCTTAATGCCACAAAGTGTTAGTAAAAATCTGTTGTACATTACACTTGTGATGATGCTTGAGTATCCATTCAACGCACCATATGTATTATTTGTGTATTATTTGAATTCTTGTGCAATGTAATATTTCATTTGGATTATTTTTGTTGTGTATAGTTATTAGTTATCAATATACATGTTATATGTTTCTTAGAAATTAATTACACTTGTAAATTAGGTGTGGGTGTGAAATATAAATTAGGTGCAAATAAAAATCGAGGATCATATGTGTAAATTAATTATTTTTTTAATGCTCAAGTAAAAACTGGCACTGCTTTTAACAGTGCCAAAAGCGTGGCAGATTAATGTACCGACATGTTACACGTGGCAAGCACCAAAGGTGTCACGTGTTGACAAGCTATCTTGAAATTTTGGTGCCAAAAAAGGATGCCAAATCTCTAAATTTGGTACCCTTTGACCAAAATCTGGCACTATTTTGAACAGTGCCAAAAGAATTGGATCCCCCATAATTGGCACTGAAAAAAACAGTGCAGATTCGGTCAGGCACTGTTTAAAACAGTGCCAGTTTAGCGTTTTTGGTGTAGTGGAATATGATTCAGTTCGAATTGGAGTTTCCTAATTCTATAAGGAAGTCTATTTCTTGTTGACTTCTTATGGTCCCTATCGTAGCCTATATATATGCTGCTCGGGCTCTCATCTCAGTTTGCGTTTTTCTATCAAGAGTATTATAACTCGGAATAGAAAAGAGAGCGTGAAAGAGGGAGAGCAGAAAACAGAAAGGATTTCGATAGAGTCCACACTCAGTTCGATATTCTGACAGCGGAGAAATACGGTAGAAGATCGTGAGCTGTTATCGAGTCCGAGTTCTCGATTCATGTACTACAGCAATCCGTTTTGCAATTCAAGGTAACCCTAGTTCCGCCCTTATAGGGTTATTGTAACTTTCACGTAAATTTTTGTAATACCAACTTATACGCATTGTCAACGGATTCTGGGAACGCAGTTTTCCTAACACCCTTACCCTATATTAGATGCATCCCTGATTACACCCACTATATATGAAAAGTGAAAACCAAAATATTATCGAAAAAATCTTCAATACAACAAATTTTTTTTGGTTGTATGGTACAATCAATGTTTCGGTTCTAAACTATAATAATAATGTGCCGTTTATTGTACTTTAGTAATAACCTTTTAAAGGTGTTATTTGGTGATAATAATATATCATTTGACAGTGATTTTTAGTTACCATTTGGTAGTAACAACTGGTCATTTTGTGTAGTAAACAAATTTTAATGAAATATAAACTATTGGAATATATGTAACATGAATATATGACAACCAAATTGTTTGGTTGTATCCCAGAAGGTAAAAAAGAATTAGGCTTAATAGGTGCTTTAGTTCCGAAAAATTAGTGACTTCAAGAAAAAGTTTAGCTGCAATGAAACACCCACATCTTTAACAACACCTCTAATCACATCCTTGCTTTAAATACATATACCTTGTCATGTGTAAGTGGTGTACAGAAAAGCTTGAAAAAATCAAATAATACATAACACATGCATTTAAAACATAGAATATAGTTAAAGGTGTGGTCGAAGATGTGAGTGTATAATTATTAAAAGTTTAGAACAGAGAGGATCAACCAAAACTTCCCATGAATTCAGATTATTGCCTGAGTTTTTAACTTTTAAAAAAATGTAAAAGATACCAAAATATTCCAACGTGACAACATTTTCACTTAATATTATAATGGTCCATTTGGAAAGATATTTGTCAAATGCATTCTTTTCAATTATAAGTACATCAAAATCTTTATTTTTAACTTATTTATAAAGGTATTCGAATATAATTTTTGCTTCTTAAAAAATGTAAGTCCCATCAGCTTTTTAGTTAAATTAGGAGGTGTTCCGCATATAGAGATATAAGTTGGTGTCACGGCCCGGAACGGCAAAAATGGAAAAAAAAAAAAAAAAATAGATTTCGTTTTTGGGTCCAAAGTCAGCGAGCAAAAGAATCTATCCAGATGCTGTCAATTGATTGGCAAGAGTGGTAATCGAATGGGGTTGAGTATTAAATGATCCAATCGATTAATGTAGGATGCCAATCGATTGGTATCCAAAATAAGACAATCGATTAGGAAACTACTTCAACTGATTGAGATACAGATTATACCAAGGGTAATACTTGGGGCACAACCAAAGCCACAACCTTTTTTGCACAACCTCCATTTTGTGTCTATCTCTCTTCTAGTGGGCACTGTGGGGTCACTGGCACTGTGGGACCCAACAAGAGAGAGATAGACACAAAATGAAGGTTGTGCAAAAAAGGTTGTGGCTTTGGTTGTGCCCCAAGTATTACTCTTACACCAAAGGTAAAGCTAATCTCATACAAATATTTAAAAGAAGAATACAATGTCTTATTCATATAATATATTACAGAAATACAAGATATTATAGCTCGGAGTTGATGAAACCCCATACTCCTTCACTTTTAGAATAAAAAATTATCACTCTATAATGGTTCTATCTTCAACCCTACCCTTCTTTCATCTTTCATTTTCTCCGTCAGTATCTAAAATACTCCTTACATAATAAACTACATATATATTGTGAAAAAATAAATAAATAAAGAATTACTTTCATACAAAACGAACGGAACATTTGTGTGTGGTATGGCTAGATACACAAATCTAACTTTTGTAAACGAAGTGTTTGTATAATTGTATGTGGGTTAAAAAATTGGGCAAATTACACTAATATCTCCCGAGGTATCTGACAATTACAAAAATCTCCCTTGTATTTTTAAAAATAATACTCACCTCCCTTCTATTTTGAAAATAACTGTTATACCCTTTAGACAAATCATCAAAAAAATTATCTACAACCTTTTAAAAATGAAAAATATATATATTAAAAATTATGAGAAAAAAAAATTAAAGATCATCGACAAAATTTCAGTATATAACAAAGCAAGCATTTACTAATTTTTTTTAAAAAAAATATCAACATTAACTTTAAAAAATCTAAAAATTCTCTACTACCACTCTAAAATGAAAAAAATAATACCAATCCAAAAAAAAAAAAAAAACATCAGCAAATTTTTATTTTTTTAAAATGAATAGTTATTTTGTATTTTTGTCCGTTTTTATATTTTTAAAATTGTGAACTTGCTCCCAACATTGTGAATGAGCTGCTCCAATGAAACTTAATTAGTACAAGCCATGCACGAGCATTACCCTTGTGTGTGTGTGTGCGCGCGCGCGCGCGCGTGACGCAACTGAGCATGATTTAAAAATAAATAAATAAATAAAACAGACAAATTCAATATAACCATTCATTTTTTAAAAAAAATTGTTGATGTTTTTTTTTTCATTATTGTTTTTATTCTTTTCATTTAAAGTGGTAGTAGATTATTTTGTTGATAATTTTTTATGTTTTAAAATTATTATTGATATTTATAAATAAAAGAGTAATGTTATGCTTTCCAAATTTCTTTCCCAAAAGTATTTCCCAACACGTATGGTAGCGGACTCAGTTGATTTTGATTGGTTGTGACGTTAAAGTGGTTTAACTATGGTCCCACTTCAACATCATTTTGGGATGAAAATTTGGAAATCATAGTATTACTCTAAATAAATGTTCTAATATCTTTCACCTAATGACTTAAATTAAAAAAATTAAATTTGTAAACTATTGTAAGTTAGGCTAAATATTATAAAACCTAAATTTGAATTTTTTTTTTTTTTAAATTTTTGTGTAAGCTGCAAATTTTATAAAGTTATGGCTAAATGCTATAAATCTAAATCTATAAAATTCGCTAATGTATATATAATTTTAATATAATGCGCGCACACACACAATCACACAAATGCACACACATGTATATGTGCATATATATATATATATAATGAGATAAGGGGTAATTTGATAATTTTATACTCTAAAAATAGATAGAAGAAAGGTGAGTATTATTTTTTAAACTAAAGGAAAAATCTTAGTAATTATCATATACCTCGAGTGAGATCAGTGTAATTTGGCCTAAAAAATTCTCATCTGACAGACTGACACTATACATAAGACGCAACATGATATGAAAGTTCAAGCGGTTTTTAATGAAGTAAAATAAAATAAATGAAGAAGGAAGTTTCCCATCAAAATATAAAAAGTATTTGAAAGTCAACGAATATGTGACCCCACGTAACTTAATACTGAAAACATCTATGGTCCCATTTTCAGTAGACACGAAAGCGAACCAAAACATTTTTATAGCAGCAGAGCATGTGTGACAGATTGGTGGGTTGAACTTGAAGCTATCATGAAATGTCATAATAATATACATGACCAAATGAAAATAAATGACAAATGTAAAAAATAATAATAATAATAATCGGATGAAAATATACCCATCTAATTTGTCTATATCTAAGAGCATGATATCAACACACAACAATGACACAGAAAATTCTAAAAAAGTCGAAAATGAGAAACATGTATTTGAATATCCAAGATCACTTCTTGTAAGATAAATCATATGATCTACAGTAAAACTAAGATGTATAATTATCCCTAGTTTTAATAAGTCTTAATTATTTTTTGTATTTTCGAAAGTCCAGTTTTGATTTCATAACTATTGGGTATTCAAAACTTGTAAAAACCCTTATTAAACTTTTGGTAGACCCTTATCATTACTGATTTACTATCTCAAAATGCCCAATTGATGACATCAATGAATCCAAATTTGCCTTACTAAGAAGTCGTAAGTTGGGGTCTATCCATAATGTGTCTTATGCGCGTCCAAATGAACAATGGCGGAGTTAGAAATGTACACTTGGGGAGACTGAGCTCCCGAGAAATTTTTTTTGGGTCTATTTAGTATTTAATTATATTTTTTTGGTAGGATTTCTATGTCAAGACAATTACATATTTGCATAGAATTAGTAGTGCAATACACACATTTACATAGACTACATTAATTCATTTGTAGGGGCCAAGATGTATATTACCCAAAAATTTAGAGGCAAAATTAGAATTAGATAATTGTTGGAAAATCCCTACAAGTAACCCTTATAAGTTTAAATTCCAAAAGATTTGACCATTTTTTAAAAAGGACAAAAGGAATCTTGTCAGTGCTCATACGGTATAAATGCACGTATCATAGAAAATCCCATGTCACCATCGCCCCCTCCTTCACGCGCCGCGCGTCCTTGGTTTCAGCCACTCACACCGTGTGAGTGGCTGTACCATATCATATTCATTTCGAAAAAGCTTTTTTAAACTTTAAACCCCCGTAACTTTTGATCTACAACTCTGTTTCTTACAAATTTTATACCGTTGGAACCGTGTCGACGAGAGCTACAAAACTAGTACCATTGTTGATACCTTTTGAGCAAAAGAAAAAAATTCTTATTTTTACATGTTATGCTCAAGACGAACCTAATAAAATTTTCACATAATATTTGTGTATAAGTTATTGAATTTTCACGTAATATTCACGTATGCCAAGTTCATATGATGTGAGAAAAAAAAAATCGAATGTTCACTTTGTTCTTAAAGAGAGTTTTAGTGAATTTTTACAAGAATTTTGCATTTGTTTGGATTGAAAAACTATGTTTTATAATTGATTTGTGAAATTTGATTTTTTTTATAAAGGAAATATGCATTGTTTAATATGAAAGAGAAAAAAAAAAAGAGTAAAATTTCACTTTGGCATATATGAATATTAAGTGAAATTTCACTGAACTTGTACATGAATATTAAGTGAAATTTCACTGAACTTGTGCATGAATATTAAGTGAAATTTTACTTAAATTGACACTTGAGCAACTTTTTAACAAAGTAAGTATCAAATTAGATCTTAAACTCTAGAGAGTTAGTTCTAGCAACTTTTGGAATAGTTAGTGAATTTTCACTTGACCTACTAAGTGAAATCTCACTGAACGAGTACACAAATGTTAAGTTTAACTTCAAGTTTTTCAGGAAGAAGGCATGTACAGGTTCAGTGAATTTTCACTTAATATTTATGTATGCCAAATTTATATGTTTTGAGAAAAAAAAAATTAAAAAAAGACGAATAGCAATAAAGCCATTGCTACCTCATTAAGGCTTAGTTTGGCCCCCATTTTGGTGCTTCTCCTTTTTTAAAACACAATTTCATGTTAATTCATTTGGTAACTAGTTTATGAGCTTTGCAAAAATGGAACTTAGAGCTTTTTTGGGGAGAGTTTTTAAAAGCTCTAGAATTGAGTGAAATTTCACTTAATATTTTATGTATATCAAGTGAAATTTCACTTAATATTTTATGTATATCAAGTGAAATTTCACTTATTATTTATGTATGTAAAAATATGAAAATCTTTTTTCTCAAAACATATCAACAATAAAGTTAAAAAAGACGAATTTTAACAAGAATTTCTGCATTTGTTTTGGTTGAAAATTTGAGTTTTATAATTGATTATAAAATTTGCTTATTTTAACAAAATATGCATTGTTTAAAAAAATTAAACAATGTTTTTCATGTATTCAGAGAATTTTCACTTAATATTTATGTATGCCAAATTTATGTGTTTTGAGAAGAAAAAAAATTAAAAAAAGACGAATAGCAATAAAGACATTGCTACCGCATTAAAGCTTAGTTTGGCCCCCATTTTGGTGTTTTTCCTTTTTTAAAGCACAATTTCATGTTAATTCATTTGGTAACTAGTTTATGAGCTTTGCAAAAATTGAACTTAGGATTTTTTTGGAGAGCTTTAATATTTTTCATATATTCAGTGAAATTTCACTTAACATTTTATGTATATCAAGTGAAATTTAACTTATTATTCATGTATGTAAAAACATGAAATTTCATTTAATATTTTTCATGTATTCAGTGAAATTTCACTTGATATTTTCAGTGAAATTTCACTTAATATTTTATGTATATCAAGTGAAATTTCACTTATTATTCATGTATGTAAAAACATGAAAATTTTTTTTTCTCAAAACATATCAACAATGGTACTAGTTTTGTAGCTCTCGTCGACACGATTCCAACGGTATAAAGTTTACGAAAAATGGAGTTGTAGGTCAAAAGTTATGGACGTTTAAAGTTTAAAAACATTTTTCGAAATTGAAAATAATACAATACAATGCTCGCACGGTGCGAGCAGCCTACAAATGATGACGCGCGCGTGGCGCGCGTGGGGCGCGTGGACGCGCGCGTGTGGTGCGTGAAAGCAGTGGCCGGTTGAGAAATTTTGCTTGGAAGATTCTATGGTACGCGCACTCATACCGTGCGAGCACCAGCTGTCAATTTTTTGTCCTTTTTGGTAAGTCGCTTACTAATTTGTACTTTAACTTAATAAATGGTGTACTGAGGTCCTTTTTGGTAAATGCCCCAATTAGAATTAGTGGTGCAATATGTACATTTACATAATTTATTACATATTAAAAATAAAATAAAAATAAAAAAATTTGAGGGGTGAATATATAAATTCATTTCATTTGCAAGGGTCAAAATATATAATATCCAAAATTTTAGAGGCAAAATGAGAACTCTTGATTGAAAATTTTGGGGGGGCGAGGGCCCCCATGGCCACCATGTGGATCCGCTACTACAAGTAAACAAGGAAAATGCTTCACTGCAGTTCGTACTATGCTACTCACATTTTAAATAGTAAAATTGCTTTTGCAAAAGTAATTTTTAAAAAATTAGATAGTTTTACTATTCATATGTGAATAGCACGTTACGAACTATACTGTGCTAATTGTACCGAAGCATTTTCCAATAAACAAATAGTAAAAGATTAGGGCACACATTTTGATGTGTTTCACACGTGTCAATGAGTACGACGTGACCCTTAGGAGTGTCCATAATTCCTCGGTATATATATACACACACAGTTTTTTTTATACATACACACAAGGTTAAAGTTGCAAAGAATTTGGCATGATTTAACAATATATCTAGGGATGGCAATGGGGTGGATTTTCCGGTTCCCCGTTCCGCCCCACCCCTAATAGGTAGGGTATGGGGGAGGCTTAATAGGGTTAGGGGCGGGTATGGGGGAGGTTTTCAAAACCCGGGTCGGGGCCGGGTCGGGTCGGGGTAGGGTCAAAAAACCCGCCCCCGTCCCGAATATACTTGTATTTATATTTTTACCCATCAATAGTTATGTGTATTACCATTTAAAAAAAAAAAACTGCACTATTAGGGAACTAATTGGGTAAGTTAAAAAAAAACTACACTATTAGAGAAAAAAATGCATTAAAAAAATTACTTTTTCAATTTGTGTACCAAAAAATAAAATAAAAAAACATAATCGGGGCGGGGCGGGGTCGGGGACCCCGGGGGCGGGGCGGGGGCGGGGAGATCACTATGCGGGGCGGGGCGGGGGCGGGGGGAGGGTTCACTGAAGCGGGGCGGGGGCGGGGTATGGGGACCCCGTCCCATACCCGCCCCGTTGCCATCCCTAAATATATCATCAAACTGTGGAGAGCAACAGCAGAAAGAATAAAAGATTGGGGCACAAACAAAATTCATAAATACATAAATGTGTTTATCTTTCTTTTGTGTGGATTTTAGTGTGTCAGTGGATCCCACAATGTTAGTGGAACCCTTCAAGAGAGAGAGAGATATATTTTGGTGTTTGTAAATTGCGTTTGTGAATTTTACTTGTGTCCAAAACATTGTTGATAGCAGAAAGACAAAAAGAGCATTGACATGTCAAATCTGAAATTTGACAACTCAGTCAGTAAAGAAGCTAAGAAACATAGGAAAAACTTCTATACAATTAACTCTGTGGTTGGTGTTATTCCCCTCACATGAACAGTGAAGATAATTTAAACAAAATTATAATTTTACACTGTTTTTACTAGTTATGTGAGGAGAACAGCTCACACGGAAGTAACTGTACTGAAGTTGTGTCCATGAAACATCATCCATGAAAATATTCTGAAATTTATCAGAGGGATGAAAAAAACCAATCAAGTAGAAGATGGAGTATATATTTAGACAATGGCCACTAGGTGTACTAAAATGCAATTATCTGATAGCTTGTCTAGTACTTCAACGGTTGAAGGCCCAAGTTTAGAGTTTAGAAGCCCAATTCTTAGGGCAGTGGGGCGGATGTACAAGGACCATTAATGGGTCAGATGTCCCAGTCCACATCCTGAAAGTCCGGTCCACTAACTTGGTAATTCAATTATCTAAACTAGAAAGGAGGCAGTCCACGGCCCAGTCCAGTCCAAAGAGTTATCTTTGAAATTCTTCTCCTACGTCCAATTCTAATGAGTAATGCTATGCTTCTAAAAAATTGGTTCTTCAATGCTTTAATAGTTGTACCACATTCTATGGAAGTGGTCGATAATACCATATAACATCGGAGGTTGTACAAATAGCAAAATATTTAAAAACCAAATTTAAAATTCAAATTTGGGAAGTATATCGTCATTCATCCTAGATTAAGAACTTAGATCATTTCAAGATATAGTCCATTCATTACTTTGCTTGTTATACCTGGGGCATGTACCCCGAATGTTCAATAAGCCGAAGTTATTTATCAAACGAAGTGTCTTAACCAAGAGGCCCAAACAATGTCAGCATAGAGAGAGACATTATAACTGACATGAATTTTGATGGAACACGGCAGCCCACCTGATTAAATATTGGGCCCCCATTTTTAATCCCAAGGAAGCCCAATTAAGACTGTGACCCAAGACTAAAAGACTAAGCCCTAGCCCAACCTCCAAACAATTGAACTCTCAACCTCACACTCATTTTAACGGGAAATACTTGGTACATTTACTTGTGTATATCCGGTATTGTTTCAGAATATAATTGGTGTACCTTTGCCCGGCCGACCATATAATAAAACAACACTATACCTGCCTTAAAAAAAATGATAATAGTAATAATAAATTGTTAGGTATTTTGAGAGTATTACGCGTTACTCTGCAACTAATAGAAATGTGTCTTTTGATTGATTTAGCTGCAGAGGATAAGTTTCATGGATATATTCGACCAACCTTTTAATAGGAAAGTAAAGATTAAAGAACAATGTGACCTAATATCTATATATATATATATATATATGTATACTATATATAAAATACTCTATTTGCCTATGGAATCGTGCAAATGCCAATTGACATGGCCAATTTTGGAATTTGTTCCTTTGTTTTGTCTTCTTTAGTAAATATGCCCATCTTTTTTGCTTTATGCTTCCTTCTATTTATTAGGCCCACAGCCGAACAAAATGATCAAGTTAAGACATATCATGTAATTTGTGCCATGGGTTTCAAGACTTAAAAAGAAAGACAGTCCAGACAAAGTGGCCCAAATAAAATCAGATAGCACACAAAACAACATAAGCTCACGTGGGCTCAAGAAAAACCAAGGCTCTGTTGGCAATATCTATTTCGAACCCATAAATGAACATAGAGCACCAAAAGCATCTCCCCCTTGTTAACCAATATCAATAATTAAGAATTGGGTAATGCTATGCGCTCATAAAATGTGCACATAGAGTATGCACATAAATATTTGGGTCATTCATTTAGGTGGGGTCTATGCTTGCATACACGGGACCTACTAAAAATAAATGGCCCAGATCTTTATGTGTATATTTTAAGTACGCATTTTATGTGCACTAATTAATATTCTTAAGGATTACACATAACTTTGTTCACCAATATCGGTTAGGTCATTTTTTGAATTATTTTAGTATGCTCATTTTTCCTGCCTTTTTTTTTTTTTGGCTCAATCTGCTATGAGAAGTTCAAAATAAGAAAAATTACCTTTCTTTCAAGAATAATGCTACCCTTCCCGAATTTTGACTCTCAAATATTTTTCAAAACACATGTACAAGTTGGACTACCTTAATTAATAATTGGACGACTTTAATATCCTTCACAAATTTTGAATCTCAAATAATTCCTAAATACATGTAACATTAAAATTACAATAGTAATGCTATGCTTCCCAAATTTGTATCCCAACACATGTGACAATGACCTCGCATTATTTTTATTGAAAGATATTAAAGTGGTCACACAATGATTGAATATGGTCTCAGGCTCACATGTGTAGGAACCATATTTGGGATACCAATTTTTTTATCCACGTATCATTTTTGGTAATTTTACTTTCAATGACTCAATTACTATATATTCAGTAAGGCGCCGCCACTATGTAAACCAATAACCAGAAGGAAAAAAAAAAAAGTCAGTAGCGTTTTTACTGTTTCAAAACAATTGTACATTAAGAAACTTTGAAAAAAACTCACTTTGATGTTTGTAAATGCAATCATTAGTACTTTCTTGAAAGAAAAAAAAAAGTTTGAAAATGTAAAATAGACACATCAAATGAGTTCATAGTAAGTATTTCAGAAGCATGGCTTACTCAGATTTCACATTTTTTATGATGTATTATTAGTTGCAACACTTAAATGCCATAACACAACCACAAAGGGGAAAAATACAAATAATATGCAAGTAATGACAATGTTGTCTTTCCTTAATTTATTAAATTATTCAACAATTGATAAGGAGATTGTAAATTGCCAAATTTATAAGTAGTCAAATTGTAAAAGCAAACGAAGCTAATATGAGGGGATTTTATTTCTTATCCTGTATTAATAGTTACAACACTTAAATGCATAACACAACCAAAAGAGAAAAAAAAAATACAAAGAATATACAAGTAGTGACATTGTCGTCTTTCATTAATTTACTAAATTTAGCTTTTAAAATTTCCAATTAATTTGGCAAATTTTGGTATTTCAAAGTTTCACAACTATTACATTTTGGTTCTAAACTTTTGTATTAACATTAACAGAAAAATTATCTATTACCACTTCAAAATACAACAAACACTAGCAAAAAAGGAAACAAAATTTAAAAAAAAAAAAAAAAAAAAAACCATGAGAAAAACAAATACTCCGTACTACCAAAAAAGGAAGAAAAAAAGGCCAAAATTAAGTTTGGTTAAAAAAAATTTAAAAAGCTCTATACTTTTGTATTAAAATCATTAACAAAATTATCTATTATCACTTGAAAATACAACAAATACTATCAAGACTGCAAAAAAAAAAAAAAAAAAAAAAAAAAAAAAAACCCTCAAATCTCATACAAAATCATCAACAAAATTATCTACTACCACTTGAAAATGCAACAAATACTACCAAGAATGAAAAAACAAAATAAAATACTACCAACAATGAAAAAAGAAATTAAAAGCGTGAAAATTAAATTTGCAAAACCATACTAAATTAACTTTTACTCAAATATCATCCCACATCATCAACAAAATTATCTATTAGCACTTCAAAATGCAACACATACTACCAAGAATGAAAAAAAAAAAAAAAAGGGTCAAAATTAAGTTTGGTTCAAAAAACTTTAAAATGCTCAAAACTTTTGTATTAAAATCATCAACAACATTATCTATTACCACTTCAAAATACATCCAAAATTTATCTATGTTACAACTTACACTACTTAATTTGCTATGTAAACAATGGGCACACATGTGAAGCACGTGTTGCCCTCCTAGTATATATAAAAAGAAAGAAAGAAAGAAGTAGTGGATACGAAGGTTTGGATCGAAGATCTTCATCAGACAGTCCATGAATTATCTCACCGCTTAACAAGAAAGAGGGGAAGTGTTGACCCCACCTGTGACCGGATTTCGCTAAAAGCACTACCTATATACAAGAGGCTATGAAGCACGTGTGCTTCAAAATTGGTGTCGCACACTCATTTAGTGCGTAGGGAGTGCTTTAGTGCGCAGGGAGTGCTTTAGTGCGCCTTAGTGCTTTTGCGCCAGAGTTTGTTAACGTTTAATATTAATTTGCTTGGTTGTCATTTTCTTAATAGATGAATTCCTTTGTTTATTAGTAAACAAGTAATTTATGTGTATTTTGTGTCTTAATTAGAAGAAAAAAAATAGTGGTAGAATAGTTGTATATAGTAATATATAAATGCTTCCTCAAAAAAAAAAAAAAAGTAATATATAAATGCTATATAAATATATTTTTAGTATTTTATACAAGTACCCCCGCCACACTCGCATTCTTGATTTTGAGAAAATTACCGAACTCTCCGTACTCGCATCCCCATATCAGCATTGGTACTTCCTTGACAAGAGGTATCCCACTATTTGTGAATTCCACCACGTGTTACCCTCCAAACACAAAAATAATTTCTGTCACCCAGCATTCTCCCATACCCAGAAATTTATCGTTAAAAAAATTGGACCAAAGTGATGTCATCCGTTGTAAGTTCTATTTTAATACACCCCTAGCACAAAAGTTTTCTTTTTTGGCAACGCTGGACAATAAATCAGGAGTCAAAGACTATATTTAAAAAAAAAAAAAAAAAAAAAATCAAGAAATATGGTTGTCTAGATCACGAATGCGTGTGAAATTTGGTCTGTGGAAGGTATTGGAGTTCCAGGTCTCATTCACAGAACCAGACATTGCGTGAAAATTGAAGATGGTTCAAAGCATATGGTCCCAAACTCTCATGGCCACTCCCATTATTAGATCAGTGAGCCAGAGGGAATACTCCATTAATTCATTCATTTATCCAATAACAGTTAGGTTGGAGTCACTGAAGCACGCAAATCAATGAATTGCAAACCCAGTGCATGAGTCACTCATTCTATAGGGTCCACGGAAGGTTAGATGTAAGCAACCTAATCTAGATTATACATTTTCAATGGAACAACGTTACCATTGCATATATCATGAATGTGTAGAGTGTATATGTACTAACCATATAGTATGTGACTGCATAACAAAGAGACCCCAGAAGGGCAAAAAGACAAGCAACTACAGAAGGGTCACTCTCTACCTTGTAAGCAATGTGAAGGTAGACAAAACATTGATTGCTACATTGCTAGTACTCACTCAGACACTCACATGCCCATTTGGAGTTTTCATGCCTTACCCATGTGCACTCCCCCAGCAATGCCACACAAAAAGATCAAACCTTATGCTATTTTCATTACCAGATTTTGCAAAAAAAAAATCCACTACTGCATATAATCGAAGAAATTTACCTTTGAGAAAATGATTAAAAAAAAAAAAAAATCAACTGGCATTATCCAAGTCTTGTAGCAATAGCTTTTTATTGGAATCTCTAGTAGATACAAGCTACCCAAAAAGATGTTATAGACCTGTTTTCAAGGTTTGTAAAAAAAAAAAAAAAAAAAGTGACACATTTAAGCTTGATAATCAAGTTATGCAATTAGATAAAAATACTTGTGTAGAGATATACAGAAGAAACAGATTGGAAAAACAAAAACATTACATTCAAGAATTCCACAGTCCACTAAACATATTAAGCAATCTGTTTGAAGATAACTTCCTAACAATTCTTTTCGCATCCGAAACTTCTGCCTCTGCAAGTTTTTGTAAATTTTTGACACACCCAGAATTCAGAATTTTCTTTCTTCCAGTGTTGATACTAGTTAGTGACATCAATGTAGATAACAAGAACTTCATTTTACCTGAATTTGCCTCTTCTGGGTCAATAAATTGCAGAAGCAAACCAACATTTTGATCATTCTGAACAAAAAGTTTTCGATTTCTGGGGACTAAAACCATGGAAGACAGTGCTTCGGCTGCCATTTCGCGGACTTCAAATGACTTTGCGTCGAGCAATTTAACGAGCTCTGGCATAAACCCCGCATCGCCCATCGCCTTCTTAGCCTCCTCCGATCTTCCACATAGCCCAAAAGCCGCCTTCAACGCCAATTCTTGAACCGAAAGCTCCCCATTTCGAAGAAAGTATAGTATATGATCAATAAACCCATAATTCATCAAAACATTCAAACTACTCATTGATGAGAAACACAAATTGACAATTGCTCTTAAGGCCATTTCGCGGGTTTTTGATGAGAAACTCAAATTGGGATCCAAAACGCGCACAAGTGCGCGAATTCCACCTTCTTTGAGAATCATTTGTCGGGTTAATTCGTCGTTAAAAGCTACAATTTGAAGAAGTTCAATTGAATTTATCTGTGAAACTTCATCTCTAGACCTCATTAGCTTGATTAAAACCTTGATTCCGCCTTCTTCAACCAAAAACCTCTTAATTTCTTCAACTCCAAGAAGATTTCTAAGAACCCCACAACCCAAACCAACCAATTCACCAACACAATCACTATTACTAATCATTTTCAAAAGTACTGTCACCCCGCCATGGGCTGAAACAGACCAAACATTTTCAGAATTCTCAGTCAGTTTTATCAAACACCTGGCGGAACATTCCTTACCCAATTCACTTTCTCTCTCTAAAACCCGAATCAAAGGTGCAATAACACCTACCTCGACTAACCCACTTTTGTATTGCTCGAAACTTGCAATTATTGATACGGACATGGCCGCCTGTTCTTGAATTTCAATTTCTTGGGAATCGAGAAAGTTCACAAGAAGCCCAATTAAGCTCCCAATTTCAATCGCGATTTTTATATACTTCTCATCGTCAACAATTGCTTCGTTGAAAGCAATTAACGCTTGTTTCTTCATTTCATTGCTTCCGATTTTAAACCGCGATTCCAAGTCCTTAACGTAGAATTTCATGTCGTCCCGTGACGCAGAAAAACAGGGTTTCGATACAACAATCGCGTAACTTTGATTTAACAGCCCTGATGTGTAAATTTCAGAGAGATTGTTGATGTGGGTATTGAATTTCGCAGAAACTATATCGAGATCGCTTTGCATAAGAAGCTTACCACTGTACGATAAGTCAACACATCGCCGACCCAGATCGTTGCAAATGTTCAGCGTTTCGATTGTCGACTGCACTTCGCCGGAGAGTGATGGGTTGTCGTCGGAGTCGCAGTTTTCGAAGGCGGTGAGGCCGGAGAGAAGCTCGTCGAGCTTCATTCGAATCGTTTGCCATTTCGCTGAGAAGACTTTGCTTGAATGTGAGAGAGAGATTAGAGAATTTGTGAGATCGATGGTTCGCCGGAGACTGGGTTTTCCGGCGGACGATTCCGGCAAGTTCTGGTCACGTTCTGAATCTATATAGATTTTCTCTTTACCCATCTTTTTCATCAATGATTTGGAAGTAAACCCATTTTCCGGCGAGTTGGGTTTCAAGATTCCGGCGAGTAGTGAAATTCTAATTCTGTGGATGAGGAGTGAGAAATTGAGTAACTTATCACCAAGACTGCAGAGAGAAAGTGATGTGCCTGTGTGTACTTATTATCCTCTGGAGATGTAGCAGAAACGAGAATTGTTGAATTTACATAAATGGGCTTTTGGGATTGGCGGAGTGGCGGGAAGGTCAAGTCTCAGACGCTCAGTTGGGAAGGTAAGGGGGGTATTTCTGTCATTGTATAGTAGAATGGTGCCTCCTTGATCAGTTGGGAAGTTGGAGCTTGTACTCCCCTTATAAATAAGACGAAGTGGAAATTGCTCGGAAGGTTGACAAAAGTATCAAGACGGAACTTAACTCATTGCACCAAAATTATTTGTTGTGCTATGTCAGTAAAATAAACTTTAAAGAGAGTATTAAATAGTAACAATTGTAGTAACTTTGTTACATTTATCTATTGCATTAAATCTATTTCTTTTAGAATAAAGATGTAGGAGAGAGAGAGGTGGTGGTTGGACGATTAAAAATAACTAAAAAAGTTTGAATATAAAAAGATGAAAAACTAAAGATATATTAAAATAATCAACATTTGGTGTATTTAGAGATGTAAAAAAAAGTCCGGCCCGACGGACAGTCCGATGCCCAGCCCGAAAAAATGGGCCTTAAGCTCGGCCCAAGCCCGAGGTAGGGCCAGTCCGGCCCTTACATCCCTGGGTAGGGCCTGGGCGTATCTCTTGAAGTCCGAGCCCGGCGCGAAGCCTGACTCGGTCAAGCCCGACCCGAAGCCCAGCCAGAGGCCCGGCCCGATCAAGCCCATAAGCTTTCCAACAATTCATATAATCAAAATTGCAAGTGACAAAATTTATAGTATTGCCAGCTTGCGAGTAAATTGAGTAATGCTATGCTTCCAAAATTTTGTATCTCAAATGATTCCCAAAAATATGTGACAATGAGCCTACTTTGATTGGACGATGTTGAAGTGGTCCTACCATTATTGAAGATGAGCCCATTAACACTTATGTTTGGGAACTATTTATGAAAAGAAGCATAGTATTACTCGAATAATTTAAGGATATAATACAATTATACATAGGACTAATGCCAAATTTGGGGTGTAATCATTTTTATTTCTAATTTCTTTTAATAAAAGATAATGATTTTTATTTTATTTATTTAATTAGACTCTAACTCTTTATATATTCCGTTACTGTCACTTGTTTACATATTTATAATGTCTTTATATATCTTATAAGAGTAATAATAAAATATATATATATATATATATAAAAAGACAACTTAGGCCCGGCCCTGCACGGCCCGAGGCTTTAAGCCCAACCCTAGGCCCTAAGCCCGGCCAAGGCCCTAGGCCCTCGGGTAGGGCCTAGAGCATGAACCCTCTAGCCTGGCCCGAGCCCAGCCCGGCCCGAAAGAGAGAAGGAGCCCGTGGGCCAAAGCCCAAGCCTGCCCAAGCCCGATCAATGTAGGGTCGGGCCGGGCCTGATGGGCCATTTTTACATCCCTAGGTCTATCCTTTGGTGAGCATGTGTTTGATTCATAAGACAAATGTAAATTCTTGCATCAAATGAGTTATTTGATGTGTAAATTTTGCCTTCTCATTTAGAAATGCTCTTACAAATCTTACTGCTAGTTTGTTTTTTTAATTTGTTTGGTGTGTGTTGTAGAGTTATTGTACATCTATTATACTTGGATAAAACAATAATAAGTACTGATTTCGAAATCACGGAGAAAAAATCAAAAAATTTGTCATTATATCCAAAAAAAAAATTAAAAAAAAAATAAAATAAGAATTTAACCATTTTGATCACATGATTGGTGTGCATAAGTGAATTAGTACAGTGGTGGTTTCGAGTGGACATATATACAAATATTGACTCCGTTTTGAGTGGTTGGGACTTTTACGTTTAGGGAAAAGTAAAAACTCTAATCACAAAGTATGATGGGAATTAGGCGTGTATAGGGGTGTCATTTGGAACGGAAATTCCGATTCTGATCCGAAAAATTTCGATTTTGGCAACTAAATATGCATTCCGAATTCCGAATTCCAAAAATTCCGAAAAAAATCGGATCGGAATTGTTTTCAGAATTCCGAAAATTCCGAAAAATTTCCGAAATTGTATTTTCCGAAACTTTTCCGAATATATTCCGAAAAATTCCGAAAAATTTCCGAACATATTCCGAAATTGCATTTTCCGAAACTTTTCCGAAAATATTCCGAAATATTCCGAAAATTGTGTTCATCCCACATCGAAAAAACACAAAAAATGGGATGTGATGTGCTTCTATAAAAGGCCTACAAGTCTCAAGTGAAATCCCATTAAGCTTGAATTCCGAATATTCCGAAAAATTCCGAAAATATTCCGAATATTCCGAAAAATTCCGAATCTGATGAAATTCCGAAAATTCCGAAATTTCCGAAATTTCGGAATCGGAAATAATTTTGGAATTTCCGAAATTTAGGAACGGAATTCGGAATGCATTTTTGGCTTCCGAAAATTTTGGAATTTTTTTTCTGAAAGGGGTGTTTCCGATCCGTTCCGGCCGAAACACACCCCTAGGCGTGTATATAAATTGAACCAGTTAATAAGATCTCGCAAACTTCTTTAAAAATGGTTGGGCTCAGCTTGACTCGTTTAATAAGTAGGTTAAGTTCAAGTTTGGATTTCAAGCTCGTTTAGTGAATAAGCTAAGGTCAAGCATACAGGGGCGGAGCCATGTAGGGTCCAGGGTGGGCCCAGGCCCCTCCTCAACTTTTAGAAATTACATTTTAGGCTTGTAAAAATTTAAAAAAATTTATTTAGGCCCCCCCTCACTTTTAAAGTTTAAATGTATTTCTGATTCGGCCCCTTAATTTTAAATTTGGCCCAAATCAAAATTGTCCCAATTGTATAAAATAGACCAAAAATGTTTATTAGATGTAAAATTGTGGCTCAATTCTAATAAGTCAATTCCAATTTTGACTTTAGCTCAATTCAAACTTGGCCCAATTATATAAAATATACCAAAAATATAGAATTATTTGAAATATTTTAGCCCAATTCTAATTAGCCCACCCCAAATTTGTCTTCAGAACAATACAAATTTACCCAAATTGTATCAAATAGACCAAATTTTTTTTTTACATGCAATATTTTAACTCAATTCTAATCTGTCTATCCCAACTTTGGACAAATAGCATGTATAATTAGACCAAAAGCATAATAAATCATTAACCAAACCTCTTAACTCTAAAATGATAAGAAAATCTACCTGAAAATATGTATAAATAGACCCACAAAAAAATTGCCTCGGAGGCACTGCCCCCGAACTCCTGACTAGGCCCCTGACTAAAATTTCTGACTCCACCCCTGTAAGCATATATGAGTTCGACTCGATAGAGCTCCTGAATAGGCATATAAAAAAAATGTTAAAGTAGTTTTGTGACTGTTATAATGTATCTCAACCAAACCAATACGTACTTTTGGGACTGTTACAACGCATTTTCTAAAATTGATTCAAACATGACAATATATGCATTTTGGATCCTAATACCATGTTTGATGACAAACGTTCATTGAAAAGTTATTCCAGATAGGCCAGTAACAACGGAAGTGGTCCAACTTGATACTTACACATTATGGCCATTACATAGACGATGTGGTAAGTAAAAATAGAGTTAGCAAAGGAATAGACAAGGCTGTGAAAAATTAGCATATTTAAGGGACATGTCATTTTTAAAGTGGCATGTCAAATAACAAAACTTGACGAATAATATTACATTCACACAAAATAATTCTAATTTTTTTTATTTTGGTGGGTCTTATGTGGGGAGCACATGGGTCTCACTTAGGACCCACCAGAATCAAGGACAAGAATTATTTTGTGTGGAATTTTGTGTGAAATTTTGTGTGGATCTAGTATTATTGAAATTTGACATCTCGTTCTCCTCTAACCATAATGCCAAAAGTCCATGTGACAAATAGCATGCTTGCATATATGTCAAAAATGGCATACAAAAGTTGGCATGTCATTTCCACTTTTTCATTAAAAATTTATTATATTTATTTGTTAAACCAATCACTTAATTTGTTAAATGATTAAAAAATATATATATATATATATAATTATAAAATAATAAATTTAACATATTGGGTATCATTTACTCTAACCAAAATTCTAAATTTTAATAAGCCAAATTGTCACATAAACCCTCAAATTTATTAGGCATGTCAAAATTTGACATATCCCTTACAATGCTCTAACACCTAGTTAGAGAGAAAGAAATAAAATCCCCTACGGACCACCCTTAATAATGACACTCATTTTGATTAGGTGGAAGGAAGTGAAAAATAAAAAAAAATAAAAAACACACAAAACAAAAGAACTAACTTTCAATACCCATAGCATGGACATGACAAAGCCTCACCAGTCACCCCACCATGTGAGCCCCTCTAATTGGATGCCTTAAGTTAGGGGTCACCTTTACAATTAGGAAGTGAAGGGTGAAACTTCATTGTGAAAGAAAGATGCCTCTTTTCTAAACCCTTTTGTGGTGTAGATAGTGATAGGAGCTAAACAAAAAGCCAAAAGATGTTTCATATCCAAGCAATTCTAAAAGGTAATTATAAATCAATTAAAAAATCTAAGGAGATAAAGCTGCCTAAGGATCGACGTCCGCCAGCAGCTGCCTAAGGATCGACGTCCGCCAGTAGCTACCTAAAGATCGACGTCGGCTACGAGCTCGGGTGCTGCGGGGTGGGCAGCACTCACGTGACACTGATATTATCACACATTTTTCTTCTTCTTTTTTTGTGGCTTTTAAAAAATATTATAAAAAATGTGTGGTACTACCAATGTCATGTGATCACTACCCACCCAACAGCACCCACCTCGTTGTCGACTGCCGAGGATCCAAGCTCGATAAAGCTTTAGAGGTGTACATGGTACATGTTCATTGAAAAGAAATGGGAAACATATGCCATCACAAACACGAAAAGCCTTCAAGATGAGAAATGGAGTATCAAAAACTAATGAATAACCCATGAATGTGATAAAGTGTCAAATTTAGTACTAATATCTCTTATTACATGACAAAAAAATACCTATTATTCTGTTGGTCACGGATTGATATTTTATGCAATCTTGTTGTAATGAGCATGCTTTACACCTAGTGTTAAGGATGAAGTGGATTTAGCGATTTGTTAAATGAATGGAATTTTTAGTTAAAGTTTCCCAAGTACGTGGGGGTTTTGGCCCCATTTCTTTTCTTTATCTTTCGTTTTAAACTTTCCATTAGGAGGCCTAACCGGCGTGCCGGCGGAGCAATTCAACCACAAAATGTTTGATGCATCCAAACATGACCTTTCTATATTTTGGATAAAGTTTGGGACACACCCATTCATACAATTTTTGGGGGATAATACTTGGGGTACAACCAAAGCCACAATCTTTTTTGCACAACCTCCATTTTGTGTCTATCTCTCTCCTAGTGGGCACTGTGGGGTCACTGTGGGACCCATCAAGAGAGAGATAGACACAAAATGAAGATTGTGCAAAAAAAGTTGTGGCTTTGGTTGTGCCCCAAGTATTACTCATTTTTGGGTTACAACCCAAAAATTGTATGAATGAGTGTGTCCCAAGTATTACCCCTATATTTTTTGGGAGTACACGCTAATGCTTAAATTACTCTATGAGTCCATTAAAAGTTCTTACCATGGAAAAAAAGTACAAAATTATAGGATTATTTATATTTTACCCCTTGTGGTTAGGCCCATTTTCACTTTATCCCATGCGATTCAAAATTAGACACTTAATCCATGTAATTTCGAATTAAAGTGAAACTATTAAGATTTCTTCAAGACTGAGGAAAATTCTAAAATTGTTCTAAAATATTAGGATTTATCCCCATTTGGGAGGTTAATTTTGGGGTTAATCCTCTATGTGGGGATAGTTGATGTTGCTGCCATTTAATCCACTTACGTGGGTTAATTTTGGGGCTAACTCCTTATGTGGGGTGAATTTTGTGAATTTTGACACTTTAACTATCCTATGGGGAGGGGGAGAGAGAGGCGAATTTTAAACTTAATCCCCATGTGAAGTTATTTTGAGAGAAATCTTAGTAATTTGACTTTAATCCAAAATTACAGAGAATTAAGTATCTACTTTTAAAGCACATAGGGTTAAAGTAAAAATAAGCTTAACTATAGGAGATAAAATATAATTAACTCTAAATTATATAAGACACTAAGGCAATAGAATGCCCACTGTGATGCTTTTTGTGAATTATGGAGTGTTAGGTAGAAAGGCCATGCATGAAAAGCAACAAAGTGATTGTGGTGGGACACCTTTGTGTAAGAAACAAGGAAAATTTAAGACTCAAGCATGGGTTAAATAAAATACCTTAGGTTTGAAGAGAAAGGTACATATAACAATATTGCATGTGCATCCACTCCAATTGAAAAATACAGGATGACCCAACAGTGTTGAGTGTTGTTGGAGTTGGAATAGAAATTGAAAAGGGATGGATTGAGAAAGACATACAAGTGTTAATTTGTCTATCCCTTTTATTTTCTAATTTTTCTCTTTTTCCTAGTGAGAATTTCCAGCTGCACTTTTGTATGTTTTCATAAACTCCAAATATCTCCAACCACTAGCAAGATGTTATGGTAAAGTTATGAACATCCTAATGGTTAAAGATAGTGGGGATGGGATTGTGATAAATACGTCTTTTTTTGGGCATATATTGTCTTGGATAATGTTGGTGACTTGTGGGTAGTTTCTAATACTTGGGGTTTACCTTCCGGTATGTCCTCTGTCTCTGTCTAAGGGTGCAATTCGGGCGGGATTTAAAGGGTTTTGATTCAGTCTAGGCCCGAGCTCGAATTTAAGCAGTCTGTCTAAACCTGAGTCTGACATAAACTCGAATTTTTTAACCCCGAGCCCGGATTGTGATTTAGTATTAAAACCTGAGCCTGAGTCCGAATTGCAATTTGTTTTTTGGTGTGGAAACCGAGTTTTAGTATGTAAACAACAATATGTAGAGTATCAAATCTAATTTTTTTTTTTATATATTAGGGAAATAACATCCATCTAATTTTTTTTTAGATTAGTGTTTTAATAATATCTGTTAGGATCAAGCGCTTACCACTAGGCCAAAAGCAATTGCTGAGAGTGAAGACTTTCACTCCAGCAGCCCTTCCATGGTTACCAGCCTCTGCATTCGACAAGCCTCGAACACTCGACCTCCCACTAGGCTCTGCAAGCTACTAACCATTGCGCCCAAAGCAATTGTTGTTAGTCAATGCGCAACTTTATTTCCTTATACGCATGATAGCGCAGAGCCCTGCACTGAGTGCCAGGTGGGCATGAGGGGCTGCGCCGGTTAAAGCGCCAACGGGATGGGCTGTCAAGCACCGATGCCACGCAAACACGTGGCAGCGAGTCCATAGGGTGATCGCTGGCTCCCATAAAGCCAACAATATCTAATAGTGTATTCTTATTACTAAAAAATACCATAATCTAAAGTCAAAATTAACACATAATAGAATTTAGGTTCGGCCCCGGATTCCACGGTTTAGCAAAATCCTGTCCAAACTCGGACCGAATTAAATTCAGGCTTGTTGCCCAAGCTCGCCCATGATGAAAATACTGCAGACTTAAGCCCAATAATTTTCATCGAGCCCAAACTGAATATGAGTTAGCCTGTCCAAGTTATATCCCTATCCCTGTCTTGTGAAGAGTTACGGTTCCAAAAATAAAAAAGAACAAAAAGGCTTTTCTTGACAACCAAATTGGAAAGCCAAGTGCGCGCATTACCCAGCACTTGACATATAAATCAGGATAACAGTTAGATATACATGTGTGTGTGTGTATATATATATATATATATATATGTGCGTGTGTATGTGGATGTGTGTGTAGGATTCATGTACATAGCATCAAATTAAATTCAGAGTAAGCATGAGCTTTGACCTCTTGACGTGTTGGATTAATGATTCTTATTAGTCTTGAATTTTGATAAGGATCTCTCTTCAAAAAATAATTAAAAGTTGGTCTAATTTCACTTTGATAGAGTCTGCCATTTGACTAGTAGATCAATAAGGGGGGTGGACCAGGCATGTAAAGTTACGTGGTGGTTCGGCAATCTATTGGCCTTTGAATGAACCATTAAGTGACAATTGGAACGGTTCAACAAAGAAAAACATGTTGGATGTATACAATCCCAAAATAATCCCCATCAATTCAACCCAACATTTTACAAACTCTTCTTCTTCTTCTTCTTTTTTTTTTTTTCCCCCTGTTTTACTAATCTTGAATTCGATCCAAACCCCAAAATCTTACTCCCTTGGTCCTTTAAAAATAGTTCATTTTTTGGAATTTAATTTTTTAAGAGAATGAAAATAATCTACACATACTTTTCACAATTACTCCTAATCATTACAACTACTTTTTCAGTTTTGTTTTGGTGTAAATTTCAAAGAAGGATAATTTTGTAAAGTGAGTAAAAATTGTATACCAATTTTGGAAGATGGACAATAATTTTGAAATATCCTAAAATAGAATACAAAACTATTTTAAGGGACGGAGGAAGTATCTTTTTTTTTTTTTTTTTTCCTTTCTTTGAACATGTTTTTCATGTTCTAGGAAATATCGGACAAGTTTTCGTTCATTCATGCTAGGAAAAAAATTTAAATGGTCCTTTTTTCCTTTTCGAATTCCAAAGTCAGACCCAAATGTTGGCAGCTTAAGAGCATATATTTCTTATGATAAATGCTACTCCCTCCGTCTCATTTTATGTGTCCATCTTTCTTTTTTGGGATGTCCTAAAATTGTTGTCCACTTTCCTAAATTAGTATGCAAATTTTATTTAGTTTTCCAAACTACCCTTCCTTGCAATCAACAAAAAAAAAAATAATAAATAAAAAAGAAAATGCAATGATTATGGGTAATTGGGGAAAGTATGTGTAAATTTCTTTTTCCCTTAAATAGTTAGATTTCCCAAAATGGACACATAAAATGAGACGGATGTAGTATTATTTTAACACTAGATCTATAAGTGCCAAAATGCTATATTTTAGTACTTTTTTTTAATTTTTTAATTTTTTTTTTATAATAAGATATGGCGAAAGTTCAAACTTCGAATTAATATTTTAGAGGAGACTTAAATACTTTTAAGTCTTTGTCACTTAAATTATGCATCACTTGGTATATTTTAGCACTTCTACTAGCTCCAACGATATATTTCAAACGAATGGCGTGCCTTATAGTAAAGTTCCAAAAACTGCTAACATTGCCCACAATATATTATTGCTACTACTATTTTGCATGAATTTCGGTACACCGTTGGAATGATATTTTTGGAAAGTGATGGAAATAGGCTCTTAGAGCATCTCCTGTAAATAAGTTATTTAAATTTTTCATACAAAATAATTAGTTAGAAGAAGTTTTATGTCTCTCTAAATCTCAATATTTGGATCTTCTATTATTTAATGGGCTCAAATCTTAACCATATAAAATACAATAAAGTAAGGTGACTAGATATAATAAATAGCACTTATAGAATTCAAGGTTAAATAATGAAGGTAGCCTGATTTAAGGTCCCCAAAGTTGATCCGTCTTAGTTTAAAGGATAGCCCATTAATAATAAACCCCACAAGGACAAAAGTCTAAGCTCATTTTTTTCACTGCAGTCCACACCACTAACAATTCACTCATCAAGTCATATTAGTGTCACAGCCTGGTCCCACAATAGCGTAACCGTAGCCCGTAGCACACCACCAAGGCCCCAAATCAATTTAAGTAAATAGCACTGAAAAAAAAAAAGACAATAGAAATCTACAATTTCATACTATTAAAATTTTGCCCATTTGAAACACCTAAAGTAATACCTCTTTTGAAAATAGAGATCCAGTCGATTGATCAACGGTCCGGTCAACTGGAAATGCAAACTACAGAGAGCTCAAAATCTCAGCAGCCCGTCCAGTCGACTGTACCCCAAGTCCAGTCGATTGAAGTGAAAATTATCAGTCGACTGGTACTACTGTCCAGTCGACTGAAATCCAGTTCAAGCAAAAAGATCTGATTCTGAAACACAATCCAGTCGACTGTGTCAGGGAACCCGGTCGACTGTTTTTCACAAAATGAGAGAGTGAATTGCTTAGAAAAATCTCCAGTCGACTGTTTTCATGAACCAGTCGACTGGTTTCATTACAGCAGCACATTCTGCAGAATTTTCTAAGTTAAAAGTTTTTTGAAATTAACCAGGGACCAAACACACACTCTAAACTCATTCCAACGTGGTCCTAACTGAAATATAACATCATCAAGCATAGTTACAAAAGATTACTATCTATTACAATATCAAGAATTCGTTCTAAGATACCAAGTTAAACATAGTTTAAAAGTCATGATATTTTTATTACAACATTTCTCTATGACCAAACTACGAGGTGCACATACTCCATGCCTCCTAATTGGATTCCTGACACCCCGTGATCACTTTCTCGATTCCTCGCCGGCATTAACACCTGAAATGTTTATTTGAATAACCACACATATCGGAAAAGAGGGATCCAGTCGATTGATCAACGGTCCGGTCAACTGGAAATGCAAACTACAGAGAGCTCAAAATCTCAGCAGCCCGTCCAATCGACTGTACCCCTAGTCCAGTCGACTGGAGTAAAAATTATCAATCGACTAGTACTACTGTCCAGTCGAGTGAAATCCAATCCAAGCAAAAAGATCTGATTCTGAAACACAATCCAGTCGACTGTGTCAGGGAATCCGGTCGACTGTTTTTCACAAAATGAGATAGTGAATTGCTTACAAAAGTCTCTAGTCGATTGTTTTCATAAACCAGTCGACTGGTTTCATTACAGCAGCACATTCTGCAAAATTTTCCAAGTTAAAAGTTTTTTGAAATTAACCAGGGACCAAACACACACTCCAAACTCATTCCAACGTGGTCCTAACTGAAATATAACATCATCAATCATAGTTACAAAAGATTACTATCTATTACAATATCAAGAATTCGTTCTAAGATACCAAGTTAAACATAGTTTAAAAGTCATGATATTCTTATTACAACATTTCTCTATGACCAAACTATGAGGTGCACATACTCCATGCCTCCTAATTGAATTCCCGACACTCCGTTATCACTTTCTCGATTCCTCGCCGGCATTAACACTTGAAATGTTTATTTGAATAACCACACATATCGGAAAAGAGAGATCCAGTCGATTGATCAATGGTCCGGTCAACTGGAAATGCAAACTACATAGAGCTCAAAATCTCAACAGCCCGTCCAGTCGACTGTACCCCAAGTCCAGTCGATTGAAGTGAAAATTATCAGTCGACTGGTACTACTGTCCAGTCGACTGAAATCCAGTCCAAGCAAAAAGATCTGATTCTAAAACACAATCCAGTCGACTGTGTCAGGGAACCCGGTCGACTGTTTTTCACAAAATGAGATAGTTAATTGCTTACAAAAGTCTCCAGTCGACTGTTTTCATAAACCAGTCGACTGGTTTCATTACAGCAGCACATTCTGCAGAATTTTCTAAGTTAAAAGTTTTTTGAAATTAACCAGGGACCAAACACACACTCCAAACTCATTCCAACATGGTCCTAACTGAAATATAACATCATCAAGCATAGTTACAAAAGATTACTATCTATTACAATATCAAGAATTCGTTCTAAGATACCAAGTTAAACATAGTTTAAAAGTCATGAAATTCTTATTACAATATTTCTCTATAACCAAACTACGAGGTGCACATACTCCATGTCTCCTAATCGAATTCCCGACACCCCGTGATCACTTTCCCGATTCCTCGCCGGCATTAACACCTGAAATGTTTATTTGAATAACCACACATATTCGATTCGTTTAAACTAACACTTAGTGAATAAAACAACAATGTACATGAATGATAAACATGCTCGCATTCACATCCTCTACATTTCATACTAGTTTTCGGAGTCTCACGTGTACGTTCCATACTCCTAGTCTGTGACTTCTCGCCAATAAGTCCACGCGACAAGGTAAGACCCACATTTCTTTTCTTCAAATGTGCGACCTTATTCCTATAACGGCTCCACAAAATGGCTTGGTACCGCGTGCTCCTTTGACCTATATAGCAACTAAACATGCTCAAATCCATTTCACCGTGCTTTTGACATAACCCAAATATTTCACCGTGTAATTGGGCCTATTTATTACTCCCTCCGTCCTATATTAAGAGTCTCTTTTGGGAATTCCAAATTATTAAGGGGACAACCTTGATTTTTGTGAGATTTTCAACTTTTCAATATTGCCCTTTTTGAAATTCAAAATTATAGTGTCACATCAAAAAAAAAGAGAGGGAAGAGCTGGATATAATAAAGGGCAAATTTGGAAAGTGTGTATTAAAGTACTTTGACTTTTCAAAGAGGACTCTTAAAATGGGACATCGAAAAATGACATCAAAGCCTCTTAATATGGGACAGAGGGAGTAATATATTTACCCAATATGAACTAGACAATATATATCTATGAACTAACACATGCTTTTCATACAAAACATGAATACATGTCAAGAAATCATTCTAAAACACATAGTTGAATCACATACCTCCGATTAACGCTCCTAAAATTCTTTCTAAAGAAATCCCAAGCACAAAGATCGTGCAGAAGTCCGTCTAGTACAATTCCTATCGATCATAAGTCTGATTAACAACTTTTTAGGAAAATTCTAGAAAACAAGTTTTCGAAAAACTTATCCAAACAAGACCTAACAGATATCAAAACGACGGCCTTACCTCGAGGAGTTCAAATATGAAATTTAGAAGAAAACAAATGGGCAGAAGTTCGTCGATTGTTGCCGTGAAGCTCGAAGAACCAAAATCTCTCTTTTTCCCCCTTTTTGATTTAGATTTAGAAAACTGGATAAAAATATCTAAGTCACCTCTATCTATATATATGCACAACTCTCATAAATTATGTTTACCTCCCCACGAGTTCTCAAAACTCCTAATTATTCTCTGAAACGTCTTACACGTCTAATTCATTGCTTCACAAGTGAAAACTATAAATCATAAAAGTTTTTGCCTAAGTTCGTTTGGTTACTAAAACGCAGTCCCACGTGATTTCACGAAATTACTAATTTGCCTACCAATTATGTAGCGTGTTAATTCACCTTTACAAGGATAGCAAATTTAACAACAGAAATAAATTCTAAACTAGATAATAATACAGATATTGAAATACATAGGTAAACACTTATTTCCAAATAAACATTAGGGTATTCCATAATCACCATCTCAATCTCGGAGAGATGTCATAACATCAAAACACTTATTCCGCACAGTCTCAGAGGGTTCTCTTACACAGACACCCAAATCAACTCGTAAGTCATAACTCACTCACACATGTGGCATAAAATACATCACATCACATTATCATGCATGACAATGTAATGAAATGCAACAACACGCATACGGGTGTTATAATTAGAGACAAAAATGCCCTGTTTACAAATTAGTCTCTCTCTCTCTCTATCTCTCTCTCTCTCACCACCACCACCACCGCCACCACCACCACCAGTCCACCTCCACCATCGATCGCCACCACCACCACCACCATCAGTCTCTACTGCCACTACCAGTCCACCATCACCACCGGTCTCTACCGTCACCACATCCACCATCACCACTGTCACGATCGGCCACCGCCACCGCCTCTGCCATAGCCACCAAACATCCCGCTAATATGGCCACCACCACCAACGCCGTCATCCTCATCACCACCAAGCACTGCCATCGTCACCATCGCCAGCATCGATCTAGATCCAGATCTATATCTAGATCTCCTTCACTAGTCAAGATCTAGATCTAGATCGAGATTCGAATGTTGCCGCCATGGCCATCACAATGAACTCTGATGACCATTACTAGTTTAAAGTGATTTTTTTTCATGAGCGCTTACCATTTACAGCTATGTTGCAAATTTTACATATCTTAAGTAAAATTTGCCTTAAGATTTTTAAAGTGAATTTTTTTTTGTTAAGTGAAGTTTCAGTTGATTTGTTAAGTGTGAAGGTAGTATTTACTGAAATTATAAATTTAAGTGAACAATTGTAACATCCAATAAGATAAGTGAAATTTACTTATGATGGTAATTTGATAAAGTTTTGGGTTTATGTCGCTGAGGTGGTGTTGTTATGCCTCAATGGATTTTTATTGTTGATTGTGATCTCTTGAATGTTGCATCTATTGTGGCTGGACTGATTGTATTGGTGTGTTAGTTTGAACAATCCACCAAAGAGAAATTTCTCTTAAGATTATTATCATAGGAGAAATTTCTCCTAAGATTTCCAAATGTTTTCAACTAAAATTACTCTCTGATTTTAATCTCATTAAGCAGTTAAAAATAGTATGGATATCTTCCCAATCCCCTTTCACAGCACATCATGGTTCACCAAGATGCAAACAATCATTGAATGAGCATTTTGCACATTAACTACTCTCTAGCATAAGTGAAAATTCACTTAGGATATCCTAATACAAATTTCACTTAGGATATATATCATAAGTCCAATTTAACTTAGGATTTCTGATTTCTGACTTCACTTAGGATTTTTATTCTGAATCAAAAGAGGGGTGGACATCACAAGGGGGGGGTCAATGGTGGTCAGGAGTGGGGGATGGTGGTAAGATGTTGAAAATAAGGTGGTTATGAGGTGGCGCAAGTGGTGGTCATTGGAGATTGAGAGGGTGGTGGTCGCTAGAGATGGCAGTGGTCGCCGGAGATGGCGAGGGTGGTGGTCGGAGGTGGTGTGGAGTAGTGGTAATGGTGGCTAAGTTTTGGTTAGGGTTAGAGGTTAAAGATGACGGTATTTTGTTCTATGGAAATTGGGAGGACTCATCCCCAATGTGTATTTTAATTTGTCCTTAATGCCAATAAAGCTATTCTTGGGAGGCTTGATCTAAGGTCCCCAAGATTGGTCCTTCTTGGTTTAAAGGATAGCCCATTAACAATAAACCCCACAAGGATAAAAGTCTAAGCTCATTTTTTCACTCCAGTCCACACCACTAACAATTCACTCATCAAGTCCTATTAGAGACAAAAATGCCCCTGTTTACTAATCAGTCTCTCTCTCTCTCTCTCTCTCTCTCTCTCTGTATAAGATCTCTTTCTCTCTTACCAACACTACCACCAGTCCACCTCCACCATCGATCGCCACCATTACCACCACCGATCTCTACTGCCACCATTATTCCACCACCACCATCGATCTCTACCGCCAACACCACCACCATCACCACAGTCACCATCGACCATCGCCACCGCCCTATGCTATAGCCACCAACCATCCCGTTGCTATGGTAATCACCACCAAGCACCGCCATCGTCACCATTGTCGGCATCGATCTAGATCCAGATCAATATCTAGATTTCCTTCACTGGTCAAGATCTAGATCTGGATCTAGATAGAGATCGAGATTCGTAGGGCTGTCCAACAAACCCGCCAACCCGCGAGACCCGACCCAACTCGACCGACCCGACCTCTATGAGTCGGATTTCACGATAGTGGGTGGAATCACGGGTTTCTTAAGGAAGACCCGAGCCCTTTCGGATCGGATGTTGGTTTTCTCAATTTCAAACCCGCATGCACCCGACCCGACCCGACCACTCTTTAAAACCCTACATATTCTAAGTTTTAATCTAAAACACTCTCATCTCACTCATACCCTCTATCTCTCATACGCTCTCTTCTTCTCGCTCTCATCTCCTACCCTCACTTCTCTCTCTTTCTTCTCTTGCTACTACCATGGTCAAAGGCCCAAAGCTTCTTCTTTTGATCACTTTCTACTCTCTCATCGGTGCCAATGCCATGCTTCTTGATGCCAAGCTTCTTAACCATTGCCGTCGTATAGGACACTAGGACAGACTTGAGTCGTTGCTGTTGGAGGTGGTCTGATCTCACTCAGGTTTCTTCTTCTTCCCCTCTTCTTCTTCTTGTTCCCCTATGATGCCCTAAAGCCCCAAATCTGTAATACCGAATGCCCAAAATTTGATTTGTTAAGATTTGTAAGGAGATTTCAGATTTATGTATTTCAAGACTTGTGTTCTAAGATTTGTATATATATGTATATATACATTGATTGAAGTGTAGTAAGATGAGATCCCCTTTGAAACCCTTCTCAAATCCCCGTTTCAGATCTTTGATTTGTTTTTTAATCCTTCTCAAACCCTATTCGGGTTTCACCCGATCCGACCCGAAACCATCCGCACCCCGATGGTTCGGTTCCACCCGACAAAGTGAGTGGATTACGGGTGGGGTGTGCCTCACCTGACCTTGTTTCGGATGGATGACCGGGGCTAAACCTGACCCGTGGACAGCCCTAAAGATTCGAATGTTTCCGCCAAGGCCATCACAATGAACTCTGATGACCATTACCAGTTTAAAGTGATTTTTTTCGTGAGTTCTTACCATTTACAGCTATGTTGTAGATTTTATATATCTTAAGTGAAATTTGACTTAAGATTTTTAATGTGATTTTTTTTAATTTTTAAGTGAAGTTTTAGTTGATTTGTTAAGTGTAAAGGTGGTATTTACTGAAATTGCAAATTTAAGTGAACAATTGTAGCATCCAATAAGATAAGTGAAACTTCACTTATGATGGTACTTTGATAAAGTTTTGGGTTTATGTAGCTGAGGTGGTGTTGTTGTGCCTCAGGGTTTTTTTGTTGTTGATTGTGATCTCTTGAATGTTGCCTCTATTGTGGCCGGACTGATTGCATTAGTGTGTTAGTTTGAGCAATCCACCAAAGAGAAATTTCTCTTAAGATTATTGTCATAAGAGAAATTCCTCTTAAGATTTCCAAATGTCCTGAACTGAAATTACTCTCTGGTTTTAATCTCACCATGTAGTTGAAAATAGTATGGATATCTTCCCAATCCTCTTTCACAACACATAATGGTTCACCAAGATGCAAACAATCATTGAATGAGCATTTTGCACGTTGACTAGCTTCCAGCATTAGTGAAAATTCACTTAGGATATCCTAAGATAAATTTCATTTAGGATTCCTAAGTCAAATTTAACTTAGGATTTTTTATTTCTGATTTCACTTAGGATTTTTGTTCCGAATCAAAAGAGGGGTGAACACCACAAGGGTGGGGGGTGTCAATGGTGGTCAGAAGTGGGGAAATGGTGGTAGGATGTCGAAAATAAGGTGGTTAGGAGGTGGCACAAGTGGTGGTCGACGGAGATTGAGAGGGTGGTGGTCACCGGAGATGGTAGTGGTTGTCGAAGATGGCGAGGCTGGTGGCTGGAGGTCAATCGGGGTGGTCACTGATGGTTAGGAGTGGCATTGTGGTGGTCAAGGGGTACAATGGTGGTGGTCGCCGGAGATGGTGAGGTGGTGGTCGCCGGCGATGGCGAGGGTGGTGGCCGGAGGTCACAGGGGTCGTGGTCGGAGGTGGTGTGGAGTAGTTGTAATGGTGGCTAGGGTTTGATTAGGTTAGAGGTTGAAGATGAGGGTATTTTGGACTATGAAAATTGGGAGGACTCATCCCCAATATGTATTTTAAGTTCTCCTTAATCCCAATAAAACTATTCTTAATGACCTTTTCACCAATTTTTTCAATAATAAATAGTTAAAATATTTTTTTACAATAACTTGACTGGTGGAGATGCTTTTACGCATAAAGTTTGGTGAATATTGAAAACATGATTTATCCCAACGATGGAAACTTTTAGCGCCCCATTTTGGTTCCATCATTTATTTCAACTTCCAATCTTGCTGTATATTCTGGATACAAGTTCATTTAATTTTTGTGTACCAAACAGTAGGTTCGGAGGATTGGTAAATTTGTGGACCAATGCATAGGATTTAGGTGTCCAGGATCAATAAATTTTTTTTTTTCTTTTGACTAATTAATGACTGCTGTATTAGTCGTATGAATTAGATTGTTCTTGATCAACTTGCAAAGAAAATGATATGTGCATAACGAGAGAGAAAAATGGTTAGAATCATAGGTTAAAGTTTGAAGGAGACATCCTAACAAAACCTTGTTTAGCCATATAGTTTTTTTTTTTTTTTTTTTTTTTTTTTGGCACTAGGGAATGTAATAGGGTTGGGGCAACTCCATCATAACCATTACACATATTGAGAGAGAGAGAGAGAGAGAGAGAGAGAGAGAGAGAGGTGATTAGGCAAGGTTTACTTGAATGGACCCATTCCAAACCCTTCCTTCAAGAAATATCTTTAGTGGGGGTAGGGAGATATGACTCCACTTTAGAATCAATTATGATGATCGATGGATCAAATTAGCAACGTGAATAAAACGTTCAACGTATTGATTGGAAGTTACCTTGACTATAGTATGATTAAGATTAAATTATAAATTTACTAATAGTATCATTCTTTTTTTGTCACTTGTTGTGGTTGTCGGTGTGATTTGAATTAGGATTCTATTTATATATAATTATGTGTATAATGTATAATTATGTGTAAAATTGGTCTTCTCAACTCTCTGTTCTTAAGGAATTTCTTTTTTATTTGTTCCCTATTTAATGTGTTTTACATAATTTTTATTTTATTTTATTTTTGAGAGGGGCTTAAAATAAAATATCAAAAATTCTTAGGCTAAACTTTCAATTTTTAAAATACTAGAGGGCATGGACCCACCCTCACTCTACACTCCCTCCGCCCTCCGATGTTCACATTCTAAAATAAAATTGTTTGACAAATTAGATTCTACAATTTAATGAAAAGAAAAATAAATAAATTAAAAAATTTTACAATTGACTAAAAGTTATCCAATGCCGACAACAGTTTTTTCATCCGAATAGCAAAAGCAGTCCCCTTGGGTAGAATATGATTGTGGAATTTTGTGGCCATGGTTCCCTTCCTGATCTTCATCCTTGGAAATCAAGATTTTGTCTATTTGTGAGGAATCCAAAATAATGGGGATAGCCCATAGGCCACTGAGCCCACTACACATTACATTTCTAGGCTTAATGATAATTCTAGTCACATAACCATTTGGGCTATAAGGGAAATATAGCTTTTATTTTTAAGTAAAGGACGAATATTCATAATTTGGCTCTGAAATAAAAAGGAAACGAACTATTAGCAAATGATAGTCTTGTTTATTGGCTATTGCCAATGTGTGCTAGGCGCTGTTTTGGAAAGTTTATGAATAGTTCTGCATATTCAGGGATTTGGTAAATACCCCTCAAAAAAAAAAAATAATAATAATAATAATAAACAAATAATTAATTAATAATAATAATAATAATAATAATAATAATAATTTGAATTGGGTATATATTTAGGTGAAAAACCGTTATTCAGTGAATATGTGAAGTTTGGGTTTGAGCAAGCTCATTCACCAATGACTCTGAAAATTCATTCCTCTGTGTCACATATCAGATTGAGGCAGAAAAATAATAATAATAATAGTCTATTCGATAACCATTTAGTTTTTTTTTTTTTTTTTTTTTTTTTTAAATAGCAAGAAATAAAGGGTTTTGGTAAACTTAACTTTGTTTTTTGTTTTCAAAAACAATTTTAAAAAAGGGATCAAAAATGAAAACAAAAATAAGTAACTTCCAAAAAACGCAAAATCGATTTTGGTATCCAAAATTACTATTTTGCCCTTACAAATTTTAAAATCCATACCTATTTAAGATTCAACCAAATTTGAACATCGTCAGAGCTTATGAACTCATACAATATATATATATATATATATATTTGCTGGGACCAAAAAAATACATAATCGCAAAATGACCAAATTGCCCTTAGATCTTACATTTAATAAATTAAAAAAATTAAGACTTCAAATAACACAAGGTGCAACACAAGGTGACATACCCCAAAGTTATTCGAGGTTCTGGATTAATGGCGGGGTTCATTTGGTCTAAATTTATTTGTAAAATGACAATTTTGCCCTTCATTCTTCAAATGTCATAACTTGTTAAGACTAAACTAGAATTGAACGTCGTTAGAGTCTATGAACTCATTCTAATATTAGAACCATTTGGGGAGCTAAAAAGCAATATATATGATAAAATGACCAAATTGCCCTTAGAACTTACATATAAGAAGTTATCATTGTTAAAATCTTCAAACAATACGGAGTGACCTACCTTAAGGTTTTTTGACTTTCTAGATCCAGTTGTAGGGTACATTTGGCCTGAATATATTTGTAAAATGACTATTTTGCCTTCAAATTTCAAAATGCCATAACTTGTTAGGACTAAACTAGAATTGAACGTCGTCAGAGCCTGTAAGCTCATATTTAAGATAAAAGAACATTTGGGATCTAAAAAATACATATATAAAATGACCAAATTACCCTTAGGGTTTATATATATATATATATGTGAAGTTAATATTGTTAAAGTCTTCAAATAATACAGAGTACCCTATCGCGAGGTTTTCGACAATCTGGATCCAATAGTAGGGTTCATTTGGCTTGAATATATTTGTAAATTGACTTGTCTGCCCTTAAAACTTAAAATGCCATAACTTGTTAAAATAAAATCAGAATTTAACGTCGTCAAAGCATGAGAACTCATATTATTCTGAAGAACATTTTGGAACTTAAAATGTGTATAGATCGTAAAATGACCAAATTGCCCTTGTGGCTTACATATAATGAGTTAACATAGTTAAAGTCGTCAAATAATACGGAGTGACCTATCCGTAGGTTTTTTGACGTTCTGAATCCAATGGTAGGGTCTATTTGGCTTGAATTTATTTGTAAAATGACTATTTTGCTCTTCAAACTTTAAAATACCATAACTTCTTAAGACTAAACTATAATTAAATATTGTCAGAGCCTGTGAGCTCATATTTAAGATGAAGAACATTTGTGACCTAAAAAGTATATATATATATATATATATATGATAAAATAACCAAATTGCCCTTGGGGCTTAAATATAAGAAGTTAACATTGTTAAAGTCTTCAAATAATACAGAGTGACATAGCTTGAGATTTTTCGACGTTCCGAATCTAATGGCGGGGTAGATTTGCATGATTATATTTGTAAAATAATTTTTTTTCACTTATATATTTGAAAATTCATTTCTTGTTAAGATTTCACAAGAATTGATCATTTTTATGACCTTTATACTTTTTAGGCATTTTGATTTAATCTTAACAAGTTATGACATTTTGAATTTTTAAGAGTAAAACATTCATTTTTCCCTTATGTACTCAGGTCAAATCCATTAGATTTAGAATGTCGAATAACCTTAGTGTGAGTCACCCCATATTATATTAATACTTTAACAATGTTAACATATTATAAAGGAAGCCCCAATGGTAATTTTGTCATTTTTCTATACACATATATATATATATATATATATGTATATACACATACTTGTACGTCCCCAAATGTTCTTCATCTTAATATGAGCTCACAAGTTCTGACGTTGTTCAATTCTAGTTTAGTCTTAATACGTTATGGCATTTTGAAGTTTGAAGGACAAAATAGTTATTTTACAAATAGATTCATACCAAATGGACCTTGTCATCAGATCCAGAACATCGAAAAACCATGGGGTAGGTCATTCCGTATTATTTGATGACTTTAACAATGTTAACTTCTTATATATAAGCCCCAAAGACAATTTGATCATTTTACGATCTATGTTCTTTTTTGGTTCTAAAATGTTTTTCATAATAATATGAGTTCACAGGCTTTGACGACGTTAAATTCTGATTTTATTTTAACAAGTTATGGCATTTTAAAGTTTTCAGGGCAAAATAGTCATTTACAACTATATTCAGGCCAAATGGATCCTACCATTGGATCCAAAATTTCGAAAACCCTTGGGATAGGTCACTCAGTATTATTTGAAGACTTTAACAATGTTAACTTCGTATATGTACACCCTAAGGGCAATTTGATCATTTTATTATATATGTACCTTTTAGGTCCCAAATGTTCTTTATCTTAAATATGAGCTTAGAGGCTCTGACGGCGTTCAATTCTAATTTAATCTTAACAAGTGGCATTTTGAAATTTAAAGCCAAAATAGTCATTTTACAAATATATTCAGGCCAAATGGACCTTACCATTGGATCCAGAACATTGAAAAACCTTGGAGTAAGTCACTCCGTATTATTTGAAGATTTTAACAATGTTAACTTCTTATATGAAAGTCTCAACGGCAATTTGGTCATTTTACAACGTATAAATTTTTGAGGTTCCAAAATGGTTTTCATAATAATATAAGCTTATAGACTTTGATGACATTAAATTCTATTTTTTTTTAAACAAGTTATGACATTTCAAAATTTTAAAGACAAAATAGTCATTTTACTTGGTTATAAAGTTTTGACACAAATATACAGTTTACCAAACGCATTTTTTTGTTTTTGTTCTCACTTTCTAAAAAACAAAAACAAATTTCTAAAAAACAAAAACAAAGTTACCAAACGCATTTTTTATTTTCTTTTTTTAAAATGAACACACAAATTTCTTACACAAAAACTAAAAAATGAAAACAAAAAAATGAAATGATTAAAACGGGCCTAAATAATTGGAATCCCATGAATGAGATAAACAGCAAAGAAAGACAATGTTCTGAGCCAAAAAAAAAAAAAAAAGAGTATAGATAGACAATTGTCATTGTCAATCTCACAATACCCACCAGAAATAACATACAAAACATAGTATTGCAAGGACTAGCAATGTGCTTCCGAGATCATGTTCAGTAAATCTCCTACGCTGCCTTGGCAATGGAGAAGCTTAAGGACACATTTGATCATACCAGTAAACGATCGGTGCACGTCTGATTTTATCCATCCCTGCATCTCAAAATCTTAAGCAACCACCAATATCCGTACCAACTCACAAGCACTCCAGAAACTGTTAATTTCAGCAAACACGTTAAACGGCTACAACCAGTATCGATATGCAGTATCAATTCACCTCTGAACGGTTTTTAAAAGCGGTTTCAAATGGTCATGGCCTGTCAACAAATGGAAGGGCCAGATTTTGGTTTGCTCGTCACAAATCTCATATGTCAGCCTTCCAATCTTGCTTTTCAAAGCACAGTTGATTCGGCGATTTAGGGAAGTTTGTTCCATCATTGAAGCCTTGGAGGCTGAAAAGGAATAGACTTTCTTTTATCTCGTAGCAAATTTTTTTCTATCCCGGTTTGCTAGGTAATGGAGACAAAAAGGTGGTTAAAAGGCAAATTTCAGGCTTCTCAGTCCACAATTCTCTTTCTTTTGCACCATTTATTCTGCTCTGATTTATGAATCACATCCTGGGTTTCTACAGGTGGATTTTCCGTGGAACCTACAAGGGCGAGCACAAGATTTTCATTTTTATTCGTTTCGAGGGAGATAATGATTAGTTGCTAGTGCGCTTGCAGCAAATTTGAGAGTGACTCGAGAACTGAGGGAATTAACCGGTACACAGATCAATATATGCCCAATTTGATTCCAATAAGTTCTTATCAGGCAATTATCGAGTAAGAATAATCAGCACTAAGATCTCTTCAATTAGAGATCCACCAATTCATGCCACTTTCGCTTCCATGCAGTTGCTCAATTCATACAATGGTAAACATCCCAGTGCATGTATTGTTCATTAGTTCACATGCATGCATGTTCCGTGTGTGCACGTCAGAGAGAGGGAGAGCTTACAAATATCTTCTTTTTGCTCAATTCAAAGGGTGAGGACAAAAGGCGGTGCATCCCTTCTCGGCCCAGCAACAGAACGATAAACATAAACTTTATCAGCCTGACTGTCATCACTTTCATCGTCCTTCATTACCTCAACGTTCAACCGCGGCATTTCCCTAGCGAGTAGCTGACACCCGTTCATCGTCACATTGCAAGCCGACATCCACAGTGACCGCATCGATTCATACTTCTCCAAACCCGAGAGAAGAGCCGCATTCCCAAACGGGCAGTCCCTTATTTCAAGCTTCCTCAGTTTTGGGCACCCTCCGAGCACACTCTGCATCCCCCAATCACTACTTCCAGCAAAGGCCACCGAAAGGGTCTCGAGATTTTTAGCATACTTACCAATATACTCAAATGTCAGGTCGGTTAATAAGCCCGAAATCGCAAGCCTTTGGAGTTTAGAGCAAGTCTTAACCACTGAACCGAAAGCCTCGTCCATGGGTTCATTTGTGAGGTAATCTGGCTGGCACGGGTTCATTATGCAGAGGCGGAAATGGGTGAAATTAGGGCAGTTCTGTACTATGGTGGCCACAGCAGCATTAGTCATCTGGCGGCAAAAGTAGAGGACATAGCGGAGTTTTCGGCATCCGTGAGACACGGCGACAAACCCAGATTCGGTCACCCCGTGGACAATGTCCTGATCAAAGGGGTCCACGGGGAATACACGGAGTTCCTCTAGTAAAGGGCAGCTGGAACCAACAGCCTCTAGGCCCTTATCTTCTACTGAGTCCAGGACCTGTACCAAGATCATGTTAAACCTCCCAAATATCATTTAATTTGTAGTACTGCATTAATTTCTAGATTTATCCTTGTATATTTCTTATAAGTAGTTTCTAATTTTATCTTGTCAATTGCATGCGCCGATGCTCGTAATTCAAGATTTCTTCCAACTTATTAAAGGGTAAACAAAGGCTCTACTTGGTTCGTGGATTTGGAGAATCAAAAGAAAAGGGAGAAGGGAAACTATTTCATTATGTTTTCCACAATGCATCCACCGTGTGTAAATGACACTAGAAATTAAAAATTTATAAAATATGATAGTACCGTGAGAAAAAAAAAAAGGAAGAGAAGTGACTCACAAAATTCAAGATTTACAACTTACTTTCACTCCAATTTCTTTCCCTTCCTATTTTCCTCGTCATTTTCCTTAGTAGCCAAACAAAGAAAAGCGTTTTCCTCATCTTCTATTTTTTTCCCTCTCACTAAATCCAATAACCAGACAGTGCCTAAGGCATGATTGGATTCACTTTCGGAGGATCAAAGGACCGTTTGGACTCCAAAATGCATATATTGGCATGTCGGGGTTGATTTTGAGAAGCACTTTAGACCCTCCAAAAGTACATTTTGGTTGACGCACGTCCAGAGGTCCCAAACGTGATATGGGATGCAGATTAGAGGTTTAGATAAATTTTTATTAACCCCTACAATGCTGGTGTGATTAGGGCTTCTGCGTCTGCCTAAACGCAAAAGCCGCAACCAATCCAAACGGTCCCCAAGTCTTCTTCATAAACTTACATATTTTTGTTCTCTTCTAATATGAAAAGGACAAATAAATGATCCGATAATAAGAGGAAATCTGGATGTTGTTTATTATTCAGAAGTTCTGGAAATTGTTGAGGAGAGAAATTGGAGATGTAGCTGAAACAGCTAAAGCAAGCATGTAACAGTTGAAAAGGGCACTATCAGCAAAGATTTTTAGCTAACAAAATGAAATGTAGATAACTTGAAAGGGGGAAGAGACGGAGGTAAATATTCAATCCACTCTCACCCGGCAAAAGGGAGAGAGACATCAGTAAATTTTCCTGTTCAAGGAGAAGTGGAACTGTGACCATTTAGTTCATACTTCATACGATAATGAATCTTTGTGTTGTGCATGGAACTTCCAGTTCTGCACCATGACAGAATTGTAAGTTGTATGGAATCTTTTCAATTCGCTCTTGTTCATTACTCCCTAGAAATTAAAGAATAATCGGCAGAAAATGTATTAAGATAGAGAGCAAGTGCGAGTCTCTTACCCAGAGGCGTCGCAGGTTTGAGCATTGAGCTAGAAGCTCAGCAAGTTCACTACTTAGCAGAGTAGCATAGCTCAAATTCAAGAATGTAAGACTGGTACAGGCTGGGTATAGAACCGGTAGATAAAGAAAATTAGCATCCCATAAACCTGAGAGGGTTTGTAGATTTTTGCGGTTGTTGAATGCACTAGCAAGCTCCAAATACTGTGGAGGTGTGAGCTCTTGCTGAAACCAACCAGTACCGAGCTCTGTTAGCCGAGGAGCCCGAACAAGCAGTCTTTGTAATTGTTCCAAGGTGATATTTTTATTAACCTTCAATACCCGTAATGACTTGCACCTAGTGACAAGTCTTTCAAGGGCATCAAAACTGACATCACTGTTCAGGCTGGCAAAGTTCAGTAATTGCAATGACATGAAGTCTTCAGGAAAACAACTTAACCAACCTCCGCCGAAATCATCCATTCCATTCTCGTGTATGTCGAGCTCAGTCAAGTTCCTGTGCGATAAATTGGTGTTTTAGAGTTCTTTCTTTAACATGCAACTCCAATACGAGCAATACTAGAGCATGGCACAAAGCCACAAATATTTGCACCAACTTCGCATCTCGATTTTAGAGAATTGTGAATAATCAAGATTGGTAAGATGAACATAGATTTAAAGACTTCAAAAAACAAGGATGATAAGGTTGAAGGTCCTGATCCTCAACTGCTAAGCAATCACAAATAACAAATGTCATGCACTTTACATAAAGATTATCCACAAGAAAATCTGGATTTAGAGTCAATATACTGGCAGAAATAACCCATATGCTGGTCATGAGTCAACTGCATTCAACAGCGCATCAAATTGTTGAATTACTGATGTGTGTACACGCTATTTTTTTGATTTCGATGTACCTTTATTTTATACAATAATTTTCATTTATATTAGGATAATAATTTTCTTGTTTTTTGCTGTTTCGGTCTAATTGTTAAATTTATGTCACTACAAATTAGCAAGTAGGCTTGGCAAATGGGTGAGCTTGGGCGGGTTCGGACCGGGCCTGTGTCGGGTCTATTTGTGGTCGGGGTGGGTGATTGCCGGGTCGGACCGGGCAAAGAATCATAACCCGTTTTTTGTGTGTGTTGAATTTTTTTTTTGGGTCTTTTCCCCTGCCAAGAAAGAAAATCAAGATATTTCAAACCCATATCCCAAAACACATCATCAAAAAAATGCAAATTTCCAACAAACAACTTAGATCAAAACTATACGTCACTTTCCATACATTGAGCCGTTTTAGAAATGGGGGAAATTCCGTCTAGAAAAATGTATATATATATATAGACAGAGAGAGAGAGAGAGAGTTGTAGCAGATCTGGGAAAATGGGGGAGAACCCAAATCTAGAATAATCTAGAAAAGAGAGATTGCATATTTACATATTATATATATATATGTAAATACATATATAATCCAGAAAAGAGAGATTGCATGTCTTTATGATCTTGATTGTGGGTGCTTGTGATCTTTGAGTGTTCATCACCTCTGGACCTCTGGCGTGAAGATCTGCCACAGTTAGAGAGAGAGAGAGAGAGAGGTTGCTAGCGGCTTAGACTCTTGAGAGAGAGTTTTTGCTCTGCACTGTCTGTTGTGATATCAGATATGTGAGCAGTTCTTAAAACGTTGGCTGCTTGTTTGCAGGCCATTTAGGTTTCACTTCGGGATTGTCAAAGCCCGCATTCTTTTCATAACTGTTAAAGCAAACCCGAAAAAAGCCCGCTATAAAACTTTATGCGGCCCGAATTCATTAACTTTCGGGCTGTTTTGGGCGGGCTCCATGATGGGCGGCTGCATTTGCCAGGCCTATTAGCAAGCAAGTTAAAAATTCCAAATTTGAGATAATTTTGAGCCATACTCAAATTCGTATGTTCTGATAGTTTCCTAATCTATTTCCTCTTAGTAGGATTAGACTAGAGTGGTTAGCTCTAATGTATTTGGTTGTAATACACAATGGAGAGATGGCTTTTGACTAATAACATTGATTCAGTTCTAGACAAAGTGTTTCCTCATTTCCGGAATGGATTCCAGATTGTGGAATATTTGTGTTCCCTTTCACGTTTCTGCCACATCAATTACATAGCTAGAGGGAATAGCTCCTAGGAATGTCAACTTTCATGGAGACAAATGTCACTAAGATTCTTCACTACTCAATTAGTGCCTAGGTTTTGGGAAACAAATAAAGAGAAACCTCCACTGGGTTCCAGCTAGATGATTCTCAAGCTGCGAACCATACTGAAGAACAATAAAGTTGGGTCTCAAACTAGCAAGAGCACATGAGTGATTGTACAACCGACGATATTTCAGAACAATCAACCAAAGTCCATCGACTATCCTGACTGCCACAATTCTAGAGAATTAGTATAGCGTCAAATTTGGTTCCTAAACTACAGTTCTAATAGAATTCATTATGCAGATCCAGCATAGAGTCTGGTCACTCCTATACTTTTTCTTCCCAAACCGGGGAAATGAAGCAATGACCATTGTATTAACAATACTTTTATAGAAAGAATCTGGAGTTCAAAAAAATAATTGGGTGAAAAAACATGGTTTGCGTATACATATATTTCATAATCTAAGCTAATCTCTGCAGCTCCTCAAATATCTCTAACTTCAGAATGGTGCACAATCAATACCTCAAGCACTTCCATATTACCTTAACCCAAAAAAATACCTCAGGCACTTCACAAGTAAAGACAATATTGGAGTTTCAAAAACTATGTGGAATTGCTCCCTCATGGGATATTAGGATATGCTTTTCCTTGCTCAATGAAAATGGAGATATTTGTGAGGAGAGATGACATCAAGGACAGGGCATCAAGTAAAATAACAGGTCAAAAGTCACATCAAGAAAGCAACAGGAGGAAAAAAAAAAAAAAGCAGTTAAGCACTTCAATTTCCACTGAACTTTTGTTTTTCCCATTAATATCAAGAAAATTAAATAAATAAAGAAACCACTCTTCCTTAGCCCATACCAATTCATTAATTTCCCACCAATATCAAACAGACATATCTACAGCAATAATGCCATATCCATATGCATATTTTCAGAGGCTTTTTTTCCCCCAAAATTGTAATCAGATCCCATGCCCAAAAAAAAAAAACCCATTACATTTGCCTTAAAAAAAAAAAAAAAAAAACCATTACATTAAAGATCTAAATTTTCACATACAATCAATAAACCAGTAAAACAGAATCCAAAATCCCAAATCAAATACTCCAATTCAATAGAAAAGCTTAATCAGCCAAATATATATATATATATATATATATAAATAGAAGGGCTTACCTGCAATGAGTAGCAATGGATGCGAGGCCATCAGTACTGAACCCATCACAGCTCAGGAGCGAAAGAGCTCTAAAATTCGGAAACGACGTCGCAAGGAACTCCAAGCTCTCATCAGTCACACTCATCCTCTTGAGCCTGAGCTCCTCCAGAAATGGGTAAGCCGATGCGAACACGACGAGCCACGAGTGAACATCAGCCCCCCAATTCTCGGGGACCAAATTGAAATCCGAGAACCGAGGCTTCCCTTTCAGGGTGACGCTCCGAATCTTCGGAAACCTCCGGGCGACTATCTCCGGCGAGACCGAGTAACAGTTTCCGATGAACACATGGGTTCGACTCCATCGCTCGGCGTTGTACCAGTCTCTGCACACCAGTGAGATTGAGCTTCGGTCTTTGTTTGAGTTCACGAGTGACAGAACTCGCTCCAAGACCTCATCCGGAAACGGCGACCAGTGATTCGACTCGGACGAGTCGAGTAACTCCTTTCTCCTTCTATTCGAATTTGGGTCCATATTGGTTCGACTCTCAAACCTACCTTCGATAAAGGCAAAAACTTAGAACTCTTCAATAAATGTAATTGAATATGTAGTTATGCACTGTAAAGTGTAATTTGAACACACATTATATATATATATATATACTATACATATATATATATATATTATATGTTTTGTGAATCAAAATTATCAAATGCTGGAGTGAAAACGAGAAGAGAGAGAGGGGTTTTAAAAATTAAAATAAAAACAGATAGAGTAAATAAAATTAGAGAAATTTAGGGGGGAATTAAAATAAGAACTCGGGCAAATTGAATACGATGAACACACAAATAGAGAAGCTGTAACAGATAAACACTCAGAAGCATATAGTATTTCATATACACACAGATAAGGAGACATATGCACACACCAGAGAGAGAGAGAGAGAGAGAGCGCTTTATTTAAACCAACCCGAGAATTCAGAGAGATCCGCCAAGCTCAAAATTAGATCAGAAAGAGAGATATATTGATATGAGTGCCCACGTATATAGAGATTATGTTAGTAATGAGCTCAACTCACTCTATCTCTCTCTCTCTCTCTCTTCTCTCTTGCGTGTGTGTTTTGAAACTTATAAATCACCCCAAAAGCCAAAGAAGAGGGCAGCATATTATATAAGAGTGCACTTTTGTGCACACCCTTTCATTTCCTGCCACGTGTGCACAAATCAAATGGCTTGGTTGGAGAAAGTATTCAACGATTCCCTCCTACCGATAAGATATTCCAAGTGACCGTCACAACGTGCGATTGTCCTTTGTGGACTATTGATTATTATGAATTTTACATGAGGTCCACATGATCAGCGGTCCACAAGAGATAGTCATATAGTGTGATAGTCACTTGGGATAAATTCTCCCTCACTGGTTTAGAGAAATTATTCAGCGAGATTGACAAATCACACCAACACGATAGCATGAAGTGATACTCCAATCAATAATTTCATGAAACTCTTTATTTTGAAGGTAGTCATGATAAAATAGTTTCCATATGTACTTAAATCATAGGAATGGCAAAGGTAGGGGTGTTCATCCGTCAGTTTGGTCGATTTTTTTTTATTTTTTTGTGTTTCACAAATTGATCGAATCGGTCGGTTCAATTTTTAACTTAGAGTAAATTCTAGAAAATTGATCGTTCGGTTCAGTCATTCGGTCTGTTCAGTTCCAGTCTGCCAGTGAACACCCCTAGGTAACGAGGCGGAGTGAGTAGGAATCGTCATTCTCCTTCTCCACTCCGTTTATATATATATATATATATATGGCCACCCCTATTACACTCCACTTGTACTCACGAAGCATACCAACTCCTATACTATTTAATTTTACCCACTTCTACTTCATTACATCTCACCCCTACTCTATTTACCCATTTATACATCAATTTCAAAAACCAAAAAGATTTGCAATTAGAAGTCCACTCACCAAATATATATATATATATATATATATTTGAAACACAATGTAACATGATTAAAGTATTGCAAAATATATATAGCAAAGTAGCAAATCATATCATGATTAAACAAAATCAAGAGTAGGAGAAGAGCGGATTACCAACACGGTAAATTACTTGTAGTATTAAAGGTACTTTAGTAATTTTATAATATAATCGGGTCAAAGTAGTAGTTAGAGGGGTCTTTCCAAACCCACTCATACTCCTACTCCTACACGAGTTTTGATTCTTCATAAGTGTAATTAATTCCTAATTATGATTTGATTCCTTATTTGGTGATTTTCTTATCAAATACGGATTTCTTTAATGGTGGAAGTTACCTATTTTATATAGAATTGTTTGTGAGAGTATTCTTTATTGTACAAGACTTACCATAGGGGTAAATTCTACTACAGCTAGGATTGAGACTCTAATATCTATAAAAAGATGGGGCTTACTCAAGGGATTTGAAAAACCCACGTTCTACATACACAAGAGAGGACTGCAAACTAGTAAGGGAGAAATCAGTTTCTAGCAATTGTGTGTGTCGTATAATTTGGTTGAAGAGGTATACAAGTGAGGTCTTAAGTGCTTGTAATCTTTATATTAATCAATATGATCGCCTTTGCACGTGGACGTTGACATTGTTGGGCCGAATCATATTTAAATCTTGTTGCGTTGATTTACTTGTTTTGTTTCGTGGTTGTGTCGTTCCTGTTCTATTTATATCCATCTTTGTGGGTGTAATTTTTTTTTTATTGTGATTTTGGACCCATTTCCAACAAAATGACCCAAGGTGAATGGGGTGGCACAGTATATTAACCTCGCGACAGTCAATATCTCATTAATAACTTTTTCCTTACTTACTTACAAGAAAGTATTCTGTGTGACCATCATATTCGTGTGACTTCTGTTTTGATTTGAATATTCTCTAAATCCCACATAATAAAGCAATTATAGTGGCCGTCACACGAGTTTGGGATCAAGCGACGGTCACATCAAATTATTTCTCGTTATTAACGGCACGGTTGTACATAATGTGCAGACAGTGTATGTTAGCCGTGTCACCAGCTACCATATTCTTCTTCTTCTTTTTTAGATCATTTAGTGTAAAGTTCAAATCCTGGTATAAACGTGTCATGGAGAATCTTTTTACCAACTAAGCTAACCTATTGCTCACCAATTTCTATCTTAGATTTATTGCGCTTATTTTTGAATAATGTTGTGCTTCTCAAATATTTTCGTTCCAAATGTTTCCCAAACACGTGTGCAGTGAGCTCACTAAATTTTGATTGAAAAATATTGAAAGGACGCCATGGTAGTATCACTATCACATGTATTTAAATAGATGCAAAATTACTACCCATGTTTTATTCCCATTCTGCCATGCAATTTCCGTTTTACTTGACTTTTCCTCAGATTCCACTCCCAATTCACCTGAAAAGAATAAAACAAATCATGGCCTGACTGAGATTCCACTGATGAGAAAAATCAAATACACAAACTCTCCATTTCTCTCAGTCATTACTTGCTCAAGTGAAAAGTATCCAAAGTTTCTGAAATCTGAACCAAATTGAAGCTTGGAACAGAAAAGTTTTTTCTTCTGTTTCTTTGCTCTGAAAGCTTTTTTTCTTTTTACGAATGACTCGGTTTCGACCTTTCCTTTTCAACCACTTGATACCCACAAACTCTTTGTCATTCTCTATGATTTTAAATGAAACTTTTTAAGACAAAACCAATTATATACTATGTTTTGCAGTGATCTCTCAGAGGTAGTAGCTTCAAACAAGCCATTTGAACTTTTATCAATTTCCTGGATAATTTCGGTATTACTTTGGTCTCTTTTATCATCTAAAGTCTAGAAACGTATGGAAGATCAAAAACCATATGAACATTTGTTTCACAGCCATTTAATGCTTCTGCTGACAGACTTGCCCTTTTGCTGACAGACTTGCCAGTAGCCACCCATTCAAATATACTTTCCAATTTTGATTCTCAAATATTTTGTTAATTAATGCAAGCGTGTTGTATCACCCGATCACTGTCACGTATTTGATACAATTGTTTATCTACTTTGAATCAAATTTGGTCCCTGAAGTTTTTCCAAAACAAGCTTTTTAAGCAACAATTGGCAAACCATCCATCATGCTCCCTCGATACCAAAATATATCTAAATAACTGTGTAATTTTTTTTTTTTTCATTAATTGGCATGTAGATTAACAAGTTGACATATTTGGATAGAAAAATGATATAATTCAAAAATTTGAATCCTAAATACGATTCTCAAAAAGCCTTTGACAAATGATCTTTAAAAAACATATATATGCTTCGACAATTGTACCATGTTGTGTCAATGGTCATTTTATCACAGATCACTGCATGAATTATCACTCTCATGGAATTTGACATGTCACAAATTTGAAAATTATAGGGCTTTCAACTTTTCTATTAGCTTTACAGTATCATCTCAAATTTAGTAACAGTATCAGTCCTTACTGTCTAGCAATTGTTTCGTTGGTAACATTTGATAAAATTAAACCATAAGTAATTAAAGCAAGTTAACCACTTCCTACATAGTATTTCTTTTTCTTTTTTTATTCCACTACCAACTTTAGTATCTAGAGTTCATCAATACCTTGTTTAATTTATGCCTCCAATTTTCATCTTTATCATGCTCTCGACATGTTTAAAAAAAATAAATAAATAAACACACTTATCTACTCTCAGTTTTCAATTTCCTAAAATATTTTCACCATAGCTGCTTGCAGAAAGTATATTCCTGAAGAAACAAATAGCTTACACAGCTACTCAAACTCAAATTCTAATTTAATGCAATGATTTGTTAAAATGCTTTTAGCTCTCAAAAGCATATATCAATTATCAAGTGGACCTTGTAACTAAGATATTTTTTTGAAGTTTCTGCGTCACCTAATGGAATAAAATATTTAGTGGCACAGTGTTTCTATTAATAAATGCACTAGTTGCATTGCATTGCATATCAACTGTGCATAATGCTATAATGTGACTTGTGAGGGAGGAGTGGGGAGACTTGGGGTTGGGGGGCCTCGCTTTCCAACTCTGGGATCCCTCTCAAGGTGGGTACAGTGTTTCAACACTTTCGAGGATTATGTTACGTAAAACAATATACAAGCACTACAATACATATATACTTTGACTTCATAATGGCTAAATAAGTTCTTTTTTTGAGTTCAACGTCCCCCTCCACTCCAAAACAAGATAGACCTTGTTGCTATAGGAATGACAATTATTTGTATGGGATACAAACTTCTATCTTAATGACTTCTATCTCAATGAAATCAATCCATACAAGAGGACAACAATACATAAACAAGAGAACACCAAGTAGAAAGAAAAAAAAAATACTAAATTAGGACTTTAAGCACTCTCTCTCTCTCTCTCTCTCTCTCTCTCTCTCTCTCTCTCTCTCTCTCTCTCTCTCTCTCACACACACACACACACACACACACACACCCCATAGTGAATTTGAGATTTAGCAAATTCCTCAATAAACACAGTAACCTCTCCCCAGTCCTCCCATCCTCCTCTTGTCTAACAAGCCCATTTCTCCTATGTGTGTTAAAATATACCATGTGATTACAAAGTCCTTGTATTTGCCCAAAAAAAATTACATCCTTCACTACAAAACTTTACCACCAAGTTACAAATTTGACATAATGACTAACATAGTCGCCTGTCTTCAAAATTGATATCAGTCATCTTTACATGGCAAATTTAAAAGTTAGTCTACTACTTTCTCAGATTGAGAAAAGATCAACAATTAAAATTAAAAAGTCATCAATAAAATTAAAAAAAAAACATCAACTTTTGATGAGTTGGTTAATGTTTTAGTTTATTTTTTGTTTGCACATTGAGAACTTGCACTAAAATGTTGTAAATATGCTCCTAAAGTTGTGATGAGTTACTCCTGACTATTGTTCTCCAACATAAAAACGTTGGAAATAGTTACTCCTGACGTTGTGGAGAGTTGCTCCCTAACATTATAAAGAGTTGATTCCGATGTTATGTAAAACTTTGATAACTTTTAATTTTACAAAAAAAAAAAATATCAATTCTCACAAAAAAAAAAGTAGACTGAAAGGTAACCATAGGTATCTCTCTCATTGATTGTAATAGACCCCCATAAGCTCTTTTGTCCCCCAGAAATAACCACCCCATGTTCTACCAACCCATCCTTTTCTCCAAATGTCTACATCATTATCCAATGTATGTATTTTGTCTACTACTCAAGGGAATGTCACTGAAGAGCTAGGGTGGGGGTCTAACACGTGGCAGCTAAGATTGAGGACAACATGGGCCACTTCTTTCATCACATCATATGCTTAGCTTAACATATTGGAATTATATATTACAATTTCTAGTTGTGAGTGACCATACTGCTGACACCATAGACCAAACCCTCCACCGTTGGGTGAGATTTTTTTAAGAGAAACAGAGATGTGTATGAATTGAATGCTTCAACAACTCAGAACTAACCCATATGACTTGTTTCTTACAGGCCATTTGCTAGGAAAATTTAAGCAGAAGGGTTCTTAAACGATACAAGTATGATGAGTTGATCAATGAATTCAAAGGACCGTGAAGTCAAAAATATCGAGAGTAACAGTTTTCATCAACACCGTTAAATTAGCCGGGGGCATTAAATTTTGGACACTTAATAATGCTGAAAACTTCTATTAACGATCTATTTTAATTCGCCGTAATGGCATGTCATGACTGGCATCTACTAAAGCCTCCTCTGCGTATGATTCTTATACGATTGAACCCCTCGTATTTCTCAAAATATAATGAAAAATGGTATGATTTGAATAGGAATAAACCCTTTGTAAAGACCCAATCCAAATCAACCATAAACAAACAATGGAATTATGAAGAAAAGAAAATAGAAGAATGACATCAGAGGAAAATAAGAAGAATATGTGAGGAAACAAATGCAATTTACTGGTTGCAAGCCACAGTTCAAAGCAAAACATTACAATTCATCCATAGCATTTCCTAAATTGAACTACCCCTTATATAAGGGAAGAGAGGCTGAAAGTGAGTCCCAAAACAGGCGGGAAGAAGGAAAAGAAGCGGGAAAAACCGAGAAATAAAGGAGGGGAAACAAAGAGTAAAAGGGATTGCACATGGTTCTTTACAATCCACCCCCCATGCAAGCAAGCTTGACCTCAAGCTTGAAATCTAGTTCACTTTCTTCTTCTTCTTCTGTTGGGTTTGTGCCCTCAAACCATTACTTTCTGTATGAGACATTGACATTTTAATATATGGATATCAGTTTTACATTTTATTGTGTATGTTCTTTTCATGAGATGATTGTTAATCCTTAAGTATTATAGTAAGTAATTCGTGTGTGTATGAGATGCACACAAGTGAGATACGAATTACTATTCTTTAATACTTAGAATGTGTCACAGTGGATGATGAGACTGGATACCTCATCAAGTCTACACTGTAGCATAATTAACTACCATTGGATGGAGTGATTAATCTCAATCACTAGAGTGTAGCTCTTAGTTGATATGCTAGTGCTTATAGTGCATTGACGGACCTGAGTTTCCTATTGACGCTTAAGACTGTCAAACAGTCAATAGGAACTCATAACTTGTATAAGGTACGTGTTCTCAATCTTGAGACGATTATGAACACAGACTGTGGATATGACTGCTTTGACTTACCAATCAGTGAGGTCTATAAAAGATCAACACCTGGGTATCTTGGGTATGTCATATTCATAGGGTTGTGAACATATATTGTCAAGATAGAATCTACCCTCTGTTTCAGAGTAAGCATTCCCTTGAGAATGTCACCAAGTCGATTACTGAGTACTGCAGTCTTGTTGATAAGAGTTATCAACATGTTTGGTAATCATGAAGGGTGAATGGGACTCAAGGAATACAAGAAGTAATCATGATTCAGGTTGACAGTAACAGTTATCCGATTACCTGAATATGATTACGAATGCTGACGGTAGAGGGACATTAGTACAACATACAAGTCTAGTTATCGCTTCGGATATGTTCTTTTGCGTTGGAGTTCAGTTATCGTTTTATAGTGGAGTAAACTTTAACTGACCAGTTAGTTAGTTTGCTGATCAAAGAGTTTGGTCATGGTGATTAACAAACTGGTCTGAGCCAACAATAAAGAGCCTAGGAGGTCCCACTCTTAGCTCCGCAAGGATGCTTGGAAAGATGCTTGAGGATGATGTCCAGACAGGTTCGATCGATCGAAGATGTCTCGATCGATTGAAGTCTGCAGGTTCGATCGATCGAAGATGGTTCGATCGATCGAATGTTCGATCGATCGAAGGCACTTCGATCGCTCGAAGTCTAGGTCGGTTCTGGGAATCTATAAATAGGGCAGCTGCGTTCTGGAAAAGGTTGTTCGTCGTTTTGAACGTCAGAAGCTGCAGAAACTGTTTTGGAGCCCCAAAACCTTCTCTATCCTCTCCATTAGGGTTCCCACCAACCCTAGTCTTTCTGGCAGGCATCCGCAGGAGTCATAAGGGTGAAGATCATCTAATGGAGGCTGCTGAAAGCTGAAGATCAGAATTGGGTTCAAGACACTAAGGTATAACTCGTGTCCCCTCTTGTGCGCATCTGTAGAATTGACGAGTAGTAGATCCGGGCATGCCAATAAAGTTTCATAACTTGATTTTTCCGCTGCGTGTTTAAACTTTCCATTTAAACCTGTTTTTCCAACAATTGGTATCAGAGCCACGCTCGTTTGGATCTATAGATGCGTTTTTTGGAACACTATTTTGATTTGCATGTTGATTTTAGAACTGTTTTCGAAACTGCATCGTCACAGATCTGTTTCTGCAGTGTTATCACAGCAGTATACAAATCTGTGATTGCATTGGATGCAAGATGGGTTCGATCGATCGAAGTAGTCTCGATCGATCGAACGCTCTGTACTCGAGCGATCGAACAGGTTTCGATCGATCGAAACCTTCTGTTGTTCGAGCGATCGAATAGAGTTCGATCGATCGACACAGACTCTTTGTCAGGTTTTCTGTTTCACAGTTTTAAAAGTATTTTGAAATTAAAAGTTTAATTTTAACGTATTCTGCAAAATTTTTAATCATTCTGTGAAATAGAATGTTCAAGCGATTGAACAGTGTTCAATCGATCGAAGGTTCGAGCGATCGAACGGTCTTCGATCGATCGAACTATGACAGAGAAGTTAGATGCTGTTTTGAGTTCTAATTCAGTATGTAAAGAGTTTATATACTGTGTGAATCAATTAAGGGTTCCAATAGTTATATTTTGTTATATATATGCGTGGATGTGTGTTCAACTAACCTTTTGCAGCAAAAGATTAGTCGCTATCTCCCATGGCGCCAAGAGCATTTAATTTTGTGTTTGAATGTTTTTAGATTGGTGTGTTATTTTAAGTTTGGTTTGGTTTTAAGGCATATGTAAAGGGCGCTGCGACTTCAATCCTACGAAAAAGAAAGTCGCACCGGTTTCCCTAGCCTTTTATTTTGTTGTTGCTATTTCTATTTCTAGATAAATTGTAAGCTTCAAAAGAGGCATAGGTTCAATGTAATAGAATTAGAATATCCATGAAGATGGAGCAAGGAGCCGTTGTCCATGAAGATGGAGCTGGAGGCGATCAAACCAAAAGCAGGTTCTATGGAGATAGAGCCATGGGAGATAGAGGCATCGTTTGGATGTCTTTTATTTCATTTTAGTTTTTTGTTTTATGTGCTTTGTTTGTGATTGGCGTACAATACATTGTTGCATGCACGCAAAACAAGTTTTCTAAAATAAAATTCAAAAACCGTTTTCAACACATTAGTAAACATTAGATGTTTATGGGAAGTGTGTAGAAACAGATTTTCTCAAAAAGCAAAATCCTTTTTTACTAAATCTAGTGGGAGAGGGTCTTATTAATTACACCCACGATCTTCCATTAACGGTTCACTGTAAGATGAGTGATGCATTCTGTGTCACCTCGCCAGGGGTGATCATTCCATACGGAGGATGCATTACTCATTGGTTACTAGATGTGAACTTCTTTTGATAAGGATCAATCAGACGTGTTAGAGGGTGACCACCATACGGAGGCACTACTTGAGACGGTTGTGATTAGATCCTAGTTAATGGTACACACTAGCTAAGCTATGGATAAGGGATCCCACACGGGGCATTATTCAGAAACTTAGAGATCAAATAGGTTCGGAAGTCATAACTTGTTTTGCAAGAGTTGCATAGCGGATAAGTTATGATAAATTGAAAGATCGAACATTGACCACCACACGGAGGCTTTATTCTTTCGTTTCGATATTCCGGCGACTTAGTTTTAAAATAAGAGTTTTAAAAGGATTCTTTTATTTCAAACTGTCAAATTCTGATATCCATATTTATTTTGTTTTGATTTTTTCAGTAAATCATAATGTCTGGATCTGCATTTAGTCCACTTGCCACCATACTCACTGAAAACAAGTTAACTGGAAATAACTACACTGAATGGAAACGTAATCTTGACATCGTGTTAACTGCGGAGGATCACATATATGTCCTCACCACCCCATGCCCCGAAGAACCCGCTGCAAATGCTTCGGCTGCTGCTAGACGCGAGTTCGATAAATGGAAAAAGTCGAATGGGATGGCTCGTTGTTACATATTGGCTTCTATGGCTAATGTGTTACAACACCAATACCAGTCGAACAGTTCCGCCAGTGACATTATCGAATCCCTGAAAAAGATGTTTGGGGAGCATGGCAGGCCTGCCAGACAGGTAGCTATGCAGAAGATAATGAGTGCTAAGATGTCGGAAGGGACTCCAGTCAAAGAACATGTTTTGAAAATGATTGGTTATTTAAACGAGCTGGAGACCCTAGGTGCCAACATCGATGCACAGACCCAAGTTGATATGATCCTCAATACGCTGTCGCCATCATTCGCTCAATTTAAACTGAATTATAATATGAATAAAATGGATTTTTCAATGAGCGAATTGATGAGCTCTTTATTGGCAGCGAAAGGGGTGATCAAACCTGGGGGCAGCGTTTTAAACGTTGAGAAAAGCGCTTCCTCTTCCCGATCTATGCCGAAAGGAAAGAAAGGGAAGAAGAAGGCTAGCACTGGTGGTTCAAGTGTTGGACCAGTCCCTAAGATTGCAAAATCTAAGGGAAAAGGTAAGGGCAAAGGGAAGGTGGGTGGCCAAGGCAAAGGAAAGTGTTTCCAATGCGGTGAGAAGGGCCACTGGAAGAGGAACTGTCCAGAATTCTTAGCTACAAGAGTTCAAGGTATGATTGAATCACATGTGATTGAAGTAAGTTTTATAACGGATACTTCAAACACTTGGTGCATTGATTCTGGTACGACTAACCATATCTGTAATTCATTGCAGGGGTTCAGATCAACCAGGAAGTGCAGTGATGGGGAAATCGTACTTACTCTAGGTTCTAGCACAACCGTTTCTGCGGTTGCTATAGGAGTCGTAGTTTTAGAATTTCTAGACAATAAAGTTTTGATTTTATCAGATGTACTTTACGTCCCTTCAATGAGACGTAATTTAATTTCAGTTTCTAATTTATCGAATAATGGTTATTCTTTTAATTTTGGAACTGAAGTTGTGATTAAAAGAAATAGTTCTTTTATATGTTCTGGTGTTAAATCAAATGGTTTGTATGTGATTACTCCCAATATTTCTAAAGATTCTTGTATGGAACTTAATAACTCAGTGGTAACTGTACCATCTAAAAGAAAGAGACCTTCCACTAATCCAACAAAGCTTTGGCATATGAGGCTTGGTCATATCAATCTAAATAGGATTGGCAGACTAGTCAAAGAAGGGGTCTTAGGCGATTTGGTTCTCGAACCAATAGAAGTCTGCAAGTCTTGTTTAGAGGGTAAGATGACCAAAAGGTCCTTTCCTGCAAAGGGCAATAGAACCAATGCATTGTTGGAATTAGTTCATACTGATGTGTGTGGACCAATAAATATTAGAGCAAGGGGTGGTTATGAGTATTTCATAACATTTACTGATGACCACTCTAGGTATGGATATGTGTACCTAATGCAGCACAAGTCTGAAGCCTTTGAAAAGTTCAAAGAGTTTAGGGCTGAAGTGGAGAAGCAATTGGGCACACATATCAAGGCCATTCGATCTGATCGAGGTGGCGAGTACCTCTCTAATGAATTTATTGATCACCTCGTACAGAATGGGATTCTGTCACAGTTGACTGCACCTGGCACGCCTCAGCAAAATGGTGTAGCGGAGAGAAGGAATCGGACTCTTTTAGACATGACTAGGTCAATGATGAGTTATTCTGAGTTACCTTTATTTCTTTGGGGTTATGCTTTGGAAACCGCTGCTTACATACTAAATCTAGTACCAAGCAAATCTGTTCCCAGGACACCACGAGAGATGTGGATTGGGCGCAAGCCTTCTTTGCAACATCTCCGGATATGGGGATGTCCGGCACATGTGCTAAAAGGAAAGATGAGCAAGTTGAATTCTAGATCGGAAGTATGTTACTTCGTGGGGTATCCAAAGGGTACTTATGGATGGTATTTTTATGATCCAAGAGAACAGAAGGTGTTCGTCAGTACGAATGCTATTTTCTTGGAGGATGATTATATCATGAACCATAAACCTAAGGGAAGGATAGATCTTAGAGAGATAGAAGGAGAGCCCTCAGTCCAACCCGTAGTTAATAACGATGTAAATCAGGAAAACACCACTTCTTCACCTATTTCCGCACCAGTACCTCGTCGTAGTGGGAGGATTATCAGCCAGCCTGATAGATACATGTTCTTAGGAGAAGTTTTTGAAGCTGTCTCCATAGAATCTGAATCTGATCCTACCACATACGAAGAGGCAATGGCTGATGTTGATTCAGCTCATTGGGTTAAAGCTATGAAGGCTGAATTGGAATCTATGGATTCTAATCAGGTCTGGGATCTTGTAGAACTTCCAGCCAATATTAAACCCATTGGCTGTAAGTGGGTCTACAAGAGGAAAAGAGGATCTGATGGAAAGGTTGAGACCTTTAAGGCAAGGCTTGTTGCGAAAGGTTATACTCAGAGGGAGGGCATTGACTATGAGGAAACCTTCTCGCCGGTGGCCATGCTCAAGTCCATCAGAATACTCTTATCCGTTGCTGCATGCCTAGATTTTGAGATCTGGCAGATGGACGTCAAGACTGCATTCTTGAATGGCAATCTTGAGGAGGACATCTATATGCAACAACCAGAAGGGTTCATAGCTGGTCGGAAAGATAACTTGGTATGCAAGTTGCAAAAGTCCATTTATGGGCTTAAGCAGGCATCCAGAAGTTGGAACATACGATTTGACCAAGCGGTCAAATCGTTTGGTTTCATACAGAATCTGGATGAACCTTGTGTATACAAGAAGAGTGAAGGGAAAGTGGTGGCTTTTCTTGTGCTTTACGTTGACGACATTCTACTCATTGGAAATGATGTAGCGGCATTGTCAACGGTCAAGGTTTGGCTAGCTAGTACTTTCGATATGAAGGATCTAGGAGAGGCGAGCTATATTCTTGGGATAAAGCTCTTTCGGGATCGCAAGCGAAATATAATGGGATTATCTCAAGCTGGTTATATCGATAAGGTGCTAACTAGGTTTTCAATGGATAATTCGAAGAAAGGTTTGTTACCTTTCAGGCATGGTTTAGCGTTCTCCAAGGACCAGTGTCCAAAGACACAGGAGGAGAGGAATCGCATGACAGGAGTTCCCTATGCTTCTGCAGTGGGAAGTCTCATGTATGCGATGTTATGCACTAGACCAGATATCTGCTTTGCTGTTGGCATGGTTAGCAGATATCAGTCGAATCCGGGTCCAGAGCACTGGACAGCCGTTAAGCACATTCTTAAGTACTTGAGAAGAACTAAAGATTACATGCTTATGTACGGTGGTAGTGAGTTAATTCCAGTGGGATACACTGACTCGGACTTTATGTCAGATAAAGATTCGAGGAAGTCGACGTCCGGTCATCTCTTTACCTTGGGAGGTGGTGCTGTCAGTTGGAGGAGCATTAAGCAGAAATGCATTGCAGACTCAACTACAGAAGCTGAGTATGTGGCTGCTTGTGAAGCCGCAAAGGAAGCTGTTTGGCTCAAGAAGTTCCTTATGGAACTCGAGGTGGTACCAGCGTCGCTGTCGCCTATTACGCTTTATTGTGATAATAGTGGGGCAGTGGCTCAGTCCAAGGAGCCAAGGAACCACGGAAAGGGAAAGCACGTAGAGCGGAAATATCATCTTATCCGAGATATTGTTCAACGTGGAGATGTGACTGTTACCAAGATTGCCACAGCTGACAATCTTGCTGATCCGTTTACAAAGGCCTTGCCACAGAAGGTCTTTGATCGTCATCTAGATAGTCTAGGTCTTAGATGTAGTTCTGAATGGTTATGAGTGCAAGTGGGAGTTTGTTGGGTTTGTGCCCTCAAACCATTACTTTCTGTATGAGACATTGACATTTTAATATATGGATATCAGTTTTACATTTTATTGTGTATGTTCTTTTCATGAGATGATTGTTAATCCTTAAGTATTATAGTAAGTAATTCGTGTGTGTATGAGATGCACACAAGTGAGATACGAATTACTATTCTTTAATACTTAGAATGTGTCACAGTGGATGATGAGACTGGATACCTCATCAAGTCTACACTGTAGCATAATTAACTACCATTGGATGGAGTGATTAATCTCAATCACTAGAGTGTAGCTCTTAGTTGATATGCTAGTGCTTATAGTGCATTGACGGACCTGAGTTTCCTATTGACGCTTAAGACTGTCAAACAGTCAATAGGAACTCATAACTTGTATAAGGTACGTGTTCTCAATCTTGAGACGATTATGAACACAGACTGTGGATATGACTGCTTTGACTTACCAATCAGTGAGGTCTATAAAAGATCAACACCTGGGTATCTTGGGTATGTCATATTCATAGGGTTGTGAACATATATTGTCAAGATAGAATCTACCCTCTGTTTCAGAGTAAGCATTCCCTTGAGAATGTCACCAAGTCGATTACTGAGTACTGCAGTCTTGTTGATAAGAGTTATCAACATGTTTGGTAATCATGAAGGGTGAATGGGACTCAAGGAATACAAGAAGTAATCATGATTCAGGTTGACAGTAACAGTTATCCGATTACCTGAATATGATTACGAATGCTGACGGTAGAGGGACATTAGTACAACATACAAGTCTAGTTATCGCTTCGGATATGTTCTTTTGCGTTGGAGTTCAGTTATCGTTTTATAGTGGAGTAAACTTTAACTGACCAGTTAGTTAGTTTGCTGATCAAAGAGTTTGGTCATGGTGATTAACAAACTGGTCTGAGCCAACAATAAAGAGCCTAGGAGGTCCCACTCTTAGCTCCGCAAGGATGCTTGGAAAGATGCTTGAGGATGATGTCCAGACAGGTTCGATCGATCGAAGATGTCTCGATCGATTGAAGTCTGCAGGTTCGATCGATCGAAGATGGTTCGATCGATCGAATGTTCGATCGATCGAAGGCACTTCGATCGCTCGAAGTCTAGGTCGGTTCTGGGAATCTATAAATAGGGCAGCTGCGTTCTGGAAAAGGTTGTTCGTCGTTTTGAACGTCAGAAGCTGCAGAAACTGTTTTGGAGCCCCAAAACCTTCTCTATCCTCTCCATTAGGGTTCCCACCAACCCTAGTCTTTCTGGCAGGCATCCGCAGGAGTCATAAGGGTGAAGATCATCTAGTGGAGGCTGCTGAAAGCTGAAGATCAGAATTGGGTTCAAGACACTAAGGTATAACTCGTGTCCCCTCTTGTGCGCATCTGTAGAATTGATGAGTAGTAGATCCGGGCATGCCAATAAAGTTTCATAACTTGATTTTTCCGCTGCGTGTTTAAACTTTCCATTTAAACCTGTTTTTCCAACATCTTCTTCTTCTTCTTCCTTTTTTTTTTTTTTGGAATATGGTAGTATTTGAAGTAGGTATAGGTTGGGAATTTCAATTTGGGTGTTCAGTTGTGAGGTCCAGGGCTGTGAGGTGAGTGAGAGTTCATATGTGTTGGGAAGGAACTATTGGGATTGAATGGGAGCTGAGTTGAAGGTAGGGTAGGTTGCAAATTGTGAAAAATTAGTGGCTCAAAGTAATTGGAGATGGAGAAAGGGAGCGTCTGCCGAGGTTTATGGGTGGTTTGATTTGCTTCTGGTAAAATTTCGGAAGGAAAGGAATGGAATTGACATTCGAGGAGGTTGTGGTGCTGGTGAGTGTGAATTAAGGGTGCTGATAATTGAGTTCTTGGGTAGTCTGTGGATGGGTTTTTGGGTACAGAGGTGCAAATGATGGTAGTAGATGGCTCGCCAAGTTCGGGTGGTTTAGATTTGCTAGAAGAAGCCACATATTGGATGCTAAAGAGATGTGAAATTGTGCCATAGCCTGTTGAATCTCCATTGCCAGGATCTTCTGCAGATTGGTTTGTATGCTTTGCTCTAGGTCACGCTTCAATTGATCCATTCTAGAATCTATCTTCAATTCAAAAAACCCTTAGATCTTTGATTGAAGAGATTGAATTTGTGATTCAAATTGGTTTTCATTGATTGAAGCTCATTCTTCCAAACGAGACTTGAGGTTGTGAAGGTTCTCCCATGGTGATCTAAGCTAGCTCTGATACCAAATTGTAAGGATCCATCTACATTATACTAAGAAAATGAAAGGAAATTAAGCAAAAAGAAAAAGGAACAAATAAGAGAAATAGCAATTCATTCATAGCCTACCAAAATTGAGACTGAAAGTCTCATTATAAAGGGTGAGAGAGAAGCAAGGCTTCTCACGTGATCATAACTACCAGCAGGAAATTAGAAAAAGAAAAAAAAATTGAAAGATGAAATAACTGAATCTAAGTCGGTGTTTGGGGACATGGGTACTATTGTACTGATCCAAACATTCCATCCCGCTCGAAATTCAGCTTGACCCCAAGCTTGAAAACGGATGAATCAAGGTTGACCTCCAATTCTTTCTCTTCAATCCATGTAGCAGGTTCAGGTGGTCGTTTCTTCCAGCAAACACCACATTATTGCTCACTCGAGTCCTAAGTGAACCCAAGCGAGTTAGCTTCACATCATCAATGTTGGGATTCTATTCCCCTTATGACCAACACATTCATGAAGCTTATATAACCAGTAAAGTATAGGCTTCCCAACCCGTCCCATTGGTAGATTGAGAGTGTTATAAATTTCCTGCTCTTCATCAGCTTTTTCAATGTCAGCATGTACCTCTTCCTCTCCAAGTTTTGCTTCCAATTCCTCATATGTCAAAAACTGCTTCTTCTCAACATTTGCCTTTGTATAATACTCAATATGGACATATTGAGCTGTCAATGAATTGAAAGAACTTCCATTTGTTTCATCCATTCCATCACATACAGCCTTATATGCATCAATTCTGCCCAATGTTGTATAACCATTGATCGTTGATGTGAAAGAAATCAAGTTTGGTTGAGGATTTTCATCGAAAACTTGTCGAGAAGGTTCGACATGACAGGATCTCGAATATGCATCAATTAGTGAACATGAGACTGCTACATCCGATTCGAAACCCAACTATATTGTGCAGCAGTGTACCAATCTGCACATATTCAAGCTTCCTGAAGCAGACATTGGCAAAATCTGCACATGTTCAAGCTTCCTGAAGCAGACATTGGCAAAGCTTTCAGTGTTGTGGAGAGACTTGACTTCAACAAATCCAATTCCCCCACCAGCCACCAAACCAAACATCTCAACCATATCTTTGATCACACAACAATGCAATAGAGAGGTCATTAGTGAGTTGCAACACTACAGACTTTTCTTGGTAACACTTTCAAATGTTAATACCCCATTCTCTATGTCACTGCAGTTTCCACATATTAATCAAAGAAGACTGATAATAAATGCTTTCACAATCAAAACCCAATTGCAAAACATAACAATGAATTTGCTTCCCAAGTTTAAGATTCTTACTTCCACGCTGAATAAAGTCATCGGCAATCAAAGTGCTAGAAACTAAATCTCTTGTACGCATGTTTTTTTTAACAATCCCCAAGCAACCTTAAATCCATGTTTTGATTTTGAGTACCCGTAACTAATACTATTCCAACAACTCAGATTCATCTTCAGCTCAGCATATTCAAACATATCATGTGCCAATGTCATCATCCCTAACTTCACATACTCAACAAGAATTGAACTAAATGACTTCGGGCTTCTCCTTAGCATTACATAAAACAGTTGATGAGCAATTTCAGGATAACACCTATTTCTAAAATACATAGACATCCCACAGTTGGTATAGGGATCCAATCTAATGGTGTATATGCTTGGGTTTGAATAGGGGTTGGTGGCGGTGTCGTGTACGGAATGGCCTCGGTAATGGTGGGTAGAGGGTATGACTTAACATGGGGGAGTAGTGGTGGTGAAATTTGTGCTATAACTTGAAACGGTAGGGCCTAAATTTGAAAAATAGCTAGGAATTTCATGTTTAAATCTGAAATTGGGCATGGATTTATACGGCTCGCATGCTCAGAGTGTGCGAATTGCCTCTCGAAGGGAATCTGTGGCAGTGGTGGATGAACTAACGTGGTGGTGAACCTGGTGGTGATGTAGGTTGTATTGGTGGTGGTGGTGGTGGTGATGTAGGTTGAACTGTTGGTGGCTCACAAATCTCGGGAGGATCGGTGTCTGATGCAAATGTAGACATATGCTTCGCAAAAATCCTATCCAACTCCTTACCGACAACTTGTTGAAGCCGTAATTGAAGATCTTTTATGAAACTTTGGATCTGAGATTGGTGATTTTGAGGTTGTAATTCAGGTTGTGTCCCACATCCTTGCACATAGCCTGATGATGGTTGGTATGGTGCTTCCATGGTGATCGGAAATACTCTGGTTGAGAAATTTTGAGTCACCCAACCATGGCTACAAGTTTGTGGTTGAGGATTAAGATGCCCTCCCATGGTGATCGGAACATATCGTCCTCCCATGGTGATGGGAACATAGCTCTGATACCAAATGTAAAGACCCGATCCAAATCAACCGTAAACAAACAATGGAATTATGAAGAAAAGAAATAGAAGAATGAAATCAGAGAAAAATAAGAAGAAAATGTAGAAGGAAACAATTGCAATTTACTGGTTGCAAGCCACAGCTCAAAGCAAAACATTACAATTCATCCATAGCATTTCCTAACCTGAACTACCCCTTATATAAGGGAAGAGAGGCTGAAAGTGAGTCCCAAAACAGGTGGGAAGAAGGAAAAGAAGCGGGAAAAACAGAGAAATAAACGAGGGAAAACAAAGAGTAAAAGGGGCTGCACATGGTTCTTTACAAAGGGTAACAGTTATCAGCAACACTGTTAAATTAGTAGGAGCATTAAAGTTTGGACACTTAATAATGCTGAAAACTTCTATTGATGATCTATTTTAATTCACGGTAATGGCATGTCATGACTGGCATCTACTAAAGCCTCCTCTGCGAATGATTCTTATACGATTGAACCCCTCGTATTTCTCAAAATATAATGAAAAATGGTATGATTTGAATAGGAATAAACCCTTCTTATCTCCCAAATATAACGAAAGATTATGGTGGAACTTGAATTTGCTATCGTATGTATCAAGTGAAAAACAGTGGCTTGAAGCATCAAGAATCAAGAATATTAGACGTCAGAATTTAGGGGTAAGTTTTCCATTATTTTGGAAGTGAATTTTTGTGTTGAACTATCTTTCCAAGATTATCACACTTTACATCTCATACTAACATAAGGGGAACCATTTAACATATTCAAGCTCTCTTAAGCTAAACTTTTTGTTCCCATCAAATTACTGTTTAATGTCAACTAAGATTTATAACCTGCAAAGATCCAATTTCTATACTGCTTATCAGATCTACTACGATGACTCAATATCATAATTCAACATCATCATCAAGATCAGTCATGTCAAATTCAAAGTAATATCACTTATCAGTTCAAAAAGGACCTGCAGTGGTTTCTAGACCATCATATATGTATCCATACATGTGTGTACCGCAGCGTGATAGGAAACTTACAGACATCTCAAGGGATATTTACCCACAAAAGGGACACCTACTCCCATAGATTCTGACGTCATTTCAAGCCGATATACATGTATAGACACTCAAAATTTATTCTTGAACTGGGCTAACAAATGAAGACTCAAGACATATAAACAATTTTTGTTTTTTTTCCCAGAAACATCAAGGGCTCAATTGCAGTTCAAGAAAACATGCCTTCAACCATGTTTTGGGGTGTTTCGGAGCCTTTTAGCTGCCTCAGATGCGACTCGAGTCCCTCCCAAAAGTAAACTTCTTTGTCCAATCTGATACCACCAATACCCTTGTACGCCAGCTGACTAGCTTGCTGAATGTTGAAGAGGAAACAATTAGACCCGAGTATGAAAACTCGCTAAAATGTTCAATAACAAAGTTCGTACAGCCGTTAGGTACATATATATATATATATATCCATATTCTACCTTGCATATACAGAATACCAGAGCCACTGGGAGCTGCGGCCAATTGACACCCAATCTCCGGGGAGTTCTGCTGCTGCTTGTTCTCCTCCCAATGGAGCAAATTGTCCAAAATGCTTGTACCTAGAAGTAGCATCATTAACAGAGTAAACAAGAAGGACATTCAGCAACTGGTTAAAAACGTGGTTATTTTAAAGGTACAACTGTACAAGCCAAGCTATATATTCGTATAGACGGAACAAAATACTCACGCTTGGCAAAATGATGGAGTCATAGACCCACATTCAAGTTGTGCATAGCATTACCATTTACCATTGTGTTCATCTCGTTTGATCTGATTATTGAGAGAGATTCCTCCGCAATTTCCAAGTACAGACATTTAATACGAAAGGAACTTACTCCCAACACCACCCCCCCCCCCCCCCACACACACACACACACACATGTACACACACAAAAAAAAAAACTTGAAAATAAATGAGAAGTACAAAAACCCAGAGGAATTACTGAAACTCCCCTTTTGATATTTCAGAAAATGGCACCAGTATGATATTTGAAAAAAAATATGTATATAACACCAATGAGGTTCTCACAAAAGTCTAAAGTTTTATGTACCTGAAGGGACGAAAATGATGTCGTCCTTCTCCTCTAAAACGGAGAGGACCTTCTGGATTTTTCTCACACTCTTCCATGCGGTTAAAACAATCAGCAAGGTAGGACCCTTGTTGAGCGGCAACCTGAAACTCCATTCGAAAAATCACATGAGCAACATGGAAGTAACTGCCAGTTTGGATTGGCTGTGCCTTTAACGTTTAGGCAAGCAGAAGCCCTAATCATAAGGGCACAGTGGGAACTAAAAAAAAATCATTAAAACCAAATCTGCTTCTTGCATCACGATTGGCATGCACCTATGGACCTCCTTCAGCCAAAATGTGCATTTCAGGCTCTCAAGTGCTTCCCAAAATTAATCTTAACATGCTAATATATGCATTTTGGGTCCTGGAAACACGTTTGGACCAAACGCAAGTGACTTCCAACAGGCCCCAAGTCTCCTCAAACGATTAGGTGAAATTAAAAACGATCTAATCAAACATGATACCTGGGCCGTTGCCGGAAGATTCTTCATCTGCGAGTCAACTTGGGAAAGAGCTTCTTTGAATTCCTTAATATTCAACTCGATCGATTCTTTTGCAACATCTCCTTTGGAATCTTTCAACAGATCAACAAGATTCCGCATCCGATTATTTTTCAAATAAAGTTCTACTTGTGGATATCTCTCACAGATGTCTTCAAGGACTTCTTGGAATTCTTTAACCGTTAGTGTCCCAGAGTTGTCCTTGTCTGCTTTACCAAATATCGCAGAAATATCTTCCTAAGGGGAAGCATAATGCAGAGATTCAAAGGACTGAATTACTTCATGAAAATGCAAGGAATAAAAGAGACACAAATAGTGCCATCAATGGAGACAGTGAGTGCTTCCTCTCTTTAAAAGAACCACATTTCACCATTGCAGTGCGATTGTAACCAGTGAATTTTGCAACTTGTAGCTGTAATAGATTTCGCTTTACTTCTATCACTGCCACTATGCGAAGGCTGAAAATCGCTGACTGAATTTACCATGGCATATTCGGTGTCATTTTCAATTTGTCATGAGCACATATCCGCTCATTTTTAATCTTTCAATCTAATAAATTTATTCATTGGCTACGGACGTTACACAGTTTTTCACCTGGACTAGGAATATTGGTTCAGTAATATCAAATGAAAAGAAAATGTGATTTCAAAAATCTTGTAATTTTATGGACAAGAAGATGCAATGCTTGGACATGGACAGGAAATGCCAAACGAGGTTACGCATTTGAGTTTCCCAATTTTGAGTGTGTATCTGGGTAGACTGTGAAAAGTAATGCAATATAGATGATATAATTGTCGCTCAATAAGTATCCCACTGATGTCATACACTAGTGGCCACAACAGTTTTATCCATATGATCCACATACCCTAGCTAAAAATGAGCTGTAGAGTTAAACAAGTAGGTACCATGACTTTCCGCTGATTGCTTGTGGCACAATCTCCCATAGCATAGACGTTACTACACCCCTCAACTCGTAACCATTCATCGGTTGCTAATGCGCGTCTGTTCGTCTGTGCTCCAAGAATACAAATGTTGTCTCAGTACAGGCAAAAATTGCATTAAACACAAAAGCTACAAGAAACAAACTTGAAAAACCATGGTTTTACTAATAGAGTAGCTCACTGGTACAGAAGTAATAGTACCTGCCCGATTTGCTTCATAAAATCCATTATGACAGGACGAGTCCCAATACCAGTCGACCAGACAACCATTCCGTATGGCACAGAAGAGATTTCCTTGGTTTTAGTGTCTTTAGTAGAAATTTCTTTGTCAGATACTTTGACGACCATTGACCCAGTTTTCACATTGATACCATCTCTTTTGAACTTTCCCTCCGCAAAAGCTGTGATTCTTTTGTCAAACCTGCAACCCAAAAAAGAAAAAAACTTCCAATTGCATAAGAATCCACTAATGGAAATGAAAATCAATACTAAGAAAGGAAATGGCACCATTCCATAAAAGTGCAGTTCACATTTAAAACACAAATGGTTAACTTGCATGTGTAATGTATACATAAAAACAGTGGGCATCTGCAATTTCTCACTTTTTAGAGAGAAATGAATTGCAATTATCATCTTGATGATCAACAGATAAACCATAATAATAATGTAGATTAGCAACTTAGTTGGTACAAATAACATATCAAGTTAGTGCCAAAATGTGGACTCAAGGAGAGGACCGAATGCCAATTCTAATACACTCCTCTCTCCATCCATAGAAATGGTCTTATGTCCAAGAATATATGCCCCATTTGAAAATGCAACCTTTAGCGTTGCAAATTTAGAAATTACCCTCGCCAACTAGATGTGACATGTGAATTAATCAGCTGACACAAAAAGATGGTTAGTTTCGGAAATTCATGCTTTTCCCTTACACTCTGTTTGGTTTATGGATTTTGTGTGGGAATGAAAAGGGAAAGGAAAACAAGAAGGAAAACTAGTTCCCCTTGGGTTTTCTCTTGTGTTTTCCTCCTTGCTTAAACAACATGAAAAATTTGTTAGTTTACTTGTTTTATTTATTTTGGTTTTTTTTTACTTTATTACCCTTACTCTTATGTATTAGTCATAGGGGTACTATTGTAATTGTTTTTATTCTCATAATATAATAAACAATAGGAGACATCATTTTGTCTTCTAAGCTTGCCCTAATCTAAATCTTCATGGTATCAGAGCCTCCCTAAGAGGGATCACCATCCACCACCACAAACCACCACAATCCACAACCACAAACCACCACCCAACACCTAGCCGCAGCCCACAAGGGCTCTTCCCAATCAGCCGCAGCCCCCCAGGGCTTTCCCATCCCAGCCGCAGCCTCCTAGGGCTTAACAGCCTAAGTCGCAGCCCTCTAGGGCCTCGCTGCTCCTAGGCGCAGCCCTCTAGGGCTTCGGCTTCACCCACAACAGCCCCCACACCAAGCCGCAACTCCATCATGCCTCGCTAGCCCTTTCTGATCCACCTAAGCCAAAGTCTTACCTTGTTTCAGCCTTCATCCTTCATCACCATTATTTCTGACAGCCACTGTTGATTGGAGTTTAATTCTTTTTCAGTTTTTTGGTCCTTTTATGGACCCTGATCAGTGATGACTGATTTTCTGGCATCCTGTATGGTGTTTTAAGTTACGATTGGGTGTAGCTTCTCCGTTGATACAAGTTCTTCTTCGTTGTTCTTCGATTGTTGCGGGTATTTGTTGCGTGTCGATTCAAGATGTCGGATGGAGATAAATCCACTTTGAATACACAGCAGCCCAGGAGTGAAACTATTGTTGTTGCTCCTTCTGAGAGCCCGAATGTTAAGCTTACTACTTCCCTCTTCAATGGTCAGAACTACTTGGCTTGGTCTGGGTCTGTAACCATGTCTCTTAAGGGCAGAGGGAAGATGGGGTATATCAACGGACGAATCACGGCACCTAGCACCGAGGATGCTGCATATGACAAGTGGGAGATGGAGAACTCCACTGTCATGACATGGCTTTGCCATTCTATGATTCCTGAGATTGCTGAGGGTTTTTTGGACATGGCGACTGCCCAAGACATCTGGGAGACCATGGCCAACACATACTCCCGAAAGGGCAATTCTGCACATATCTTTGAGTTGAGACGGACAATTGGTCGCTCGGAACAGGGAGAGATGAGCGTTCTTCAGTTTTTCACATCTCTGACCACTAGTTGGAAACGACTTGATCACCTCTTGGACTATAAGCCTGTTTGTCCAACCGATTCCGTTGCCTACAGTAAACTGGTTGCTGAAGAGAGGATTTTTAAGTTCTTGGAGGGACTTAATGCTGAGTATGATCCTGTTCGCAGCCGTGTCCTTGGGATGGATCCTTTGCCTTCTCTTCAGGAGGCCTTTGCATATATACAGAACGAGGAGAGTCGACGTTCTGCTATGCTTCCACCTACTTCCACCGAGAGATCTGCTCTCATTTCAGTTCCTCAGAGAGATGGGAACAAACAATCCCGTGGTCGTGGTACTTCTAATGAGTCTGGGTCGTCTGAGAAAGCCAAGCAGTTCTGTGATTACTGTAATCGGCCTTATCATACCAGGGAGACATGCTGGAAATTGCACGGCCGCCCACCTGGACAGCCTGGGGGTCGTGGGGGTCGCTCAGGACAGTCTGGGGGTCGTGGGGGACACTCACAGGGAGGTAATTATCGTGCTCATCATACTACATCATTAGATCCTACGGCGTCGACTTCTATTGAGCAGGCCCCATCCACTTCTGATTCAGCACTATTTACTGCCTCAGAGGTAGAGGAGGCTCTTCGTTCCTTAATGGCTCGCCGTACATCCGCTTCTACTGCATCTACAGGTGCCTCCTCTTCATTTGCTCATTCAGGTAACTTAGTCACATCCGCAAGGGCACACTTGTCTCATTCTTCTTCTCCCTGGATTATTGATTCTGGTGCATCTGATCACATGTCTAGATGTTCTGATATTTTCTCTGTGTACAAGCCTTGTTCAGGTAAAGACAAGGTTCGTGTTGCTGATGGTACTTTTTCCTCTATTTCCGGGAAGGGTACCATTCATGCCACTCCATCCTTGCCTTTATCATCTGTACTTCATATTCCCAATTTTTCCCATAATTTGTTATCTATTAGTCGTATTACTCAAGACTTACACTGCAGTGTAACTTTTTTTCCTTCTCATTGTGTCTTTCAGGACCTTACCACGGGGAGGATGATTGGCAGTGGTAGAGAGGAGAGTGGACTTTATCTCTTGGATGGTGGAGGGCCGTTAGCACATCATACAGTGGTTTCTGAGAATAAAGCTGGAGACATACATCTTTGGCACCGACGTTTAGGACATCCTTCTGTTTATTTACTAAAGCATTTGTTTCCTTCTTTAGTCTTAAATAAAGATGTTTCTGATTTCCTTTGTGAAACTTGTGAACTGGGTAAACATCACAGAGCTTCTTTTGCTCCTGTTTTTAATAAAAGTTTAGTTCCGTTTGCTTTAGTACACTCTGATGTTTGGGGTCCTTCTCGTGTTAATTCTTTGAAAGGTCATAGATGGTTTGTTATATTTATTGATGACTATTCTCGTACCACTTGGGTTTATATGATGAAAGAAAAAAGGGAGGTTTTCTCAATTTTCCAGGCATTCCATAAAATGGTGTGCACTCAGTTTGGGACTGACTTAAAAATTTTAAGATCTGATCAGGGGGGTGAGTATATTGATTCGGGTCTTGCTGCGTATTTTTGCTCCCATGGGATCATTCATCAGACTTCTTGCACCGATACACCCCAGCAAAATGGGGTGGCGGAGCGCAAGAATCGTCATCTGCTAGATATTGCTAGATCATTATTGTTTTCTGTTAATGCTCCCAAGTCCTATTGGGGTGATGCTGTTTTAACAGCAGCATACCTTATTAATCGCCTTCCAACTCGAGTTTTGAACAAACGTGCACCTGTTGAAGTCCTGTCTGACACTTCTCCTTTGTTCCCTATAACTCCTCGAGTTTTTGGTTGCGTCTGCTTTGTTCACAATCATTCTCCTACTCGGGGGAAGTTAGATCCCCGTGCGATTAAGTGTGTTTTTCTGGGTTACTCTCCAACCCAGAAAGGTTATAAGTGTTACCATCCTCCTTCGCGGAAATGGTATGTCTCCATGGATGTTACTTTCCATGAATCTCAGTCGTACTTTCAGTCCTCGCTTACATCTGAGTCACCTCTTCAGGGGGAGTGTTGGTATAGGGAAGAGGTGCCTTTGTCTGTTCCTTTGTCTTCAGGGGAAGTTGTTATGGATATTATTGCGGAGAATGAGAATGAGGCTGGGAAAGAAAAAGAACAAACTGAGGGAGAGAATGAGGTTGGGAAGGATATGGAGAAAGAAGACGATTGTACTCGTACTCCATTAAAAGAAAAGGAGGTGATGGTTTATTCTAGAGGCACATGGAGTAAGTCCAAGAATAAAGAGCTCGCTCCTACTCTGCCACTGACATCTCCTTCAAGTGTTGAGGACCAAGGTAACTCTAATCCTGATCTTGATGTCCCTATTGCTGTACGTAAGGGTGTTAGGGCTTGTACTCAACATCCTATCTCGAATTTTGTGTCATATTCTCACTTGTCTCCCTCCTATAAAGCTTTTCTTTCGAAAATTGCTTCTGTGTTTGTTCCTAATAATGTCCAGGGTGCACTTGCGGATCCAAAGTGGAAACATGCTATGATCGAAGAGATGAAAGCTCTTCGTAAGAATGGCACCTGGGAATTGACGAGGTTACCTGAGGGCAAAAGAACTGTGGGGTGCAAGTGGGTATACACTGTGAAGCATAGGGCTGATGGCTCTATTGAAAGGTTCAAAGCTAGGCTTGTTGCTAAGGGCTTCACACAAACTTATGGAATTGATTATCAGGAGACATTTGCCCCTGTTGCAAAGATGAACTCAGTTAGGGTCCTTCTGTCACTAGCTGCTAACTTTGGATGGCCACTTCACCAATTTGATGTGAAGAATGCATTTCTTCATGGGGATCTAGATGAGGAGGTGTATATGGATGTTCCTCCTGGCTTCGAGGATTCTAAGACAGATGGAAAGGTGTGCAGACTCAGAAAATCACTATATGGTTTGAAACAGTCTCCTAGGGCATGGTTTGAGAGGTTCACACAAGCTATGCTCAGATATGGTTTTAGACAAAGTCAAGCCGATCACACTTTGTTCATCAAACATTCATCACAGGGTAAGACTACCGCGTTGATTGTGTACGTGGATGACATTGTCTTGACTGGGGATGATCTGGAGGAAATGCAAAGACTGAAAGAGTACTTGTCCAAGGAGTTTGAAATAAAAGACTTGGGGACTCTTAAATATTTTTTGGGAATTGAGGTTGCTAGATCTAAGCATGGAATCTTTATTTCCCAACGGAAATACGTACTTGACCTATTGGAAGAGACTGGAATGCTCGGAAGTCAAGCGTGTGACACCCCAATTGAGTCAAATCAGAAACTTGGCGATGATTCAAGTGGTGCAGAGGTAGATAAAGGTAGATATCAGAGGTTAGTGGGAAGACTCATTTATCTTTCTCATACCCGACCTGATATTGCCTTTGCTGTGAGCGTTGTTAGTCAATTTATGCACGATCCCCGTGAATCCCATATGGAGGCTGTCTTCAGGATTTTGAGGTACTTGAAATCAGCTCCTGGAAAGGGTTTATTTTTTGCTAGACATGACCACCTTCGAGTGGAAGCATACACAGATGCTGATTGGGCTGGATCTGTGACAGACAGAAGGTCCACTTCAGGCTATTGTACCTTCGTGGGGGGTAATCTGGTTACGTGGAGGAGTAAAAAGCAGAACGTGGTGGCTAGATCTAGTGCAGAGGCTGAGTTCAGAGCCATGGCTCAAGGTGTATGCGAGCTTCTGTGGATTAAGTTGTTGTTAAAAGACTTAGGTCTGGATTCTAGTGACTCTATGAGATTGTATTGTGACAACAAGTCTGCTATCAACATTGCCCACAATCCAGTGCAACATGATCGAACTAAACACGTGGAGATTGACAGACACTTCATCAAGGAGAATATCAGTAGTGGCGTGATCTGTACTCCATTTGTGAAGACCGGGGATCAACTTGCAGATATGCTTACAAAGGGTGTTGGAAGTAGACCATTTCATTTTGCTCTTAGCAAGCTGGGAATGAGAGACATTTTTGTACCAGCTTGAGGGGGAGTGTTAGTTTACTTGTTTTATTTATTTTGGTCTTTTTTTACTTTATTATCCTTACTCTTATGTATTAGTCATAGGGGTACTATTGTAATTGTTTTTATTCTCATAATATAATAAACAATAGGAGACATCATTTTGTCTTCTAAGCTTGCCCTAATCTAAATCTTCAAAATTAGGAATTTTCAAGCTGTAATTTTAGAGGAAGACAAAAGGAAACAAAATCCAAATTGCTTAATTTATTTCTCAACTCATTTTCTTTTCCTTCTTACATTTCTCATCGTTTTCCTTATTAAATACTAACCAAAGGAAAAGGTTTTCCTATATGTTTTCTTTTCTTTTATCTCAACAAATTCATGAACCAAACAAAGCCCTAAGAGAGAAAGTGGAAATGCTTGTCTCGTTAAAAAGTGTAGATTTCAACGTTTTTTTGTATTTTACGAACCTCATTCCTAAATCTGGGCATAGCACCTCCTGATACTTGTTAACTGGGCAACACAGCCTAAATTATTAGTTTAGATCATTTTTTTTTATAATATTAGTTTAGATAATTACAGTACACTTAGGCTTAGTTTGGCCCCCGTTTTGGTGCTGCTCCTTTTTTAAAGCACAATTTCATGTTAATTCATTTGGTAACTAGTTTATGAGCTTTGCAAAAATTGAACTTAGGGCTTTTTTGGGGGGAGCTTATAAAAGCTCAAGGTTGCTTTTTGGTTTCATGATGTTTTTTTTGAAGAGTAGTGTGTCACTTGTCCAAAATTATCAAACTACTTAATAATAAATTTCATAAGCTACTTTTAAAAAGCCACAGATTTGAGTCGTGGAAACAGCCTCTTGCAAAAAACGCAGGATAAGGCTGCGTACAATTGACCCAATGTGGTCCGACTCTTCCCTGGACCCCGCACTGCGGGAGCTTCGTACACCGGGTTGGCCCTTTACTTTTAAAAAGCCACATGGGGGCAAAACTAAGCCTTAAAGTGGCTTAAATTTAATTCTTTATCATCTTACTTATTCTAAAATGGTCTCAAGGTGGTACCGACTAATGTAGAGTTATCTAATGGAATGGTTAGGACATTATGGACAACTTTCAAAAGCATAATAACAATAATAATAATAATAATAATAATAATCAGTGCCTTTTTCTTACATGTTCAAAATATGATCTGCTGCCTCGATAAGCGTAATTTTCACTAAATCGTTGACCTTTGGGTATAATTTCACTAAATCTTCACTGACGAAATCATGCAGTTCTGCTGCAAACTCCACACCCGTCGGGCCTCCGCCAACAACAACAAATTGAAGACTTCTCTTCCTCTCTTCATCACTTAGGTTAGGAAGGCTGGCTTTTTCAAAGCAGTCAATAACTGTCCTTCGAATCCTCTGAGCGTCTTCTACTTCCTGGATGAGATGAGTTCTCCATTAATAATTAGCAGAAATTGTGGACAAGGGTGTTTTTGGAATGACATTTGCGGAATGCATTCTCACTACTTGTAATTCCATTATCCTCTTCATTATGAACTTATTTCAAAGAATTGTCAAAGAAAAATATCTCTTTCAAGAAAGCAAGTCTTACTTGCTTCCACTCATAGGTTGGGGATGGTGTTTGGCATATGAGGACACGGGTGGTGGTCTATGGAACCACATGCTTCTCAACTTCTACTAGAAAATAACTCCCTCTCTCTCTCTCTCTCTCTCTCTCTCTCTCTCTCTCTCTCTCTCTCTCTCTCTCTCTCTCTCTATATATATATATATATATATCTATATATATATGTACTTCGGCAGAAAAGTTACTGCTGTTCCAAACTCAGCATAAGCTACGAAAACCAAGTTGGTTTATGTTGCCAAAAAACAACCCAAAATAAAACAGTGCTACAGAGTATTCATTAGCTTTAAGCAAAAAATGGGAATAAATAAATAAATCGAGGGAGGGGGGGGGGGGGGGGGAGAGGGGGGGTTGGGGGGAGAGAGAAGAGGAATGGTAGAAACCCACAAGACATGAAGATTCCCAGGGATGTTACCTTCAAGAAATGACAATTCTCCTCCACACCAGGAGTGTTGAATGTATTAGGACGGGCACCAACAGCTATCACAAGGTAGTCATAATCGACTACCAATTCTGCCTCCCCATCCAAATTGCTCTCTTGACTTGGTAGACAATAAACCTTTTTATTCGCAGCATCAATCTTGATACATTCAGATTCCCAATAATGAATGTCTAGATTTTTCTGCTTTGACAACAAAAGAATTGTTTGCATTAAATTAGCTCTTCAATTGACAAAACTAACACTAACCGACCACTCTGCTGCACAAATGATTGAGCTACCAGTCCAAGAAAAAGAAGCAATGATTTTCACACATGCGCATGCACGCGCAGACGCGCGCGCACGCGCACACACACAGAGAATTTGGCAATTAATCGAACAAAATGAAATAATGCTTTTCACAACACACATGGAGAGAGAGAGAGAGAGAGAGAGAGAGAGAGAGAGAGTTTAAGTGGTACCTAATAGCAAAAAACAACATAGGTTAAACTGAAATATGACAGAAACTTTGATAACAGACATCATTAGTTTTCTTGCATATGCTTTTTATACCTTTCGTACAATTTTGCGAATTGGTTCCACAATGCTACGAGCTTCCACTGAGCCACATGTTACGCTTGGTAACAATGGAGTGAATGCAAAATAATTACGAGGTGATAAAACCTTAACATCATATGAAGGATTCTTCAGATTCTTCAAGAAACTAGTTCCAGCCCAACCAGTGCCAAGTACCACCACCCTCTTTTTCTTGGTATTAACCTCAGATGCATCAACAATGTTCGCAACCTCATATGATTTTGATTCGGAGTAAGCCACAAGGCTCCCACCACTGCCAAATCAGCGCACGAAATTTACCAAGACAAAAATGAATATAGACAAAGTTAAAACTTAAAGCTACTAATACAAAATAGTAAATACAACTATACGATAAGTATGTAGCATTTCACATGCAGCTACCATAGCAATAAAGTTCCAACTTCAAGCCTCCTTTATTCAAAGTTACAGCAACAAAGAAATTGGTTCTATTAAGCAAGTGTAAATCTGGCAGAAAGATATATGAAGAACCAATTGACAGAAAGAACCCCAACAGCGATAGCACTCTGCTGGCCGACACTGACACTGAGAGACGGAAGCTAGGGGGGCGTGTGTGAAGGACATTTCAAAATGTGAGGTCACTTATTAAATTGATTAGAAATTGAATGCACTACATAACAGCACGGCATTTTCTAACCATTTCGTATTATCTATACACTCCTACTCAGTATCCATTTCTGAAAGGCAAATAAACCAAAATTCTATATACAGTTTTCTAGAATAGACCAGCCACCTTTTCCACCTAAACCATTCAAGACGTCAAACAAGTTAGATGTCTATTTATTCCTAACCACCTTAGGTAAGTCAATCAACACGTAAATCAGAATTTAAGTTAAAGCAGTAGGAAAAGACTGAAATAGGAAAAAGGAGTATTGGATTGCTCTTATTAGGGTTTAGAATAATGCTGCACTACTTCTTCACAAGAACTACCAACAAAAATTACAGTCGGTAGACTCGGTACTAATGCTTACAATATTTCCAAAAAAAGTAGTTAGGCTTTCACCTAATTTGAGTTACGTCCCTTAGTATACATTGTTCAAATGAAACAAACATCACATCTAATCAAACCTGACTTGATTCTCTCAATTTAATAAATCATGCAATAGTTCAATCATATAATCCCAATTAGTGAATACCAAAATTAATAATTAACCTAATTGCAATTAAAGCTCATATATAGGACATCATTGCATTGAAGCAATGTGAAGGAAAAGGAATAAGAGATGCAATCATCATGGACATTGTGCCATGGATGTAGGCCGTATGGTCCACCCTGTTTATCTCTTGCTCATTCTTCTTCCTTCCATTCCTTTCAAAGTTCTACTTAAATTAAATCTATGTTATCAATGAACTTGTAGCTGTAGGAAATACTGACATAGAAAAGGAAAAAATATGAAAACAATAAAGCGGCTTAGCTATAAAACTTCAATTAGTTACTTTTCCTGTCCTCATATTGTGGACGTTGTTTGTCCTTCTTTAGTCAAGAAATCCCTTTAAAAAACACAAAAGCAGTAATATCCACTCTTTTGTAGGATTAGACGGAAAGAATCTGTGTATTTGTGGTTGCGAAATAGGTGTCAGCTAACTAACGTAGATCAGATCACACCCGAAAACAAAAAATATTTTAAATGAGGTCCTTATTCGTAAAATATAAGATGTGAAACCAGCACACAATAAGCCAGGACACCCACTATAGCCAATGTATGCACTTTTCTACTGTGTACCACACTTGCACATTTGACTGCTAACAAGTAATAAATCAAATTATCTCTGGTATGTGGTCATTTACAATTTATCAAACAAGTAAGCTTATTTACTACTAAAATAAAACTACTGAGTACTGACATCTGTCCGGACAGGGAACCACAGATTATGCAGTAGATAAGACGTGACGTAAGTAAAAAATTTCTCTGGAATTATATCATGTGAAAGATTATCAAACTTTTAAATCAAGATCTAGCATTCTGAAAATCAACTCCCGATCCATGAACTATAAGCAACACCTCATTATGACAATCAAATTACTCAAACTAAATCTAAATACCATAGTTTGATATAGCAATCAAGCAATGCTAATTTTAATCATTGATTATTACTGGCAATCCACACTTTTGCAAAAAAAAAAAAAAAAAAAAAAAAACCAAATCCATCAGTACAGAACTGATGAATATCGATCCAAACAGGTACTAGTGATTTTGAATTTTATGATTTAATAAGTCACAATCAACGAACTCTTACGAGTACTAGATGAAATCAAATCTAAATTTGAATTCAATAAATTGGTACAATCATACAAATGGAATAAGAATAATTAACAGAGAGATTGAGATTATAGTACCTGACAGCGAAGACAACCAGCAGTCTAGAAAGATAAGGATTATCATAGAAAGTTCGAGAAAATTTCTCGTAGATAGCTAGACGACTCATTGCTGCTCCAAAACTTTCAAATTCAGAACTAGCAGAAATTACAACACAGATGTTCGTTAAAAAAAAATGTATAAGGATATATATATATATATATATACATGTGTATATGTATGTATAGGCGGAGAGAGAGGAAAGAAAGGCGCGTGCTTAATTACCGTTTGCTCGGTTCGTGGACTGTTCCTGAATTTTTTTAGAGAGAGAGAGAGAGAGAGAGAGAGAGAGAGAAAGAGAAAGAGGGAGCCGTGAATGAGTATTTTGATGCATAAAAATGTAAACGAAAGGGCAACAAATTGAAACCCCGAAGAGGTGGGAGAGGTTGAGGGGGGTAAGAGAAACGTGATTGTGGAGTGTTGTGACGAGCTTTCCAGCTTTGGACTGACTTTTGACTTTTTGTGCAAGAGGACAGAGACACGTGGACTTCGCAGGGGGATCGATGCCTGTCGTCCGTGGATGACGCGTGTCAAAGTGTGGGGCCACATTTGGCCACTTGTCAATCTGTTGATCATCGACTGTATTTCCATCCAATGGCTCTGATTTAACGAAGACTTGTACGTTTGTTTGTGCAAACATTTTGTACATTCTAATGGTCGGCAGTGGTCCAAGTGTTCAACGAGTTTTATCAACAAAAAAAAAAAAAAGAATGGACCATGGAGTTTGTCAACGATTGACTCTCTCTCTTCACTTTTTTTTTTTTTTAATTTATTTATTTATTTATTTTTATGAAAGAGGGATGAGGTTTGAAAATCGAATTTATGCATTAGAAGAACTTATAAATGCCAAATTATTTATCATTTGAACTATACCAACCTATGCATCAAGAAAGTACTACCAACTTGTAACAGTGATTGTAACAGTGACATCACGTAATGACTGCACATTAATGTTTGTGCAAAACTAGAAAATAGTGGTTACAACAGTGACATCACGCAATGACTGCACATATAGAGATGTTAAACGGGATAGATTGGCCCGGAATCGGTTCGATCCTATTTTTCAGGGCTAAAAACCCAGTTCGGTATGCATAGTCGATCATGAGATTTTGGGGGTCTTAAGCAGGATTTGAAAAGGGGCCTCACATCTGAATGCAAGATTTTTTTTTCCCCATATATAGGGAATGCACGACTAGTTATATAGGAAAATTTCAAACTCAGTACAAAATTTTTAATAAATCAGCACAAGTTTAGATAGCAAAATGCCCTATACTTCAAAGTCAAGCAGTGGTCAAATTGAAATTACAGAAGCGAAAGCATTTATTTCTATTTCAAAATCCTAAAACGCAAATGCAAATTACAGATCAGTTTTTTCAAAAAGGGTTTTGTTAACATATGCCCTTAGGACATATGTTAAGGCTCTAAAAGTGGAAATAAACAAGGAAGACAAACACTGAACCCCACACCAGACACTGAAACCTACACTGTACCTCTTATTTATTTCTGGTTTTAAAACCTTAACACATGCTCTAAGGGTACATGTTCACAAAACCCTTTCAAAAATTCAAAAGGTAATTAGTTCTTTATTTGCTGACCCTTTGATTAAATGAGAGAGTGGGGCATGGGGGACTCTGTTAGGAGAGAGAGAGAGAGTCATGAGTTTGTAGTCACAGTAAGAGATGGGGGTTTATCAAAACAAGAGAGAGTAAGGGGTTGTGTTATTCGTTTTTCCTCTTTTGGGCCTTTAGATTGAAAGAATAGCATAACTAATACTAAAGTGCCAAGTACTAGGCGGCCCTCAAATTTTGTTCTTAGTTGGGGTCTTTAGGCCCACGCCTACTTTCAATAGAGGTAGGGTTAGCCCTACCGGTAGGCCTCGGTTCACATATACCGATCCGGGGCGGACACCCTCTCTGCCATCAATGACCAGGCCCGCTTAGACCCTGAAGCTCGGCCCAACCTGGTTCGAGGCCCGCCTGAACAAACAACTTGTTTGGCACTTTTTTCCCCCACTTTTTACACCTCTAACGGCTATAATATGGCTAGTTTTGGGAATAAAAAATGTAAAAACAGTTACTTTTTACCACTTTTTTTTCCTTTCACTTTTTACCCCCTCAAACTCGACCTGGCCTAGCCCTAGTGAGACCGGTCCAGGACAGACACCCTTCTCCCTTCTCAAGCCCGGACTGGCCCGGCCCAAATCTCGATCAAGCCCGCTTTGACCGAGTCTGGCCCGACCCGTTTGACAACTCTACCTACGTGGTGTTACCAACCAATCAGATTCTTGGTAGAAATTATTCAGTATGATGATTATATCATATAAGCATGCTGACATAGTGTGATATTTTACTCTACACCTTACACATGCTGTCATGCCCCAAAACCCAATTGGTAGACTTAAGGCACGTGACCAGCCACCAAAGACTTATAACTTGTACAGAGATTAATAGAAACAATATAATTAAATTTTATTACAACCATAGGTCATGAAGACCATAATATTACAAGTCAATCCAAATTTATTACATAACATTCTTACGGCTAACTCGAGCCTTTGAATATAGAATCTAAGAATTTCAAGTTTCTTTTTCAACTATAGGATCCTTCTCAATCGAGTCATCTCCCACCAAATTTTATTCCTTATCTCCCTTATTACCTGAAAGGGGTTAGAAAGATTTGGAGAGTGTGAATAGAAGACTCAGTGAATAATTGTAATCCTAGATGATGAACATAAAAAGAAATTTATATACCAAAGGTAAATGAGGTAAACATGACATTCGGTATATTGAGAGAGTAGAATATCATCAGGACAGGCATAACAAATACATATTTAGAAGGTCAAATTATCAACTATCCATTGACATACACATACATATACATATACTGCAATAGCTAACTGATCAGAAGCACTCGTAAACCCAATAAGGAGGGTTGGCCAACTTTGGGCCAGTCGTAGATCTAATATGGATCATCCCACATAGAGGCTCATAGATTCTTAATAAAATAAATATATAATCACGTAGAATTGTAGTAATTGACATTAGAATCAATGAAATATGGAACTTACAATAACTTTAAATAAGATAACCTCTTTCAATGGAACGAATCAATGTGTTCCATAAGAAATGTACGATTTCATAATTAAAATAAACTATAATGAGCTTCAATGTGCTTTTGAGGAGTTACATGAGGAGTTCGAGAATTTGGGATCTAAACATATAACTCTTAAAAAGAATTTTTCTAAACTTTCAAACGAGTTTAGTATTTTGAAATCCCAAAATGAATTTTTGAATATTGAAAATGAAAAACATATTTCAAGAGCATAATCTTCAAATGAGCTTGAAAAAGAAAATTTGGAGTTAAGAAAGAAATTGGAAGATTTAAAATCTCAAAAATGATATTTTGAGCCAAGAAAAACTTATCTCAACCAATCAACCTTCAAATGAGTTCATTGAAAAATAAATGTTAAATTGAAAAAGGAGGTTGGTGATTTGACAAAAGTGTTGGCTAAATTTACCCAAGGTGAACAAAATTTGAATATGTTTTGGAAAACAAAAATGTGTTTTTGATAAGACCAGTTAGGGATTCAATCCCACAACACAAAGAAATGAGGTATAAAAGTTTCTTTCAAAAACCTTCAATCTCTCAAAATTCTCACAAGAATTTCTTTATTAAGGCATCAATCTCAAATGAGACCCTTCCCCACGTAACTTGTCATTATTGCATGAAAAAGGGACATGTTAATTACAAATGTTCATTTCGTAATAAAATTAACATGGCTTGGGTATATGAAGGGATCTTTTCCTACCATCTTGGCAAATGAAACATCTAAAAGATGCTTGGACAATGATTACATCTCTTACCTTAAGCCTAGTAGGAGTAGGATAGTTTAATTTGTTTTGATTGTGAAATCATGCTTGTATTTCAAATGCTATGTTATTTTGGTGTTCAAATATCCATCCTCCTAAGGAGATGATGCATAATTTTGATCTTATAATTGGTATTTATTTATATATGCACATGTTGAGAGGGAACATATTATCATGTTTACTTTAGTTGATTTGGTATCTTGCCTCCATGACATATTTGCTTATCTTGAGGGAGAACTTTTAGTTCAAAACCCTTTGCTGTCAAAAGGGGGGAAATGCTATAGAATGAAAATGTCACGCCCCGGAGCAGCATAAATAGGGAAAAATAAATTTCATTTATGGGTCCATAGGGAATGACGGGTGCATAACCGCATTGTCATCTACTCAAACCAATAAACACCACGATAGGGAGGATGCTATTCATAGAACATATCTTATTAACATAATCAGAGGCTACAGCGGAAACTATAAAAGGTATGGAAGCAACAGATGCCCAAGTACCAATTATAAAAGTCTACTAAAATTATTACAACAGCTGGCTTATAGTCTCAGGCCTATAACAATAATAACAACAGATATACAAACTAACTATTACAAGCAGCACGTCTTCTTCTCCAAGCCTTCAGCTCCAAGACCGGCAGAACATTAGTCTCTCGTCCTCAAGTCCTGCGAAGCTCTAGACATTGGAATGTCCAGGGCACAAATGCCATCAGCTTTGGATACAAGGCTAAGTGAGTACACTAAACAACACTCCTCACCGTAATTGTTCAGCATCTTAAAATGCGGTTAATCTCTTAACAATGGCGTCTCTCACGGACATAGCAAAGGTCTCATTAAACTGTATATGAATTCAACGATAACAGAAATCATATTGAATGAAAATAATAATAACGATCATGGAATAAATATCTCATCACGTATTCACCAAATCCATGCATGTAACCCATGCAACCACCCATGCATATACCTTTACGTCGGGACGCTGAATCCATGACTGAACATTAATCTCATCATATACGTACTCACATTCATATCTCTATCCATCTCTGTATCCATACATCAATACCATATTACAAATCTGTGTTCATTCGTCGATACCATAATGCCAATCGGAATCACCCGACTAGGCAGTAGGTCCTACAATCCCTTGATAGGGTTACAGGTCGTCTACACGGTACCACCTATCTGTAAACGATAGAACGGCACATCGGACGTCTTCAACGATGCGCATACCCTCACTGGTCGTCTACACAGCTGAGAATACATTAGAGCACTAGCCGGACGTCTTCAACGGTACACCGGACGTCTTCAACAGTGCATACGCATCACTGGACGTCTTCAACAGCGAGAGGCGCACTAGGAACTCTAACCATCCCACGTCCACCCGACTCGTCAGCCGTTGATCCCACGGATCCAAAGTACAAATATCTCATTATTCCACATTGAAGCACATATCCCATTTCTCATCATATTCTCTTACCTCTTCACATCACTATCCCATGCATGCTGACACATGTTGTGAAATGCTCATATACTAAGTACAGGAAATGCCACATGCTCTGTATTCATCATATCTACTCATTTCTGATTATTAACATGCTGTCGTGTTCCATTCTACTATTCAGTTCAGCAATATTATCATGTAACAGTTAAACAGTTCATCTCACAACAGTGTTGCACTATCTCTTAAATTAACAATATCGCATCACGAAAGCATGGATAAACATTTAATCAACTAAACAGTTCATATTATAATCAACAGGAATTAATCATGTTCTGAAAGCTTCGATCGATTGAGGTCCTCTCGATCGATTGAAGTCAACTAAGTTCGATCGATCGAAAGCCATTCGATCGCTCGAACATCATCTTCTACCCAGAAACTGGGCAGAGACGAACAAAGGTTTCAGGTCACAATATATACATTCTAAACTGCATATAATCATCCTACAATCCTTCTTCGAGTAAGTTAATGAAACTCACCTCACTCCGGTGGTCCGGTGGCGGCGTTCCGAGCTCTGCGGCGGCGGCTATGGTGACGGCGAGCTTTCTCTCTATCCTCTCCTTCTCTGTCTCTCTCCTTGTCTCTGTCTTCTCTATCTCTCTCCTTGTCTCTGTCTTCTCTTCCCTTCTTCTTCTTGTTCTCCTTCTTCTCTCTTCTCTCTTTTCTCTAAGTATATATATATATATAACACACATACACACACACGGTTTTATATATATATATAGAACACACATACACACACAAGCTCTTTCTCTCAAACTCTAAACTGCCAAAACACCACAACACACAAAACATACATATATATATAAGGAGGCAAGAGAGGCAGGTGGCAGAAAACGTATACTGAAATACAACGTTCGATCGATTGAGAACAGGTCGGTTAAGGTTCGATCGATCGAGAATAGTTCGATTGCTCGGGAAAGGGTCCACATCACAGAATCAGGTCGGCAGATCTTCGATCGCTCGAAGTAGGTTCGATCGATCGAGAATGACAGAAGTTCAATTGCTCGAGAAGAGTTCGATTGATCGAGAAAGGTCCTTCACCAAGGGTTCACACAAGCATACAGGGTCTTATTTATATAACCATGCATCCGAAAATACAAGGTATTACATCATCCACCACTCATCAAAAGATTTCGTCCTCGAAATCTGAAGCAGCGGTTCCTATAACCAAAAAGAAATCCATCTCAGAAGATAGAATCTAAAAATGCTCAAGTTCTCGTTTTAAGTAAACGATTACCTCAGCGGCCAACGGATTAAAGTTCTAATCACATGATATAGAGATATCAACGATCTACGGGTACTAGGGTGACAGCTACCAATCCTTGGGTTTAGACGTATGAAATTCGTATGTCGAACTTCGGGAAAAGGTTCTAGGTAGCACAATCAAATCATCTCACAACATCTGAAATGGCTAGTCTCTAAACACATGAGGTTCCTCCCTCAGGTCAAACTCTAAGGTGTGAGGATTCTATCGATCAAATGTTCTAATCTCATCTAAGTTGTAGCGAAGTATTGCCGTCTACTCCTGTCTCCAAAGGTACTTCGAACTTTGCTAACGATGTCTCTACTGTATCAACAGTTGGCTGTCTCCCATCTCTGGGCTCCTGGTTATGTTTGTCAGCGTCCTTATTCGGTCTCTTGTTGTACACAACGTTCTGTGACATCTTTGTTAACTCCAGTGTTGTCACCGTCATTCTTTAGTATGTTGGCTTGAGAGTATCGTGACTCTGGCATCGTAGTAAATGATTTAAACTTCCTCATGTGTCTCCAATTTCTCACATACTATTGATATAATCATCTCTCGAGTTTGTACTATCCGTTGAATACTTGTTCTACTTCCACGTACTAATTTAAACAAGTTAGACAATGTTGTATACTGATTCTGTGAGTCGATCTACTGTATAACATTTCAAAAGGATAAAAGCAACAGGAACTCGGTGTCAAAAAGCAATCTTCCGTGGTACTCGTAATTCTGGTATCGTCTCTGCATCACTAGTAGCCTCTCTTATAAACTTGAAATCTTCTAGTTTGTCGTTTCTTGTCAAGGCTATATCTAACGAAAATTGAGATTCCTCATCTCTAATCTCTGTCCAACTTACCAACGGTTGGCGTAGTCTTTCGATAGGGAGGCAATTGACGTCATATAAGGATGCAATTGATGTCTTATGGGGATGCAATAGATGTTATACAGGGATGCAAATGATGTTATATCCATTCTCGGATAACTACTGTCAGAGACGACTACTGATTTGTGCCAAATGAATTATTTGTATATCTACAATTTATGGTGTAGGCTAATCCTCTTACAATCAATCAAACGGATGCCAAAGTTCTAGAAATGTTGGGATCATATGTAATACAAAATGTAGGTGCTGAGTATTGTACCTTCTGTCTATCTTCCTTGTCTAAGTTGAGACCAATTATTTGTATGGCGAGTTTGCCCTCGTGATACTTGTTGCGACGGAACATTGTGTTGCATCTCCAGTTCTGGACAAAGCTTACTGACATGACCAACTTTACCGCAGTTAAAGCATCGTATTCCACATCCATTAGATTTCCTTGATACTCTGCATTCTTGGGAATGGTGTCCTGGTACTCCACAATTGTAACAGATATCTCGTTCTCTGTGCTGCGTCAGAGTCACCACTAGTTTTGATTCTTTCTTGTCGGTCTCAAATCTCTTGCGCTTCTGGCGGTTGCCTATGTAACTTCTCTCTGTATTTCCTTGTTGAACTTGGTTAGCAGCCAACACAACCTGACTGTCCCTTCCTGTCTGATCTCCTAGGAGAAACTGATCGTACTCTAGAAATGCTAGATTAGATCGTTGCCCTTTACTAATTTGAGTGTCGTCTTCCAATTTCGTTGCCATTTCTACCAAAGCTTCGAAAGATTGACCTAAATGTCCTATAGTCATATGAAGAATATGTGGAACTAATCCCTGATGATATCTTTTGATCTTCCTTCTTGGGGTGTTGATCATATGCGGCGCAAATCGTGATAGCCTCTCGAATTGAGTTGTATATTCTGGCACTGTAAAACTACCTTGGATTAATTGTATGAACTCCATTTCCCTTTTGTTCTTCTCAGACTCTGGGAAGTACTTCTCTAGAAATCGAGTCTTGAATGATTCCCAAGTCATCCTTCCTACAGCTTCTTCACCTATCGTAGCTTTCACTGCGTCCCACCAATCTGCTGCTGAGAATGTCAGTTGAAATATAGCCAAATGTCTTTTCTCAGTGTCAGTACATTCAAGTATCTCAAATATCAATTCTATCTGGCGAATCCATTGCTCAGCTTGCCATGCTCCCGTTAATCCGGTGAAGGCCTCTGGTTGAAGAGCACGAAATTCCTTTAGCAGCTTGACTCTTGTCTGACGTACTGGTGCTTCATTGCCGATGACGTGATCCGCACGATTGATAACTTGTTCCATGCGACGGATGAAAACTCCAATCATTCCTGTTGGATCTATCTCAGGAGGTACTAATTCAGGTACTCCATTCAGCTGGCCCGGGTTTCCTCGAGTCGTCCTAACCATAGCGAGTACTGGTAGTGTTCGATGTCGCTACCTTCAATGAAAATCTATTCGATCAGACGCATTCTATCTTACAGCTCAAGCAAGAACAAAACATGTGGTAACCAATATATAGTACCACTATATAATACGATCACATTAAGCAATACGGATACCTCACATAAATAATAATAACCACAAGGTTAGTCTATCTACCAAGTGTACTCCAATATATCTATGCTCAAAACACGGGTTACGAAACTATAGGTTCTACGCGTAACGTCAAATCTAAATATTCTATTTCCATTCCCAGGTTCCAGACTATGAGTATTGTTCAACTAAAATGTGAGAACACTCAACTAACATGTGGCTCAAGGTAACAGGATAATCTTATCCTAAACCTCTTTCTATTTCTAGATCATACCGACTACTCCGAGATTGCTTCGGGATTTATCAGTGTCTAAAATCCAACGGTTCTATATTTATAGGATCTCCACAGCCACAACTAATTCTCAACGCATTGTTCTCCGTGAACTCAGCTATTAACAGTTCTAATGATTTTTATCGGCTCTAGCAGTAACTACCTGTTAACGAAACATTCTCAGATGGATTCATCTAACTTCTCGTCTACATGACAAGATTCCAGTTCTATCTCATCTCAACTAATCCTCGTGCTATTGACATTAACTTAGAACTCGGGTTCTAATCACAAAAGACAAGCGGTTAACAACTGAAACCTAGGCTCTGATACCAAAAATCATGTCACGCCCCGGAGCAGCATAAATAGGGAAAAATAAATTTCCTTTATGGGTCCATAGGGAATGACGGGTGCATAACCGCATTGTCATCTACTCAAACCAATAAACACCACGATAGGGAGGATGCTATTCATAGAACATATCTTATTAACATAATCAGAGGCTACAGCGGAAACTATAAAAGGTATGGAAGCAACAGATGCCCAAGTACCAATTATAAAAGTCTACTAAAACTATTACAACAGCTGGCTTATAGTCTCAGGCCTATAACAATAATAACAACAGATATACAAACTAACTATTACAAGCAGCACGTCTTCTTCTCCAAGCCTTCAGCTCCAAGACCGGCAGAACATCAGTCTCTCATCCTCAAGTCCTGCGAAGCTCTAGACATTGGAATGTCCAGGGCACAAATGCCATCAGCTTTGGATACAAGGCTGAGTGAGTACACTAAACAACACTCCTCACCGTTATTGTTCAGCATCTTAAAATGCGGTTAATCTCTTAACAATGGCGTCTCTCACGGACATAGCAAAGGTCTCATTAAACTGTATATGAATTCAACGATAACAGAAATCATATTGAATGAAAACAATAATAACGATCATGGAATAAATATCTCATCACGTATTCACCAAATCCATGCATGTAACCCATGCAACCACCCATGCATATACCTTTACGTCGGGACGCTGAATCCACGACTGAACATTAATCTCATCATATACGTACTCACATTCATATCTCTATCCATCTCTGTATCCATACATCAATACCATATTACAAATCTGTGTTCATTCGTCGATACCATAATGCCAATCGGAATCACCCGACTAGGCAGTAGGTCCTACAATCCCTTGATAGGGTTACCGGTCGTCTACACGGTACCACCTATCTGTAAACGATAGAACGGCACATCGGACGTCTTCAACGATGCGTATACCCTCACTGGTCGTCTACACAGCTGAGAATACATTAGAGCACTAGCCGGACGTCTTCAACGGTACACCGGACGTCTTCAACAGTGCATACGCATCACTGGACGTCTTCAACAGCGAGAGGCGCACTAGGAACTCTAACCATCCCACGTCCACCCGACTCGTCAGCCGTTGATTCCACGGATCCAAAGTACAAATATCTCATTATTCCACATTGAAGCACATATCCCATTTCTCATCATATTCTCTTACCTCTTCACATCATTATCCCATGCATGCTGACACATGTTGTGAAATGCTCATATACTAAGTACAGGAAATGCCACATGCTCTGTATTCATCATATCTACTCATTTCTGATTATTAACATGCTGTCGTGTTCCATTCTACTATTCAGTTCAGCAATATTATCATGTAACAGGTAAACAGTTCATCTCACAACAGTGTTGCACTATCTCTTAAATTAACAATATCGCATCACGAAAGCATGGATAAACATTTAATCAACTAAACAGTTTATATTATAATCAACAGGAATTAATCATGTTCTGAAAGCTTCGATCGATTGAGGTCCTCTCGATCGATTGAAGTCAACTAAGTTCGATCAATCGAAAGCCATTTGATCGCTCGAACATCATCTTCTACCCAGAAACTGGGCAGAGACGAACAAAGGTTTCAGGTCACAATATATACATTCTAAACTGCATATAATCATCCTACAATCCTTCTTCGAGTAAGTTAATGAAACTCACCTCACTCCGGTGGTCCGGTGGCGGCGTTCCGAGCTCTGCGGCGGCGGCTATGGTAATGGCGAGCTTTCTCTTTATCCTCTCCTTCTCTGTCTCTCTCCTTGTCTCTGTCTTCTCTATCTCTCTCCTTGTCTCTGTCTTCTCTTCCCTTCTTCTTCTTGTTCTCCTTCTTCTCTCTTCTCTCTTTTCTCTAAGTATATATATATATATAACACACATACACACACACGGTTATATATATATATGTATGGAACACACATACACACACAAGCTCTCTCTCTCAAACTCTAAACTGCCAAAACACCACAACACACAAAACATACATATATATATAAGGAGGCAAGAGAGGCAGGTGGCAGAAAATGTATACTGAAATACAACGTTCGATCGATTGAGAACAGGTCGGTTAAGGTTCGATCGATCGAGAATAGTTCGATCGCTCGGGAAAGGGTCCACATCACAGAATCAGGTCGGCAGATCTTCGATCGCTCGAAGTAGGTTCGATCGATCGATCGAGAATGACAGAAGTTCAATCGCTCGAGAAGAGTTCGATTGATCGAGAAAGGTCCTTCACCAAGGGTTCACACAAGCATACAGGGTCTTATTTATATAACCATGCATCCGAAAATACAGGGTATTACAGAAAATGATAGAGATCTTACAAAAATAAAAATAAAAAAATAGAGATGATTAGAAAGTTATTCTTCTTGGATTCATACTTTGCATATCTTGTTACTTTGAATGATAACATGAAAATGACTCTTTATGTGCTTTAATTGATATATCTCTATTGCATGTTTTGACATCATCAAAAAGGGAAAAATTGTTAGCCTTGAATCTCTTTAAGGCATTATTCATGTTTATTTTGATGATGACAAATCTATTAATAATAGCATGTTCTTATTTATTTTATTCTAAATTATTATCAAGTCTTTTTTATTGTGCTAATCTCTTGAATTATGCACTTAAATGTTCTAACCTTGTTTGACTTCATGAGATAGCATATGATCAAGCCCAAGAGTGATTGAGCTCAACAAGAATCAAGCTTGAAGACTTGAAAATCCTTCATCCTTAGTTGAAGTCTAGAATTTACATGTAAAGCATCTTGATCATCACTCACAAGGGCTTAAAGGTTTTTAACTTGGCTAAATCCTTTTAAAACAAGAAAAACTATTTTTTTCACTAGAAAAACAGTCGACTGGACAAGTTTCCCAGTCGACTAGACTCTTCGATGTTCAGTCGACCGTAAGTGAAACCAGTCGACTGGTTTATGTTCTGAAAACATAGGTTCTGCTTCAAGACCTTCAGTCGACTAAACCCTCCTTTAGTCAACTGGTTTAATAGAGCCTTACAAAAGATTTGAAGGTCAGTCGACTGGGTCGCAGCATCAGTCGACTAGAATATTGCGCAGAGCAAGAGTAACAGCTAGGTTTTGAAATGCCATTTATTTACCATTTGCCACTAACGACTATAATTTTTCAAGGCCTATAAATACATATTTTTCCAAACCATTTGAGGTTGATCAATTAATTGGAAAACATCATTTGAATCACATAACTTTTTTATCTTTAATCATTCACATTTGAGCCCTAGTTGTATGAGTTATTCTTCATTTGTATTTTTTTGAGAGAGCAAATTGTTGTGAGCTTTTAATTGTATCCATCTACTCTAGAAAGTGAGAGAGCTCAATTTGTATTCAAATCATTTGTAAGAGTGAGGGTTGGTAACCCTTGTGTGCAAAGAAAATGTGTTCTTCTTTGGAAGAGATTGAAGGCTCTTGTAACGGTTTAGTCTACACCCGTGAAGTAGATCGATTAAAGGAATCCTCAAGAAGTGTTCTTGAGGGGTGGACGTAGGCCGCGGTGTGCGGATTACTGAACCACTTGAAAACTCAGTTTGCAAGTATCTCTTCCCATCTCTCTTACTTTATTGTTTGTGATTGTGTTTAATTTGTAATTATTTTATAAAAAAAATTATTTTCCGCTAAAACTTTATTCACCCCCCTCTAAGGTTTCCATTTTTGGGCCAACGTGTATATTAAATGAAGCGTTGCATTGGAGAATACAACAACATGAAATAAAAACACATGCATTAACAGGGGAGAGCAAATGAGCACGCTTCATTAATTGAAGTTTGAGTTTTAACTCTTTGTATAATAAAATTTTCCGAAACATTCGTGTTAGGTAGAAGTTTTCCACTTAGGCTATTTTCTAAGGTCACATGTAGGTTAGTTAGTTAGTTGAAAGACCAATTAGTCTTTGACATATTTCAAAGGTTAATTGGGAGGTTAAAACATAAAAATATATGATAAAATATAACGATTTTAATAATAAAAATTCGGGTCTTGACTCCCCTACTTAAGAAAGTTTGGTCCCCAAACTTAACTTACCTTATTAATTGAAAAGTTGTGGGTATTGGTTCGCATTTCATCTTCTCTTTCCCACGTAACTTCCTCCACTGCATGATTTTGCCAAAGTACTTTAAACAACGGAATGACTTTAGTTCTTAGGACTTGATCACGACGATCCAGAATCTGAACCGGTTGTTCCATGTAGGTAAGATCTTCACGCACATCCAATGGTTCATAGGCTAATACATGGCTAGGATCCTATATATAACGACAAAGTATAGACACATGAAATACGTTATGGACGTTAGACAGATCTGGAGGTTACGCCAAACGATAAGCTATAGCTCCTACTAGATCTAGGACCTCAAACGGTCCAATATAACGAGGATTGAGTTTACCCTTCCGGCCAAAACGAACTATACCTTTTGAAAGAGTGAAACTTTGATAAACACAGTATCACCTTTCTCAAACTCTAGATCTCTTCTACGTGTATCTGCATAACTTTTGTGCTTACTTTGTGCTGTCTGAAGTCATTGATGAATGAGTTGAATCTTTTCTGTTGTTAGCTGAACAATCTCAGGTCCCAAAATTTTCGTTTAACCAACCTCGGTTCAACATATAGGAGATCGGCACTTCCTTCCGTAAAGTGCTTCGTACGGTGTCATACCAATGCTAGCCTGAAAATTGTTATTACACGCAAATTCTATTAATGGTAGGTGTTCTTCCTAGCTACGTCTGAAATCTAGAACACTAAGTCGAAGCATATCCTCTAAAATTTGACTTACTTGCTCAGATTGTCCATCCGTTTGAGGGTTAAAAGCGATGTTGAAGCATAAAAAATCCATCTGATCACCATAATGAGACACGCCAAGAAGCATCATGAAGCAACACAAATAGAAAATTCCAGACAGCAGCAAAAACACTTTAATTGCAGCAGCACAGTCATCTTTCTCTACATAGTTGTTCCACAGGTTACACTATTTGAACTTTAACACTTTGTGTGGATTGAGAGAAATGGAGAGAAGAGAAGAGAAAGAGTACCACTTTCTCTCCGTTATCTCGTTTAGTAATTTAAGTGGGGAGAGAACAAAAGAGAAATAGAGAGAAACTGGAGAGAACAGAGTCCACTTTTGTTTCTCTCCAAATGGGAGAGATTCCGAAGGGAAAAGAAGATAAACTTAATTCAATAATGTGTAAGAAAAGAAGATAAACTTAATTCAATAATGTGTAAAAGACCAATACGCCCCAATATATTATTTTATCTAACATATATTCCTAATAGAGGATAAAAAGTAAATTGGTTATAAATACTTTCTTTTCTTTTCTCTCCTCTATTGTCTATCCAAACATGATAGAGAAAACCCAACTTTCTTTTATCTTCTTTTCTCTTCTATTCTCTTGATAAATTTCTCTTCTCTTCTCTTCTCTTCTCTTCTCTTCTCTCCACTTCTCTTAATCCAAATGAATTGCAAATTTTTTTTATCCTGGAATATTTGAACTCCATCTATATTTATAGATACCAAAAGTTTGAGAAAAATGGTACAGTGGCTGAGTTTTTCTCATTTTTTCCGTTTCATTGAAGAACACATTCCCAAAAACCTAATGTGCCCACAACCTCAAATCCTTATACATTTTCGAAGTCAAAAGGGGAAGGAGAGACTTACAAAACCCTTTTCAGTTCATTGATTTTGAAATCACAAAACGAAAAGAACTCTAGATTGTGTATGCTTAATTTCGAAATCTCAAAACCCTACACATTTCCGGAAATCATTTATTTTGAAACCCTTTGAAATCATTTATTTTGAAATCACAAGAAGAAAAAAAAAACCCTAAAATGTGAATTTTTTGGAATCTTGAAACCATAAAAATTTCTAGAAAAAAAACCCAATTGTGGACTCTCTCGCCTTCTATGAGTCCACGTCTTTTAGGAAGCATTGCATTCACTTTAATTTGACTCTTGTTTGATCAACTTGAGAGCTCACTCCTTGTATTAATTGCACTTATTCATTTGCAAGATTGTGAAGCCTTTCAACAGCAAAGGAAACAACAAAATCTACCTTTTATATTAAAAAAAAAAAAAACTTTTTTTGTAAAGGAAGGGAAAGCAAAGGAGCTCTGTTCTCTGTTTGGTTTGGTTATTTTGATTGTTGGAGATATGGGTATGAACAATTTTGATTAATCTTCAGACTTTATGGATCAGTTCTCCAATAGGGCAATTAGGTAATTTCCAAAACTCTATCACAACCGTCGGTTAATTTGGCCCCTCAAGTACATGAGGGGGTCAGTTTGTTAATAAATAAAAAAAAGATCAAGGGATATAAGTAAAAACCGGTGATAGTAGAGGGGGTGTTTACATAATTTACCCTATTTAGTATTCAACTTTTACGTTAAAGTGGCGAGGTGTGGTGTGGTGGCAGCGGTGCTTGGTGATTTAAAAGGAAAAGAGATATAGGCTAAACTTTGAATTTCTAATTTTATTATTTTCAAATGTTGGGTTTTTGGGCTAAACTAAAGTAATTCTTTTTTTTAAAAGAATAATGTTATGTTTTCTAAATTTTGAATTCTGGATCGATTTTCAAATGCTTTGTCAGTTATACCACATGCTATGATAGTGATCGATGGTAACCCATGCATGGTACTCTTGACAAGGCATTTGGAAACTAATTTAAAATTTAAGATTTGGGAAGCACAACATTGTTCGGAGTCTAATTTTTTTTTTAGGTCTATAAAAACATGTGGATATAGAGACATAAGTGCTAGACTAAAAAAGGGGGCCAAAGTGGTTTGCATTGTTGGCCTATGCTGAAGGCCGACCCTGATTATACCACACCGCAGCATGATATTAAGGGTGTAAATAGTTCGATTCGATCTGTTTTTTTTGGTTTTTTACATGTTTGAAAATCGACCAAACATGGTCAATTCGGTCGATTTTTCTTCATTTTTTTTTCAGTTCGGTCAATTTTTAAGCTTGGAGTTTTTTTTTTTAAATCAACTGAACCACTCGATTTGATCGGTCAGTTCGGTCCGCCGATTTTTTCTTACACCCCTACCCTATACGATCATCTTCTGTAATGCCACGGGATGGTCCCAATTTTTAGTGATGCCCCCATCTTTTTTATTACCCCTTCATATTATATCATGGGAATACAATCGGTCTGTTACAATTTTACGAAGCAGCCGAACATACTCTAACGACTCACCCAGTTGCTATAACTCATTTTATTACCTAGGAAAAAAACCTAGATCTCTCTAAAAAGTTGAACTCTAGGTGTATTATTTATTTACTTCTAGGAACACAACATCAAAACATACATGGCCTGTGCAGCGACTGACTTTAGATTAAATCACGCTATGTGGTGTTTTTGTATACATAAACTGAATCACAAATGAATCAACGGTGATGCAATTAAAATCAAAATTAAAATTTTAAATTACAATGACAGTAGGTATTCAATTATCCCTATATAGCCTCATGGCCGGCCTAAAGGGGGGCTAGTGGGGTAACCGTCCCGGGCCACCAAAGTTCATCAAATTTTGAGGGCCTCCATAAAATTTTCATAATTACATTTTTACCTTGAGATTTTCTTAGCATTTTACATTAGGTCTCCGTTAATCATGTTTAAGCCTCTTCTCAACTTATGTTTAGGCCCCAAAGGGGCCCAATGCCCAATTTAGTGTCATCAACTATATATATATATATATATATTTTGATATACATATATATAAAACTCAAAAGCAAAGGCCCCTAGAATTTTGAAAATTACACTTTTAGTTTAAGAATTTTTTGAGTTTTAGAAATAGGTCTTCCTAGAATTTTGAAAGACACCATACAATATTTAAGTTTCACAAATAAACTCATATTATAAGTACACCCCCAAAAAATCGTCAATTATGTACAAGTAAACCCTAAAAAAATAGCCAATTATGTATAAGAAGACCCCAAAAAAATTGCCTCACGGCCGCTGCCCTTGAACCCCCGAATAAGGGGCCTCACTTTTAGTAGTTCGTCCCGGGCCTCTAAATACTCGGGACCGGCCCTGTATAGCCTAAATCTGATTCCATCTATAACGAATAATATAGAACCGTATGTACTCATCTCCTTCCTCTCTCTTTCTATCTCACTGTATTCTAACTTCCTGTATGGCTGTATCTATCTCATTGTTTGATATTTAAAGCGGCTCTTTTTATTATTATTATTATTATTATTATTATTATTATTATTATTATTATTATTTTGTCATATATTGTAGTATGCATTAGTTAATTCATCTCTATAGTTGCAAAGGTTCAATTTTAATGTATCTAATGCAGGTGGTAACCACAATCTTGATTATCTGCACGACGCAAGAAGATCAAATGAATGTCGACAAAACACTACAAGTTGTTTTATGTAAGTATGTACGTACATAATCAATTTATTTTTAGTTTCTTTCTCTTCTGTTAGTAAAACAAATATTTCAACAAGTAAAAGTTGTATGGCATTCAATCAAACAATCCATATATATTGCACTTTAAAATACCATTTGCAACAGTCATGACAAACATTAGTGTAGCTAACTTACATGTGCTATTTTAATCACTACTTTGAGCATAATAATTCCACGAGAGTAGCCTCATGTCTTTTTTTCATAGCCTAACTCTTGTCTTTTAGAGATAAAAATCAAGACCCCTATGCCTTCCCTTTTCATTTTCTTTCAATATTTTTGAAGTCTCTCTATATTTCAATGCAAGAGCTATGTAAATGAAAATATTATCTGGAACAAAAATCTTTTCGTTTGAGCTAAATTAGCTAATGAATTGCTATTTTATTACAAAGAAATTATGTACTGAATAACTGTCTTGTGCATTGCATGGCTAAATAGTTATTTTTAGAATAATACTAATTCCCACCCCCACCAACTATCTCTCCTCCACGGCTCTTTATATAGTTGACATAATTAGAGTTTAGTCAATTATATGTGGTAAATTTAAAAATTAGTGTACTACCTTTTCAAAAATTTAAAATATTAGCAATTTAAAAATTAGAAATTTGGTATTAAATTCTAAATTAGGAGAATTATTTGGTTATAGGACACAACAAATTTTTTTTGGGGATGAGTCCATGATCATTGGACATTAATAAACATAAGTCATTTGCCCCATTATATGACACAATTTATGATCAGTATACCCCTTTCTAGATTAATACACACAAATCAGGGTGAATGTAAGGTTCAACCGAGAGAGAGAGAGAGAGAGAGAGAGAGAGAGAAAAGAGAGAGGAGATCACCATCTTTGCACTTTCGGCCGACTACCATCGTTGCACCTCCGGCCGACCAGCATCCTAGCATCCTCGTACTCTAACCATCACTTTGCAACCATACAAAAGATGAGAGAGTGAGGGGAAGATCGACGACCACCACCGTCGGACCTCCAACCGTCTCCATCGCAACTACCGTCATCGCACCTTTGTCCATCTTCATCGTGCCTCCATCCAGCACCATGGTACCTCCATCGGTGGTCGCACAACCAAATTTGGTGAGATATGTCTCCTCCAACCACCAACAATTCCAAATCCACCACCATCACCATGAGTAAATTGGCGACCACAAGCCAGTGCCGCGAGCATTTTCACGAGCTGATCTGGCTACCAGCGCACCGATCCACCACATATCTGGCATAGATTCTTCGTCGGTATAGTGTGGTGTTTTTTTTAATACATTTTTTTGTGAAATTTATTATAAAAAAAAAAAGTCACTGAACTTTGTCAACATTTTTTTTTTTCTAGATTTTGATATCAACATTGGTATTTGTTTGATAGATCTTGTTGAGTAGATTGTAAAAATATAAATTTTATGTAAAAAAAAAAAAAGTAGGAGATCGCATATCGATAAAAATGCTTAATTTTGTAAAAGGTTTTTGTAATACTTGTTAGAACACTTTTTTTTTTTGCGAAAATTTCAGGAATTTTTTGAAATTTCACAACTTTTTTTTTCTCTGAAAATTTCATAACTTATTTGGTGGTATGAGAATTTAAATATCAAAATCCTTATTTTGTGATCAATTCATATTGATGTGGTGGTTTGGTTGTGAAGAGATCGATTAGGTGAGGTCGTGGCGGTGATCGGCAGAGGTCTGGGTGACGGTAGTGGTTTTGTGAAATTTCATGAACTTTGTGAAATTTCACAACTTTTTGTTGATAAATTTCACAATTTTTTTTTTAATTTTAAATTTCACAACTTTTTCAGTGGTATGAGAAATTAATTTTCAGAAACTTATTTTGTGATCATTTTATATTGATATGGTGGTCGCTGGCGTCTAGTGTGGTGGTGCTCGTGTAGCACCCCGACCCACTATGGCCGGAACGCTCGCGAAAACCCCGCTAAATGCAAAAAAAAAAAAAAAAAAAAAAAAAAAAAAAACCTACTAAATAAAGTCTATGCAAAGTTTAAACCTAAGGGCAAAAAGGTCATTTAAATTTTTTTGCTCAAATATAATATCAAAAAGAAAATATTTGAAACACGGTTCCAACGGTTCGAGCGGTGTGCGATTTTGAGTTTTCTAGAGAAAACTGTGCCTGTTTCCGTAAAAGCCAACGTATCAATGTTTATTATTATTATTATTATTATTATTTTCTTGGCTTAAGCCACAAAACTCTATTTTTAAAACCACCAAACTTCTAACCCCAAAGGAATGTTACAACCATTTTAAACATATCACTTTTAGGCCTCTAATACACAACCAAACATTACCATAAACATCATAAACAAATTCTTTTTTTTTTTAAATCCAAAATAAAGTCATGGATTTCTCAAGAACGCAATGTGTATTATAAATTCAGAAACTCCAAAACAATCGCAAGAATCCGTCAACACATTGGCCGTACAAACATGATGTCAAACTCAAAATATTAACAAACCCAACCTCAAATATTTACATCATAAACACTACCCAAATTATCATCCAAGGTACACATACATAAATCCGTTAACTGCTTAATTTAATACAAACGTTTACAAATCCAACAAACTAAATCCAAAAAGACGCACATGCATCATAAACGTACACAACGACTCGAGACTCATGGCAGTGGCGTCTACACCACAGTACCTGCAAAAAGGCCTGTGTGGGTGTGAGCAACTCTTGGCTCACAACTAGAAAACCAAAATAATGCAATAAAAACATTCAAGTCAACACATAATATGCATCCAAGTTAATTCAACTAACATATACGCTAATGCAATGCATTCCCATAAATGAAGTGACACACGCACCCGGGCCCATTTCGCTCAACTCTTTTGGCTGTTTCCAAGGTTCACTACTTGAATTTTTATTGCTTTCGCCATGCACGTGCATGACATATAATATTCGTGCCATGCTCTATGTATGAATTTCATACAATTCACTCATGAATTTAATTTAACCAAAATATAAATTCAACAAATAATGTTCATACTACACTATTTCGGTTTCTAGAAAAACCCACCTCAAGTCTTTACGTAAATTAGTGCAATGATTTAGCCCGCTGGCTCCGACGGCTCTTTTGGCTCGTTCCTACTTGCCTCTGAACCTGAAATCTTAAACAATTAAGTTCTATCGCATATATAAGCTAATAAGCATAATTTACAATGGAATTGAAACTTAAGAATTGATTTTACAAGTTAATTCTAATTATTTTTAAATCAGCTCATGTTTTGTTCTTGTAATACCAAGATCCAAAACAACCCAAAATCATGAATTTCATGAATTTCAAACCCACAAGTCACTTATACCATTCAAGAACCTATCCCAACTTCATTATTCCATCTATCAAACTCAAAAAAATACCCAATTATAGACAAATTCTCAGATTTTGAAATATACCCAAAACTTCTTCTTCAAGCTCTTGAAAGCTTCAAGAATACAACAATGGTGAAACCCCCATTTTACTACCAATCTTTCCCAAACCTGAAACTAATGTTCCCAATGACATATAAAACATATATAATCACTTAAACAACTCCAAAACCCAACAAAATCAAACACCCAAACTTTTCAATTTTTGGATTTTTTTACAAATCCAAAAAAAAAAAAAAATAATAATAATAATAAAACCATTTTTCAAACTTCCTCAAAACTCAAATTTATCATATAGGATTCATACTACATCATATATATATAACCCAAGAATCATCTTAGCAAAGTCTAAATATGAATTTAAACACCAATTTTCAGATTTCAAAAACCAACATCTAAAACCCCCAAATAGCAAAGAACCTTAGAACCCTATAGAGAGAGAGAGACATACCCACTTGTTCTTTCCTTTGTAACTTGAAATTCTTACTCAATTGAATGTTTTAATTGTTAAAGCTTTCAATATATCTTCAAAATCTTGTTCTTCTTCTCTCTTTTCTCTTCTTTTTTTATTTGTAAACCTTTTCTAAACATACAGTGAATGAAACATACGTATGTCTCCCTAAAGACTGATTTGTCATGTTTTAAAAATTGTGTTTAACACCCAATATTCTTTAAAACATGCACTTAAGTTCCCAAACTTCCCCATATCGCCTTAGGACCCCAAGATATCAATAATTAACAATATAAACTCCCATATCACAAATATAAATGCCCATAAAATAAAATAAATAAATAATATATATAATTTTTGCTTCGCATTCGCTTTACTAATTAATTTAAATCACCATATTTGGTTCTAGATCTCACAGCTCACCGAAGATCAGACGAGCTTATGCAAGGTTGTCGGAGCTCAAGCGAGGTCATGGTGGTGGTCGCCGGAACTCAGGAGAGGTCGCCAGAGGTGCAGTGTCACACCTCAACCCGTCTCGAGCGGATTAGGACACATGTAACAATGCCACTAAGGTACGTCCCAACAAATATAACATAAATCATGTTTAAACGCTCTTTTAAACTCTTTATAAAACTCATTTCCATGTAATTAACCCCAAAGGTAAAATGGTCATTTAAGATTTTTGTCGGGATATCATCTCAAAAGAAAGATTTTCAAATAAGAAATCCAACCTTGAAAATGGCGCGTGAATACGAACTCCCTAGACCAAGTTATGTTCATTTAAATCTTGAATTTGATTGTTCAAAATGTGCTCAAGCCTTCTGCTAAGAGTTCGCTCAAGCACAATAATTTATGTTCAATCCAACTTCTGTAGAACAAGTTCTTCCCAGAGTTTGCTCAAGCACAAATGTTTGTGCTCAATCCAACTTTCTGCAGATACAATTTCTGCCTAGAGTTAGATCAATCTAACTTTCTGCAGAGATAATTCTGCTGCTGCTAAAAAGTCTTGTTTACAAGTTTAAATCATCCCAAATCCAAACCAAATCTCATGGAAAACACTTCAAAACATGTCTAAATACTTCCAAATGCTCCAAAACTTGCACACAAACTCTTTCTTGTCTCAAACAATCCATGAAACCATGTATCACAAGAGAAGAACACAAACACACATAATTTTCAACATTAAGCTTAACATGAGTAAACAAAATCTATCAAAACTTATCCACCCCTCTCCAACTCCTTCCATATAGGTTCCATTTGAAATCCAATCATACCCATAACATTGAAGTACTCAAAGGATGTAGAAACAAGTTTTGCATAAGACTTAATTGGCTCTACCACCATTCACAAACCAAAATACAACTTTTCTCACTTCTCAAGTTAGACAAAGTCTCATTAACATTAACCAAACACCGTGAGAGTTTTCAAAAGCATTTCAAAGTATTTGAGAAGTTGTTTGATCAATCAAACACATATGTTTCTCCTTAGAAACATGAACTTACATCAACTCCTCATATTCAAGTATAAGGAAACCAAAGTTAATTAACATTCATGGTTAGCTAATCTTCAAGTTCTTTCCCAATATACACAACTTGGGGTTTGCAAGTGTAACTCACATAACAAAACTCAAAAACAATATCAACTTGGACTTGACATATTAGAACCTCCCGAAACTCAAGTTGTTCAAACGTTAGAGTTACATTTTGAAACTAAAACCATCTAAGTGTATGGACATAATCACACATATTTACAACTCCCAAGCTCAAACCCGATGTGCCGGTCATTTTCTCTCCTCTTCCCATTCCGTACCTGCGGTGGTTATTCAATAACCAAATATATTTGTTTAAGCTTTCGCTTAGTTAGTAAAGCTAATCACACGTATGAGTGTAATGTCATATTCAATGCACAAGGCAACAATCAACATATTATTTAGTCTCCAAAAGACCAAATATCAATTCACCGTGACGTCGCTCTTGCATTTTGCCCTTATGTGCATATAGCACCTCTAATTCACACCATCTCACAACCCTTCCACAACTGGGTCGTCACCCACACACCTTTACACAGTTAGTGTGGTGGGTACCCTTATACCATTGGGTTTTTCTACGTCTCCATAGTATGGAGTAAATTCATGGTAAACCAACATAAGGGTTTCTTCAACCCACATAACACATAATCACATAATCATCTCACATGGCAATCCTTGCAAATTAGGCATAATAAATTCCAATTTATACTATCATACTTTAACCACATAATTCAACATATTAACATCATAATCAACATAATACATCATAAATTGTAACATTAAACACAATTATTCATTCAGCCCATGGATTAGAATCACTCACCTCTTATAGATTTTACCCCAAACAAGCGAATTCCTTAACAATTCTTTCCCAAATCCTAGTCCAAAGTAGTTCCTACACGTTTTCGGCAACCGCGTGTGTCACGACTCATCCCACTACGCGTGGAAATAGGACACGTGGCACGCCACCAAGGCTCATCCAACATCATCTAATAATACGCAGCGGAAAGGACTTCTATAAAACAACCCTGGGTATATTAAAACTTAGGAAACGTTCCCCTCTGTATTGTAAAATACATTGAAATTAGAGTCATAAAAAGTTTTGGCCATTGAAAACACATTCAAAGAAAAATAGTTTTGAAAACAGAGGTTCAGTCGACTGCTCCGTCGACTGCACTAGGGTCCAGTCGACTGCTCCGTCGACTGTGTTAAGCAGAACCACAAATACGCCATATTGTAAAGAGGTCCAGTCGACTGATCTGGGGATCCAGTCGACTGCTTTTCAACCAAAGGAAGCAGTAGCTAAAATCTACAGTGTTCAGTCGACTGTCCAAAGGGTCCAGTCGACTGCTTTTCTTACTATTCACTTTCAGTGTCTCAAACCCACGAGAACCAGTCGACTGACCTTGGGTCCAGTCGACTGCTCCCCTGCTGGGCAGCCCTGTGATGAAATTTAACAAGTCCTACTACTCAATACCAACAACAAACGCAACCAACACCAATTCCAACATGCCAGAATTAACTACAGACGTTCCAACACAAGATTACAATACTATGAAACGAATCTATGGTTCTATTACAACACATTATTACAATACCCCATCCTTATACAAGTTTAGGATTTAAACACAAAAACATATACAAGGAGATTCCCCGGCGTTCATCGGCCTCACTCAACACACTTCTTCTTGTCTTTCTTCTTACCTGCAATGGAGTACATCTCCACTGCTCAGCTATATGCTGAGCGTACAATTCTAAATGTATGCTTATGTGACATTTCATGGTTTAAGCATCTAAAACACATAAAAATAGTCTCTAGGGTGAGTGGTACGCATTCATCCGGTAGCGGCAAGTCCAAGCCTTAAACCGCGATGTCAATGGCAAGTCCAAACCTACAACCATTACATCCCACAAGTGCCATGGCAAGTCCAAGCCTACAACCATGCACAGTAGCCGTCGCTACCAAAATTCTCAAACATCGAGAAGCTTACTCCGGCATGAATTTGCACCAAACTCCCCTTTGACCCAAGTAGACACATAACATGCTCACATAAACAGTTATACGTGCTTTTATCATAATTTCACGTGCATAATTAACGGGCCTAACTAACACATGAATTTCGCCCGGATCCAAGAATATCAAAAGTGATGTCCAAAACATGAAAATCCATATATTTCATAGATCTAGAATTCATACCTCGTGCGAATCTCTTCAAACTTTGAAGGATTGACTAGGAGGCTAAATAATCGCTGGATTTCGAATTTGAGAAAATTCCTACAAGTTTATACCTGTTTTTTCCAAAAGTCTAAAATTAAGATTTTTACAAAACTTGGCCAAACACGGCATAAGTGGTGTCAAAACGTAGGTCTTACCTCTACGAGTTTAAATCTGAAATCTGGAGAAAATCTGACAGACGGAAGGTTGTCAAACGGCGTCGCAAAGCCCGTAGAACTCAATCTCCCTTCTCTCTCTCTAGATATTTGTGTGTTTGGATGAGATTTCAATCTCATCCTCATCTATATATAGAAAAACTCTTTGGGAATTACGTTTACCTCCCCGCAAGTTTCTCAAACTTCTAATTAACCCATGAAACTTCGCACACGTCCATTTTATGCCTTTACGAGTGAAAACTATAAAGTTCAAAAGTTTCCGACTAAGTTTCGTTTGGGTCCAAAATAATGTCCGAAAATTATATTCTGTGGAATCTCTACACAACCTACCTTTTTAATTAACGTGTCACTCACGTTCTCACCACAGTTCTCGAAATGATATAATCAATATCAAAGGTTATCAGAATTATACTACACAGGTATAATTACTATTCACAAAATACCAGATAAAACCAAATAACATTTAAATCACATAAATGTCATTTATACATGATCATGCAATATGAACTTCCATATTCCCGTGTCCTCACTGACACCTTACCGTTGACCACAGTCAACCACTTATCCTCAATTATCATATGTCAATGATAATTCATAAAATTTCATATCATGCATGATTAAACTATGAAATTCTGGAACGGGCATGACAGCGTGCCGCCGATTAAAGTGAGCTACCAAAATCCGATGATTAAAATGTAAAAAAAAAATGTATAGAAACGATCGTCTCACCTCCACGAGTTCGAATACGGCTTCGATTCGTGAATTAGACGTCGGACGGCGACGGAACAATGTGAATTGGACGTCGGCGTCTTGTGTTCGTCTTCTCTCTCTTCCTTAGTCTAATTTTCTATAAATTAAGAGACATCTTAGTCTCTTGACACACATGCTCTATGCATGTTGTGTTGTCAATGCCACATTTTTTCTATATTCTCATTTGTAGCCCCGAAATTTCGTAAGTTCTTATTATGAAATCCCCTAAACATTCCATTAACTACCCAATTATCTAACGAGCGTTTGTCTAAGTCCCGTATGGGTCCCAAATATTTTGTGAAGTTGCTATTTTACCTACCAATTATGAATCATTTTCATTTATTCCCTTATACGAGTACCCAAACTGGTATTAGAAGCTAACATATACTATCATGATATGCAAGCAAATTAAACAAGTATCCATTTAATCATATAAAAATGCATCTAATCATTTAAAATGTAAATTATATTATCTGGGCCCTTCACTGGGTCCTGCTTCCATACCTGTCCCACCTCACTGGGGACTTTTTCCAACTGTGCCCTTCTCTGAACACTTTTCACAGGCGAGTCCAAAGCCTCCCCTTAACCCAGTGTATACACTAATTATATAAATTAATGCATATTAACATAATAATTAACTCTCTTTCCGGGTACGGGTGTTACATGCAGGGACTTTGAAACTCTCTGTGTAGAGCAATGTTGGGGGTAGTTTTGTCAAAAGACTAAGGAGTAGATCTAATCCTAAAAACTTTTCCTACTTGTATTTAAACCACTATATTTTCTGTAATTTGGATTTATCACTAATTGTCCTTTAAAAAGTATCAACAAAAAAAACCCTCAACGAGAAGTTGTTTTATGTTTCAAGAAAGCAATTGGATTGTACGGTATAAACTAGTACCAAAACATTATGAATATGCTCTTAATGTTGTCAGATGTTGTTCCAGATTTTGTGCAGAGTTTTTTGTAACATGCTACATTTTTAATAGGGTTAATAAAACTACTTGATTTTGACAACATCATTACCCTTTGTGAAAAGTTAAATTCAGTCTACTGTTCCTTTGAAGCTGATTCATTATGATGTTTAGGGACCTTCTTCCACCTCCTCTATGCCTTGGTGTTGATATTATATCATTTTCATCTAGGGGTTTTGAAAAAATAACCTCAACCCAACCCAACCAAATTTTTGGGTGTATCAGGCTGGCAATCGGTGGTTAGGGGTGTAGATATGCAGAAACTGATCCATCAGTTCGGCACACATGGAAGATTTTTGTCGGCCCAAACCTGACCGAAATCGACCGATGCCCTTTAGTATAATACTTAGCAAACACTAGTGAATCACTTGTTTGAAATTGCTAACCCCAACCTAAAATTTATGTGTCTCTTCTCTCTCCCGTAGACTGCCAACGCCGCCTCATCAGTCACCTGTCCCTCCTCATCTTCGGCTCTTCCTCCATGTCACGCCCCGGAACGGCAAAAATAGAGAAAAATAAATTTCCTTTTTGGGTCCAAAGGCAGCGACGGGTGAAGTCACATGATTGTCCACACCACGCAGTACTAAGCAACAAGAAGTAATAGTGTAACAACAATGAAGTCTAGGTTCTGATCACAACGTAACATAAGGTCAACAGAAGTTACTAACTATTACATATCAGAGTCTCGAATCAAATATAAGGCAGCGGAAGTACAAATGTCAAGGCAACATATGCCTGACTACAAAAAGGGTTCTAAAATGGTAAAGACAATTAGCTACAATTCTAGTCTAGTCTTCAGTTGGCATAAAGGTAGTCCTCGGCGTAGTAGTCTTCTTCAGTCTGACCTCCGTCGGGGAAATCCTCCACAGGGACTCTGTCACCGTTATAGTAGTCCTCTCCTGCAGGCCCTTTACCTGTATAGTCATAACCAGGGTGCGCTGGAACGTAGAAATGTCCAGCGGCATAAACGCCGTCAGCTAAATGAAAGCTGAGTGAGTTAAATACTAACAGGGTATCGACTATTGAAGTTATTACAAGTTATAAGCCGCAACAAGTTAGAGTTCTGTAAGGGTAACTTCTTTACATTAAACCGATGATCCGATTACTAATGTTTTACTTATATAAAACCGATAACACGTCTAGATAGGGGAACAGACTCGACAGTAGTTCAACTCTATAACACACCATTGCTCATCCACCGCTTTTAAGAACATATGCACAGTCCACCGCATGTCATGGATACCACGTTAGTCCATCCCCCGCTTTTAAGAACATATGCACAGTCCACCGCATGTCAGGGATATAACGCTTTAAACAACAGTACATCATTCTATGCTACGACTTAGCGACGTCTACCAGTGATCACGGTCCACCGCAAGTCATAGACACCTTCGTCTGTCTATCGCTTTTAAGAACATATGATTAGATCATCTGGCTATCTTAGGGCAAATGGTCCGGTTCACCGCAAGTCATAGACACCTTCGTCTGTCTACCGCTTTTAAGAATATATGATCGACCAAAGCCCGCCCACGCAAATTTCCCGAATCTTAGCAAACCTACTTAAGTTCGACTCTGTCACCGATACATGACAATCCCAATGTGGCCTGACTACTCTGAATGAAATGAACGTTAACTCAAAAGGATTCACGACTATTCCGTTATCTAACGTCATAAACATTATTCATTAATCTTGTTATTACTACGATCCTACGCCGCATTAATTCGTTATCATGTCTGTATTACAATAATAAAGCATGCTGGGAAATACTGAACAGTAAATAAACAACTAAACAATTATTACATTTATTTAAACAAGTAAAACAGTAAACTGTAACTGCCAATCGATTGGTGTAGATGTCAATCGATTGGTATAAAAGTGGCATCAATCGATTGGAAGAAGGTTCAATCGATTGGTATAAAAGTAGTGTCAATCGATTGATCAAAGATTCAATCGATTGGATCACAATCCATGTCAATCGATTGCATAAAGATTCAATCGATTGGAACATGAAAGATGTCAATCGATTGATATAGATATCAATCGATTGACACTTCGTCTTCTTCACAGAGAAGACTGCCCAGCAACGTATAAACTGGAATACATGATTTCTCTTTCATTTCTTCATTCAAACATGTCATAACATCAATGTAAGGCTACCAAGTGAGTTTAGAACTCACCTTAGACGTTAAGGGCGTGTTTGGTTGTGTTTTGAAGCTTGAGCTTCAATGGTGGCTCCTCCCTCTCTCCTCTAGTTCTCTATCTTCTCTCTTCTCCTTCTCCTTCTTTCTTCTTGTCTCAGTCCATCTCTGTGTGTGTGTATAAATATATGAATATATGTGAGTATATATATATATATATGAGTGTATATATATATATATAAACATACACAAAACCCTCCCTCTCACTCTCTCTAATTTCTGTAAACAGAAATACGCCCAAAATGGGCTGGTATATATAGAGAGGGAGTGTTCACGTGGCCTCTCCTCAGCCAGAGCAAAAGAATCTGCCCAGCTGCCTCCAATCGATTGACATAAGTGTCAATCGATTGATAAAATCAATCGATTGATATAAAGTTCAATCGATTGGTATCCAAAGTAAGGCAATCGATTGGAAAACTTGTCAATCGATTGGTATCCAAATTATACCAAGGTAAGGCCAAGCTCAAACAAGTATTAAAAGAAGCATACAGGGTCTTATTCACATAATATATTACAAAAATACAGGGTATTACATCATCCACCACTCATAAAAGATTTCGTCCCCGAAATCCGAAATAAAGTGGGTTAAAACAAAAATGGAAACTTCTCTCGCATCTCCGACTCCAATTCCCATGAAGCTTCTCCTTCGTCGTGGTGCTTCCACTGAACCTTCACTAGCGGAATATCCTTGTTTCTGAGCTTCTTCACTCCTCGGTCTAGAATACGTACTGGTCCTTCATTGTATGTCACGTTCTCATTCACCTCGATATCTTCAAAACTGATCTCGTGCGTTGGGTTGTGGGCACATTTCCTCAACATGCTGATGTGGAAAACGTTGTGCACTCCTGACATCTTTGGCGGCAACGCAAGTCGATAAGCAACCTTCCCAACACGTTCTAGGATCTCGAACGGTCCGATGAATCGCGGCGATAGCTTGCCTTTTTTCTGTCCGAATCTGACGATACCTCGAACTGGCGAGACTTTAAGTAGCACATGATCTCCAACTGCCAACTCTAGATCTTTCCGCCGCTTGTCGGCATAGCTCTTGTGTCTGGATTGCGCTGTCTTCATCTTTTCTCGTACAATCTGGATCTTTTCGCTGGTTTCTCGAATCATCTCGGGCCCAAGTAGTTGAGTATCTCCGACTTCGGCCCAACATAGCGGCGATCGGCAAGGTCTTCCATACAAGGCTTCAAACGGCGCCATCCCTATGCTCGTGTGGTAGCTGTTGTTGTAGGCAAACTCGATCAAAGGTAAATGCGTCTCCCATGAACTCTCGAATTCAATGACATAGGCTCGCAACAGATCCTCCATCACTTGATTGACTCGTTCTGTCTGACCGTCTGTCTGTGGATGAAAGGCCGAACTCAAATTCAATGAAGTTCCCATTGCTGTCTGAAGGCTTTTCCAGAATTCTGCGGTGAAGCATGAATCTCGATCTGAAACTATTGAGACAGGTACACCGTGCAGTCGCACTACTTGCTGTAGATACATCCGGCTCATTCTTTCGACAGGGTGCATCATGCTGTAGGCGATAAAATGTGCTGACTTGGTGAGTCGATCCACTATTACCCAAATAGAGTCGTGGTTTTGTTGAGACTTCGGCAATCCAACCACAAAATCCATGGTGATGTGCTCCCATTTCCATTGGGGAATCGGTAGCGGTTGTAGGAGTCCAGGTGGTTTCTGATGCTCCGCCTTCACTTGTTTGCAAATAAGACATTGCGATACATACTCGGCCACTTCTCGCTTCATTCCTTCCCACCAGAAGTTTCTCTTCAAGTCCTTATACATCTTATTTCCTCCTGGGTGGATAGTCATCCTTGACTTGTGTGCTTCGTCCAAAATGTTCTTCCTGAGACCATCGTCATTTGGCACACAGAGTCTACCTTTGCATCTCAGTGCTCCGTCCGTACTAATACTCCATATCTCTGGTTCCTTTGCGGACATCTTGGCAAACCACAACTTGAAGTCCTCGTTCGACTGTTGAGCTTCCAAGATGCGGCTGATGAGAGTCGGTTGTACAACAAGACATCCAAGGTGTTGTCCTTCTCCTGATTCCACTGGTCGAAGGTCGAATTCGGCTAACGTCTCCATTGCTCGCCATTCTCCAATCAAAATCGAAGCAACCAAAAGGCGTGGCCTCCGGCTCAGAGCGTCGGCTACAACATTTGCTTTACCCGGGTGGTATTGCAAAGAGAAGTCGTAGTCCTTGAGTAGCTCCATCCATCTCCGTTGTCGCATGTTCAACTCCTTCTGAGAGAACAGGTATCTTAAACTCTTGTGATCTGAGAACAAGTCAAACTTTTCTCCATACAAATAGTGTCTCCAAATCTTCAGGGCGAACACGATTGCGGCTAGTTCCAAGTCGTGCGTCGGATAGTTCTTCTCATGTGGCTTCAATTGTCTTAATCAGTATGCGATGACATTCCCTTCTTGCATTAGCACACAACCAAGTCCTTGGTGTGATGCATCACTATAGATTATGAATTGTTCACCACTCTTAGGTATCGCAAGCACGGGTGCTGAGGTTAGTCTCTCTTTCAATTCCCGAAATGCATCCTCATGTTTATCGGCCCATTCGTACTTCGTCTCCTTCCTAGTCAGGCTTGTCAACGGTCCTGCGATTCTAGAGAATCCTTCCATAAATCTCCAGTAATACCCAGCCAATCCTAGGAAACTCCTAACTTTGGTTGCGTTGGTTGGCCTGTTCCAGCTCAAGACTGCATCGATCTTAGATGAGTCTACGGAAATCCCATCCTGTGATATCACATGTCCCAGGAATTTAACTTCCTGAAGCCAGAATTCACATTTGCTGAATTTCGCATACAGACTATTGTCTCTGAGAGTCTGTAGAGCAATTTGCAGATGCTTCTTATGTTCTTCTTCTGTCCTTGAATAAATTAGAATGTCGTCAATGAATACTATAATGAATTGATCCAGATCGGGTCTGAATACTCTATTCATTAGGTCCATGAATACTGTCGGGGCATTAGTCAATCCAAAAGACATCACTAGAAACTCATAGTGTCCATATCTCGTCCTGAAGGCAGTTTTTGGTATATCTTTCGGCCGAACTAGTAATTGATGGTATCCTGAACGCAAGTCAATTTTTGAGAATATCTTTGATCCTTGTAGTTGATCGAACAGGTCGTCTATCCGGGGAAGTGGGTATCTATTTTTGATCGTGACCTTATTCAGCTCCCTGTAGTGGATACAGAGTCGTAGCTCTCCGTCCTTCTTTTTCACAAATAGAACTGGTGCTCCCCAAGGTGATGTACTCGGGCGAACAAAACCTAAGTCTTCAAGTTCCTGAACTTGCTTCTTCAATTCCAACATTTCTGTTGGCGCCATCCGATACGGGGTCTTGGAAATCGGCAACGTTCCAGGTGCTAACTCAATGCAGAAGTCTATCTCTCTCTTCGGCGGAAGTCCTGAGATACTTCGGAACACATCTTCAAAGTCTTGAATAACGGGGATCTGGTTGATAGTAAGCTCCGTGCTTGAAGTCTTAATCGTGGCTAGGCAGCTCGTGATAAATATATCGCTCAACGGTTGGCACTGAAATCTGATCTGCGAGCAACCAGGCGTCGAAAAGACAATGGTCCGACTAACACAATCCAGGTTAGCGCCATACTTAGTAAGCCAATCCATTCCTAGGATCACGTCGAACTCAGACATTGACAAGACTATCAAGTCTGCCGGAAAATTTCTATCCTCTAGTGTCAAGGGACAATCCTTGCACACCTTACCTAACTTAACGGATACTCCCAAGGGCGAAACGGCATTAAGGGTCGGCTCAAGTGATAGGGGTAACAATCCCAAATCACGTACCATCTTAATAGCTATGAAAGAACGGGCGGCACCGGTATCAAACAAAGCTCTAACTTGACAGTGAAATAAAATGAATGTACCTTCCAAGTTTTGCTGTTCCTCCGCATTATACCCTGCATTGTCAGGGATGATGGCATTCACCCTAACCTGTCCTTGCTGTCCTTGAGCAGGCTCTCCATAGTAGCCTCCACGTGGTGCTCGACAATCCTTGCTTATGTGACCAGGCTTGTTACAGTTGCGGCAGACGAGGTCATTACGGCGGTTGGTCTTGGGGGCTGTGCAATACTTTGCAATATGTCCGGGCACTCCACAGTTGAAACATCCATCAATATTCTATCGCTGAACGACGGGCTGTGCCTGAGGTGGTCCTTGCTGTTGATTCTGTTGTCGAGGAAAATTAGCTTGGGGCTTCCTTGTCCCATCCCATGTGCGCTTGGTTCCTTGGTAGTTGTTGGTCTGGGGTTTCCATCCTTGATTGTTCCTCGATGATTGCGCGGGAAAGTGCCTTGGTTGGAAGGTCCTGGGTGGAGGTCGATTCGCTTGTGGTCCTTGTATAGGGTAAGCATCCTTTTCCAAACTTGAAGCAAGACGGACAATCCCTTCAAACGACTGGCCCAGATGGCCTATCATCATGTGCCGGAGGTGTGGGTTGAGTCCTTGGTGGAATCGCTTGACCTTCTTGACGGAGGTGTCTATCATATGCGGAGCGAAACGGGAAAGTCGCTCAAATTGTGTAGTATACTCTCTGACTGTCCAGTTTCCTTGGGTTAGACACAGGAAATTCCTCTCTTGTTGGTCTCTTTCGTCCTCAGGGAAATACTTCTCGAGAAATCGAGTCTTGAATGTTTCCCAAGGCATTCTCCTTGCAGCGTCAATCCCAATCGTGGCTCTCTCGGCCTCCCACCAGTCCGCGGCGGAGTAAGTTAGTTGAAATACGGCTAGACGTCTCTTGTCAAGCTCACTGCACTCCAGGGCTTCAAAGATTAGCTCCAACTCCCGTATCCATTGCTCTGCTTTCCAGGACTCTGCCATGCCGTCGAACTTTTCGGGTCGCAGGCCACGAAATCGTTCCAACAGTTTATCGCGTGTCTGCCTTGGAGGGACAAAGTGGTTGTTACCATTGTCGTTGGTGGCATGATTGTAGGTATCGCCGATGTGCTCCATCCGTTGCATGAAAGCTTCGAAGACTCCAGTTGGGTCCATACCCTCGGGAATGGGTGCTCCCAGTCGTGCTTGGTTCCTTGTGGGTCCCACCATAGTGATCCGTGTGAGGTGTACCTATGAAGGATCTAACGATTAGCCGACAATCTCCTCGGGGAAATGATCATACTTAAATAACAGAAAGCGTAACATGAATCAAAATCACAATCATAACATAATAATGAGGTGATAACAGAAATAACCAAGAGAAACGATCTGCCATATATATATACCCAAAAGATGTACAGCGGAGTACACAATAGATCATCTGTGTACCGCGTAGTACATGATCCTATACAAGATCTAAACAAAAGAAAGATATACACAAAACCACTACTGGTGGCTACCTATACAAAAAGGCTACGGTTAATAGCTGTCTATGTAAGCGTCAAAAGTAAGTGGACAACATGTCCTAAAGTCAAGCGCAAAAGTCTAAGCCCTAAAGGTACTGGACTCAAAAGTTGTCCACATCGGATCCATAGATGGAAGCCTCGTCCTCTGGGGCAACCTCAGACAAAACATCATCCTCATCCATGTCATCGTCATCCATCATGTCCTCATCCTCTATCACAACATCCTCGATCAGCTCGGGTCCATCATGCTCCACAACAGCTCCCAAATCCCCTGCATCAGCGGCCATGTCAGCCTGGGCTGCATCAAATGCGGCTGCAAGTGCCTCAGCCTGTACCATAGCCTGTGCCAACTCCGGTGCTCCGATCTCGAATCCATGGGGATGTGCAGCCATCTCTGTGGCCCACTCAGCTGCTAGCTGTGCTATAACGCCTCCTGGTAAGACTGGTACTACTGCATCATCGTCTGCGGCTACCTCCTCTTCCTCTATCGGATAACCCTCTGCAACCACAATATCTACGCCAACTGGCACGTCCATACCGGCTGGGTCCACGGGGTCCTCCTCTTCTGGATCATACTCCGGCTCCTCGTCATCGGTGTCCTCGTCCTCTTCATCCTCCATCTCCTCATCTGCATCCTCTGGCTCATCGTCGTCATCGCTCTCATCATCACCCTCCGGATCCTCATCTGCTGGGGGTGCATCAGCCATGTCCTCTTCTGGTGGGGGTGGAGGTGCTGCTCTAACCTGTGTAAGTAGAACCTGGTACGAAGAACGGTCTCGTAACATCAGTAGAGAATCCTCCTCGATGCGTTTGAAGGTCTCCTTGCGGTAGATCATCTCCTGACGTATCACTTCTGGGTCTTGGGTCCCAAATCTCTGCTGCTCGATCCGCATGTCTCGCTCTGTCTCTGCAATAGCTCTCTGCCTAACCTTCCAGGCATAGTACTCTGGATCTGCTGGCGCAATACTACCCTCATACACATAGTGTCCTCCGAACTCGTCTGGAACGAACAGCGGCGGTGCCATGCTACCTGAAAAGGGACTACCTTAAGTCAGAACTAATCTTAATATCCATCTATAGAATCTCAAGGTTCTAGGACCAGATGGTGTGGGACAATCTGTGAGCGAAAAGGTATACAACCTAGGCTCTGATACCAAAAATCCTGTCACGCCCCGGAACGGCAAAAATAGAGAAAAATAAATTTCCTTTTTGGGTCCAAAGGCAGCGACGGGTGAAGTCACATGATTGTCCACACCACGCAGTACTAAGCAACAAGAAGTAATAGTGTAACAACAATGAAGTCTAGCTTCTGATCACAACGTAACATAAGGTCAACAGAAGTTACTAACTATTACATATCAGAGTCTCGAATCAAATATAAGGCAGCGGAAGTACAAATGTCAAGGCAACATATGCCTGACTACAAAAAGGGTTCTAAAATGGTAAAGATAATTAGCTACAATTCTCGTCTAGTCTTCAGTTGGCATAAAGGTAGTCCTCGGCGTAGTAGTCTTATTCAGTCTGACCTCCGTCGGGGAAATCCTCCACAGGGACTCCGTTACCGTTATAGTAGTCCTCTCCTGCAGGCCCTTCACCTGTATAGTCATAACCAGGGTGCGCTGGAACGTAGAAATGTCCAGCGGCATAAACACCGTCAGCTAAATGAAAGCTGAGTGAGTTAAATACTAACAGGGTATCGACTATTGAAGTTATTACAAGTTATAAGCCGCAACAAGTTAGAATTCTGTAAGGGTAACTTCTTTACATTAAACCGATGATCCGATTACTAATGTTTTACTTATATAAAACCGATAACACGTCTAGATAGGGGAACAGACTCGACAGTAGTTCAACTCTATAACACACCATTGCTCATCCACCGCTTTTAAGAACATATGCACAGTCCACCGCATGTCATGGATACCACGTTAGTCCATCCCCCGCTTTTAAGAACATATGCACAGTCCACCGCATGTCAGGGATATAACGCTTTAAACAACTGTACATCATTCTATGCCACGACTTAGCGACGTCTACCAGTGATCACGGTCCACCGCAAGTCATAGACACCTTCGTCTGTCTACCGCTTTTAAGAACATATGATTAGATCATCTGGCTATCTTAGGGCAAATGGTCCGGTTCACCGCAAGTCATAGACACCTTCGTCTGTCTACCGCTTTTAAGAACATATGATCGACCAAAGCCCGCCCACGCAAATTTCCCGAATCTTAGCAAACCTACTTAAGTTCGACTCTATCACTGATACATGACAATCCCAATGTGGCCTGACTACTCTGAATGAAATGAACGTTAACTCAAAAGGATTCACGACTATTCCGTTATCTAACGTCATAAACATTATTCATTAATCTTGTTATTACTACGATCCTACGCCGCATTAATTCGTTATCATGTCTGTATTACAATAATAAAGCATGCTGGAAAATACTGAACAGTAAATAAACAACTAAACAATTATTACATTTATTTAAACAAGTAAAACAGTAAACTATAACTGCCAATCGATTGGTATAGATGTCAATCGATTGGTATAAAAGTGGCATCAATCGATTGGAAGAAGGTTCAATTGATTGGTATAAAAGTAGTGTCAATCGATTGATCAAAGATTCAATCGATTGGATCACAATCCATGTCAATCGATTGCATAAAGATTCAATCGATTGGAACATGAAAGATGTCAATCGATTGATATAGATGTCAATCGATTGACACTTCGTCTTCTTCACAGAGAAGACTGCCCAGCAACATATAAACGGGAATACATGATTTCTCTTTCATTTCTTCATTCAAACATGTCATAACATCAATGTAAGGCTACCAAGTGAGTTTAGAACTCACCTTAGACATTAAGGGCGTGTTTGGTTGTATTTTGAAGCTTGAGCTTCAAGGGTGGCTCCTCCCTCTCTCCTCTAGTTCTCTGTCTTCTCTCTTCTCCTTCTCCTTCTCTTCTTCTGGTCTTCTCCTTCTTTCTTCTTGTCTCAGTCCATCTGTGTGTATGTGTATAAATATATGAATATATGTGAGTATATATATATGAGTGTATATATATATAAACACACACAAAACCCTCCCTCTCACTCTCTCTAATTTCTGTAAACAGAAATACGCCCAAAATGGGCTGGTATATATAGAGAGGGAGTGTTCACGTGGCCTCTCCTCAGCCAGAGCAAAAGAATCTGCCCAGCTGCCTCCAATCGATTGACATAAGTGTCAATCGATTGATAAAATCAATTGATTGATATAAAGTTCAATCGATTGGTATCCAAAGTAAGGCAATCGATTGGAAAACTTGTCAATCGATTAGTATCCAAATTATACCAAGGTAAGGCCAAGCTCAAACAAGTATTAAAAGAAGCATACAGGGTCTTATTCACATAATATATTACAAAAATACAGGGTATTACACTCCACCTCTCTCTCTCTCTCTCTCTCTCTCTCTCTCTCTCTCTCTCTCTACATACACATCGTCATATACATATGTGCGTAATTTTGTACGAATTTCTCTCTCTATACATATATACACACATATATATATACACATCGACATATATATGTGTGTGTATTTCTGTAGAGATCGAGATCACTGAAAGGTCGAGAAGTTCAATCTGATCCGAGCATCGATCACCTTGGGACAATCCACGGTCATTAGAAGATCAAGAAGTTCAATACCCCTGTAATGGAGTTCTCTCAACCTTTCATTCTCGGCGAAAGTAAAGAACATTCATATACTAGTCGCTCAATCTTTCATTCTCGATCTCTCTCTATGACGATAACACGTAATCGTACAACAAACCAGGTTTTTAATTCTTAACTTTCCACTATACTAGTTTTGATTCTTGATTCTTGACTTTCCAGCCTCAGATCCACCACCACAGCCTCACCCCGACCCCCCAACCAAAACCGACCTCCTCGAATTCCCTGCCAGTCAGTTTCGATCCCCAACCCTGCCACCCCAACCACTTCAGTTCAGCGCAAAATCTCTCTCCACCCCGACCGAAACCAACTGATGAACACCCCTATTTTCATCGATAATTTCTCCAGATATACTTAGATTTATCCATTGAGACAAAATCTGATGTGTTTACTAGATTTGTCCAGTTCAAAACTTTTGTTGAAAATCAATGTTCGTTTAAAATAAAGACCCTAAGATCAGATAATGAGGGAGAGTATGTTAACTCTGCTATGAGTACCTTTCTTAATCATCATGGTATTATCCATCAGACAACTTGTCCCCACACCCTTGAACAGAATGGGGTGAGTGAGAGAAAACTTAGGCATCTCATTGAAACAACACTTGCTCTCGCTCTCTTAAACCAATCATCTATGCCTCTCAAATATTGACTTGAAGATTCCCTCACTACCAATTTTTTTATTAACAGGCTTCCCACAACCTCACTTTTGTTCGAAACTCCTTTTGAACTCCTCTATCATTCTAAGCCTGACTACTCCATCCTCAAAGTCTTTAGGTGCATATGTTATCCTTGGTTGATACCTTATAGATCATCCAAATTAGCTCCTAAATCCAAACTCTGTGTCTTCCTTGGTTATGTTGCTCACTCTAAAGGTTATAAGTGTCTTGACATCACTGTTGGTCAAGTTTTTGTGTCTAGACAAGTTCAGTTTGTCGAAAATCGGTCTGGCTTTCACGAGACTGGTCTTGTTTCTTTCCTTCTCTACTCTTGTATTTTGAGAAAAATCTTTAAAGGAGCAACAGTCACAATCGTAGGCTCTTACTTACAGACTTATTAGAAATCATCACTCTTCTTTGTTTCATTCACGTCTTTTTAGTGTTCAACAAGATGAGGATTTTTGCCACCATGGTTTGCAATACTGATTTCCATGTCATGTGCATGTGTAGCCAACTCCTCAAAAGTACGTGGTTTTAACCCTTGCAAGATGTAGAGGAGACCCCAGTGCAAACCTTGCCTACTGTAGACACCCCAATTTTGACCAAACATCGAATTAAGGGGAGTACAACCTCTAAGATCCGATGATGACAAGCGTCCGACTAATCTAGGATTTGCAAAGATGATTCAAACTCTTCCGAAAGCTCTTGCACTTCAAAAACAAAAGGAAAAAAGAAAGAAAAAGAAAAAAGAGGTAGAACGGCACTTGGGCCTTTTTGCGGCAGTCACGGGTTGCCGTTGCGGCAGTCTTTGGACTGCCGACGGCATTCTGTGAATGCCGCGAATTTCATTAAGTGCAGCAAAGAAATGAATTTTTACTAAAAAACGGCAATCCCTGGAGTTGTCTGCGGCATTCAATGAAAGCCGTTCCGGCAGTCAGTGAAAGCCGCGCCAGCATTCACTGAATGCCGCAGTGGCATTTACTGAGTGCCGCTTCTATCTCCCCGAGTGCCGCATTTTTGTGACAGTCTGTCCTAAAGCAGGTCGGTTTATACCTTGAAATGGCGGCGGGAATTAGGGTTTTTGGCTGGAAATTTCCCAAAATAACCCCTAAAGCTTGCCTATATATAGAAGGTGTATATCCCATTATTACCAACTTAGAAAAATGGAATGTTAGAATCCCTAGGTTGATTCTCCTTAAATATTTCCCAAATTAGAGAGTTATAGAGAGATTTTGGTTGAGAAAAAGAGCTAAAAGAAGAAGTTTGATCATCACTTGGAAGGCTTTGAAGAAATTAAGAAGTTGAGGATACTTAGAGGTAAAGATTCTAAGACTAATTAGTATATTTAGTAGCTCAATCACAATATATAGATACTTAGGATCTTTTACACATTTTCAAAACCTTTCTTCCCACCTCATTTCATCACACACCACATATTGTGATTGATCTTTCATGTCATTAATTTGGATCAAAAACGTTTAGTGTTTGAAGCTTAATTAAACCTTGAAGTGAACTTTGGCCCCTTTCTTTGATTATGCCTAACTCTTTGGGTTTGTGAGACTTTCAATGTCTTGCTTAGATCCTTGTGTTTAGAATCCTTCAATGTCCCTTATGAACTCATGATTCATGAGGGGATTGAAGTTGATTTTGGTACATTGAGTCAATGAGTTCAAACTTCACCCATAGTTTGGGCTCATTACTTTGAGGTTTTATGAAGTCTCTTATACTTCATTAAAACCTACATGTATGTGTGTTTTTAGTCTCCAATGACCATCAAAATGGTAGGAGCAATGATATGAATCCAAGCTTTTGTCTATAAGTTTGAGTTCATAGTCTTGGGATTTTGTGGAGTTCTTCATACTTAATTAAAATCTTCATATGTGTATGTCTTTAGTCTCCAATGACCATCAAATGGTAGGAGAAGTGGTTTGAATCTAAACTAATTCCTATGGTTTAGGTTCATTGTCTTAAGATTTTATGAAGTTCATTCATACTTCAATGAAATCTCCAAACATCAATGGCTTTAGTCTTCGATGACCATCAAATGGTAGAAGAAATAGTTTGGTTTTAAGTCCAACTCATTGGTTTAATAGTTGGGATTAACAAGCGAAAGTTGAACTTGAACAAATGGTGCAGTGAATTCAATGACCACCTTTGATCAAGGATTTTTAGTTCGAAATCAGACCGTTGAAACTAAATGAAACCACTTGGAGAGTGTTAATAACACAGTTTTACCACTGTAATTTTTGTTTTTATTAGATTTCATGTTTAGAATGGTTTGGTCATGAGTTTTGTGAGTTAACAATAATCTGTCCAGAATTCCAGAACAACAACACCCTTTTGAAACTTGTAAATCAGAGTCCTAACCAAATATTTTCAACTCCAAATAAATTTTTCTATGATGTTTAATGTATTAGGAAGATACCCTAACAATATCAAAGTGTTTCTGATTTTTTTATTATTTTTAGAAAATTATACAAGATCTCTGGACAGAGAGTTGTAAGTCTCTGAGTGATGTCTGGTTTTTGCCCATTTCCCAGAGATCTAACCGTTCAAACCTTGATTTTCTTTTTGGGTTAGAAATTAGACTCATAGAGGCATAACATACTAAAAACTAATCAAGATCCAACCGTCGGAAGCATGCTTTCTATTTTCTTGAAGTTTAGATCTACTCTCTGGAATTTCCAAAATGTAGTAACAGATTTAATCAACTTTGTAAATAAAAGGTTCAAATGATCTTTTCTTAACCTAGGGTTCATACTATGTTTTAATAATAATTGAGTAAGCTTAAAACCAGAAGCTAAATGATCCAAACCAATGAATAGTTTATAGCTTTACTTCATTCATACTCATGCGTTCATGTGCATTCATTAACATAGATTGATATTTAAAAATAGAGCTCACCTTGTGTTAAGACTTGTTGCTTAGGATTTAGTGATGTGTTTTTTTTTGTTTAAAGTATATGAACTAACCCTTTATTTTGTAGCGCTTTCGAAGTACATTCTCTTAATCCTTTCTCTAGTTTTGTTTATTTCTCGATTTCATTGATTTTTCGACTCCATGTACGACACCTTAGAACTAGGATTTGCCTTATATGTATATGTGTGATTAGAGGCCCCTTTCTTAGGATTTTTTCTTATTCGCATGCATTGCACGTTTAATATTCGCGGCTAGATCCCGGGTAAGTTCTCTATGTTTTTTGCTTTGCATATCATGATTTGCTTGCTAAATGGATTATTTGATTTTGAATGATATTTTATCGTTAGCAATCTTACACCCTTTTAGACATGCTTTTGTAATGTATATTTATACGTATGTATTAGTTGAGGACATGCTTAGATTATTAATTTGACTAAAAGGACGTTGAGTAGAGGCTTATCGAGAGATAGGATGAGAAGGGGTGTTTTAGTCCGATGGGCTCCTTCCCTTCTCATTCCATAATCCCCGGACCTAGTTAATCTTTGGTTTTGCAAAAGATCAGTTTCCTTTTGAAATGGTTTCTTAATTTTTCCTTTTAAAAATTAAGTGGCGACTCATTTGTTTTGAATTTGAAATTTTAAAAAGAAAAGCTGTGGATAAAGGAGAAAAATTGCGATATCCACACATACACATATCGACGATAGAAACTTTTGAAAGTCAATCTTTATAGTCTAGGCTAAGTGACCGTGTCACGACCCATCCCACTACGCGTGGAAATAGGACACGTGGCACGCCACCAAGGCTCATCCAATCATCATCTAACGATACGCAGCGGAAAGAACTTTAAAACAACCCTGGGTATTTTAAAACTTAGGAAACATTGCCCTCTGAGTTGACAAATCCATTGAAAATTTGAGTTATAAAAAGTTTTGGCCAAGTGAAAACACATTCAAAAGAATCAGTTCTGAAAACAGAGGTTTAGTCGACTGTGCCTAGGGTCCAGTCAACTGTGCCTAGCAGAAACCAAAACCCTAAATTCTTAACAGAGGTCCAGTCGACTGATCAGGGAACCCAGTCGACTGCACTGGTTACTATTTGGATCAGTAGCTAGAATCTACAGTAGTTCAGTCGACTGATCAAGGTCCCCAGTCGACTGTGTTAAGCAGAACCAAAATACAACATTTTCAAAAGGGGTCCAGTCGACTGAGTTATGGTACAGTCGACTGGTTTTGCCATTAATAGAAGCAGTAGCCAAAAATCAACAGTGTTTAGTCGACTGATAAAGGGTCCAGTCGACTGTTTTCATTACTATTCACTTTCAGTGTCTCAATCTCACGAGATCCAGTCGACTGATCCAGAGTGCAGTCGACTGCTCCCCTGCTGGGCAGCCTTGTGTTGAAAAATACTAACACATGCTTCTCCAAACCTAACACCAATACAATCACAACTGATTTTCAACATTTGAAACATAATCACAGATGTTCAATTACAAGATTACAATACTATGAAACTAATCTATGATTCTATTACAACATATTACCAATTCCCAATCCTTACACAAGTTTTAGAATTAAAACAAAAGCATATACAATTGTGGTTCCCCGGTGTTCCTCGGCCTCACTCCTCACGATTCTTCTTGTCTTTCTTCTTACCTGCAATGGAGTACATCTTCATTGCTCAGCTATATGCTGAGCGTACAATTCTACATGTATGCTTATATGACAGTTCATGGTTTAAGCATCTAAAACACATAGAAATAGTCTCTAGGGTGAGTGGTACGCATTCATCCGGTCGATGCCGTAGGAGGTCCACCTCTCCCATGCATCTCGTACACTGGTTGGGACTTCCTCCATACCAGGTACCGTGTCCTAGTTAAGCCCACCTCCAATCCAGACACCACCAAAATCACAATTTACCATCTCAATCAAATCCTCAAGGTTCGAGGAGCTTACTCCGGATGAATTTGCACCAAACTCCCCTTTGACCCAAGTAGACACATAACAAGTTCACATAAACAGTTATACGTGCTTTTCACATAATTTCACGTGCATAATTAACGGGCCTAATTAATACATGAATTTCGCCCGGATCCAAAGATATCAAAACTCATGTTCAAAATATGAAAACCCATATATTTCATAGATCTAGAATTCATACCTCGTGCGATTCTCTTCAAACTTTGAATGATCGTCTAGGGAGCTAAATAAACGTCGGATTTCAAATTTGAGACAATTCCTACAAGTTTTACTGGGTTTTCCCCAAAAGTCTAAAATTAAGATTTTTACAAAAATTGGCCAAACACGGCCTAATTAGTATCAAAACGTAGCCCTTACCTCTAAAAGTTCAAATATGAAATCTGGAGAAAATCTGATGGACGAACGGTCGTTGATCGGCGTCGCAAAGCCCGTTGGCTCCAATCTCCCTTCTCTCTCCTCTCTCTAGATATTTTGGAAGTTTGGATGAGAATGAAATCTCATCCACTTCTATAAATAGAAAAACGTTCTGGAAAATACTTTTACCTCCCCGCAAGTTTCTCAAACTTCTAATTAACCCATGAAATTTGCACACGTCCATTTTATAACTTTACGAGTGAAAACTATAAATTTCAAAAGTTTCGACTAGGTTTCGTTTGGGTCCAAAAATAACGTCCGAAAATTATATTCGGTGGAATCTCTAAACAACCTACCTTTTTAATTAACGTATCACTCACGTTCTCACCACAGTTCTCAAATGATATACTAAAGTATCCAAATACTAGAATTATACTACACATGTATAATTATTATTCACAGGAATACTAAATAAAGTTAAATAACATTTAAATCATATAAATGTTATTTAGTCATGTCCATGTAATATGAACTGCCATGTTCCCGTGTCCTCACTGACACCTTACCGTTGACTCACAGTCAACCTCAACTCAAATTATTAATAACATTAATAATTTCAAAATCTCAAATGATGCATTTTCAGAATCATAAATTTCTGGAACGGGTGTGACAGACCGCCATCTGTTAATAAAGTCAACAACTGGCTCATCCTTCCACTGTCTAGCACTGGTGAGTTCAAACATGCTCACTACACGACGAGTGCTGTAAAAGCGATTTAAAAATTCTCGTTCTGTATTGCCAATAACTTGATGAAAAAGTCTAACCATATGGTTCAAAAACTCAAATCTAAATTATTAGTAGCAAGAGAGGGGGTAGATTTTATTTTATTTATTGTTATTATTTTTGGGTTGTGTGTGCTAAACTAAAATTAAGAAGCAAAATATTGATTGGACTAAAATTGACAACATATTGAGAGCTTAACTAAAAGAGTAATACTAAAATGTAAAAAAGAGAAGTTGTGGATTGAACGAAAATTAGGCAATATGTTACATATACAAAAAAGGAAAAAGAAAAAAAAAACAAACAAATAAATAAATAAATAATAATAAACAAATAAATTTAGGGGGTTAGAACCACCCTAGTCCCCTCATATATACACTGTGCCCTTGATATATATATATATATATATATATTACATATCAATTTAATATTTATATCAAGCGACGTGAATGATCCCAACATGCATACAATTACAAAACTATGGTTTTTTTTTTATATATATAATTAAAATTAGGACGTTGGCCCGTGCATGCACGTGTATTGGATTTGGTAGAAAAAATGCAATGTATTTTTTTTTTTTTTTATGTGTACAAGAAAGAGAAGTGTGTTCTATTAATTATTAAGATGATGTTAGAAAAAATATGCTTGAACAACTATATTTATTGACCTTAAACATACAATTTAAGGCTATTTTTTTAATTTATAGATTATATATATGTATATATATATATATATAAAAAGGATAATTTACAAAATGTAAATAGGGTAATTTGGTAATTCAACTTAGCAAAAGGGTAATTTGTAAAAAAACATAAGTGTAATTTGAATATTCAATTTACAATTGTACACACTTTAAAATTTTAGGCTATTTTCTTTAACGTATAGATAAAATATATATCTATATACATACACAAATATACAAAAGGGTAATTTATGAAAGGCAAAAGGGCAATTTGGTAATTTAATTTAATAAAAGAGTAATTTGGAAAAGACATAAGGGTAGTATGGTTATTCAATTAATATATATATATATACATATTATAATATAATAAAATAATAAATATATATTATAATATAATAAAATATTATAATATAATATAATAAAATAATATATATATATATATATTTATATATACACACACATAAAGGTAATTTACAAAGTGCAGAAGAGTTTTTGGTAATTCAATTTGACAAAAGGAAATTCATAATTGTAAACATTTAAACTTTAAGAGTCTTTTCTTTAAGATATAGAAACAAAACGGTAATTTGCAAAAAAGCATAAAGGTAATTTTGTTAATCAAATTATAATTGTACACAGTTTTATTAAATATTATGTATATAATAATATATTAAATATATATTGATTTTATATATGTATATTTATAGACACAAGGGTAATCAACAAAAAGGCAAAAGAGTAATTCGATAATTTAATTATAATTGTACACACTTTAAATACATAAATTAAAATTTGGTAATTCAATATATATATAAATAATATAATAGTAATATATATGTATATTTATACACACAAGGGTAATTTACAAAAAGAAAAATGGTAATTTGATAATTCAATTTATTACTGTACACACTTTAAATACATAAATAATAATAATAAATTATAATATGTATATCTGTAGATATACATATATACAAAAGGGTAATTGACAACAAGCAAAGGGGTAATCTAGTAATTCAATTTAACAAAATGGTAATTTGGTTATTCAATTTATAATTGTAAACCCTTTCAACTTTAACAAATTACAAAAGGCAAAATGGTAATTTTAATAATAAAATAAAATAGAATATATATATATATATACAGTCAAGCTCTAAAGAGGGCTCCCTCTCTTTATTAAAGAGAGGGCTTCCGTTTTGACCGTCAGATCCAATTTTTAAACATGATCTGATGGTCAAAACAGAGAGTATTTCTTTAATAAAGATAAAAGAGAGGATGCCCTCTCTGGAGAATTTTCGTGTGTATACATATATAATAGTATATGTATATATATGTAACGACCCACCTCCCTGTCTAGCAACAATATTATCCGCTTTGGGCCTAAACACAAAGAACTTCCCAAGGGGTCACCCATCCCTGATACTGCTCTGGCAGCAGCACGCTTAACTGTGAAGTTTTTTTTTATGTTTAGCTCCCTCACGGTTTTAAAAGGCCTTGTTGCATATAGAGGGGCGATTAATCCTTATAAACTAGTCCAGGAACTTTACCCCAGGCGATGTGAGACAAGCCCCCACACCCGACCTCACCTCATCCATCTTGGCCATCCTGCCTCAGGAGTATTGGCTCTTGGTCATCACAATCCACCCTCCTTAAGTGCCCCACACTTCCGGCTGGGTTTCCGCTCTGATACTATTTGTAACGACCCACTTCCCGTCTAGCAACAATATTGTCCGCTTTGGGCCTAAACACAAAGAACTTCCCAGGGAGTCACCCATCCTTGGTACTGCTCTGGCAGCAGCACGCTTAATTGTGAAGTTCTTTCATGTTTAGCTCCCTCACGGTTTTAAAAGGCCTTGTTGCATATAGAGGGGCGATTAATCCTTATAAACTAGTCCAGGAACTTCATCCCAGGCGATGTGAGACAAGCCCCCACACCCGACCTCACCTCATCCATCTTGGCCATCCTGCCTCAGGAGTATTGGCTCTTGGTCGTCACAATATATATATGCACACACGGGTAATAACAAAAGGCAAAAGGGTAATTTGATAATTCAATTTATAATTGTGCACACTTTAAATATATAAAGAATAATAACAAATTATAATATGTATGTATATATATATATATGTAGATATACATAGGCTACCCATAATGCCAGAGCAGCCCACTATTTTTCTATCGGATTTTTGACATTACTGATGGATTTTTTCCGTTACAAATAAAAACGTGTTACAATCTACTCTGGCAATAAAGAAAATTGCTCTGGCATTATGATTTCCTTATACATATACTCAGAAGGGTAATTTACAAAAGTAACTTAAGGCTTGTTTGGTAATTATAAGATTTCATAAAAGATGTCTTGACAGTCAAACTATCTTGCCAAAAAAGCCTTAATCTACAAAATTAATTTGAAACTTGTTTAGTAATCCAAAGTTCCTTGAATCTGCCTTTAAGGCTCAAACAAGAATCAAGTTACTATTCATAGTAACTTGAGGTAGATAGATGTGATGCGAAATTATCAAACAACCAAATTAGAATTCCAAAATGACCAATAAGGCCAAATTAATTTGAAATCTTAAGGAATATTCCTTTTAAGACTCTTTTATATAATGGTATAGATTTCTATTAAGACTCTTTTAATTTATATATGGTATAGAAAATAAATTTTAGTGCTTTGTTTGGGAAAACAAAAAAAAAAAGAAAAACAAAACCAAACAAGGCATAGTCCAATTCGGGTTCGGGTGCGGGTTCGACTTCGGGTTGTGTTGTGCCTTGTTTGTGTTAGTGGTTTGTTTGGTAAAACCTAAAATATAAAAACAAAACCAAACAAAACAAGTAGTGACTTATTTGAAAAGAACGAAAAAATATACAAACCACAAAAGCCGAAAGGGGTTTGTGCCAAACAAGGCATAACCTACAATTGTTGACTTTTGGTTTTTTTGAACCAAATTGTAAATTGTAAATATTTGTGATTATTGCTTGAAAAGTTGATTGAAATCATCATTTGTAGATTAATTTAATTTTAAAAGCTGAATGAAATTATAAATATTTGTAATTATCGTTTGAAAAGTTGATTGAATCATGATTTCTAGAATAATTAAATTTTAAAAGTTGACCTAATAGTAATAAGTGTTGTTTTGTGGATGAAATGGCCAATCTACCCTCACAAAAAGATAAAAACTCAAAGTGATGATTAAAGAAAAATAGAACTAAAAATAACGGTAAGGGTAAAACTGTCATTTCAAACAAATCAAAAAATAACAAATTGTGACAAAATTGAAATTGACAATCCTATTACGACTTTTTTATGGGTAATACTTGGGACACAACCTTCATACAACTTTCATACAACCTCCCCAAAAGATGTGTTTATCTCTTTCTAGTGTCACTGTGGGGTCCAGTGACATCACAGGAGAGAGATAGACACATCTTTTGGGGAGGTTGTATGAAAGTTGTATGAAGGTTGTGTCCCAAATATTACTCTTTTTTCATACAGGATAAAAAAAAGTGAGGGCAATCGAAGTTGTACTAAAGGCCTGAGAGGTTGGTGCCAGCCAATTGGGTGGTGCCAACCAATTGGGGTAGGATCTCAATCCTAATTACAAACTAAGATCCTTGATCATATGATGTATATTCACGTATGAATGTGAAATAAGGGTGTATACGCAGGGGCGGATTGATTTTACAAAAAATTCATACATACTCTAAAAAACTCTATATTTTTAGTTTTTGAGTTTTGAAAAATTCTACAATACATTCAAATATGATACATTCAATTTTTTTTGTCTCAATTTGAAATAATAAGGTATCAATTTGCTGTATTTTTTGTGCCAATCAGTATTAACTTTTTTATGTGCCATTTGATAATAAAAAAATTTGGCATCTACTAGTTATTTTTTTGTGTCGTGATTTGTTAGCTACAATTTTATATGGGTTAAAAAGGCGCAAAGTTTTGTAACTTTGATGTTTGTATCATACAATGGGAGAAGATTTCTTGAGTTTTTGTATAAATATTTATAACAGTATAAATAGAGCGCCAAAAATATGTATAAATACTTATATCATTTGCACAAAAATATGTATAAATAGAGCTCCAAAATAAATCGTCTTTGGGACACTACCCCTAACTCCCGTATACTCAACTACCCCTAAGCCCCCAACATGAATTTGTAGATTCTCTCGTGTACGCGGTTGTTTCGATTTGATTTTAAACTCTGTGATTTTTATGAAAAAAAAAAAAAAATTTACTGTAGTGGTGTGGATATCGCAGGTTGACTTACCCACAGCTTTTCAAAATCAAATTCAAAAACAAAATGAGTCGCCACTTAATTTTTAAAAGGAAAATTAAGAAACTATTTTAAAAGCAAACTGATCTTTTAGAAACCAGAGATTAACTAGGTCCGGGGATTATGGAATGAGAGAGGAAGGAGCCCATCGGACTAAAACACCCTCTCTCATCCTATCTTGCGATAGGCCTTTACTCAACATCCTTTTAATCAAATTTATTAATCTAAGCATGCCCTCAACTAATACATATATACATATACATCACAAAAGCATGTCCAAAGGGTGTAAAATTGTAATTGACAAAATATCATTCAAAAGCCACATAATTCAGGTAACAAGCGATATGATATGCAATAGAGAACAAGTGAATTTACCTAGGATCTAGCAGCGATAATAAACGTGCAATGCATGTGAACAAAAGAAAATCCTAAAAAGAAGTCTCTAATCACATATACACATAAGGCAAGCTCCTAATTCTAAGGTGTCGCGCATAAGGTCGAAAATCAAATAAAAATCAAGGAATTTAATAAACTAGAGAGGGATTGAGAAATCGTACCTTAATAGCGCTACAAAACAAAGGGTTAGTTCACATGATATGCAAAATATGATGTTAGAAATAACAATCCTAAATTTCTAGCTTAAATCTATCTAATGTAATTAAATCCAAAGCAAATAAATCCTAATTACAAGTGCCAAACCATATGGATGAATATGTACATGGACAAGGATAGACTATGAAATACTCTTAAACTTTGGATTCAAGCTCAACTAATCATTTTTAAAGCATGGTTTAAGCCCTAGGTCATAGAAAAGTCATTTGGACCATTATTTACAAAGTTGGTCAAATGTGTCATAAAACTCTGAAAATTGCAGAGAGCAGATCAGAACTTAAAAGAAATAAAAAGCATATCTCCCATGGTTTGATCTTGGTGAATTTTGGACACGAGATGCCCCTGTGAGTCTAGTTTCTAAATCAAAAAGAAAATCAAGGTTTCAACGGTCGGATCTCTGGGAAAAGGACAAACACCAGACATCACTCAGAGATGTACAACTCTCTATCCAGAGATTTTGTTTGATTTTTTAAAAATAGTAAAATAATCCGAAATGCTTCATTCTTTTTAGGGGGCTTTCCTAACACATTAAATTACATGGAAAAATTTATTTTGGGTCACAAACACCTTATTGAAGCTTTGATTTACTAATTTCAAAAACGTTTTACTGTTCTGAAACTATTCTGAGACTCTGGACAGATTGTAATTAACTCACAAAACCCATGATCAAACCCTTCTAAACATAAAACCACCTTAAAACAAAAATTACAGTGGTAGAACATTGTGTTATTGACACTTTCCCGTTGGTTTCACTTGATTTCAACGGTTAGATTTCGAACTAAAAATCTTTGATCAAAAACAGTTTGTGAACTCACTGTTTTCTTTTGTCAAGTTCAACTTTTATTTGGTAACTCCAACTATTAAACCATGAAGTTGGGTTTAAACCAAACAACTTCTCCTACCATTTGATGGTCATTGGAGGCTAAAGACCTTCATATTTGTAGATTTCCAAGTGAAGTATGAGTTGACTTCATGAAATCTCAAGATAAGGAATCTAAACCATTGAGATGGACTTGGACTCAAAACCACTTCCTCCTACCATTTGATAGCCATTGGAGATGAAGACATGACTAAAACTCATGAGTTTTCAAGGAATATAAGGAGACTCCATGAAAACTCAAGCTTAGAGGACCCAAGTCATGAGTATGGACTTGGATCCATCTATTTGTTTATAGAATAAAATGATGATCAAACTTTGACTTCCATATGAAGCATAAGCTTACATGGGATTCAAAAGATCACATTCAAGAGAATTCAAGAGAGATATTGAGGATCTCCAATAGTCTCAAAGAGGGAAGTATGAACAATAAAAGAAATGAAGCAAAGAAAACAAAATAGTTTGAGGATCCAAAGGAAAGAATGTAAATAAAACAACTTATGGTTAGAGGATCACCTCCAAGTATCCTCAAAGTTTTTCTTCTTTGAAGATCTTCCAAGCTCTTCTTCCTAGATTTTTCTAAACTCTCTCTTTTCTCTCTAAAATGTTGGTGTAATGGTAGTGTATTTTTTGTATGTGTTGTTCTCTCCTTTTCAAATTCCCCCCAATATTTTTCTCTTGGTTGGTCCCCCCTTTCTCCATGAAGATACCTCTTCTTATATAGACAAAAACTACCAAGTATTTTCAGTGAATTCGGAGTAAAAGACATGTGTAAGCATCTCATTTGGTGGTATAATGTGTACTTTCTGAAATTAGGCAGACTGCTGCCCAGCGCGGCAGTCCAGAAACTGTCGCGGCAGTCCGTGACTGCCGCTGTGGTAGTTCATGAATGCCGTCGCGGCACTCCATGACTGCCGGACGGCATTCATCAAATGCCGCGGCAATTAATGGATTGCCGCATTTTTGTCAGTCTTACTTTATCAGTTTTTTGTTCTTATTCGCATACGCATACGTATTGCACTGCAAAATACAGATTTTAAAAGTGAACGGCAGTCAGAAATTTGTGGCGGCACTTGGTGAATGCCGGGCCGGCACTCTCTGACTGCCGCGCGGCACTCAGTCAGTGCCGTGGCAGTCTGCCGTGTGCCGTTTTAAGCTGAGATTTCCCATTTTAGGTCTTTCCCCTTTTTGAAACGAATTATTTTTGCAGATCCTTTCCAAAAATCATGTCTTATACCTGAATTCTCCTAAATACCTGGTATTTTTCCTCTTTCTGTGAAATTTTATCGCGTTTTGGAGATTTTCTGAAGAGCTTGGAATACTTCAATTTTTTCGGTCCTTGTCATCATCGGATACGGAGGTGACACTCTCCTAAATTCGACGGTTGGTCAAAATTGGGGTGTCTACAAGTGGTGGTCGGTTGGGTCGGTCAATTCGGTCCACCAAAATTTTTGTGCACCCCTAACGTGAAACTCTTGAACCTCTAAAGTTTATCTTCCCCTTGATAACATTTTATTCATTTACATGTCATAACTGTGACCTGGGATATTGTTGTTAATACCTACTAGGTAATCTGTATAAACAATATAAACTGATACTAAAAAAAAAACAGTAAGCAATCTGTGTAACCAATATAAACATGTAACAAAGGAAACAGTAAATGAAAACAGAAAACTGAATTAAACTCACTGTTACAGAATATAGAAACAATTATTTGAGACAGAATCCGAGCCCAGCAAACTGTTTCCTTACGACGAATTTGCCCCCTCTCGGTGCACAAAGTTGATGAACAATTGTCTCCCAAGATAGAACGGATTTTTCAATTCTGCAGAAGCTGCACTTCAATCTCCAGAATACAGCGAACACAATACTGTATAATACTCGAACAACTATGATATGCAGTGCAATGAAAGAGAGAGATTATTTTTTCGTGCTTATGAAATGAAATCAGAGGAGTATATATCAACAATTTAGTGACTGTTAGAATCAACACGTCCAAACAGAGCATTGCATCTGTTGGAGTGGTGACTTTACGAATCAACACATCCAAACAAAGCATTGCAACTGTTGGAATGGTGACTGTACGAAAACAGCACAACCAAACAGAGCCTAATCACTGGAAGGACACGACTGTTAAAAAAAAACTTGAGAAAAATTCAAATAAATTTTCTCCAAAAAGAATAGTCAATAAGCCCAGGACCACGGACCCACGGCCCAAGCCCAGCTCAGCCCAGCCGACCAGTCGGTCGGCGGCGCGCGCATGTGTGTGTGTGTGTGTGCGCGCGCGCGTGGGATAAATCCTACAAAGGCCTAGGTCCTCCCCCCTTAACAAAAGTGGGTACCCCAAAGGGGCATGCCCCTTAGTTGGCTTCCCTCTTAAATATACCCTTAAGCTCTTTGATGTTTTTCCTATGTGGGACAACAAAGGTTTCCCACATTTTTCCTCCTTCACCAATGTTTCACATAGGCCACTTTGGATGACAATTTCTCATTCATCCCGTATTGGATTTCAACATGTAAATATACGGCGTTCATCTCCTCACGGAGGAGAGCGCATTCCAATGTGGTCCCGCCCCTAAAGACGTGTGGGACCCACCTTAAATTGGAGCCAAAGTTTACATAAACTTGTTATTTGAAGTCCAATTTTCCAACAATCCCCCACATGAATGAAATTGGCGACCTAACAATGTAAATGAAAATGCTGACACAGTTCGAGTATCGACGAAGAATTACTGCTTCAGACTAAGTAGCCTAGTGGCTTTGAACTTGCCCTAGTGTAAAACTATCGGATTTACTAACCAGTGAGTAGATGAGATTGTCTTTGAACTCCTAGTCATTTGTGTAAACCTAGATAATAGAATTCACACAGCAATTCTTCTTACAAATTTGGTTCGCACGTTTGTGTTTGTTTTGGCCTTGAACACCTCTTGGTTCCGTGAGTATTTTAGAGAATTCAGCCTTTAAATTCTCATAAAAGCGGCCCCTTCTTACTCACGTAGGTGGTATCTATGAAGAGTATCCTGCAATACCCCACTTGGACGTTATCCAAAGTATAGAGACCATTAAAAGCATATCTTATCATGTTTCTCGCGGCAGATAAACACTGACTCATCTTTGAAATGGGAGAAGTAAGATATAATTCTTCTCAGTGTATTCCGAGTACTACATAGTTCGGTTTGCCCATTGAACCAAGATCTTGGGATCTCTAGTCAACTAGGTTGGGTTGCCACCATGACGTCTCTTGTTTAATGCATAGGCTTTAAACCCATTCCCCTCGATGAACTTTCCACTTGCTCTCTAGTTAGGCCTTTTGTAAGTGGATCCGCTATGTTTTCCTTTGACTTCACATAGTCAATGGATATGATCCCATTTGAGAGCAACTGTCGAACATTATTATGTCGTCGACGAATATGATGAGACTTACCGTTATACATGTGACTCTGTGCTCTACCAATCGCAGATTGGCTATCACAATGTATACATATAGCAGGCACAGGTCATGACCAATTTGGAATATCCTCTAGGAAGTTACGAAGCCATTCGGCCTCTTCCCCAGCTTTATCTAAGGCAATGAATTCTGATTCCATTGTAGATCTTGCAATACACGTTTGTTTTGAGGATTTCCAAGATACGGCTGCACCTCCAAGTGTAAAGACATATCCACTTGTGGATTTTGAGTCTTTAGAATCAGATATCCAATTTGCATCACAGTAACCTTCGAGTACATGTGGATATCCGGTAAAGTGCAGTCCATAGTTTTGAGTCTCCTTTAAATATCCCAAAACTCTTAGTATAGCCTTCCAGTGAGTTTCTCCAGGATTACTTGTAAATCGACTTAATTTACTCACTGAGTAAGCTATGTCTGGTCGAGTGCAGTTCATAATGTACATTAGACTGCCTATGATACGTGAATATTCTAATTGAGAAATGCTTATTCCTTTATTCTTAGCTAAGTGAAGACTCATATCGATTGGAGTCTTCTTAGGTTTGATCTCATACTTCTTAAAATTTTCAAGTACTTTGTCAATGTAATGAGATTGAGACAATATTAGTCCTTCAGATATTTTAGAAATTTTAATTCCTAATATAACATCTGCGACACCCATGTCTTTCATATCAAACCTATTAGATAAGAATTGTTTAGTAATTCTTATCATCTCGGAATTGCTACCTATAATAAGCATATCATCAACGTAAAGACAAACAATGACATATCCTTTTGGAGTGCTCTTCACGTACACACATTTGTCACACTCATTGATTTTGAATCCATTTGATAATATTGCATTATCAAATTTCTCATGCCATTGTTTCGGTGCTTGTTTTAAGCCGTACAAAGACTTAACAAGCCTGCACACTTTATTCTCTTGTCCAGGAGCCACAAACCCTTTGGGTTGTTCCATATATATATATATATATATTTCTTCTTCTAATTCTCCGTTCAAGAATGCTGTCTTCACATCCATTTGATGGATTTCAAGATTATTCAGTGATGCTATAGCAATGAGCATCCGAATAGACGTTATTCTTGTAACGGGAGAATAAGTATCGAAATAATCCAGTCCTTCTTTTTGCCTATAGCTCTTGACTACAAATCTAGCTTTATACTTATCTATTGATCCATTTGCTTTCATCTTTCTTTTGAAGATCCATTTATAACCCAGAGGTTTTGAGCCAGATGGAAGATCCACCAATTCCCAAGTATGGTTTTGCATAATAGATTCAATTTCACTATTGATAGCTTCTTTCCAATATGAAGCGTCCGGAGAGGACATTGCTTCCTTGAACGTTCGAGGTTCATCTTCTACCAGATTTATCAGAAAATCAGGACCAAAAGACGTTGCCACTCTCGCCCTCTTATTCCGTCTAGGTTCCACATCCGAAGGACCTAGATCTAGTGGAGTATCCTTTGTACTATCTAGAGGTCTTTTGTACATTCTCGACTCAGGTGCATTCTTATACGGGAATATATCCTCAAAGAATGTGGCATCCCTTGATTCTATAAATGTATTGACATGGATATCGAGAATGTCAGATTTGTACACCAAAAAGCGATATGCACTACTGTTATTGGCATAACCAATGAATACACAATCAATGGTTTTAGGTCCTATTTTCACCTTTTTAGGTTTAGGGACCGCCACTTTTGCTAAGCACCCCCACACTCTTAAGAATTTGTAACATGGTCTATGACCTTTCCATAATTCATAAGGTGTCTTCCTGGTTTTCTTGTGAAGCACTTTGTTGAGAATATAATTTGCGGAGAGTATTGCCTCCCCCCACAAATTCTGGGGTAGTCCAGAACTTAACAACATAGCATTCATCATTTCTTTCAATGTTCGGTTCTTGCGTTCAGCAATACCATTAGATTGAGGTGAATAAGGAGCGGTAGTTTGATGAATGATTCCATGTTCTCCACAGAACTCCTCAAATGGTGATTCATATTCACCACCTCTATCGCTTCTTATTGCTTTAATCTTTTTGCTAAGCTGATTCTCAACTTCATTTTTATAATGTTTAAACATTTCTACTGCTTCATCTTTGCTTCTTAACAAATATACATAACTATATCTAATGCAATCATCCACAAAAGTTATAAAATACTTTTTACCCCCTCTAGTTTGTACAAACTTTAAATCACAAATATCACTATGTATTAAATCTAAAGGTTCAGTAGCACGATTAACAGATTTAAAAGGAGGTCTTGTCATTTTAGATTCAACACATATTTCACATTTATTCTTATTATCAATATCAAATTTTGGCAAAAAATCTAGATTACTTAATCTATGCAAAGTATCATAATTAACATGGCCTAATCTAGCATGCCAAATATTAGAAGACTCAAGCAAGTAAGAAGAAGCATTATTATTATTATTAATTGCATTAGGTACAATAGTCATTACATTCACCTTAAAGAGCCCATCACTAAGGTAGCCCTTTCCTACATACATCTCATTCTTAGTGAGTACAAACTTGTCGGAAACAAACACCAATTTAAAGCCATTCTTGATAAGCAATGACCCCGAAACCAAATTCTTACGAATATCAGGCACATGAAGCACATCATTGAGAGTTAATTCTTTGCCCGAGGTCATTTTCAGAATCACTTTCCCATGTCCTTTCCACCTTAGAGCTTGAAGCATTACCCATATAGAGTTGTTCTTCGTGAGTCACAGGCTTGTAAGTAGAGAACATCCATTTGTTTGAACAAATATGGCGCGTAGCCCCAGTATCCACCCACCATTCTTTGGTATTGCCAACTAGATTGCATTCGGAGACAACCGCGGAGAGGTTAATGTCGGAAACACCGTTGGAAAGTGTCTCCACCTCGGCCACATTAGCTTGTTGATTTGGCTTCCTCTTTGGCTTACGACAGTCCTTTGCACGATGTCCATTTTTGCCACAGTTATACCACTTGCCTTTAAACTTCTTAGGACCATGAGTTCCTTGACTTGGACCTCTGCCATCATGCTTCCTTTTCTTTTGACCATGTTCCACAACATTGGCCTTTGCTCCAAGAGAAGAACTTACACTCTTCTTTTCAGATCCACGATTATCTTCTTCAATCCTTAGTCTCACAATTAACTCTTCAAGATTCATCTCTTTGCGTTTGTGTTTGAGATAATTCTTGAAGTCTTTCCAAGTAGGCAACAATTTTTCAATAATAGCAGCCACTTGAAAAAAATCACTTAGAGACATCCCTTCGGCATGAATATCATGTAGGATTACTTGAAGATCTTGAATTTGGCTAATAACAGATTTTGCATCTATCATCTTATAGTCAAGAAATTTACCAACTATGAATTTCTTCATACTGGCATCCTCAGTTTTATATTTCTTGTCTAATGAATCCCATAGTGCTTTTGCTGATTCCATTTTACAATATACATTGTAAAGAGTGTTGTCTAATCCATTTAAAATATAATTTCGACACAAAAAATCGGAATTTTTCCATGAATCAACAGCAGCACTATTGGTTCCTCCTTCTACGAGTTCCAGAGGGTCCTCGCGAAGAAACTTAGCCAAATGCAATGTGGTTAAATAGAAGAGCATCTTTTGTTGCAACGTTTGAAATCGGTTCCATTGAACTTTTCCGGTTTTTCCCCATGAGACAGATTCACGGTAGGAACAGAAGTAGATAAAGTAGTTGCCATTCTGAAAAAGAAGTTTTACCAAAAAATTTGTTTCTTTATTATCACAAAATTAATAAAAACTGATTTAATAACTAAATTTAAAACCGAAAACAATTTCCAGTTTATAAGATATTTTTATTAAACAGTTTATAATCTATAAAACAATTTTATAAAACAGATTTATAAAACCAATTTTAATAACACAACAGATTTAAATAAACAGTAAACATATTACACTTTTAATAAACACTAACAGTTTATTACTATTTTAGTTTTAATAAACACTAACAGTTTAAACAAAACAGATTATATAACAGTTTAAAAAAAAAAAAAAACGAAAACAGAATTACTATTTCAGTTTTATTCAGATTACCAGAAATTATAACAACAAATTCGTCTTAAGATTGTTAATACCTACTAGGTAATCTGTATAAATAATATAAACTGATACTAAAAAAAAAAACAGTAAGCAATATGTGTAACCAATATAAGCATGTAACAAAGGAAACAGTAAATGAAAACAGAAAACTGAATTAAACTCACTGTTACAGAATATAGAAACAATTATTTGAGACAGAATCCGAGCCCAGCAAACTGTTTCCTTAAGACGAATTTGCTCCCTCTCGGTGCACAAGGTTGATGAACAATTGTCTCCTAAGATAGAACGGATTTTTCAATTCTGCAGAAGCTGCACTTCAATCTCCATAATACAGCGAACACAATACTGTATAATACTCGAACAACTATGATATGCAGTGCAATGAAAGAGAGAGATTATTTTTTCGTGCTTATGAAATAAAATCAGAGGAGTATATATAAACAATTTAGTGACTGTTAGAATCAACACGTCCAAACAGAGCATTGCATCTGTTGGAGTGGTGACTTTACGAATCAACACATCCAAACAAAGCATTGCGACTGTTGGAATGGTGACTGTACGAAAACAGCACAACCAAACAGAGCCTAATCACTGGAAGGACATGACTGTTAAAAAAAACTTGAGGGAAATTCAAATTAATTTTTTCCAAAAAGAATAATCAATAAGCCCAAGCCCAAGCCCAGCTGGCGGCGGCGGCGCGCGTGGGATAAATCCCACAAAGGCCTAGGTCCTCCCCCCTTAACAAAAGTGGGTACCCCAAAGAGGCATGCCCCTTAGTTGGCTTCCCTCTTAAATATACCCTTTTAAGCTCTTTGATGTTTTTCCTATGTGGGACAACAAAGGTTTCCCACATTTTTCCTCCTTCACCAATGTTTCACATGGGCCACTTTGGATGACAATTTTTCATTCATCCCTTATTGGATTTCAACATGTAAATATACGGCGTTCATCTCCTCACGGAGGAGAACGCATTCCAATGTGGTCCCGCCCCTAAAGACGTGTGGGATCCACCTTAAATTGGAGCCAAAGTTTACATAAACTTGTTATTTGAAGTCCAATTTTCCAACAATTGTTACATGCCTCTTACATATAATAATCTTCTTAACTAATAATCATTGTTGTTAGTGGCGGATCTAGAAATCTCGGTTAGGGAAGGCTGTATATAAAATCTTAGAATCACACGGGGGGTTCGGGGGCAGCACCCTTAAGGCAAAATTTTTTAGATCTATTTGTAATTAGGCCATTATATTACATATAATAAGTTTTTTTTTTTTTTTTGGGAAAATGAAGTATAATTGAGCCAACATATTACATATAAAATCATTTTTGTAGCCTAACTAATATTTTTTGGGGGGACTATATAGTAAGTTTACTCTTTTTTTTTTTTTTTTTTTTTTTTTTTTTTTTTTTTTGTGTGTGTGTGTGTGTGGTTTGGGGGGGGGGGGGGGGGGGGGGGGGGGGGTGTGTGTGTGTGTGTGTGTGTGTGTGTGTGTGTGTGTGTAAGGTTGTTTGCTGTCTTGCAGTGGAAACTTTACATTTGAGATATTAGATGGGAAAAAAAAAAAAAGGGAGTCCTTTTTGAAGTGTACATAGTACTTGGTAATTTGGTGAGTGTGGTTAATTTTCTCTTTCTATTTGTCATCTGGTAGGGTTTTTTTTTTTGTTTTTTCGAAAAGGAGATGGGCTTTGAAGGTAAAGTTTTGTGTTTTTCTTGGGTTTGGTGGTTTGGGCTTACCCTGTTGAGCATCGATTACTTTCGGGCTTACCCTAAGCATTCAGCGACCCGAGTTGGAGATTAAGAATTTAATGAAAGTAAAGAAAAGAATAAGGAATAATAATAATAATAAAAAGAGCATAAATTATTTTCCTTATGTTTTCTAATTCTGTGAACCAAATGGAGTCCTGAAGTGTGTCATTGAGTTGATCATGCCGTTGCAATGTTTAGTTCTTGCACATTTTGTAATTGCTAGCCATTTCAAATCAAGTAAAACCATACATATATAGGTCAAGTAGAAATAAATAAAGAGAGAACCTCCAAAAAAACGCCTTGCTTTTTTTTTTTGGTTGTACCCTTGGGGAAACCTATTTATTACCATGACTGGATTTAAGACATGGTCCATTAATTGATCCCCTTAGGGCCTATTTGAGGAGAAACTATTTCATGTGACCGTTACCTCCGTGTGATTTCTACTATGATATAACTATTTTGTGGATGTCATACAGATTCAACAGTAATGAAGAAATCATAACATGTCGCATGAAATAATTTCTCCTGTTTGAGAACATACATTTTTTTTTAAATGTTCAACCACGTGGTCCACGTTTTCATTTTTAATTTGGTTTTATGAAAGCCGGTATCATGTTGGATTGACAAAGAACCTATTACGACATGTTTGGTTTTGACAACCGATTCTATGAAATTAAAAGATACTCATCAAAATATTTAGGGCTGGGAAAGTCTAAAACAAGCTTAGGTTTCAATATGTGTCTCATTCTTCTATCTATTCTTTTTTTTTTTTAAAGCACCAATTTCAAGAGAGTTATTATACTGACACGGACTCTTACGCACCAAACTTTAGCTTTATCAAACTTGAGTTTGTAGAATTAGTGCACTTACGAACAAGAAAACAGATTCTTTACTTTATTGAAAAGCCTCTTAATTATATAAGATCGGCCGCTCTTATAGTAGCCAAACAGCTCCTTGCCAGATGTTGAGAATGCATGAACTACATAAAAAGTTTGTTCCAAATTTCTTGAAAATTTAATATTTTTCGCATAATTGTGTAGTTGTGTTGTCTCTGTGTATCAAGACCTTCCTCATTGCACCACTTGATTCAGCTCTATTAGTTGCACAAAATCACATAGGAAAGAAACAAAGAAACGAAAAAAAACAAAACATAGTGGATAAGTGGATGAAGAGCATTTCTTCCTTTTTTTTCTTTGTCAAATCGTTATCACAAAGATGTTCATGAACTTCATACAAACAAGATGTGGCATGTACCAAAGTCTCACTTCACCCAAGCGAATGCAAATGTCCTTTTGACTCTTTTGCTAGCAGGGGCGGATTTAGGATTTTGGGTCAGGGGAGGCCTATACTATATGGGAGTTTGGGGGCAGCGCCTCCGAGGTAAATTTTTTTGGGTCCACCTATACGTAATTATGTGTAAAACGATAGAATTGGTTTTTTTTTTTTGAGAAGATGTAGAATTGGTTTTAACACCCCTAACTTGGGGTAAATCATGTAATTTTAGGGGGCCTATGTGTAAAACCTGTAAAATATTATATGCAAGTCTAGAATTTTCAAAAGTGTAGAGGGCCCGTGTCTCAAACTTGTAAAATAGTCATGTAAATCTAGAATTTTTAGAAGTCTAAGGGGCGCCTGTGTGAAATTTAAGAGGGCATATTTTCAAAATCTACAAATTATTACATGTAGTTTTGTAATTTCTAAAAACTCAGGGAGGGCCTGTGCCACCCCTGAGCATTACCTGGGTCCGCCCATGTTTGCTAGAGACGAAGGGGTATATCATTGCGCACTCGCACTGTAATTTGGGTGGGTCTAACCCGATCTATTCGAGTTAATCATGTAATTTATTAAAGTTTGGACAACTTCATATATATATATATATATATATATATATATATGCATTTTGGGTGGGCTTAGGCTAGAAAATATAAGACTGAATTAAACCTTTACTTCATGCGACTCAGCATGTGCCGTGTGTTTCATGTGGAGTGGGTGGCACACGAAGGGCCATGGGTGGCACATCTTGTACCGTTTGATATTGGGGCGGCACATCATGTGCCGTTTCAACTTGGGTGGCACATCTTGTGTCGTTTCTCCCTACATTAGCAGAAACTTAGTGGCACAATAAAGTTAAGTTTTCCTAAGTTTTACCATCTTATACATTAGGTCAAACGTCTGCATTGTTAACGGCTGTAAGGTCAAGTTATCCTAAGTTGTCCTAGGAAAGTTCCCATTGCTGATACTCTAACCACTTTGATTTGTACTAACTCCGTCCCATTTTATGTGTCCATTTTGGGGAATCCAACTATTTAAGGGAATAAAAAGAGTTTACACCTACTTTTCACAATTGTTCATAATCATTGCACTTTCCTTTTTTGTTTTGTTTTGATATTGATTGCAAGAAAGTGTAGTTTGGGAAACTAAGTAAAATATGCATACTAATTTAGGAAAGTGGACAACAATTTTGGAACATCCCAAAAAGAAAATATGGACACATAAAATGGAACGGAGAGAGTATACGTTTGACAAGAGTTTTTGGCCAAATCAAGGGAGGTCAAAAGTTCAAATTGTGGAGATGTTGTAAGTGAGTTACAATTATGGACCTCAACTAATTAAACAAAGGGTCTTGCTAGCACAAACAACTTTCACTAACACTTACTAACACACTCTATCTCTCTTTTAGTGGTACTGCGTAGTCCGCAACACTCTATCTCTCTCCTAGTGGTACTGCAGGATCTACTGCGGACCCCACAGTACCACTAAAAGAGAAATAAAATGTGTTAATAAGTATTAATAGAAGTTGTTAGTGCCTCAAATATTACTCTTAAACAAATATAAATTGTATCCATAGCTCAGCGAGATGCCTAAAATTTGTTATATGTCCTATTTCGGATAAAACAGTGTGGATAATTTCATTTGAAAAATGGCAAAGAATCGGGCAAAAGATGACAGGTGTAGGAAATTGCCTCATCTTGAGAAAAAAAAAGGGTTAATTACAGAAACACTCCCTGTGGTTAGGTCTTTTATCAGTTATCCCCCTATACTTTAAATTTTATCACTAATACCCCCTGTGGTTTGGACTAAAGTGAAATAGTCACTTTTTCCGTTAAAGTTAACAGAAAATTGGTAAAAATACGAAATTACCCCTATTACATGCTAATGAGAGCACCCTTATATGCTTAAATGTTTATTTAGGCATATGTGGTATACTATTATATTATTTTGATATTATATTTGTTGTTAGAGACAATCCTGTAGTCACTTTAAGGTACATTCACAAGAGCAAATTTATTTAATTTTTTTTTTATTTTTGATCTACCCTTGGACACACATACACAGAGACCACACACAGTCTTGGCGATATATTATTTTTTTTTATTTTTTATTTTTATCTACTCTTAGACACATACAATCTTGGTGATATGTTAGTTTTTTTTTTTTTAATCTACTCTTGACCACACACGCAGTGAAATCCAGTGTAGTGATGTACTAAGATCTAAAAAAAAAAAATTTATCCCCAAAATTTTGTGTGTGTGTCAAATTCGCTCTCACAAAGGTACCCCTAAGTGACCACATAATGGTCTTTAATAACAAATGTGATATCAAAATAATATAATAATGTTCCACTTATGCCTAAATAAACATTTAAGCATATAAGGGTGTTATTATTAGTATGTAATAGGGGTACTTTTGTACTTTTATCAATTTTCCGTTAACTTTAACGGAAAAAGTAACTGTTTCACTTTAGTCCAAACCACAGGGGGTATTAGTGATAAAATTTAAAGTACAAGGGGGTATTTGATAAAAGGCCTAACCACAGGGGGTGTTTCTGTAATTAACCCAAAAAAAAAAAAAAAAAAAGAAGAAAAGATGATGAAAAAAGAGAGAAAGGGTATATTAGTCATTATACACACCATTTAAAATCTATTGGTGTAATACAAAACGCTAATCTCTATCTACCAAAACCCAGAAACCAAAGCTCTTTTTTGTCTTCAAAGACATTAATTCCCTAATCTATCTTTAATCAATCAAGGTTAACTGCATCTAACTCTCGCCGTAAAACTCATCAAATTGTCGCCGGAGTTCTCGCCGGAGATATGTCAATCTCAATCAAATTGTCTTCTTCCACATGACAAACTTCACTAGCTCTCTTACCATCCAATGCAATCTCAATCAACCCATCTCTGTCCTCTTCGTCCCACCTGAAACACATACTCTCCGGCGAGTCCCAGTCTCCGGTCGATGGAAACTCCCCTCCCGACGAGCTATCGGAGTCGGATTCCGGGTAATACATAGACAACGATGCATATCTCTCTATACCCATATCATATCTCTCTTCTCTCTCGTTTGAATTTCCGTTCTTCTCTTCTTCGTCTTCACCTTCATACTCTTCGTAGATCACCTCCAATGGCGCTCTCACGTTCCATTCAATGAACGATTCCACGTATAAAGGCTTCGGATCCGAATCTAAATTCAAACCCATTTCGGGTTTGGGCTCTGAATTTGATTCGACCGAGACCCATTTGTTATCTTCCCCTGGATTTGGATCATGGGTTTGATTTGTGAGCTTCTCTGTTCTCTGGATTGCGCCTAATCGGAGAAGAGTGAGAAGTAGAATCCCGGTGAAGATCACAACCGGTGAGAAAAAGATTCCCCTGAAAATTCCGGGGAAATAGAGGAGAATTAGAGTGTATAAAGCTACGAGGCATGAGAAGAGAGGGTTTGAGAAGAGAGAGGAAAGTGTTTTCTCGAGAAAATTAATGGTTTCTGCCCAGAATTGGGTGTATATGGAATTGAATTGCCATGGATTTTCCTCCATGGAAAAGAATGGAAAGTTGGGAAACCAATTAAGCTGCTGAGGAATTCAATGGAGAGAGACAGAGAGAGAGAGAGAGAGAGAGAGAGAATGAAATCCGTTGATGGCTGAACAGTAAAGTTGAATGGAAATTATGGGACGGTATGACTACATTAAAGAGAGAGAGAGAGAGAGAGAGAGAGAGAGAGAGGGGTTTTGAAAGGAATGCTTTGTCACATGGGTTTTAGTACAGTGAGACTTTTGGGGGAGTGCGTAAGAGCAAGGAATGGAATATTAAGGGTTGGTTCAGGTTATTGATTTACTTAGAGAATGGAAAAGAAGAAGGGTAATACATGAGACACCCTCAAAGACACAATTTTTGGGACATAATTTAAGAGATATTTTTATTTTTTTCTTATATCATTGTGGAGTCGAGTGACATCACATGAGAGATATAAACACATTTTTTAGGTTGTATCCCAAAAATTGTCTCTTTGGTGTGTCACAATCTTTACACAAAGAAGAACATGGCTTTGGAGAATTTTCGTGCAGGCGTGGAGCTCGCCGAAATCAATGACCTTGATCATTAAAATATATGTTGTTAATATATGATTGTTTTATGTAAATATGTTATATATGGTTGACGATAAATGCACTTTTATTTTTTAATTAGGGCACTTAATTTTAAGTTAAAAAATACATTTTTGATCTTTTATTTTTATTAGTAAAGGCACATAACTTATTTTACCATATATTATCTCTTTGTATCTCTCTCCTTGTTTATTTCTAAATCTTTGGCTACTTCTGATTTCTTTTTCTATCAATTCTTAATCTGTATTCAGCGTCTTCTTCGATTTGACTTTTTCTCTTGTAAGTTTTTTTTGTGCCCATATCAGGTTTCGAGGATGTTTCTTTGCATCATCAATTTATTACACTTTATGGTGAAATTACGTTTGCGTGACTGAGTGTGTATTTGGCATGGGTCGTATTTATTCCAGATTTATTATTGTCGCAATTTAGCAATCACATTGTTTTTCCTTTTGTATAATCTAATGGTCTTATGATATCCAGATATTAAGTGACGAAGCCATAGAAACTGCAAAGCGTCTTGCATTGAAGAAGGATTACTAGTAAGTTCAAATGTTATAAAAACTTTACGATTACAAGTAACACTGGTGCAAGTACCAAATTTATTATTATTATTCTTTGAATATCTTTTGATTTTATAATATTTATTAAAATATAAAATTCCTAATTATGTATGTTGTGCTTCTTATTTTTCAGGACATGCCGATACAAAACTCTCAAATAGAAGATGTTAGACAATTATTTGGCACTTTTACCAAATATAACGGAAGATCAACGTGCATATGTCCGGGTTACACCATATTTTTTCATTGATACAGTGAATATTTTGCCCTTTTTAATACATTAATAATTAAATTTAAATTATTATGACATTGTCTTATATATATATATATATATATATGTAGGTCTTTGACTCGCGATCAAAGCTGTGTTACACTGATTTTTGTCAATTGGGGGTGGTTCAAGTTTATTTTGCACTAATTTTTGTCAGTTGGAGTGGTTTAAGTTTATTTGTAAAATATAATATAGCGTTAAATACATTTACACCCTTGTAGTTTGTCACCTGTGTCAGTTTGTAGGGGTGGGCAAACAGTCGGTTCGGTTTCGAACCGAAAAGTTCGGTTCGGGTTCAGGTTGAGAATTTCGATACCGAAATCCGAACTGAAATAATCTTCGAAAATATGGTTCGGTTTCGAAATTAAAGTTCGGGTTCGGTTCGAAACTTCGGGTTGAAATTCAACCGAAGTTTTCTTTTTCATTTTTTTTATTTTTTTATAAATTTTTTTATTATTCAATAAAGAGAAAAAAAAATGTCTTTCAAGTTTCAAGATTTCCATTTGGTAATCAAGAATATTAGTTAAACTAATGAAGTACCCTAGATCTAAAAAAAAACCATTTGGTAATCAAGAACAAAAGAAAAACTCAAATAGTTACAGTTTGTATTTTGTCATTACTCACTAAGAGAAAAAAAAAATGTCTTTCAAGCTTCAACAGGATATTAGGAAAACTAATGAAGTACCCTAAATCTATTTATAAAAAAATAAAATAAAAATAAATAAATAAATAAATAAAAAAAACTTCGAAAATTCAGTTCGGGTTCGGGCTGAAAAACTCTACCGAAAACCGAACTGTACTTATAAGTTCGGTTCGGTTTCAAACCGAATTTACTTTGGTTCGGGTTCAAACCGAACTGAAATTGTTTGAAAGTTCAGTTTTGGTTCGAAACTTCGGTTGGCCCGAAATGTGCCCACCCCTATCAGTTTGGTTCATGTAATTTAGAAAGTGTCACTTTAGTCCATGTAGTTTCATAAGTGTGTCAAATAAGTCCAAAAAAGTGTTTGAGAGACGTACTAAAATAACACACTTGTGAAACTACAGGATTAGAATGACACTTTCTAAACTACGGGGATCAAATTGACATAAAGAGCAAACTTAGAGGGTATAAAATATAGTTAAGCCTATAATATATAATAAATTAGTGATGTGCCCTTACTAATTAAAGTAAAAGATAAAAATTAATTTTTTAACCTAAAATTAGGTGTCCTAATTAAAAAAAATGAAGGTGTCTTTATCGCCAACCGTTATATATAACCGCATCACTAATGTTTCGAAGTATTGAACATATGTTGCGCCACATTGTTAACAGAGTAATGCTATGCATTCCAAAATTTTCTCTCAAAAATTTTCAAATACTTTATCAATTGTGTCATGCAATGGCATGTGATACCAATAATTATTGACACATCATGTTGTACAACTCTTAAAACATTTGAAAACTAATTTGATATTCAAATTTGGAAAGCATAGCATTACATAATAAGTATAAGAGCTTAAGTACAAGCTACATCTTGCATGCTGCAACATCCATCTTATAGTCCCTCTAACCAGCTACTTAACTATCTATGCATAGATAATTTGAATTTGTAGATAATATTAACAAAGCCAAAGTTGAAATGTCTAATGAAAAATGATTTAACTATGATGATCTGTAAGTTCAACCAACAATGACTAAATGGGTGTGATTAATTAGGTTGATTTGAAGCTGCTTTGACAGCTTTTGTTTCGGAGTTAAGGATTCAAGAGGTAATTGATGATGATGAGGCCAATGGTCTGTTCGGAATCCTTTTAACATAGGATCTAGCTAAGTCTCATTCTCATTTTTTATTGGATTTTTATAAAAACCACAAAAACTAACTTTAACAATGATATTAAGCACGGACTCCTTAAAATTCAATTGTAAATCACACAACCAATTTTTTTGGAAATCAAAGAGTCGAGTCGAGAAATGCTAGGCACACATTCCAAACTGCACCACAAATCACACCCCTTGCTTTAAATGCATGTACTTTGTGCTATTTGAATTTTTCACACTTTTCTGTGCACCACTTACTCAGCACAGGGTACATACATTTACAGTAAAGGTGTGATTTGGGGTGTGGTTTGAAATGTGTGCCTAACATTTCTCGAGTCCTAAAAGGAACTATATATGTATTTTTAGCAACAAAAAATAAATAAATAAATAAAAAGAACTATATATGTATGATTAATTGTTAGGTTATCTGAATTTATTATGAATGGTTTTAAATGGTTATGGTTTCGATGGGGAAGTGAGTTACAATATTCGTTCAATGAGCCTATCATTTCTGTTAGAATTATTTCTCCCTTTTCACTTTTGTAATGAAACTTTTTGCTGCAACTCTTTCTTTTTGGCCATCTTTATTTCTTTTCATTTATTCACAAGTACCAATCTTCTTTTTCGTAACATGGAAGTTGTCTTTGTGATGTGGGAAAATAATAAGCACACTTTGTGCGGTTGTGCCATCCAGTCTTTTACACACACTAGTTGCGTAGCACTTGCGTTGTGCGTTTCCGTTGGTGTCATCGGTAAAAGTTGCACGTGTTTATTGGTAAGTGTGGATGAAATTTGTGATATATGAGCGCTTTGTGTAAATTGAGAGAAAGTGAGTGATATGTGTGTGATAATTATAATATTTGACAGTTTAATAAATATTTTTCTAATTATTTTTGTCACCATAACCCTTTTGCTATCATAAAAGCATAAGCTTTTCCACGAGATAGTTACACCCTTCATTATTAAGGGGACTACTCTCATAGGATTAATAATTAGTCCGTAACATTTTTTATGTAAATATTTATTTACTTTTTTGTAGTTATTGGTGTCAAGTGTTTCCCTTTTATTGAGTTTTAGCTATCTTGGTTATTGTGTTTTTACCCTACTCATCTCTTAGCTGTGAATTAAACATCCATTTATTATACACTAAAAAATTATGTGATATATGTGCTCTTAGTCTGTTTGATCATTATTTTTTGGTGTATGGTTTGGATTGACGTTTTCTATTTCTCTTCACGTTTGTTATTTCTTTTTTCATTCTTGGTAGTCAGTGGCATACTCAGGATTTTATGTTAGGGGAGCCAAGTTTAATGGATTTGGGTTCTCTAGTAAATACAATTTTTTGGTCTATTTATACATATTTTTGGTGCGAGACAGAGTCGAAAAAGTAGTTTGGTCGATTAGAATTAGGTCATTTGTATCTCATGAGCTAAGAAGAACATTATTATTCCTCTTCTCTATTATAGAAGACAGTTAATGCCACACCCTTGGAGTATATAGTCCTCCATATGCGAACTATTAAGTTGATGAGTAATTCTAAAGCCACAACTTTTTGCTCATAACTTTTTTATGCGTCTATCTGTCTCCTGAACCAGGAGAGAGATAAGACACATAAAAAAGTAGTGAGCAAAAGTTGTGAGCAAAAAATTGTGCCTAAAGTATTACCCTAAGTTGATATTGACAATTAAGCTTGCACTGTTTGGCCTACCAAACAACGAACTATTAAATTCAAAATAAGTGTTAGTCAAGTATCTTGTGTCCTTAGATTAGTCTTGTAAAACAAATTGTGGCATTGGAGCTTTTGATTTCAAATTAACTTTATTGAATGATTTATATTGTACTCCGTAAATGTTAAAATTTTGGGAGGGCCAATTTCTAAATTAATTTTCAAAATGTTAAAACTACATGTATATCCCACAAATTTTCACAAATTTTGAAGGGGCCATAGTCTCTTCTTGGGTCCGCCCATGTTGGTAGTATTTGTTATAATTTGAAGTGGTAATAGACAAATTTGATACAAACGTTTAGAATATTTTTGACTTTTTTAAAACTAAACTATATTTTGGCATTTTTTTTTATTTCTTTTTTCATTGATGGTAGTATTTGTTCCATTTTGAATTAGCAATAGATAGTTTTGGTATTTTGGTATGAGGTTTGAGTAAAAGTCAATTTGCTATGGTTTTGCAGATTTCATATTTGGGGGGGAGGGGTGAATAAGGTTTTAGCAGAAATTAACCTTTTAAAAACAAAATTGCAAATTAAACACAAACATAAACAATAATGTAAAGAGATAAGGAAAGAGATACAAGCAAACCGATTTTTTAAGTGGTTCGGCAATCGCACCCCGCGGCCTACTTCCACCCCTCAAGAACACCTCTTGAGGAATTCACTATCTCAATCTTCTTTTGGTGAAGATCAAACCCTTACAATCCCTCCAATTGAAGAACAACCTCTTCATTTGGACAAGGGTTACATCAACCCTTAATACAACCTTCTTTTGAATAGAATTTGTTACAAGAAAGGAAACTCTCACAATAGAATAGATAGATACAGATTTAGGCTCACAATGAATGCTTTCAAGATATACAATTGAAGACTAGAGCAATGGTATTTATGATCTCACCAAACTAGGGCTCAATAAATGAAGATGCTAAAAATTCAGTCCAATTAGATTGATCAAAAGTTGTTAATGAAGTTCAAATACATGTATTTATAGCTTCCTTAAGAAATTCAACTGTTGGAAGTGGTTGAGAGCATTTAATGCTTCATTAATGAAGTTAACTAGCCATTACTGTGTATTTCGCAGTAGCTTAGTCGACTGGATAAAATAGGACAGTCGACTGATGTTTAAAAAGATTCAGAAAAACAGGTGTCTCAGTCGACTGTGTCGCGAGGGCAGTCGACTGGTTTGCACTTTGATAATCAATCTGTTCAACCAGGTCAACTGATCAGTCGACTAATGCCTCAGTCGACTGAAACGAAAGGGCAGTCGACTACTTTTAGGCAATTCTAAAAGGTTTGTTGGGTTTAAAAGGTTAGTTCCTTTTTTAGATTAATTGAGCCTTCAAGAGTGATGTTCACATAGAAACATTGCCTTACATAGAGTCCTAGAAAATGATTGGAAACAAGATCTTCAACTTATAATTTTTCATCAAGCTTGAATCCTTTGTTTTATATTCAAGTGGACATTCAGGAACTATGATTTTCTTTCTGCATACTCAAACAATTTAAGATCATTAGAAAATGCAACTTGACAGTGTGTTAATCATCAAAATCATGGAATAAGACCTTGAGGCTAACAGATTGACTTCTAAATTTGAAGTTCACTCAAATATTATAATTTGTATGAAATGACACCAACAACAAAATAGTTGTCATAAAGTTCACTGAAATATAATTTTGTCTACAAATAATGGGTGGATTGATAACAAGGTTGACTGGAATGTAAATAGCCACTATAAAGTTGACCTACATGTAATTATTCATGTAAAATTGATCATGATGTAATTAGTTGTCCCATTGTTGATCTAATATAATTAGATGTCATATTGTTGACCTAAATATAATTAGCGGTCATTGTTGACCTAAATATAATTCGGTGTCATGTTGTTAACCTAAATGTAATAAGACGTAATAGAGTTTATTCATTAGTGTTTTTTATATTAATTTAATTTTAAAAGTTGATCAGAACATAATTATTAGTCTGAAATGATATAATTACCCTCAGACAAATCAATACATCCTTATAGGCCTATATACGGATCGGATTTAAGAAATCCGTTAACTAAATCCGAATCCGATCCGATAAAAAAATCCATTAACCAAAATCCGAATCCGAATTTGTTAGGATTCGGATATCCGACGGATATCCGTTAAGAACTAAAAAAAAAAAACCCCTTAAGCAAATCAAGTTATTTTTGGCCAAATTACACTTTAGTTCGTTAAACTATACACATGTTTTCAATTGGGTCCATAAACTTTTCTTTTTGCAATTGGGTCCTTGAACTTCAAAATTTTATTCAATCAGACCCAAATTTTGACACTGTTAGCTTAAATTATTCAAAATTGTTACGTACGTTGCGCTTAATGCTTATCTGTCACATGTTAGGTTAAGACAAACACGGAAGACTGTGAATAGCTAAAAAATGATATGATTTTGGGTATGATTGAATGCAATTTTGGATCTAGTCGAACGTGTTTTCGAATTTGATTAAACGCGATTCCAAATCCGATTGAATGCGATTTTTCGCACTATTCACAATATCCCCTGTTTATCTTATCCTAACATGTGACAGGTAAGCATTACGCGCAACGTACGTGATAATTTCTAATAGTTTAAGCTAACAGTGTCAGAATTTGGGTCTGATTGAATGAATTTTTTAAGTTTAAGGATCCAATTGCAAAAAAAATAAGTTTGTGAACCTAATTAAAAATAATTTATAGTTTAATGGACTAAAGTGTAATTTTTCCTTTATTTTTTATAATTGGATGGCCGTTAAGCACCAATGAAAATTTTTAATCGGAAATCCGTTAAGCACCAATTATGTATATATTTTTTTTTCTAATCGGATATCTGTTAAGCACCAAAAGAATTTTATAGTGTAGAGTCATTATGTAATTTTCATAAAATAAGGGGAGCTAAACTATAAATTAAATTCTATTAGTTTCAGGTTGTAGGGTCGGATATGCCAAATCCGAATCCGATCCGTTTGCTAACAAAAAATTCGGATTTGGGTTCAGCTTCGGATATTATTATCGGATATTTTCTGGCAGATTTGGATCGGATCGAATTCAAATCTGATCCGTTTATAGGCCTACATCCTTATGTAGCTTAGAGATGTATGAGCAATTATGCTATAATAAAGGATATTATGATATTTAACTAACTAAGCAATTTATCATAAATGACAAAATAATAGATAAATACCAAAATTAGAAAATTAATTAAAAATTGGTATGCATCCGTAGGCACGATAGCTTCTTTAATAAATAGTAGGTATATATAGATTATAGATACATACATGAAGCTTTTTTTTTTTTTTTTTTAACTAACCTGGAAGATTTTATTAACAAGCTAAAACAGCATGGAGTACATGAAGCCTTAACGACAATTAATTTTGCTGGCAACTCAAAAATTGAGAGTCAAAAAAAATAGTAGTGGGACTGAATCATACAACCACTCGGACAGCCTTCACAATTTTATCTCGAGTAATATTTGGGGTACTAATAAATTCTATTAACACTTATATCCACATTCTATCTCTCTCCTAGTGACATTGTGGAGTCCGCAATGGAACTAAAGTGCCACTAGAAGAGACATAGAGTGTGGGTGTGAGTACTAGTGGAATTTGTTAGTGCCCCAAGCATTGTTGAACATAGATTCATTTTCTTCGTGGATTGACATTAAATACCACTTTCATACATACAAATCCGACCCAAGTCCAACAATTCAAGAATTAAATTTGAGCCACTTGTTCGAAAAATTATTCAGTGAGATCGTTATATCACGTCATAATGTTGACATTGTGTGACGCTCCAATTAAATAAATCTACGTAACTCTAATCATGTTTAAGTGTATATGACAAATAGTTGATACTTTAAGAAACATTTCATTCCCCATACGACTTGTCATATGTCCTTGTACGCGAACAAATTTCGAGTCTATAAAATAAACAAGAAAAATGCGAAAACAAATATATTAATTTTATTAATTAGTGAAAATGAGTACAATTTCTATATATATCCTTTTACAAGGAAAAAAAATTATCCTCTGATTGGATCTCCTTTAAGGATTCCGCTTCAAGAGCGAGATGCTTGATTTTAAATGGAAAATGACGATTCATTAAACTTGTTTGAACCGCACGTTGAAGAAAAATCATTCACAAATTTTTGTATAAAAGACAATTCTTTTGAACTTGTGAATACTCAAACGAAGAACAACACGAATTTTGTGCTTCTTGTTCTTCAATGAAGTATCAAGACTTGGGTTTAGTGAATTTGGGCTTGAGAGAGCTTGTGACGAGTTTTGCCTAGCTTGTCATTTTCTTCACTTCCAGTGAGCCAAGCTATATTTTATAGCCTCCATAAAGGGCTTGTTTGCCATTCTAAGATTGAATATCTTTAATTGCATTAATTTGATTGATTGAATATCTTTAATTGCATTCTAAGATTGAATATCTTTGGACTTATAATTTAAGAGATAATTTACCTCTCATATTAAAGAAAATCAATATGACTTTGACTTGCCGTTGTGTCTTGATTGTGTCGTTATGAACTAGCCCGCTTAGTTGGGTTGGTCAAGTCCCATAAGTTGTGAGTTCGAGTTTTTTTGGAGGTGATTAAGGGAGTCAATTGTTTTAAAGTGGGCTATGATTCCCTCTTGGGTATGCGTGTATTACTAACTTATAGGCTACTAACTCCGTCAATGTCACAGAAACGGTTAGAAATCTGAGACACAGATAAAAAAAAATTGTGGTATTATGTGCTTTAAATGTGGTACTTATGTGATTGGTAATATAGTTTGTAATGTGTGCCTAGCATTACTCTTTGAGTAAAAAGCATTTTGCACTCCTAATATATATACTATTTTGGATTTTGCACCTTAAGGCCTCGTTTGTTTCCTAGGACTAAGGGCCGGATACGAGAGGATAGTACTATTAGTCCATTTTAATTCAATAGTCCGGTGTTTGGTTCGGCCACCTTGCACCGGATTATTAGTCCTCTTTAACTAAATAATCCCTCAAATGGGCCACTATTTTATCCCATGAGGGGGCTGGTATTAATAGTCCCTCAAATAATAAAGGGGACAAGTAATCCCTCTAATCCTGTCCAACGAAACAACTGTGGCCTAATATTTCAATTTTCTCAAACTGGTCCTTAATGTATATAGCGAGTTGCAATGTGGCCCTTCTGACAGAATTTCTGTCAAAAACTACAGAAACTCGTCCATGTGCGAGTCATGTGACTTATTTAAGAGTATTTTGATCATTCACCATAAATTAAAAGCATTTTGCACCCTTAATGTTTGCTACATTTGGCGATTTACACCCTTATTATTTGGGTCGTTTGGACATATTTTATTTTTATTTTAATATAAAAAAAATGGTGTTTCGACATAATTTTTCGATGCCTCTACCACTACCCATTAATAATATTAAAATGACTAATCCAAATCAAATGAAACAAATCTAAAGTTATCCAACATATCCTAATTGAAATTTTAAATAAACTCTATTTCTAAAAGGGTGGGACTAAATTCACCACCTTTTATGCTAAATTCACCACTTTTTTTAGTGTACATAATTTACTTTTACCTTATATATTTTAGGTTATATGTATTTGTGTCCTCTCAATGTAATCAATTTAACAAATTAAATTAATTTAGTTAAACAAATTAACTATGAACAAATAAATTCCCAAACATACAAACTTTTGACAAATTTGTTCTCCAAGAAATTTCAGTAGTCTAATATGGTGTTCTAAACACCCATATTAATTTCAAAAATTATTAATCTATTTGGGATAGTTTAAGCAATTAAAACTAACACCTATAAACATAAATTCTATTCTCTAAAATATCAAAAACATGAGATAATTTACTAAAAATTTTCTCAAGTCCCCAAATTGTGTACAAAACACTATATATTAATTTCAAGAATTAAAAACTTTATTTTTTATATTTTAAATAATTAATAGCATGTAAATAACACAATAAATGCTCTAAAACATATTCTCAAAAATTGAGAAAATTTACCAAATAATTATTGCCCATAAAGTACTAAAAAAAAGCCCTGTGTTAATTCCATAAATTAACAATCAATCAAAGATATTTTAAACAATTTAAAATAGTGTACAAAACATTATTTAGGTGCTCTAAAATTGTAATACCCGTACCCAGAAAATGGAAGTAATGTTTATTTTTCATGCATTAATTAGTATAATTAATTGCATGTGATGTTTGGGTAAGTTCCAGTTACCCCAATGCATGGTTTTGAAAACCGGACCGGACCGGCCGGTTCGACCGGTTGGACCGTCGACTGGTCAGTTTTCCGGTCCGGGTTGACTCGGTAACCGTTATTGGCACCAAAACCGCCCAGAACCGGTGAGAACCGTTCGGAAACCGTTCAGAACTGTTCAGAACCGTTCAAAAACCGTTTTTTGACCAAAACCGCTCAAAACCGTTTTTTGCCTACAAAAGTTTTTTTTTATTATTTATTTTTAATTTTTTTTTATTTCCCCTACATTTTTTTTAATCTCTCAATAATATATACTTATGATAGGATAGTGTGTAAATAAAATTTGAGTTTTTGTGTATTTTTGTATTTTTTTTGTTTATATTTACTTAATAAAACTTATGTATAAATATAAATAATTAAATATTACATAATTATGACATCACGGGTTGATTACGGTTCACCCGACGGTTGAACCTCTAACTCGTGACCCGGTCAATTTTTCGGTTCGACGAACGGTCCGGTTTTCAAAACACTGCCCCAATGTGATAAGTGCTTGATAAAGGGTACAGTTTGATAGATATGACGTGGGACCCACGGGAGGTCCAGAGTGGATAAATTGCATTTAGTTGCATTTATGTGATTAAATAGATATTTGTTAAATTATTTTTAATATTTTATTGTTAGTTGTAGCATTTTATGGTACCAGTTTGGGTACCTATGTGACAACGAATAGGAATTGGATTCATAACCAGTAGGTTAATTAGCAACTTTATAAAATATTTGGGACCACTTTTGGGATCCATACGTGACATAGACACATACCCACTTTGATACTTGGTAGTTAATATAATTATTAAGGGGTTTCATAATAAGACTTTAGAAATTGTAGGGGTGTTAGTGTGAATATTGCTAAGTTTATATAGACTGAGAAGCACCGTAACATTTCTCGATTCCATATCTTTTTAAAGCATAAACTTAACAAACATAAAACATAAAGACAGGGACGCAGAGAGTAGGTCGGTGGAAGAGAAGGAAAAGAAAAAAAATAGAGTTTGCGCCATTTTGTCACCGTAGTTTCGCCGTACGACCTCTATTTCGCAAACCGAAGCCATATTCGGACTCGTGAGGGTAAGAGAAATATTTCTATGTCTTTCTTTTTCAATTTTGGTAATGTTTTTCCGCGACCCATTTTAAGGGGTGATACATATATGTGATCTATATATGTAGGAATATCATTGGGAGTACCTAGAGCTAGTTTTACGAAGGAGGTTGGAATTTCTAGGCTTATTTTGGGACTAATTCGTGAGGTGAGTGTTCTAATCCCAAAATTGGATATTTAATGTTATTTATTTGTTAGTGAATGCTTAAATTGCTTAATTGTGATTAAGTAGAAAAACATGTGATTAATTATTATTTAAAAATATGTCCAAAAATGATGAAATTGCCATGTTGACATGTTGAGTTGCTTATGTGCTTATTTGGGTCAAAGGGTCTCAAGTGATAATCACCATTAGTTAGCCCATACATAAGGGACAGAGAGATGTTGAAATCCTCAGAGAAAAGGGGATAGTGGTGACGACCACATGAACAAATTGACTACGGTAACAATTGATTGAGTGTGATTTCGCTATATGTGATAGAAAAAGCGAGAATGGCCCGGAATCAAGGGTCCAAAACGATGGTGGATGATTACTTGACACGCCTGCGACCATTTATTATTGTGATTGCATAATTGGTGGTATGATTCGTTAAATACTCCAATTGCATGATTAGTACCACGTACTCACTAAGCGAAAGTTTATTCAATTTTTGTGGCTAATGACCACGCAGGTTCGGACGAATATCACAGTGAGAAGCGCTGAATAGTGGGGGTTCTGGAATAGCTCGAGATTAGGGGTTAATGTTTAATATATTCATATGTAAATGAGTTTAGATGAGTAGTTATATTCCTAGTGTTTAAATTTTGGAGATAAGTTTGTTTTTTAGTTTTATTAAATCTTTGTAATATGAACTGTGGATTGAAGTTTTAAAAGTATTTTTCAAGTGTTTTGGTGATATTTTGGTATTTCAATTCTTGTTTAACAGGGGGAAATTGTGCTGTAATAGGGGGAACTCTGTCCAAGTACCATTCGATGGTTTTAAAAACTTTATTTTATTTCTTTTTATTTTGTTCAAATAAGGAATATTTTACCCCTGGTATTTCACTTTAAATGTTATTTTTGGAACGTTAAAAATGATTGTTGGCTTGTCACACGTGTCCTAGCCCGCGGGGGCGGGTTGGGGTGTGACAATTTTTGGTATCAGAGCAATAGGCTAGAGCCTTGGGTACGAGTAACGACCCGTGAGTGTGCACACAATGACACGTAGTAGTACGATCATGCATCCATGTTTATTTAGCATGCTTTAAAATGTTATTTAGCATGCATCGTAATTTATTTAAAAGTAACATGTATGTATATACTTTGCTATGGGTGCCAGGCAAGGATGTCTAGAGGTGAAAACACATCTTCGGCCCGTATTGACAGAATTGAAATAGTTATGGAAAAGTTGGTAAAAGTGGCTGAAACTCGAGTTACCAAGGAGGGACCGAGCTCATCAAATCCAGAACAAAGAACAGAATCAACAACTATTGCCATGTTCTACAAGCAAAAGCTAGGGCAATTTAAAGGAGAACCTAATTCGATAAAGGCTGACCATTGGTTGACAGATATGAAGAGAATTTTTCGTGCTTTGCCATGTACAAAGGAACAGAAGGTCTTGTTTGCCTCAGATACTCTGAAAGAAGAAGCACAAAATTGGTGGACATCAGTACTAAGGCAAGAAACACCAACTACTTGGAATGGGTTTATGGAGGAGTTCTCAAAGCAATATATTCCTCGATCGTTTAGTGAGCAGAAGGCCTGAGAATTTTCTCATCTTAGTCAAGGTAATATGACCGTTAGGGACTACGCAGCTCAGTTTACAAGTTTGGCCAGATTTGCAATGGATTTGATTCTGAACGAGTTTATTCGGGCAAGACGATTCGAAGAAGGACTTCGTGATGAAATTAGGGGAAAAGTAGATACACACCGGCTATCAACGTATTCAGAAGTGTTAGATGTGGCTTTAATTGCTTAGCGAGGTGTATTGTCATCCGGGCAAAGTCAACAATTCAAGAGGCCAGGTGGTAGTCAATTCCAGGGACAGGGCAGTTCCAAGAGACAGAATTTGGGTAGTTCAAGTGGAAGCAACAAGCCCAGATGTCAGACTTGTGGTAAGTATCATTAGGGAATGTGCAACTTGTCTCCTATTATTTGCAACAACTGTCCACGACCAGGACACATGGCAAGAGATTGTCCTAATCTATCAATGCAAAGTACACCAAGACAAGGTATTACTCCGAGGCAAAGTATTGATGACAGCCGAATAAGGTATTTCGCTTGTAGTAATATGGGGCATCGGGAACGTGATTGTCCCAAGAAAGGACCCGGGAGTTTTAGCTCATCTGTGGGAAGTACACCAAGTCAGAGGCCACCTCAGCAACAATCTCAAGGGAGGGAGGAAAAGGAAGGTACTTCCAGTTCAAGCCTAGAGAGACCATTGCCGCTGACACTGTGATTTTAGGTATACTTTCTATTTATTCACAACCTGCTAGATTTTGATTTGTCTGTTTCACTTCCATCGGGAGCTCCACTAGTAAGTTCGGGTGTCTTTAAAGCTTGTGGGATTGATGTGAATGGTAGAGTTTTGACTGTTGACTTAGTGCTATTGATTATTCAACATTTTGATGTCATTTTGGGGATGGACTGTTTATCTGCAAACCACGCCATTATCGATTGTGAGAATAAAAGAGTAACATTTCAATTACCCAATCAGGATGTATTTTGTTTCCAAGGGACAGGTGTAGCATCACCGCCTTATATGATATCAGCTGTCAGAGCTTGTTGTTTGTTGAAAAAGGGATGTCGGGGATTCTTGTGTAGTATACTTGACACTAGAAGTACTGAATTGAAATTAGAGGATATACCAATAGTGAAAGAATTTCCAGACGTTTTTCCAGAAGATTTAGCTAGTGTGTTGATTCAAAGGGAAATTGAGTTTGGGATAGATGTGATGCCAGGAACTCAACCAATTTCACGGGCACCATATAGAATGGCTCCGGTAGAATTAAAGGAGTTGAAGACTCAACTGTAAGATTTACTAGATAAGGGGTTCATTCGGCCCGGTGTATCACCGTGGGGAGCACCGATTTTGTTTGTTAAGAAGAAGGACAGAACAATGAGAATGTGTATTGACTATCGAGAAATCAACAAGGTGACTATAAAGAACAAGTATCTGTTGCCGCGTATTGATGACTTGTTTGATCAATTACAAGGGGCACAAGTATTTTCTAAGATTGACTTGAGATCTGGGTATCACCAACTGAAGGTAAAAGCTGAAGATGTTGAGAAGACAGCTTTCTGGACTCAGTATGGGCACTACGAATTTCTTGTCATGCCATTTGGGGTTACGAATGCACCAGCTGCTTTTATGGACTTGATGAATCTGGTGTTCAAGACTTATCTAGACGAGTTTGTGATAGTATTCATTGATGATATTTTAATATATTCTAGAAGTCCAGAGGAACACGAATGACACTTGAGATTGGTTCTACAACGACTTAGAGAAAAGCAACTATTTGGGAAGTTGAAGAAAAGTGAATTTTAGTTGACAAATGTTACTTTTCTTGGCCACGTGATCTCTAAGGATGGTGTATCTGTGGACCCACAGAAGATAGAAGCTGTTAAGAATTGGTCGAGACCGACAAATGTTTCTGAAGTTCGAAGCTTCTTGGGGTTAGCTGGTTACTACAGAAGGTTCGTTCAAGACTTCTCTAGAATTGCGACTCCGATGACTCAATTGATGAGAAAGGATGTACCATTTGTGTGGAAATAAAAATGTACCTATAAGTTGCTTTTTCAGGACCCTAACACAAATGGTACATCCTTTCACAAGAGTTGGTTAATATTCATAATGTGTTTCATGTTTCTATGTTGCGACGTTGTCTAGCAGATTCGAGTCACCGTATAACTCCAGAACCGTTGATGGTTCGAGAAGACTTGACTTATGTTGAACATCCAGTTCGAATCCTAGATAGGAAGGATCATGTACTCAGAACTAAAGTCATTCCTCTAGTTTTGGTGTTATGGCGTAATCATTCAGTAGAGGATGCAACTTGGGAACGTGAAGACGAGATCCGAGAGAAATATCCTCACCTATTTGACACTTGAGGTAAGAAAAGTTTGGGGACAAACTTCCTATAAGGGAGGGAGGGATGTAATACCCGTACCCAGAAAATGGAAGTAATATTTATTTTTCATGCATTGATTAGTATAATTAATTGCATATGATATTTGGGTAAGTTCCAGTTACCCCGATGTGATAAGTGCTTGATAAATGGCACAGTTTGATAGATATGACGTGGGACCCACGGGAGGTCCAGAGTGGATAAATTGTATTTAGTTGCATTTAGGTGATTAAATAGATATTTGTTAAATTGTTTTTAATATTTTATTGTTAGTTGTAGCCTTTTATGGTACCAGTTTGGGTACCTATGTGACAGCGAATAGGAATTGGATTCATAACCAGTAGGTTAATTAGCAACTTTATAAAATATTTAGGACCACTTTTGGAATCCATACGTGACATAGACACATACCCACTTTGATACTTGGTAGTTAATATAATTATTAAGGGGTTTCATAATAAGACTTTAGAAATTGTAGGGGTGTTAGTGTGAATATTGCTAAGTTTATATAGACCGAGAAGCACCGTAACATTTCTCTATTCCATATCTTGTTAAAGCATAAACTTAACAAACATAAAACATAAAGATATGGACGCAGAGAGTAGGTCGGCAGAAGAGAAGGAAAGGAAAAAAAAAATAGAGTTCGCGCCATTTTGTCGTCGTAGCTTCGCCGTACAACCTCTATTTTGCGAACCGAAGCCATATTCGGACTCGTGAGGGTAAGAGGAATATTCCTATGTCTTTCTTTTTCAATTTTGGTAATATTTCTCCGCGACCCATTTTAAGGGGTGATACATATATGTGATCTATATATGTAGGAATATCATTGGGAGTACCTAGAGCTAGTTTTGCGAAGGAGGTTGGGATTTCTAGGCTTATTTTGGGACTTATTCGTGAGGTGAGTATTCTAATCCCAAAATTGGATATTTAATGTTATTTATTGGTTAGTGAATGCTTAAATTGCTTAATTGTGATTAAGTAGAAAAGCATGTGATTAATTATTATTTAAAAATATGTCCAAAATGATGAAATTGCCATGTTGAGTTGCTTATGTGCTTATTTGGGTCAAAGGGTCTCAAGTGATAATCACCATTAGTTAGCCCATATATAAGGGACAGAGAGATGTTGAAATCCTCAAAGAAAAGGGGATAGTGGTGACGACCACATGAACGAATTGACTACGGTCACAATTGAATGAGTGTGATTTCGCTATATGGGACAGAAAAAGTGAGAATGGCCCGGAATCAAGGGTCCAGAACGATGGTGGTTGATTACTTGACACGCCTGCGACCATTTATTATTGTGATTGCATAATTGGTGGTATGATTCATTAAATACTCCAATTGCATGATTAGTACCACGTACTCACTAAGCGAAAGCTTATTCAATTTTTGTGACTAATGACCACGCAGGTTCGGACGAATATCACAGTGAGAAGCGCTGAACTGTGGGGGTTCTGGAATAGCTCGAGATTAGGGGTTAATGTTTAATATGTTCATATGTAAATGAGTTTAGATGAGTAGTTATATTCCTAGTGTTTAAATTTTGGAGATAAATTTGTGTTTTAGTTTTATTAAATCCTTGTAATATGAACTGTGGATTGAAGTTTTAAAAGTATTTTCCAAGTGTTTTGGTGATATTTTGGTATTTCAATTCTTGTTTAACAGGGAAAAATGGTGCTGTAATAGGGGGAACTCTTTCCAAGTACCATTCAATGGTTTTAAAAACTTTATTTTATTTCTTTTTATTTTGTTCAAATAAGGAATATTTTACCCCTGGTATTTCACTTTAAATGTTATTTTTGGAACGTTAAAAATGATTGTTTGATTGTTCGCTTGTCACACATGTCCTAGCCTACGGGGGAGGGTTGGGGTGTGACAAAAATATTCCTTTAAAACATTTTAAAAGGAAATAAACCTCCAAGAATTTAATGGTTCCACACAGTGTCCCTAACACCCCTTATTAATTTCAAAAATTAATTATGTATTTTAGCAATTTCAAGCAATTAAAACGATTGCAAAAAAAATTGATTTTAAAAATTAACATTCAGTTTTAGATATTTTAAATAATTAAAAATATGCATATAACATATTATTTATACACTAAAATAACAAAACGATTGCAATAATTGTCCAAAACATGTCCTAGGGTCCCACACAGTGTGCATAGCACTGAAAAAAATATACAATATTCAAAAATCTATTTTATTAGAATTTTAAACTAATTAAAACTCAATTTTTTTATAATAGACTCACTATTTTTTTAATAAACAAATAGTTAAGGTTCTGTTTTAATTAGACTAATCCTACAAGCATTACTTAGAGCCTAAGTTAAGCTCGTTGGATCCAGTCCAAAGAATATGTGGGTGACCCATTGTAACACCCGTCTTTGTCTTATTGCATTTCATTACATTGTCATGCATGATAGTATGATGTGTTGTGTGCATTTTGGCACATGTTTGAGTGATTCTGACTCACGAGTCAATTTGGGTATCTGTGTTAGAGAACTCATTGAGACGGTGTTGAATGAGTGTCTTGTTGTTGTGAAGTCTCTCCGAATATGAGACGTTCATTATGGAATATATTAAATGTTTATCTGGAAATAAATGTTTACCTGTGTATTTCACTATCTGTATTATTTTCTGGTTTAGAATATATTTCTGTTCTTAGTTTTAGCATCCTGGTGAGGACGAATTAACACGCTATTAATTTGATAGGCTAATTGGCAACTTCGGAAAAGTCATGTACGTAGAAACTTGCATTTTAGCAACCAAATGGAACTTAGTTGGAAACTTCTATAATTTTGAGGTTCCATTTGTAAAGTTATGAATTAGCTGTGTAGAAAGTTTCAGAGACTGATTAGGAGTTTTGAAAACTCATGGGGAGGTAAACACAATTTTTTAAAGTATTGCATGTATATAGATGGAGATGATCTTGATATTTTCATAAAGCATAACCTAAGTTTCAAGAAAGAGGCCAAAGGGGGGGATTGATTGCTTTGGGTTCTCGTCGCCAAACGACGATCGTTTGTCTGCTGACTTTTCACCAAATTTCATATTCGAACTACTCGAGGTAAGGCCGTCGTTTTGATACCTATTAGGCCATGTTTGGCTAAGTTTTCTGAAAAGTTATTTTTTAGAATTTTTCATAAAAGTTGATAATTGAATTTTTGATCCATAGGAGTTGTACTAGACGGACTTCTGCACGTTTTCTTTAGATTGAATTATAGGAGCATAAATCGGAGGTGAGTGATTCAACTATGTTCTTGGAATGATTTCTTGACATGTATTTATGTTGTGATATAAAAAGCATGTGTTAGTATAGATATATATTGTGTAATTCATATTTGGTGATTACATTGATAAGTAGGCCCAATAGCACGGTGAAATATTTTGATTACCGAGAGCATGGTGATATGTGATTTGAGCATGTTGAGTTGTTATTTGGGTCAAAGGAGTGCGTGTATCAAGCCATCGTTGTAAAGCCGATATAGGCATAAGGTCACACGTTTGATGAGAAGAAACGTGGGTCTTATCTTTTCGCGTGGACTTATTGGCGAGAGTCGCGGATTAGGAAGTATGGAACGTATATGTGGGATCTCCGGAGACTGGTATGAAATGTAGTAATGTGAATGCGAGCATATTTATCATTCATGTGCATATGTTGTTTTATTCACTAAGCATTAGCTTAAACAAATCGAATATGTGTGGTCATTCAAATAACCATTTCAGGTGTTAATACCGGCGAGGAATCGCAGAAGTGAGCATGTGGGTTTGGGAGTTCACTTAGAAGGCGACACATCATGATTATTTCATAGTTTTGGAAATGGAAGTGTTTTAACATGAATTAACTCCATATGTTAGAATGGATTTATAATGTTGTAATAGGCAGGAATCATTTGTAATTATGTTTCAGTAATGTTTTAATCCAGTTAAGATCGTTTTGGTGTGAGTTCGGAATATGTGTTTAGTCATCTGTTGATTTTGAAAAGCTTTTAAATTTAAAAATTCTGCAGAAGGGACTGCTGCTGTAAAATAGCCGACTGGACCGAGGTCACAATCAACTGGACCCCTGTTTTCAGTAACATCTCCCTTTAGTTTTCAGAACTTTAGTTTACTGATCCCAAGACACAGTCGATTGGTTTCTGCACGAAAAATGGACATTCTGCTTGGTTGAGTTCAGTCGACCGGACAAGGGTCAGTCGACTAAACATTGCAGCCATCAGTCGACCGGACCCTGGGTTAGTCGACTGAAGGTGGTTGTTTGGGAATTTCTTGTTTTCTGCAACTCCAGGTCAGTCGATTAGAGGCCCGACCCAGTCAATTGAATTGCTGATTTTCAAAATGATCTGTTTTGTTCCGCTGCGTGTATTCTAAAAACTAAGTTTTGAAAATATTAATGAATTGGTTTAGCCTCGGTGGCGTGCCACGGGCTCCGGTCCTACTGTTGTGAGACCGGACTGTGACACCCATAACCTACAAAATTCTAAAACCTTGAATTTTAGAATTAGAGTTTATTTAAAATTCCAATTAGGATAGGTTGGATAACTTTAGATTTGTTTTATTTTATCTGGACTAGGCCACTTACTAGTATTAATGGGTAGCAGTAGAGGAACCCAAAATTTATGCCGGAAACCTTCCCCCCCCCCCCCCCCTTTTTTTTTTAGAAAAATAATAATAAAATATGTCCAAACGACCCAAATATTAAGGGTGCAAATTGCCAAATGAACTAAACATTAAGGATGCAAAATGCTTTTAATTATAGTAAATGACTAAAATACCCTAAAATAAGTCACATGACTCACACATGGGCGAGTTTCCGTTAGTTTTTTACATAAATTTTGACAGAAGGGTCATATTGCAACTGGCTATATACAGTAAGGACCAGTTTGAGAAAATTAAAATATGAGGGTGCAAAGTCCAAAACGATGTATACATTAGAAATAATGATACACTCACACCTACAACCACACTCTTACTTTAAATGCATATACCATATACTATGTAAGTGATACGTGATACATATATTTAAAGCGTAAAATATAATTGAAAGTGTGGTTAAAGATGTGTCTATATCATTCTTGATACATTAGGGTGCAAAAATACTTTTTACCCTTACTCTTTTCCATTATGCCACTATGTGGCAAGATGGGGTTCATGTTTAACCCATACCACGTTTAGAGCAAATCGAACTTGAATTTGGTGTGATCCAGAGTTTCACGTGTCAAATTATGGAGCCATTGGTGGGGCCCGTTTTTTAATATGAGTTTTGACTTTTAGTATTCAAGAATAATTTTGAGCACTGACTAGCCAATATAAAATTTTGATGTCTGCAGTACTTAGTTTACTTTTAAGCAATTATTAAGGTCCTAACAAATCTCGCTAACATTTATACCGACACTTTATCTTTTTTTTAGTGGTACTATAGGGTTCACTGTGCCACAGTACCACTAAAAGAGAGATAAAGTGTGAGCATGAGTATTAGTGAGATTTATTAGTGCTCCAAATATTACTCATTTTTAAAAGTCGCGTTATTTTTCTTTACTAAAAGTTATTGATGAAGCTAGGGATTTGCAGGGCTATTTTGAAATGGTAGCTGGTAAGGGCAGGTGCATTTTTTAATTTGGGCACCTCTTTTTAAGTTAAAAAATCAAATTTTTATCTTTTACTGTAATTAGTAAGGGCACCTCACTTATTGTACTATATATATATATGGGTAAATTGCAAATTACACTCCAATAGTTTAAGGGTTGTGACAGTTTGGTCCCTATAGTTTCAATTTTGGCAATTTACTCCCTTTCCAGTCCTCAAATTGTGCAAAATCCACCCAATTACAAAATAAGCAATGGTACAATGGGAATATCACATTATTTCTGGCCCAAAATGACCCCATAATCTATCCCATAATTTTTTCACGGAAGTTTTGTATTATAAGCTTAATTTTTTTATTTATTTTTATCAATTTCACTTTGATATTAGTGTACAAGTGCGTGTCCAGCTTTAAATGTATCAGATTATTTAAAAGATTACAAGATATTATCATGTGGTTTAAAAGATTATAAGATATTATCAGATTATTATAAATTTTATGTGTATCAGATTGTTTAAAAGATTATAAGTTATTTATGGGATAGTGATGGTAATAGTGATGGCGATCCACGGTTGTGGTGGAGACGCGATGGCAATAGTGGTGGTGGTGGTGGCAACGACGGCGATGGTGATGGTAATCGACGACGATGGTGGTGTTGGCCGGCGATCATCGCCGATGGTGATGGCGATAGCGATCTCTGTCTCTCTCTCTTTCTCTCTCTATACACGTGTTCCTTAAAAAAAAAAAAAAAAAACCTAACTATACACGTGGCATGTGCATGTCCATATGCGTTCCTTTTGAATGCAGAATGTCGGATAGTGCATGTGCGCGTGCTAACAATACACAAAAGACTATTTTGGTCAACTGAATTTCATTGGGCATTTCATTAAACTAGTTCACGGGTTAGCCCAATCACGTAAAAAGTATCTAATGTGGCACCTAATCCTAATTAACCCAAAAAAAAAAGAAAAAAAAAAAGAAAAAAAAAAGAGGATGACTAAAACTTATAATAAGCTGAAGAAGGAAGAAATTAAGAAAGAAACAAAATAGGAATAAATAAATAAATACAAAACTACACTGATTTACGAAACTAGTGGAGTGTAATTTGAAATTTACCCATATATATATAGTACAATAAGTGAGGTGCCCTTACTAATTACAGTAAAAGATAAAAATTTGATTTTTGAACTTAAAAAGAGGTGCCCAAATTAAAAAATGCACCTGCCCTTACCAGCTACCTTTTGAAAATGCTTCTGTTAAGTTTGTGAGCAGAAAGTGCAACTCTGCTGCACACTACAACTAAGGATCCATTTGATAAAATTGAAAATTAAATACTGAAAATTAAGTGCTAAATTTTAAGTACCGAAAATTTTAAGCGATTGAGCGTGCAATACTGAAAACAGTGTTTCAAATACTAGAATAGATTGCATTCAGTGATTATTTTTCAATAAAAAATTTTCACTTAAAAATTTTTAGTATTTTTCAACTACTTTTTCAATTAAGTGGTACATTATCAAACGCACTAAAAAAATTAAACTTGATTTATCAAATACCGCCTAAAATTTATTTCATTTTCTGATAGCCAAACTTGGTTTGGTGTTTGTCCTCCATGTATTTTGAATTTTGTCCTGATGGATATGGCTTAATTTATTTTGTCCATTTTTTCCATTAAAAAAAAAATTACTAATAAAAACAAAAAATTACATGACCATACGTGATTGGAGCATTACACACACCAGTGATGGTCTCACACTAAATCACTTCTGCAGTTATTGACCATTAATTATTTTTGTTTGACCTAAATTAAACAAAAAATAGAATAGGCTATTAAATATGTATAATATGTTATGGATACAAGTGCTTTCACCTCTCAATACAAAAAATTATTTCAGATGACCTTTCACAATAATTCGAATATTTGGCAGGGTTCATGAGCATTTTGTAGGGTTCATAATTAAGTTCATTAACCCTTAATCAGGTACACCATCATGAGTCATGACTGTTTGGCGCTATGGTAATTAACAGCACATCAAAATGGAGAAGGAATGACTTAGTCTAGTTACTAAAAAGACTCTACATGTCTTGTTTATATCAAGTTCGAACCTTGCAGCTCTTTCCCGGATTCTACTCTGACACTTAATGTTCTAGCACGAGTCTACTGCACCATTTAATTAAAAAAAAAAAAAAAAATGGAGTAACAGCCATGGGCGTGAGTTGCAGCAAATCATCACTCTATCCCTCCACTTGCTTTGTACAGGGTAAGTGTCCCCCTCCAAAAAAAAAAAAAAAAAAAAGGCATTTCTTTGAAAAGCCAACCCATGAAAGGGAAACTTGAAAAGAAATGCAAAGTACTTGGCCCTTTTTGGTTCTTCAACTTCTGGGTTTGATTTAGTATATATGGAGATCAGGACCAGACTCTCTCTCTCTCTCTCTCTCTCTCTCTCTCTCTCTCTCTCTCTCTCTCTCTCTCTCTCTCTCTCTCCAATAATAAAGTGAAACTTTGGGTCTACCACTAAATCCTAGCTTGACTTCCAAGTAAAAGTAATGGAGATTGATGTTGAATGGATTGAAGCTTGAATGAAACAGTGGATTTCAACCATACACTTCTCTCGAGAGCTTTTATCAGTTTATGTATGGATGGGTTAAAGCAGGATGCATGCTTCATCTTGATAAGATAAAATACTTTACTATGTAGTAAATATATACTTATAGATAGATGATAAGATAAAATGCTTTACTATGTAGTATATATATATATATATATATATACTTATAGAGAGATGATAAGATAAAGGCTGCTCGTATTGCCAGAGCAATTTTTTTTAATGCCAGAGCAACCCACAGTTTTTCTAACGGATTTTTAACAATACTAACGGATTTTTTCCGTTACAAATAAAAAAATGTTAGAATTTGCTCTGGCATTAAAGAAAACTGCTCTGGCATTATTATTTCCCTAAGATAAAATACTTTACTATATATGTAGTATATATAGATCAGAGAGCTAGGGAGAGACAAAGAATTAATTGTGTCACAGATATATAACATCGTAACATGAATAACATGAATGTATTTTGAATGTGCATTATTAGCATTGAATGTATATATTTTGTTCGATCTTCTTATAATTTACCAACTTTTAATCTATTTATAGAGAGTAGATCTGTCTATATGTAGTTTTTATGATGTTTGAGAATGTTCTAATATATGTACACGCTGATAGTAAAACCTTTTTATTATCCAAGAAAAATGATTTTTTTTCATCACGTACGTCACATGATCATATGATTCAGATATTATAAAAGGGAAAATTACACTTACACCCCTATATTTAAGGTGGTTTTCATATGTTTGATAATGTGCAATGGCTCATAAATTTGTTAAATTTAATCGAACAAAGCCTGTATATGGTACTGGTGAATTTGAAAAACATGTTAACCATAGAAGGTGTATCTGTAATTAACCCAAGATTAAATTAATTTTAAAACTTATGTTCTATTACGGCTTAGTTTGGCCCCCCATTTTGGTGCATCTCATTTTTTAAAGCACAATTTCATGTTAATTCATTTGGTAACTAGTTTATGAGCGTTGCAAAAATTGAACTTAAGGTATTTTTGGGGAGAGATTTTAAAAGCTCTAGAATGAAGCTTTTAAAAGCTCAAGGTTTAATTTCTTTTTGGTTTCATGATATTTTTTTGAAGAGTAATGAGTCACTTGTACAAAATTATCAAACAACTTAATAATAAATTTCTACTTTTAAAAAGCCACGTATAATAAAAACCCTAATGGTGACATTACTTTAGCTGAAAATGCAAGGAGAATAGTACTATTGCAAATAAAATACAGGGTCACAGTAAAATTGAACTTTCGTACACGGGGTGTAGGCATAACATTCTATTATAAAGAAACATAGGCTTTTAGAAGTTTTTTTTTTTTTCGGAAAATAACATAGGCTTTTAGAAGTTGACAAGAGGAAACCCTTAAAAAGTTTAGAGATAAGTACATGGACATATGAATGAGATAAGGTCAAAATATGAGAAATGATCGGAGCACGTACCAAAAAAATACACCGAAATGGTGCACTGATCGGTGAAATGGTGCACTGATCGATGCCATTTCGATGCATTTTTTTGGTGACTGTAGCAATATTGTCAAACTATATATAGAAACATTTTTTATGATTCTAAAAATTATACGGACATCCCTGGGGTTTGAGTTACAGTTTCCCTTTTCGTTTGTCAAGTACTGTTAGCTCAATTACCATTAATGTTTTGGTGTACCTCTCCCAAAGCCAAAATACAAGTTTCTCAAATTGTCTCTTCCCTCTCTGATCACTGATAAATTTTTGAACTTTCTCAAAGACACAACAACAGAAAAACCCTCTCAAATATTCAACCAAGCAATCAAATTCTTTGATATCTTAAGGTTGATCATTACCAATTTACCAATATTAATCTTTATGTAGAAATCCTGTTTATGTTGCGTAACGAGTTAGGGCCTACCGGCCATGAACGTCACATTATGGAATCACGTTTACATGATGCAAACCAATCATATGCAGGCATGTATTGTACATTTATTCAAGTTGTCATGTTTACCTAAAGTAGGTAACAACTTATTGTGTTTTACCTTAAAGTTACGGTTAGTTTCAAAACTTGAATTTTTTACCCAAGGCATCAATCCGGGCCAAATAATGCCCTCACCCATCACTGTTTCAACTTAATTCTCAAACCCATCACTTTTCTATAAGTCGCGACTTCAACTAGCGAGTTCAGGCAAAACCAAATCCAGGATGAAATCGCGAGTTCAAATAGCGACTTCATCAGAAATCGCTACTTGAAGTAGCGACTTCATCAGAAATCGCTACTTGAAGTAGCGACTTCATTTAAAGTGGGATAACCCGCCGCATCTTCTTCTTCTTCCCTCAGTCCAGATCTGCTACTCTCTCTATCTCTCAGCCCTCTCTGCGATCTTGGTCTCTCTCTCAGTGATCTCTCTCTCTCTCTCTGTCAGTGATCTCTCTCTCTCTCTCAGTGATCTCTCTCTCTCTCAGGTGTGATCTCTCTCTCTCTCAGGTGCCTCTCTCTCTCTCTCTGTCTGTGTAGACACACACACACAGATTCACACACACAGATACACATACACACACACTAACATACACACACTCACAGACACACATACTCACACATACACACAATGTGTGTATATATATACTCACAGAGATACACATACACATACACATACACATACACATACACATACACATACACACACACAGACACATACTCACAGTGACACAGACACATACTCACAGAGACACATACACATACACATACATACACAGACACAGACACATACACATACACACACACAGAGACACATACAGGGCCGACCTTGATGCAATTTTGCGAAGCAATCGCATGGGGCCTCGATTTTAAGTCTCATTTTTAGGTTTATTTTTTCCTAATTTCTATCTAATTTTTGTGAAACTTATAATTTGTAGGTCTATTTTCTTCTAATTTTTATGAAACTTGTCATTTTTAGGCCTATTTTCTTCCTAATTTCTATGAAACTTATCGTTGTGAAGCCAATATTCTTCTAATTTCTTTCTAATTTCTATAAAAAGTATCATATTTTGGCCTATTCTCTTCTAATTTCAATAAAACTTAGTATAAAGGCTTCATTTTTTCGGCCCCTTTGAAAATTCGCTTGAGGCCTCAGACAATTTTTGTCATCTCAGGACCGGCCTTGGACACATACACATACATGTCAAACCCAGTTACCCAGCTTAACCTGTCCAGGCAAGTATTAAGAGACGCCGTTACATGTATGGACTCAGGTAAGAAAGCTGGGTGCTGGAATATGTCCAGGTGTCTTACGTCTTGTAACCTCCGAAAGGGCATGTGCCAAAACAAAAGTAATCAAAGTAGCTCAATTTTCAATCCCTGTATTTTAGGTATTACCAAACTAATTAGAAATTCAGCGAACCCCCCAAGTTCTTCTGTAACCTAATTACCAAACTAGTAACTCATCAATATAATTGTTTGTCTTTTAATAATCTCATGTTTTGTAGGAATTCTTTCTCAATAGAAAAGTACAATTCTTAACGACACGATGGACCATTGATTACTTACACTTGAATTTGCAAATGTGAAGGTATTAAAATGGCTAGTGTTGTGACTTTAATGCTGTATTGGGGAGGGAACATGTGCATCGGAGCTGATGGTCTATACTATGATAGTAACTGTCGAAGTTTCATTCGCCTGAGAACAGACGCTCAATACACTGAACTTGTTAGAAACGTCTGCAAGAAAATGGGGGTTCATCAGAATAGTGTTCGTTTGAAGTTCACTTGTAGGTTTCCGTCGGTTCTTGGATATCAGGTTTCCAAGTTTATACCGTTTGAAGTAATTGATGACGAAAGTCTGCAAGTAATACTAGAAACAGCATCTACCAATGCGGCTATAAACTCTATGGATCTATATGTCGAGACAGAGAATCTTCACGATGCCCATCAAACATTAGATGACTGGATTGGGCCGTACACCTCTCTGTTGACACAAGAAGGCGAAAGCTCAAACCCGTTGGTACAGGGGTTATTGCCGTCCACGTCTAGACAACACGTGGATTGCTCAAATGCATTGCAAAACAGTCAGAATGATTACAGGAGTCCGATGCAAGACATTGTTTCAGAACGGCCAATTCATGTGCAGTTCGATTCAGATGATTGCGGATATGGTGATGATTGGGCACACAGAGGGATGGACACCAACCTGACACCGGAAAACTCGGATTACGAAGATGTGCATGCAGACGAGTATACTGGGGGGGATGAGGAAGACGATGTTATCGAAGATATTGAGCCGACTGCCCAAATAAATCCTGAAAATGCTTTGTATGAGCCTCGTTCATCAACTTTTACATCGTTTGACTTGGGCATCCATACTGGAGAGGCATGTTATGCTTCAAACATTGAGGGTAGGCAATGGAATCCAGATCGAGACGAGTTGGTGAAGGGTATGATGTTCAAAACCAAAGATGATCTTCAGAGATTTGTGGAGTTGTACTCAATAAGAACACATCAACGGTACACGGTGGATCAAACTAGTTCGGATCGTTGGTCGTTGAAATGTCATTTGGCGTCACAAGGTTGCAAGTGGCAACTACGGGCAAGGTTGAAACGACACGGGATGTTTGAAGTCATAAAGGTTGAGCAAAGCCACACTTGTATGTCCACTACGATGAACCTTGGTCATAGAAATCTAAATGCTCGGCTAGTGGCTAGGGACATAATGCCAATGATTAAGGAGGACGCATCTATTAACATCGCTGCGCTAATGCAAAAGGTGAAAGATAAGTATTTGTACACCGTCTCATACAAGAAGGCGTGGAATGCGAAACAGAAAGCCATTGGAATGATATTTGGGGATTGGTGTACATCATACACAGAATTGCCCAAGTTCATGGCTGCAATTCAACAGTATAACCCTGGAACGGTTGTAAAATGGTTCTACGTGAACGGTGGTAGTGCGACTGTAAAGAATTTCGAAAGAGTATTTTGGGCGTTTAAGGCGTCCATTGATGGGTTCAAACACTGTCGCCCCGTCATAAGTATCGACGCCACATTCTTGTATGGAAAATATAAGGGCATGGGAGAGGTTGACCCATATCCGACCAGTCCCCTTACCAGCAGCTGTACCAGAGGATGGTCCATTGGGTTGTAGGTATACATACATTGTTTTATACATTATTTGTATTCATTACTCGTACATTCATTTAAGTGCTAACAATTTTGTCATTACTTTAGGTGGTTGACCCGATTCTCAGTTCGGGATGTGCCTACTCATGTCCAGCGTCACTTTCGGGACCAGTTGGATCAGATGAGGCCCGAGCAGGTAAATAATGTGCAGAGTTAAACCGCTATTTGCATTATTGTTCGAGTTGCTAATTAGTTATATATTTTTCATAGATGATTTGGCAGCCGTACAGTGCTGAGCTTGTCGCTTCGTTACCTCCGTACTGTCGAGCTGGGCAGGGCACATGGATGGCCAGATGTCCGTTGATCATGTACGCCATGGTTGAGTGGCATCATCCCGACAGAGTGATGAGACAGTTCGGGATGAGGCAGGTAGTCCAGAGCCATGTGACACTATGAGGAGATTACATCGCATTGATCGACGTGGTCATGCGAATACCGACTGGAGTCACTTCCATAGGGATTATGTAGAGCTCTGGGACCATCGGCTACAGCATGTTATTGTAGGTATTCCAGATGCAGCTCAGATGCTTGCCTCAGACCCATATATGCGATGGTATAGCCGCATTACACGTAGACTGATTGGACCAGTTAGAGATCCACCGACTGTTGGCTTCCAGCCAGTCGGTACGATTCGCGGCGTTCTGGTGAGATGTTTTACTTATTGTACAGCATATAAAATTTTCATCCTGCACTTGGCATAAAATGTGGAATACGTAATTAAACTTTCCATTTGTTTTTTAGGAGGATGGTGTGACTCGTGTGTATGAGGTTGCACGATCGGTGTTGGCTAGTTTAGCAGCAGGCGGCCCTCATTCCGTCCCTCCAGAGGTGATGGCGGCATTGGAGGAGATTCGTACTATTACTGAGCATTCATTACAGGCTGTTCATGAGGACCGACGTTTAGACGGGGGTGTTCCATCTTCCACAGTATTCGTGCCCCGCGTCTCACAGCCTCAGCCTCAGCCTCAGTCTCAGCCTCAGCCTCAGCCTCAGCCTCAGCCTCAGCCTCAGCCTCAGACGCATCCTCATACTCAGCCTCAGTCTCAGACCCAGGAGCAGACAGACCCATCTACACACTCTGAGTCTGAGCTACATACACCAGATGATCAGGGTCCTACTGTGTATGCATATGATGATACGGACGACGTTTATAGGCCTTTCACTCCAGGGGGCTCTCAGTTCCGTATATCTCCGATCCGTGACTTCTCCATCCCACAGTACACATGTACAGATGCACCGTCGTCATCGTCGATCCCGCTACCACATACAGATTCACAGTTCGAGGCGATGGTGATGATGGTGGAGAGTTTGACGCAGGTGGGGGCGGAGGAGATGCATGTGGAGGCGAGAGAGACGACTGGACATGATACCCCCATGGCAGAGACACAGGATGAGGTTTTGACACAGGTCGAGTCTCAGCGACCACCTCCGATACGTTTAGTTTACACTAGGGGTAGAGGTCGTCATGGCCACAGAGGGCGAGGGGTATTGCAGGTCATCCAGCCACAGGCCGCAGAGGAGGTTCCACTCGTGGAGGATCCACCACAGGCAGAGGGTAGGCCTAAGAGAACGAAGAGGGTTCCGTGGTGTGGGACACATTATAAACACAGATAGTTGTTTGTTTTTTGATGTATTACACTTTTGTTTGTTTTTTGATGTATTATAAACAAATAGTTACACATTTGTATATATATAAATTTTTTTTATTCTATACATCTATATCTCTCTCCCACTATCTCTCTCTATCTCTCTCCCCCTCACTCTCTCTCACTCTATCTCTATCACCCACACTCTCTCTCTCTCACTTTATCTCTATCACCCACTCTCTCTATCTCTCACCCCTCACTCTCTCTCTCTATCTCTCACCCCATCACTCTCTCTATCTCTATCTCTCTCCCCCTCACTCTCTCGCACTCTCTATCTCTCTCCCACTCCCACTCTCTCTCTCACACTCTCTATCTTATCTCTCTATCTCTCCCACTCTCCCACTCTCTCGCACTCTCTATATAACTCTATCTCTCCCACTCTCTCGCACTCTCTATCTTATCTCTCTATCTCTCCCACTCTCCCACTCTATCTCTTATCTCTCTATCTCTCCCACTCTCCCACTCTATCTCTTATCTCTCTATCTCTCCCACTCTCCCACTCTCTCGCACTCTCTATCTTATCTCTCTATCTCTCCCACTCTCTCACACATATCTCTCTATCTCTCTCCCACTCTCTCACACATATCTCATTGGATTAATTATGTTGGATTCATAATGCAATTTAGTTTCAATTCTGCAATATATGTTGGATATCTCTAGCTAGCAGGGAGCTGCTGCAATGGGACAGACTGCTGGGAATTTAGCTTCTGATGAAATCGCTACTTCAAGTAGCGATTTCTGATGAAGTCGCTACTTCAAGTAGCGAGTTTTTTAAAGTCGCGATTTGAACTCGCGATTTCATCCTGGATTTGGTTTTGCCTGAACTCGCTATTTGAAGTCGCGACTTATTGAAAAGTGATGGGTTTGGGAATTAAGTTGAAACAGTGATGGGTGAGGGCATTATTTGCCCCAATTTGCTGCCTTTGGTAAAAAATTCTTCAAAACTTATAGTAGCTTTCTTAGCACATTTTTCTATGAATTGTGAATTCCATAATGTCATCACCATGATATGATGTGAAAGTCACCATGAATAAATTATATTGAATAAAATTTTTTGGGAAAAAAAAAAGGAAAACAAGAAAAGAAAGAAGAAGAAGAAAAAAAGCACAATTTCAACACAATAAAATTTCAAACCTAATGCAGAATCAGTTTACAGGGTGAATGCTTAATTTGTGATTGTTGACGTGGCGTGATGATCGCCTTTGTTAACTTCTCCGAATAACTAATCTGAGATGGGATGTCAAAATGGCCTGTCAGGACCGGCCCGGCCCGACATTGGTCGGGCTTGGGCTTTAGCTCACGGGTTCATGTCTCTTTTTGGTCTGGGTTTAAAAGTTCACAATCTAGGCTCGGCCCTAGGGTATAACCTAATGAACGCTTTAAATTTATTTTAAAATGGTATAAATACTATTATATATGTATCTATTTTTTATAGGTTGGAAATAACATTCAATATAGCAACTTGCACTTTTTTTAAAATACATTTTTAGTACTTGAAAATGATCAATATTTTTATTGTTGGGAAGCTTCTAGTTGGGCTTTCATGCGGGCCTCGGGCTGAACTTGGGCTTCAAGATATAAGCCCAAGTCCTACCTGGGATACTAGGGCCTAGGGCCGGACTGACCTTACCTTGGACTTGAGCAAGGCCTAAGGTCCGTTTTTTGAACTGGACTTTAGATCACCTGCCGGACCGGGCTTTTTTTACACCACTAGGCCTCGTTTGTTTCGCAGGACTAAGGGGAGGATAGAGGGGGATTGGACTAATAGTCCATTTTAATCAAATAGTCCGGCGTTTGGCATCGCTATGGAGCACATGACTAATTGTCCATTTTAAAATAATAGTCCCCCATATAGGGGACTAAGTTATAACATAGGGGAGGTGGCATTAATAGTCCCGGGACTATTTTTTAAAAAGGACTAATTGTCCAATTCCACCTCTGCCATCAAAACGTGGCCTAGAGTGTTCTTTAATTATCACAGTTTGTCAATGGAGGTTGAACTTATGATGCATTACTGGCATTGCCTCAGACTTGCCTGGACACAGTACACCATTATTGATATTTGACTATGATTTGTGCATGTAGTGTTCATCTGCATGCGTTTAACAACCATGGCAATTGCTTGTATTTAAAGCTTTGTTCCACTTAACTATGTATTCCCAAATAATTGATATGACAAATTAAAGGCAATTTATTCATGCATCCATTTCAGCAATGGCCTTGTAATATCCAATTGTACTTCCAAACATTATTGTACCATTTGCTGGGGCATGCCTTAATGGTGTATTTTTGTAGGACTGGGTATTAACTTATTATGAATATATATGTATTATAGTAGGGTCCAATAGGGCTTTATTTGACTGGACGCTACTTTTGTGCATTTCTGTGTTTTGAGTCTTGTTATTCAATTATTTTCTGCCACATATGCAAAAATAACTCACAACTAACCATCAAATTTTTTATTTTATTTTTTGTTGAAAAAAAATCAATTTTAAACTTCCTGTAATTAACTGTTACGTTATTACTATTTTGTACATATAAAAGGAAATGTATCATAAAGAATTGGGATTATATTTTAGACGGATCATCCGTACTCATGGAGTTTAACGGAAGTCAATGTCATTATGCCACATCAGATTTTGTTGGCTACAATCATGGAAAACGGTGCACTACGATACTGTACAATCTTGTCTTGAGTTGCTGATTTGACTAGTGGGACCCTGTTTGCTTTACAAGAAGCTCTTCCATGATATTAGTACACCCGTGCTTATACATATGAAGTTTTTAATTAGAGCACTGCTAGATCCATACAGTGAATTACACACTTTTTTTACACACAATTTTACATGCATGTATCATATGCTGTATAAGTGGGGTACAAAAAAATGTAAAAAATTCAAACAACATAAAGTACAAGCATTTAAAGGTGTGTATGGAAAAAGTGTGTGGTTCACTGTGTGAGTCTAGCATTTCCTTTTAATTCTACCATACATGTACCCCTACTTCTAGGGGATCATGACAAGTAATTCACAAACAACAATGCTGGCCCACAGTCACACTAGGAGAGAGATAGAATATGAGTATGACTGTTAGTGAAATTTGTTAGTGCCCCAAATATTACTCATTCACAAATATGAAATTTAAAATTTTACTAATCACTTGTCATGACCTCTCAAAAATATGAGGCAAATATATGGTCTAATTTAAAATATCGCACCACATCAATATACTAACGTGGTATTACAGAATCACTGAATAACTTCTCTTTTCTCTTGATGTACGCATTTTCCACAATTGCAACCAAATATATCTCATGTGGCATAATAACATTGGGTGCCGTTAAATAACATGATTACGGATGATCCCTCTAAAATGTTATCCCTAAAGAATTATGTCGAAGTGGGGTACTATTTGATTTGCATTTACACTGAGGAAAAGGAAAACCCAATAGAAAATGAAAATCATGTAGCTCATATATATATATAGTTTAATTACAATAAACATAATAAAGATACAGGGTGGGGAGACCTATTTTATCTAACATGTTCCCACCATGATCAAGTAGTATTGGAATCCCATTTAGGATATGAGGTGTGGGTTTTGAGACCCACTGTCGGTTCTAGACTATATATGTTCGGTGCATAAATTTAGTGAAAACATACAGAGTAGTATATTTTTAATTCTTTGATTATTGAGGAAAACAGTATCAGAAAATACATGATGATGAAAATAAATTGAAACATTTTTGTTTTTATGTGTACATTTTCCCCTCCTTTTATATATTGATATTCTATTAAAAATGAATAACCCATAAATGCTAGTATTTCCAAGGTTTCTTAATACGAGAGAAGTTATTTTTACTCCTTCCTTTCTCGTTCTTTTACTAAATTTGCAAAACAAAAAGTCATTTTTTTAATATTTAATTTTCTATTTTATCATAAACAAAGCATTGCAAGCTGTAAAAAGATTAGACTTCAAGAAACTCATGTTGTGATTGTCCAATCATCAAACAAAAAAGATACCAATCATGCAATGTCATTGATAGAAAGATTTTTCATATCCAACCTCCATTTTAGGCCATTTTATTTTATTTTATTTTAGGCCATTTTATAATTTATGAGCTACACAAAAGCTTGAGATATATATATATGAGATGAAAAGATATTTGGGCTGCTTGTACGTTGTGGGGAAGCCCAATGCTTTAAAGAAATATGGAATGGATGGTAGTTGTTAGTTGTGGCAGACAACAAATCTGAGCCGTCAATTCAATATTGTCCCTACAGACTAAGCTGCCCCTAAAGTGGCTCTTGTGGTATATATGTCCCCATGGATAGGAAGGTCAGTACTGAAAGTCCATTATATATCTTTAAGCTTTTGAGAAAAGTTATCACATGGTTTTGTGACCTTAGGAATGCATATGTACAAACCATATGAAACCTAACATTTCAGTTCCTCACTAACATGTACTTCTTTGTGTAATGATGTTTTTTTTATTCATAGTGTGTTTGTTAGGAGGGAGGGAGAAAGGTGGGAGAGATAAGATAGGAGGGAAGAAGGTAAAATCACTTATTCGGTAGAGGATGGAAGGGATGCTACTTCTCTCTCTATGGGTCCACAAATCTCTATCTGCTCAAAAGTGGACGGAGTAAAAGAGAAAAAACTTTCCTCTTTCTTTGACTTTTTTGTCATTTTCTATGTATGGCCGGTACGTATAATGGTAAAACTTTTAAAATTTAATTCTTCTTTGCCTTAAAATTTTATTTTTTGAAGGCAAAAGTATATTATAGAAGAGAGCATTTTTGCTCATCCGTTTTTACAGAAGTATATTATAGAAGAGACCATTGTCACATCTATCTTGGAAGCATTTAAGATTCAAAATTTGAGAAACATAGCATTACTTTAGTAAAACATAGACTATAAGAGAGTAATATTTGTTGGAGATAGAAGAAGATAGAAGAAAAAACTTTAGAGTACTTTGCTCCAGACTACTTTTTATTAACTTGATCTTCTATATATATTCCATAACAACATGACAATATATATACACATCATAGGAAGTGCATAATTAAGAACATAGAAAAACCAAAAAACTGAATAAATTTCAGATGACCTACTCACTGTCCAAGACCATAAACCTTACAGTTTCCAACATATGATAATTACAAGTTATGTTTTCAACACCCCCTCTTAATTTGTAATTTTCATAAGACTTCTAAAATAACTGAATTTTTCTGTTGTGACAGCCTTAGTTAAAATGTCTGCACATTGCTCATCTGTCCTGCAAAATTTTAACTCAATCTCTTTGTCTTCAAACAATTTTCGGATAAAGTGATGACGCAATTCGATGTGTTTTGACCTCCCATGAAAAACTGGATTCTTTGTCATAGCAATTGTTGACATGTTATCACAAAAGATGATTGTTGGCATAGTCTGTTCTTGCTGCAAATCAGCTAGGATTCTTCTTAACCACACCGCTTCACATGCTGCACTTGTTGCAGAAATATACTCTGCTTCAGCTGAGGACAGTGCAACAGTACTCTGCTTCTTTGAACACCATGAAATTACTTTGGATCCTAGACAAAAAACATACCCAGATGTGCTTTTCCTGTCATCAATTGATCCTGCCCAATCACTATCTGTGTAGCCAACAAGGCTATTGTCATCTTCCTTCGTGAATTTTATCCCAAAAGTTTTCGTCCCTTTGATGTACCTGAGTATTCGCTTTGCCGCTGAATAATGAAGCTTGCTTGGTTTACTCATGAATCGAGAAACCACGCCTACTGCATGAATGATATCAGGTCTTGTATTTGTGAGATAAATCAATGAACCGACAAGACTTCGGTAGAAAGTAGAGTCAGCCGTTGGAGCATCATCATTATTGGAAAGCTTTTCATTCATACCCATAGGAGTTGCTACTGGCTTGCAATCGAACATATTGAATTTCTTTAACAAATCATCAGCATACTTTTCTTGAGACATAAAGATACCTTCGTGAGACTGCTTTACTTGTATGCCGAGAAAATATCTCATGAGTCCCAAATCTGTCATCTCGTATTCCTTCATCATCTTCTTCTTGAAGTCTGCCACCATTTCTTGCTTGGTGCTAGCATAGATTAAATCATCAACATATAGGCAAACAATGAGAAAATCACTTTTTCCTTCTTTCTTGACATAAAGCGATGGTTCACTTGGACTTCTCATGAACCCACTTTGTTGAAAATAGTGATCAATTTTGCTATTCCAGGCTCGCGGAGCTTGCTTAAGGCCATACAAAGCCTTATGAAGGCGATAAACCTTGTCTTCTTTTCCTTTCACCATGTAACCCTGCGGTTGTTCTACATACACCTCTTCTTCAAGTTCACCATTAAGAAAGGCAGACTTGACATCCAATTGATACACTTTCATCTGTAATTGTGCTGCAAGAGCTAACACTGTCCGAATTGTCTCCATTCGAGCGACTGGTGCGAAAGTTTCATTAAAATCTATACCCGGTTGCTGAGAATAGCCTTTTGCAACCAATCGGGCCTTGTGCTTTTGAATTGTTCCATCCTCATGGAACTTGGTCTTGTAGACCCATTTGAGCCCAATAATTTCTTTCCCTTCGGGCTTGTCAACAAGCTCCCATGTCTCATTTTTCTTGATGACATTAATTTCTTCATCCATTGCGCTTTTCCATTTCTCATCTTTTGTAGCTTCCTCAAATTTCTGTGGTTCACAAGCAATAAATGCTACATCACATGATTCATAAACATCACGAAGAGATTTAAACTTCCTTGGTAAAGAATCAGGTGAGCTCGGAACAGGACTTCCCGAGCTTGGTGGTGAAGTAGGAACTTCTTCTATGCTTAGTGGTGATTCTTCTTCTTCAATGATCATTGGTCGCTCCATGTCTTCACTTTCCCAATTCCATGCACTTAATTCATCAAATATCACATCTCTTGATATTACCAATTTTTCAGTTTTTGGATTGAGAAGGCGATATGCCTTTGATTCTTCACTATACCCAATGAACACATATTTCTCGCCTTTTTCATCAAACTTTTCCCTGTGCTGAGATGGAATATGTGCATATGCAATGCAACCAAAAACTTTGAATGATTTTACCTCTGGCTTTCTTTTGTGCCATGCTTCAAAAGGAGTCTTGTTCAAAACAGCCTTTGTTGGTGCTCTATTGAGAATATGAACAGCAGTGTTGACTGCTTCTGCCCAGAATTTATTTGGGAGTCGTTTTGCCTTTAACATACTCCGAGCCATCTCTACAATTGTGCGGTTCTTCCGTTCCGCCACACCATTTTGTTGTGGTGTATATCTCACCGTCAATTCACGCTTGATTCCGTTGTCTTTGCAATATTTTAGAAACTCCTTGGAAGTAAATTCTCCACCACGATCTGTCCTCAATATTTTCAGCTGCTGTCCACTTTGTTTCTCTACCAGTGCCTTGAACTGGAGAAAAGTAGAAAATGCCTCTGATTTTTGCTCCAAGATATACACCCACATGTGCCTGCTAAAATCATCAACAAAGAGAAGAAAATATCTTTTCTTTCTTAAGGATGGAGTTCGCGTTGGTCCGCATATATCAGCATGAATCAATTCGAGAGGAGCATTGGCTCTCCAAGATGTTTTGTTGAATGATAATCTATGAAACTTTCCATAGATACATCCTTCACAAACTTTATTTCCACAATGAACATTAGGAAGCCCGATCACCATGTCTTTATCTTTCAGCACTTTGAGAGATTTATAGTTCAAATGACCATATCTCATATGCCACAATAGAGAAACATCAATTTCATCAACTTTCAAAACACAATATGGATCCGGTGGCAAGAGGAAAGGAAAAACCTTATTTGGTGCCATTTTTACTTTAGTCACTAATTCTCTTATACTTTTGTCAAAAATAAGGCATTCATCTTTATCAAATATCATCTTGTAACCTTTTTGCATCAATTGGCCAACACTTAACAGATTTTGAGTAAGGCCAGGGACATAAAGAACTTCATGTATGAGTTTTGATTTACCTTCCTTTGTTTGGACAGAAACTACTCCCTTGCCTTTCACCTCATATAGTTTACCATCTCCAAGCTTGACTTGCGAAGCTATTTTCTCATCTAGACTCATGAAGAAATTCTTGTTTCCTGTCATGTGAGTGCTACAACCACTATCCAAGTGCCAAATATTCTGAGACTCGTGCTGAGAACTTAGGCATGTGAAAAACAATTGATCCGAAGAATCATTTTTTTCACAAAAATTAACCTCATCTTTATTTCTGAACCAACAATCTTTTTCCATGTGGTTGAGTATGTTGCATCTAGTACACTTATATCTGCAATTTTCACTTTGATGGCCAAACTTTTTGCAAACAGAACATTGGGAGTTTGATCTGTTGTAACCTTGTTGATGGTAAAATCTACCTCTTCCTCTTCCTTGTCCATGACCTCGACTGAAATTTCCTCGGCCACGATTTGAATTTGAACCTCGTGCATAATGAAACTTTTGTTGCTGTGCCCTGCCTCTTGAACTATCTCTTCCAACCTCCTTGTCTTTTGTTTCTTTGAAAATCACCTTTGCTTGAAAAGCTTGCTCGAATGATGCATCAGAAGACCTGTTAATTCTTTTCTCATGTGCTTCAAGAGAACCAACTAATTCATGCAAAGACAAGTTAGATAAGTCTTTCGATTCTTCAATGGCCGCAATAACATCAAATTTTTGTGGCAAACTTCTTAGAATCTTTTCAACAATCCTTTTATTTTCAATTGTGTCACCATAGCTTCGAATCTGATTTATTATTCCGGATACTCTTGAAAAGAAAACTTGTACTGTTTCACTCTCTTTCATCATCAAAGTATCAAATTCTCTCCATAATGATTGAAGCTTGATAGAAATTACCTTTTGTGATCCTTGAAATTCTTCCTTCAAAATGTCCCATGCATCCTTCGATTTCTTTGCACCCAAAATTCTTGGAAAAATAGTTTTGCTTATTCCCTGTTGAATGAAAAGTAAAGCCTTGGCATCCTTCTTTTTATTTTCTTTGTACTCCTTTTGCTTGGCTTGAGTCCATGTTGCAAGGACTGTAGTGGATTCCGGTTCTTCATAGCCATCTTCAACAAGATCCCAAATATCTTGAGAGATAAAGAGGGTCTTCATTTGGAGACTCCAAAAATCATAACTTTCACCATCGAAAACTGGGATCAAATTTTGTGCATAATTGAAAACATTTGAATTTGAGGTTGCTGCCATTGAGAGAACTCCAGAACTCTCTAGCTCTGATACCAAATTTGTTGGAGATAGAAGAAGATAGAAAAAAAAACTTTAGAGTACTTTGCTCCAGACTACTTTTTATTAACTTGATCTTCTATATATATTCCATAACAACATGACAATATATATACACATCATAGGAAGTGCATAATTAAGAACATAGAAAAACCAAAAAACTGAATAAATTTCAGATGACCTACTCACTGTCCAAGATCATAAACCTTACAGTTTCCAACATATGATAATTACAAGTTATGTTTTCAACAATATTGATCAATGCTAAGATAAAAGAAGTAGAGAGGAGCTGAACAGAATGGACGTAAAAGTTGTATATTCATTATGTTTGTTTGGGGGCCCTATTTAGAGGTGTTGATTGTGTGTTATTACTGTTGTACAAGTCAAGTTCGGCAATACTATTGCAGACAAGTGTATAGTACGCTATGATGCAGGGTCGGGTCGGCCTTGAGTTTTTGGAGCGCTAAGCAAAACTTCTAAAACAGGACTCCTCTAGACATTACCACGGATAATTAGTCGCCACAAGGCATCCAATTATCATGCAACACAAAAATAAACACGAGCAATTGTCGTGGAGCATCGAACTACAATACAACTTTAAAATAAACATGAACCAGTCGCCGTGAGGCATTTAACTCGCATTCATTCACCTCAAAAATAAGCATGGACAGTCGCCGTGAAACATTTAACCAACATTCAATCACCTCAAAAATAAGCATGGACCAGCCGCCGTGAAGCATGGATGAAGATTATGGGCATGAATAACATGAATCAATCCCCTTGAGTTGATTTTTAGCTGGGCTTCAGAATGTGTTTTGGGCTGGAATTTTGAGGCCCCAAGGCAACAGCCTTCTTGGTCTTTATTAACGTAGAGATATAATAGTGCATTCAAAAAAAAAAACATTGTGGTTTACTGTATTATATATACCATATGCTTTCAACATGAAAAATTGAAATTTGTTTCCTTCTGGTGGAATGTTAGGTGATATTGAGCTCCGAAAATCTTGACACATAAATATCTCTTTTGGAAAAAAATTCTGTTTTTCATGAAAAATATTGGAGCTACGTACTCTTGATATTATTGAAGAAAATAATTTCTAATTTTGATTATTATAATGGCGGAGTGGGTGTAAGGCTTGAGCTAGCCAACTCAGATAGAATCTCAGTCCTAAATAATTTCAATATGCGTTTTTCGTTTCTTCCATAATAGGGAGGGTAATATATAGAGCAGTAGATACGTACTTTGGCTAAAGAAGGCATTCACATCATCTTTCCACTCTGTATAACATATCTAGATACATATCTGTGTGTGTATATATATATATATATAGCTCATGGATCGAGTTAAGACAATGGATATATACCCTCTTTTAATGCTAGATAAAACAGAACACGTTCATTTATAGATATCAAGAACCGGAAGAATAGCATGGAAATTTCTGATTTTCGTCGAAGAATTCTCCACCACGAAAATAATTAAAAGAGAATTACTTATATTGCCTACTACAATTACTACTTCTACTACTGATAATAGCGTACTTTGGATTGGGATTTCCAAAATGACTTTTTAATTAAAACAAGCTCGATCTCTACGATTTTCATTTTAAATTTCGAAACTAGACATTAACTGGACTTGCTTACAAAAAGATGAATTAATTGCTAGTCCAAGAACAAATTACACTCAATCGATGCCATATAACATTTTTTTTTTCATGGTAAGAAACAGAATCTAGGCCCAAAGACAGAGGGATAGAATTCATAAAGAGGGGGCGAGCAGCCCAGAAATTCAATGTCAACTAGGTCACTCAAACCATGGATGTGTGGGTGTGTGTGTGTATTTTTTTTTCATGTCACCTTTGGAGGTCAAGTTTCTCCTTGTCACCTTTCGATTTTTCTTATCTTTTTTCCCCCTCTTCTTGGGTTGAGGGGGACGAGAATCATGAAACTGTTTTTCTTCTAATTTCTATGAAACTTAGTATAGAGCCTCACTTTTTAGGCCCCTTTTGAAAGTTCGCTTGAGACCTCGGATAATTTTTGTCATCTCAGGGCCGGCCCTGGTATGTCCTACAAGGCAACAACGGTGAATCCAAGAACAATCAAGTTAGAGAAACTCCATTATGCATGTCCTTACTGCGCCATGTGGTTTATATAAATGGTAAGAGGATTTGTGAAGAATAAGGAAGCTGCATTGATCGTTTTCGCCGGGATACTTCGGATTGTGTCTTTTCCATATATGCTGGAGTCATAGCCCTGCTTGATTTATAAGAAATGTGTCTAGCATGCATCCGAGCTGACTTATTCACAAGACCAACCTTGGCGGTACGTGTCATGCTTAATTGATCTGTCATACTAGTTATTGTCACACTCGCGAAAAAAATTATTCAATATAACAATGATACCACGTTATCATTATCATATTGCAGATACACACGAAATTGGTGCTTATGTGTTCCATATCGTGTTTAAATAGTCTTTAACTTAGTGCCTTGTCACACCACGTCATTAAAATAACTATTAGAGCGAATATTTTCTCCTCCCTTTGATCATCCATGGTATAGCTAATATTCACAAAACCATAGGCTTCCCACAATTTACATACTCATTTGCTCCTCCCTCTATGCTAATTAATTATTGAATATCCTATTTTCTACTTAGTATACAGCTTTCAAGTCCAAAATTATACAACCAGCCTCCATTAATCAACATTTGCTGTATATAAATCCAGCTCCAATACAACCATTGCTCGGTGATCCTATATATAACTCCATAAAAAGCAATGCCGCCGATAGATACAATTACGTTTAGTGTCTCCAGGGATGTTCCACAATCAAGAACAAGGAAATAAAAAAATGTTATTTTCAGTGCATACATTAAAAAATAATAATAATAATAATAATAATAATAATAATTAAAAAGGGTAAAATGCTTTATGATGGAAAATCACACAAAAGGGAAACGAGGAAATAATTCGATTAATTAAATTTAATTTAGATCAAAACAGTCACAACAAGAATATGCAGACTGATTATGTACACTACATGTACAAAACAGATACAAACAAGCCTACCCATCTTCAATGAAAGAGTTGAAGAAATGGCTTGTAATGTATACATTTCTTGACATGTACAACAAATAAGATCTCAAAATCCTCTCCCCCCCCCCCCCCCCCCCCCAAAAAAAAAAAAAAAACAACTGCTTAGTAGTACTACAACAACAATGCCTATACAATAACCCCCTAGAAAAACATAACTTTCAATCTTTGTTTAAACTTCCATAAAAAATTCTTTCCTTGGCCAATGGCCACCGCTCTTCACCGGGTGAAGCAAACAACGCCACAGAGATGTCGGCTAGCTTCTTCCCGCTCAATCGAGAACGATTAAACCGAGACTGTTTCGGAGCATTTGGAGCTTCTACCTCTTCATCAAAATCAAATGTATCTTTTGAACTAATTATAGAATTCCTATAAGCTAAACTCTTTTTCGGCGTTCTATACTCAAAATGCCATTCCTTTGCAATCAAAGTCTGTTGTAAAAACACAAGTAAAAGATCAATAATCAGCAAAAACAAGCCAAAAATTCAAAACCAAAGTGTATCTCTATTTTCCCAATCAATTTAAACTTACGGCTTCTCTAATCGACTTCGACACGTGAAACAGCTGCTTCAAATCATCATGATCAACACCACACAATATCTTAATCTGCAGTAACAAAATTACAAACTTTATCTATACAAACACATACAATATACTAATTATGTGTTATATATATATATATATATAAAATTTAGGATTTGGTACAAACCAGAATGTCCTGAGGCAGTGTTTCAAGTGGAGACATTTCAGGACTTGTATCCTCACTACATTGCTTCTTAGCAATTGGTGTGGCAGTAGTGGAATTAACCTCCATATCATTGGATACAACAATTCTTTTTCTACCAAATGAAAATGATCGTCTGCATCGCACAAACCCTAATCTCAAATCTTCATTTTCATAATTCACACTCGAACTACATCTCTTCCCCAAAGCCATTTTCGTCTTCAATTCCTCACAATTCCAATCCAATAACCCAACAAAATCTGATTTTTCCATTGGAATCAACGAAATTGGTTAGGACCAATTCAAACTAAGTTAAATCAGAAATTAACTAAAAATCAACTCACCCAATTTGGAATCTACCCCACAAATCACTCAATTTCAGATGAATCCCAAAATGGGTAGATACCCAAATAAGTACATATACAAACTATATATACACACATACACATCGATATATATATATATATATATAAATAGAAATAGACAGATTGTGCGGACCTGGTGAGGGAGAAACCCTCGATTGTAGTCAGGAGTAAATATTGATTTATATAACGGTTGTTCTACAGATGGAAACAAGCAAGAACAGCCTTCAAACTAATTTAAAAAAAAAATAGAGTCTTTATAGACATGTATATATATATATATATATATATACACATAAGTCAAGTTTTATAGTATATAAACAGAGATAGTGTTTTTTGCAATTTTAAAATTTTAAATTTGGATAACCAAAAAATCTAGGTGAACCCTGAAAATTCCTTTATTCACTCGAAACTCGAAAGGACTCGAATTTTCTGATCTACAGAGATGTAGGATTAGTAAACTAGCCGTTTGAGGAGTACACGTGTATGGGAATTGGTGGCTGGAAAGAAACCACGTGGGTGGTTGTTCGAGTGACGTGGCCAATTTGGTTGGTTTGAGTTAGGCTGTGTTTGGTGGATTATAGGTGTAAAACATTTTTGGTTATTTAACTGGACACGTGCGGGTAAAAGTTTTGTATGGCCTTTGTGATTTTGACACTTGTCGAGATCTCAGGTGGGGAATAATCGTGCGGTTCTGATTTGAAGATCAGAATAAGTGATATGTGGGAGGATGTAGTATACAAGATCCCAATAACCAATAGTTTTCGAGATCAAAAGTTGGCGGCTGACGGCTGCTGCAGATTTACACGGTGTGAAGTGTGATTAGTCAGAGTCAAACGAGTCAACACTGTATCAATGTGAATAAGAAATTATTGTATGGTTCAGAACTATAAGTCACGTCGGGTCCTCACCAATAAGAAACTGTTATGCAAACATCCAATTCACCTTTCTTAATATTATTCAAACAAATTTACTCAAAAAAAAAAAAAATAAATAAATAAATATGATTCAAACAAATGAATAGGGGTGTTTATCGATGATCGGAACCAAATCGGTCAATTTTCTAAAAATTATTCCAAGTTGAAAAATCAAACCAAATCGATCGAAACCGTCCAAAAACCCACCAATTCGGTCAGTTTTTGAAACATAAAAAAAAATCGACTTAACCGACCGATGATCACCGCTACAAATGAAGGAATTATATGAGTTGTTTATTTATATCAATACCTTTTCATCTTAATGGAAAGTTTTAGGTGTACGGATTAGCTTACCCAATCTATATCTATATAACAAATGAGGTCGATGTGTTCTGTCATTTATGTTCTAAAAATTGGAGGGTTGGAATTGGGTTTTGGCGCTCAACAACTAAGATTGATTTGGAGTTCAAATTTGGGTTCCCCCAGACTCTACCTTCATCTCTTCTCTCTCTATTGACTTTCAGTTTCATCATATCCCCTCTCTCTACTACCTCTCTCACTCATTCATCCCACCTTTTTCTCCCTCTCTATCTATTGTCATCCCTTTTCTCCCCCTCTCGCTCTGATTCCAGTCGTCCCTCATCCTCTCTCTCTCTCTACCACCCTTTCCACTCTCCCTTACCCACATTTTCCTTTCTCTTCTCCTCTCCTTGATCTAACTCCAGTTGTCCCTCATCCTCCCTCTCTATCTATCTTCTTAACTGCATGCATAAATATGTATCACAAAATGATGATGTCAGTATTATCAACACTGTTGTATTCATTGTTTTTTCCTGGAGAGATGGTTTTATATCTCGCTGTAGATAAATTGTCTGAAGATGATGAAGCTGATCGTACCATTACGACTCGATATCTTAATGAGTATTTAAACTAATTGGATTCTACTGGATTACCACCGCATGTTAACTGGGCATAATAGTGAGATAACAAAGGAAACTCTGTAGATTTTTTTACAATATTTTTTAAACAGTTACACTGTTTTTACTGCTCATTTTAGACTTAGAAACCCTTTCTTTCGGATAGTGCCCTCCGGTACGGACAATAGCTAGTCATTTGAAACAAAAGATTAGCTATATACACCTCATCAATTAATGACAATCTTTACTGTGTCATTGGTACAATGAGATTTTGATTGTCTCCCTTCATTTCTCTCCTCGTTTGTAAGTTGAATATTGCATGCACGATTTACGTCCTAACCCCATGCACACACATATATATATATATATATATATATGTGGGTACATGCAGAGAGAAAAAAGTGGGAGAGAGTCGGGAAGGAGAGAGAAAAAATAAAAGAGGTGAAGAAAGTCAGTCAATTGATTACAACTGCAGTGTTCGTGAATCATAGCATTTAAATAATAGGATAGAATAAATTGATTTAGATAATATATATATCGATGGAATGACAGGTGTACCAGATTGGCTTTCATAATATGTACAATGGTTGACGTGTCAAGAGTAACTCTGAAGTTAAATACAAAATTCGGTTCATTTATTTTGAAACTAAAAAATGATTACAATAATTCATGTCGTCTATTGATCATGACTATTTGATGCTTTTTTGGATATCCCTAGGATTACTCTTTTAATTATCGAGACGGCTAGAACCTAATTTTATTTCTCCTCGTTTCTCACTTTCCTTTTATATATTGAATATTGCATGCATGATCTACGTCGTATCACATGCATATATCACTTGGCACATGCAGAGAGAGAAAGATGGGTGGAAGAAATTAATTAAGTTGGGAAAGAGACAGATGAAGAAAGTCGATCAATTAATTACACAATTGCAATGTTTGTGAATCCTAGTATTCAACCGAAAAGAGAGAACAAATTGATAGCTTACAAGACCATGAAAGTCAAATTGGCTTACCTAATTTTGTGCACTTACTAATGTAGCAAGCGTTACTTTGAAGGTACATACAAGATTGAGTACATTTATTTTGGAACGAAAGAGTTATTACAATCATTCAGGACGTTCGTTAATAACTATTCACATTTTTTGAACATCTTTAAAAATACTCTATTGATACGTAGGCCTGATTTTATTTCTTCTCTCTCATCCCTTTCGCTTTAGACTGAATGTTGCATGCACGATTTACATCGTAACTCATGCATGTATGGAGATAGATAGAGAGAGAGAGAGAGAGAGAGAGAGAGAGAGAGAGAGAGAGGTGGAAGAAAGTTTAGTAAGTAATGTCATCTTAAAAAGTTCAATTGTTTGGTTAAGGTCTCAGATCAAACCTTATCTTTGTCTGCAATGGATTTGCCTAACACTTCGTTTGGATTGAGAGAAGTGAAGAGAAGAGAAACTTATCAAAAGAATATAAGTGAAGAGAAGAGAAAAGAAAGTTGAGTTTACTCCATCATGGTTGGATAGATAATAGAGTAGAGAAGAGAAAAGAAGATAAACATAATTTTTTCTCGTTTGGTTAACTTTCATAAGAGAAAAGAAAAGAAAGTACTTATAATCAATTTACTTTTTTATCCTCTATTAGGAATATATGTTAGATGAAATAATAATATATTGGGACGTATTGGTCTTTTATACTTGTTTAATTAAGTTTCTCTTCTTTTCTCTCCGGAATCTCTCCGATTTGGAGAGAAACAAAGGTGAACTCTTTTCTCTCCACTTTCTCCCCACTTTCTCTCCATTTCTCTTCTCTTCTCTTCTCCCCCCACTTAAAATACCAAACGTGATAACTGGAGAGAAAGTGGTACTCTTTCTCTTCTCTTCTCTCAATTTCTCTCCATCCAAACGAACTGTAAGTTAACAAAGGAAATTAACTATGTGAAAATGTTTTTGGGTTTCTTAAGAATATGACAATAGAAACTTGTAATAAGTAAATATGCACCACTTTTTTTGGTTTTGTTTCTAGTTGATGGTGTTCTCTCTCTATTCTATATTTCACATTTTCCCATTTTGGCAAGGAAGAACCAAAGGGACTCAAATTGTGCTTAATTAATCAACACCAATACTAGAAATTAACAAACATTCATGAAATTCGTTGAAAAGCAAATTAATTAACCTTTAGAAGCACAAAACATACTATTATTTCATATTTGCCTTTCAGCAACATACTATTATTTCAATGTCCAAAGGACATTATAGCCAATATTTGCATTAATTACAAGAGCCTTATATTATGGAATTCAAATAGAGAAGTCATTAGTAGTACCCCTTCTCAAATAGAAAGACAAACTTATATATGTATACTACATAACACAAATGCAAACTTATTTCCATTCCAATTTATTTATAGTTTCCAGCTAGCTTCCACAAGATTGACAAAGCTAGAAGGTTGCATAATTATTCTTCAAATCTTCTCTGATAGGTATTCATATATATGGAGAGAGATGACCACTGGATCTCGATACTAATAGGTATCGACCTGGCCGGCCTCCATTGATTAGAACCGCTTCTTCGGATACTTTGGAAAAACTGAACTCTTGTCATTCGAATACTCGTACACATTAACTCTAGCATGAGGGGACACTTTCCAAGAAAGGAAAAAATTGCCATACATGTGTGGATATTGCGAATAGTATTGCCTTATTTGGTTGTTCTTCGACGTCACTATATCCAAAGTATCCAAGTACCTCGCGTTCTCAAGGAGAAACTTCACCATCGCAAATTCAAGATTTTGGAACTTGAAGCCTGTAATTTTGATAGTTTTGAGGCTTAGGAACATTGGACGGCAATTCTCCAACTTATCTCTAGCTTGTAGTTCCCAATAGTATCCACTTTCAAAGTTTAACTCTCCAAACTGCAAAGTTTTAAGAAAATTAAAATCATTTAAGGCCTGTTTGATAAATTTTAAAATTAAGTATTGAATTTTTAGTGCTTAAAAATATTAAGCTAGCTACAAAATTTTTAATAATAATCATAGTATTTATTAGGTTTTTAACTCTTGTATATACATAATCAAACATGCTAGGAAAAAAAATAATTGCTGAAAATTTTTAATTATCAATGACACACCCTAAGTCTATTCTTAAACAAAGAAAAGGTGAGATGTAATGAATTTTAGTTGATGCAAATATTTACTTACATCAATGAACAGTTTCTCCAAGTGTAGACAATTCTTGATGAAACAAGCAATGTCATAAGGGTTAATATAGCTAAACCCTTCCATAAAGATGTGAAATTCCCTCACACTTAGGAGGTGGAATTGAGGTTCTCTAATGCTGCCATTAACATATCTTTGAGATAGCCCCTATATCATGACCATATAATCAAGACCATCATGAGAGAGAGAGAGAGAGAGAGAGAGAGAGAGAGAGAGAGTATAAATACATAGGTATATATATATGTGTGAAGATGTATAGATGTACCTCAAGAAAATTGCCACTAACTGTGAGAACATCAACAAAAGAGAGGCCCAAGATCATTAGAGTAGTCATATTATAAATCAGTGGGAAGTGTTTTGAAGGCACATAATTGAGAATCACATTGTTCAAATTGAGCATTTTTCTTTTGAAATAAATTTCACAAGGCTCTCCGCGATAATGAAACGAGTAAAGAGTTGGGGAATCAATGATCACACCAAAAACATCGCGACAATTCACAACTTTCAACACCTTGAAATTCTTCAATTGCTTAGCACAAATTCTTAGATCAATGATTTTTGAACACCTCACTAACTCCAAGACCTCAAGGCCCAAACAGTTAGAAAACAAGGTTTTGATCAAGGTAGGATAAACTTCAACCTTTGTAAGAAAAAGGTTTTTCAAGAAAATCAAACCTTGAAGCTTTTCAGGGAGAAAAAGATAACAAAAATTTAGCTTCAAAGACCTTATAGATTTATGATCGACAAGATAAGGACAGAGCTCAAATGCCTGTTTGGCTCTACTGAAATCCAAATCTATCTCCTCAACACCTTTAAGAATCACCCTTGCCAACCAACAATTCACTAGAATCTCCACATTAGTTGGATCAATGTACAACTGAAATCTTTGGATTTGATCACCCAAATGACGATTAAAAACTCGATTAACAAGTCCTATTACCTCATTCCGTTCTTTACCTTTCGCGAATTTCTTACCAAAGTCAAGATTTCTGTTCAACTGCCATGAATTCTTGAACCTAGTTGAGAAGAACGCGGTGCTCAACGCGTCCTTGATGGGCAAAAAGGTAAATACATTTTCAACGACATCTTCGGGAAGGTACTTAAAACTAGAAATGATGTTTGTTTTTTTATTAACACCAGATCTCTTCATTCTCTTAGGACATGTTTGTGGCCCCATTTGATTCTTCTTTTTTTGAGTTTGAGGGGCCATGAATTGGCAAGAAAATAGAGAAAGCTTTGAAAAAACTTGGATGCAAGTATGGAGAACAACTGATAGTAATTGTAAGGTTATTGTGCCTAGTAGAGTCCTACTCTCATGCTATATATACATGCATGGTCATAGATAAAAAAAGGCATTTGTACATATTGGATTGGATTATCTTTTTACAAAGTTGGTGATGGTGAGGAATTCTAGCTTGGCTGGTCTACTCATTCTAGCTTTTTTCAAATATAATTGTTCGTTGTAAACTAGTTTTGCAATTTAATCGTAGCAAAATGTGTGTCAATTGCATAAATTTACGATTGTCCAAAAGTTATTTTATAATTCAATCGCACAAGCAGAATTTGTTGCCAAACGGATCCTAAATGGCGGCTTAGTGGTAGAAAATTAAGTAAGTGAGATATGATACTATTCTAAAGGGACGCTATTCCTAGATAAATGCATTTTTGCTCATGACTCAGCACTATACCATGTTGACATATATCTCATAATTTCATTCATGTCTTATTTAGTAATTGTGTTGCTTAAACATAGATAAAATAGTAATGCAATAGGAACGATGTTAGCATATATCGTAGTGGTAGCTGATCAGCTAAGTGAGCAAAAATGTGCTCACCTAGATTACCCAGTCACAAGTGAAAGACTTGCCGTTTAAACGTGACCAAATTATAGTTATTTGTAATTATTGCGTTTGAAGTGCGTCCGGTAAAGTCTGTATTGTTAGGCATAATCTGAGTTGAGCTGGATATTGCATTGAATACCCTTTCCCTCTTTTCAGACAAAGAGGATACACACACAGAGCAAAAGTTACAAAAAAAAAAAAAGTATATCGTAATCAAATGTCCAATATATTATATATCCAATGCATTATTTAATAAAGTTGGGTGTTTTTTTTATTTTATTTTTTATTTTTTTTTTATCCTGACTCCTGGGTAAGCATATCTGAACTATTTTATTTACACATAAAGAGAATGTAATAATTTGCATCAAAAAAAAAAAAAGAGAGAGAGAGAGAGAGAGAGAGAGAGAGAATGTAATAATATAAAGAGAAAAACATAAAAGTGCCCAGATTTCGGTAATACTGAATGAAAAATGTTCTTCTTCTCGGAAGGTCTAGGAAGACACAACATTTGTCTGCGACTCTGCGTTCTCTAGCTTTGTTATTTTTGCTTATTGCAATTAGGACCTTACAAATTTTTCTTTTGAGATAAAGAAAATGAACCATCAATGGGAGTTCTCTTTTAGTAATGGTTTACAATGGCATTGATTAAAGAATATGAATTTGATATTAAAAATATATATATCTGATCTGATATTTGGATTATGTGAGTCTAAAGATAACTCATTTTAAATTTTGTTCACCAGTTTTTAATTTGTGAAACTTAATCAAATCAAATCCATATATATGTTATAAATTTGGCATAACTAATTATGTGAAATTTAAAAAGAAAAGTTCAAATTTCACATAACTAGTTATGTGAACTTTTACTAAAATAAAAAATAGATTGGACCTAAGAAAAGAAAAAAAAAATCCATCTATTTTATAGGATTTTTGACTAAAATTTGCGATTAAATCTTTCAACAAATTTATATTTCTTTGCTTTTGAGTTTAAAAAAGAAAATAAAAAGACTCATTTCTTTGAAAAACAAAAACCCTATTCCTTTAGAATATTCTAACAATCAAGCAAATATATATATATATACACACACACACACACACCCCAAAAATAAGAGTCTAATTTTATTTTTTGGACAGTACTTCAGTGCTGTTAACTCAGTGTTGTTGGTGCTATCCCCCTCACAAATGAACAGTAATATGAACAGTAATAATTTTACTGTTCATTTGTGAGGGGGACAACACTAATAGCATTGAGCTAACAGCACTGAAGTGTTGTCTTATACTTGGATTATGGTTGGACACATTCACACCCCACGCACCCACACCCACACCCTTAACTCAACCCAACCTCAAAGCCCCCATAATGGCCCACAACAAAGTCCAATAAGAGCCACTCATTTTGAGTGAAAAACAAACAGGGCAAGCGAAAACTCCCCCCTAAGGCACCAAACAGGGGCAACCATTTGGGCAAAGCGCGTTTGGTAAGAATTTGATATTTCAATATACTTCCTTTCTTTTTGCTGGGCACCAAATATAATTTCAATTCAGACTGCAACCACTTAATAAATAAATGTGTAATATAACATACAAATCTTAGAAAGATATTACAGTAGGGAAAGACTTAGATTGTCCATTGTCTACATACAATATGATTCTATAGAATTAACTCTATATGTGCAAATATTATCTACATAGTAACGTGACCATCATGTATTGCAATAACACAAAATGGTTACCAAAAAAGTGTATTCGCAGCATTTCGGGGTCAAATGTATATAATGGTCAAAACACTGGAAAGTTATACGTGTGTAAGATAGGTCACATAAATGTATATTACTATCAGTGAAAGCACTTGCCACAATTGTCTCTCCAATAATAATTACTACACGCATAGGAGAACAAATTCACTAAAATACTAAATGTATAAAGTATTTACTTTTAATGACTAATTAGTTTTGTGTGTACCTGCATAAGTTTTAACGCAGAGAGGGAACAGTGTAATAGTTTTAAGGGTTAATTACAAGATACATCTTATGTACTTAGTTCGTTTTTCATTTTGTCTCCTATTCTTCAAATCGTACTTTGGACTAAAGTGAAATAGTTAGTAAATTAGTTAAATTTAACCAACATAAGCCATGTTTGGCATCAAAATTTGGAGTTTAGCAATAATTAGGAACTCCAAAAGCTAAAAAAAAAAAAACTCTGCAATTGCAATGGGCCAAAAACTATCTTGGACAACTTATGCCAATCGCATTTTTTTTGTGATTTTTCTGTATAAGAAAAAGAAGCTACAAAACGGTCCACAAGAGATATTAGTGATACGTTTGAGACTACAATGGGACAAATTGAAAAAAGTGTTCAATATAGGGAATCAAAGTAGCAAATACTCCACTAAATAAAACTTATGTTCCGTTAATTTTAACGGAATTGCAATTTCACTTTAGTCCAATATACATGAATATTAGTGACACAATTTGAAGTAAAGACGGTAAAGTGAAAAATGATCTAAGTACAAGTGGTGTATCTATACCTAACCCTGATTGTAATGTTTTGACCAAAATGTATCATTTTATGATCCATGTATAACATTTTATAATGGAAAGTGTTAAGTATACCAAATTTAGATACATAAATTATTAACCTGTTGATAGGGGTATGAGGGAAAGTGATTAAACCGACAGAACCGAGGAAACTGGTAAAACCAACCCCTTCAATTTGTTTTGAAACCAGGGGAATAAAAAAATACAAACTACTTACATCCATTCCTCTTGAAGTGTCAATAGCAATTTGGAAATAAAATCTAATTGAAATTCTTTTGCTTTGTAACTAAAGAAGAAGTTTAGTTATCCACTTTGGCAAGTAACTTATTTATAGGTGTCTTCTTTAGGAGAAAATATCTGCTGTAATAGTTATTTTGTTGACAAAATGTCATAATCAAAATCAAACTCTTTATTTATCCATCTGTACCTTCTATTTTCAGGGATAATCTCATCCACATAAGCACAAATCTCAAATCTATTAATAAGTTGTTTTTTATGATATGTTTACTCATTTTTTAGTATATCTAGGATTACTCCTTTGTAATGCATGCCAAATGGATACCGTGTGTGTTTTTCATGTACTTTTCCATTGCTAGTTAAAGAATATTGATATGGTAAGTCAAAAGTATACAAATAAATTATTTGAGTCCCAATTTTATTGGATGTTTTCCATCTAACTTTAATCTTAAAGTAGTTGACTAATGACTTTATTATGCTCAGGTAAAGAGATCTTCAAAATTTTCACATCACAGAGACTTTTTAAGTACTTCAGATTTAAGGAATCTTTAAGGATGTCCGAAATAGTATTACAAAGCATAAAAGGTGGTAAATCACTTTAACCATTTATTAGGACTTGACTTGTATTAGTTGTATATGCCATGATAGGACTTGTTTCTGCCATGAGATTATCACATAAAGCTTCTTTTGGACAACAGAAATCAAGAGCAATTGAATTCAGCTTCTATGAGTGGTACATTGTAGTTCCTCACACACTAACATTTGAGATCCTAAAAGAATGGGTAAATTATATTTTATACCCTTATAGTTTGGATGTGATTTTATTTTGGTCCCTGCAGTTTCAATTTTGTTACTTTCGCCCTTACAGATTTAGTTTAGGTTCAATATGGTTTATTCATCAATTTTTCTTACATTTCTGTCAGATTTAGGTTCAATATAGGTGTGTAAAGTGTAATTATCAACGTAATTTTACCATTATACTCCTAATGATACCTCATGTATGTATTACATGACCGATTTCTGTCAAAATGATATACATACAAACTACAAGGGTGTAAAGTGTAACTGAACAAATATTGACGGAATATATTGGGAATCCAACTCATCCTAAGTATTAGTCCAACAAATTTTCTTTTCCCTTAACTTAAACTAACCAATGTCAAATTCTTACTATTTCAAGCTTTACAGAAAATTATACTCAAGAAAATATGTACAATTAGACCCCAAAAAAATGTCTCGGAGGCCGTGAACTCTGTCCATCGGGTGCAATTTCCTACTTTTGCTCCTATCAAGCCTCCCCTACTTCATTTTCTTGTATCCAGCGCAGCACACACACACACACACACACACACACACACACACACACACACACACAGAGAGAGAGAGTAGGACTTGGCTACATGATTAGGAAAAAAATGTAGTCCAGCTTAATGAAACTTGGTCATGGTCAGAATTCAATGTGTACAAAGAACAGGATACAAAGCTTCACCTCAAATGGTAACAATTTAAGCTATATAATTAAATGCATGCAGTAATACACAAGGATAATGTACAAGTCAAGAATCTTGACAGAGGTTTTCATTTTCAGATTGTCCATTCAAGTCTCCACCACCAATGCTAGCAGAATGTTCCACCATTGAAGAATCATAAGAGAAACTCCACACTGAAACACAATTTTCATCTTCTGAACAAGACAATGAAACAAAATTAGTTTTACATACCAATGATATTTTCTCTCAATTCAAACACGGGTTAAAAACAAGACAACCTTTTAATCAAACACTAGAATGAGCCCAGAAACAAAACTTAGTGTTAACACTAAACCTCTTCTGGGTCTGCTTCAAGGCTCAAATTGCTGTTTAAGGGACAAAATATCATTTCTATTCTGATTATCAGACTCGAAAATCATAGGACAAAAACGCCGCAACAAGAAAAAATATTCAGTATCACGGTGATAGTGATGACATGGTACGTATCACAAGCCAATAAGGACTCTTTATTAGTCCATCTGTTCCCCCTAGTCCACATAAGCTAAAACTGCTTTTCTATTAGTGATGTGGTAAACAGTGACATGGTACACCCGCTACAACCAAAATTTACTCCCGCAACACCAGTTCCAGTTGTATCTAATCTAGTCAAATCCTTGAACAAGTAATAATATCTAATGAAAATCTCGAGTCAAACTCAGTAAAAAAAAAAATCCGAACTAGTGATGTGACCGTAAGAGAACAAAAAAGTCCACTGACAAGAGTCTTTTGGTTTTAAAGGAAGTACTATTCCACTTATTTTGGAAAAGAATATAATGAAACATCAAAGAACTAGGTGAACAGGATTACCAAATGGCCATCTCTGCTCTTTCCACAGTTTACCATTGCAAAGTCACGCTTCTGGAAAGAAAAAAAAACAGTTCCTTTTGATGGCTCTCATAATTTTAATGTATCAGTTCTTCACATTATCATTGACAACACGTCAAGCAAAGAAAGCATATAATTGAACAAAAAATGTGTGATATTTTTTTTTTTTTCAGTCTTCACTTAAAAAAGCAGCAACATCCAACACTGTATCTGCTGTAGAAAATATGACTTCCACAAGTAACACTTTATTCATAATTGCTCTATCTTTTCTGCTACTTAAATCACATTGATTGAAGGAATGCAATATAAACTAGTAACTAGCAAGTAAGAAAGAACAGATTCTAGAAACTGCCTTCTGAAACTCGTTATGTTCCACCTCCATTGTCACAGACTCACAGCTCTCTCTCTCTCTCTCTCTCTCTCTCTCTCTCTCTCTCTCTCTCTCTCTCTCTCTCTCTCTCTCTCTCTATACATATATACACACACACATATGAGAAGTTAATAACTACAGCACATTTTTGGTTTAATATGGAAATATGGAACCCAACCACAACTAAACTAACATATCGTGCTAAACACGGAAACTACTACTTTAAGCTAACCAAAAGGAATAAACCAATGACTAAACCTATTCAATGAATTCAACCAACTCAGTCAAAGTCAACAAACAGCAGAACAACTGTAACTAAACACCCTCAAAACTCCACACCCGTTCCAAAGCAATAAAACAGTTTGGCCACATAAACTGGGACATCCAGACAGAAATGAGATACACATGCGCGTACACATATGCAGAGATATGTGGTAGACAATGACATTCTAATTGTTAAGCAATGCAACATGATACCCAAAACCGCGACTCCTAGAAAATTAACAAAAACACATACAAGAAGGATCAAGGAAAAATAAACATATCAGACACAAAAGTGCATTCCCCTGTAACATGATAACGCTTGAAGAGACTATTTTGAACCAATCCGAGTCGAAGGAAATACCATTCAAGCTCAAAGTATCGTTTGAATCATCAAGCCTCTCAAATCTCCGATGCCCCGATGAAGAGGTTGCCATTGGCAGGAATGGGTGGAAAGAGAAACCATTAACAGTGTCTGCATGGAGGCAAATTAGCTGATTAGAAAATAAGAGAAATCAAGAATATACCCTAGAAATTTATACCATCTGGAGAGACACAGCCATAGAGAGAGAGAGAGAGAGAGAGAGAGAGAGAGAGAGGAGGATATATCTTTTAAACTAAACTTGTGAAGTTATAAACAAGTTATACCCAATGCAGCTTGAAAGCTTGATACCCACTGCCCTGTTTGCAGATCATAAATATGAACCAAACCATCCTGGAAGCAAAAGTTGGAAGAAAAACAAAAAAATACTTTAGCAGGTTATAGCCTAATACTCGTCCAAAAAGAAAATGTAAAAGCAAAAATGGTACCTGACCACCCGTGGCAAGGTGTCGACCTAAGGGCTCAATATCGAATAATATCCTCTGATTGGTACTTTCTGTTGATCTGTATAACCTAATTACAGGGTTCATACAAGGAAACTCAATCACATAAAAAACGCTCATCCACTTTAAGTTTATCACATAGAGGTAACACCAGTTTGCATAAACTTGGAAATCAAGATACTCAAGCAACTGGAAAAAAATATCAGCAACATAGTATATAGTATACGCAAGTACAAGCAAAAGGACACTTCTACCTTGATTAATGTATAAACCCAGATGTGAGTATAACACATCATTTGCGAATCATAAGGTCAATACTTACTTGTACACAATGTCAATAGCCTTGCGTATATCCCAGCATAGTATATAAGGGTCCTATTAAAAAAATTGATGATAGAAACTTTGTCAAGTGCAAGTGTAATGTATAATTACTTTTAGTGTTAATGATATTTTACCCCCCCCAATGGTTGTCCCACTTTCACTTTGCCTCCTATGGTTCAAAAGTGGACACTTAACCCCCTGTGGTTTTGGACTAAACTAAAATTGTTAAATTTCTCTCAAAAATGATGAAAAGTCTAAAATTGGCCAAAAATATTAACACTTAACCCCCTTTGTGAGGTTAATTTTGGGATTAACCCCCTATGTGGGTGTTGTCATCTAACCCACCTATGTGGGATTAATTTTTAACACTTACCCCCTTATGGGGCTAATTTTATGGGTTAACTGCCTTTGAGGAGTTAATTTTGGCACTTAAACTCTCCTACTTGGCCAATTCTAACAATCCCCATACTTTCGAGCGAAATCTGAACAATTTCACTTTAGTCGGGAACCATAGGAGGATTAAGTGTCCACTTTTGAACCATGGGGGGCAAAGTGAAAATAGGACTAACCACAGCGGGCTCAAATATAATTAACCCTTACTTATATCCTGATGTAACAGATATAACAGCTGCAAGTAAAAGCCAGAGGATTAAGCAGTAAGTTAGATAATAAACAGGGTGATTGCTTCCATCATTTAAACTCATTAAATTTCTAGAATGTCCACTAATGATCATGAGTTGACCACAATAACCAAATAAATGATCATGAAAAATTCAAAAAAGTAACTACTCCACAGAAAGAAATACAAATATAGACAAAGGACGGAGATATAAAACCATACAATAAAAATTAAGGAGAGTCACCATAAAAAAAAAAAAGAGAGGATTTAGAAAATGGAGGGAAGGATTAACTCTAAGAAGAACAAGAACAATGCGGTACAAATTTAAGACTTATGAAGAAAGTTTAAGAAGTTGAACACTATAAAGATCGCAATTAGCAATAATGTTGTCCTCTTGTAGAAAGTTGACATCTGAGTTTGCTAGATCAACTGTGAGTACACCTAAATCCCGATGATTATCATCGAGATCTACCTGGTTGAATGGGCATATTCCAAGTCCATTGACATGCTAAGCCCCAAGGAAATAAGTATCCATTCACAATATATTTAGACTATTCAAAAGGAAGTCCATTTTTATACAACTAAGGAAGTACCAAATAAAAACGGACCAATATTGCCCGGGTAAATACATAGATATCCTCCAAAGTCCTCCAAGTACAATTAGTCCCAAATGATCCAAAAGGCAGTCAAAATGAGCAGTCCCTGTAAATTCCTCTCTCTGGGCCAACCAAAGTCAATGAGCTCATGTTCACACTAGACTCGATGTATCACAGTTGTAACCCAACAATTCCAGCAACTTTAAAGAGATTCATCCATATAGTAAAGGCTCGAGGATATATAAGGAAGGGGTGACCACTATTTTCGGAAGAAGGAAGAAAAAAATGGAGGTCACTAGCTATCCGCTTATCCTTTCTGCTGCCCTACACATAAATGATAAAACTCCTATTGGGAGAGATGGATCCTCACTGTCATAGTTAGTGAAATGGAAGTTTTTTTATTGTATCTTAACTTACACGCCAAGTAAAACAAATTTTATTTTAAGGAATACAAGCACCTAATATACGAAATTAGTTGGTAAATAGATGTTCATAAAGTTACATTGCTCAAACCCTATATCATTTATCCAGATATTTACTGAAGAGAATAAAAATAAAGAATTTCTTTTTACCATAGGCATCTATTACTTTTGCTTGATTCTCGTGCAATCATTCTATTTGATATCACAAGAGAGAAAACCACATCACACATTTCAACAGTTTGTCTCTCTTCCACGTTTAAGCACCTAATATGCAAGTACATTTAGGTTAGACTATAAAGTTTCTACTGCAGTTGTTGAACTAGAAGCCATGAAGGAAAAAATCAGACAGTGCAAAGCTAATATAACTCTTCATTGTTAACACCCCCCTCCTCATAAAGTACCGAAAAAATAAAAAGAAAAAGAGACAGGAGGGAAAGATCGACGAAGCACGGGTATGGCGGTCTGACACCCAGTGCAGATGCGGCTGCCTTTAATTAGTACACACCCAGTGCAGGTGCGGGTGCGGCTGCCTTTCCGAAGTGTCTGTGCTTCCTAGGAAAAGATCTTCTAAAATGAAGGGCATGATACACTTGTGCATATCAGATGGAAAGAAAGAACAGGTACAAAACTTTACCTTTCGGCCCCCCGTATATAAATAATTACCATCCTTCGAAAATTGGACCTGAAAAATGTAGTGATTGAAAGAGTTACTTGTTCACACAATAATTAGAATTCAGAATGAGCAATCATATGTGACCACTTACATGTGTAACCCCTCCTTCTTGGCCATGTAATACGTACAAGAGTTCCATATTATCTTCCCTATAGATTGCAGTAGTTTGGCTATAAGAACCCGTAGCAAGCATCCCAGAATGGCTTGGACAAAAGGCAATAGCAGATATAATACCTAAAAACAATAAAAATTAAAATTAAAAAAAAAAAAAAGCTCAATATTTACAAACTTTATTTGGAATTCCCTACTCGTACATTGATCGAGAATGAAACTTGAGACAGGCATCTAGTAGAAAAATCGACAAGTCCACTCTAGAAAGGAAAGTGAAATTATAACTAATGTGTGTAGCTAAGGGTACATAGCCACACTTGCCTTCTCGTCACTAAAATGTAGAAAAAAAGAAATAATCATAAGAAAAATAATCTTTTAACACCACTTTTCTAGGAAGTCATGTTCACCATAAATGCTATATAGGATGCATGCACAGTTCTAAGAAGGGCTACTTATCCGTGTCCACCACGACACATGCCGGACACTTCTTGACAGTCACACCAAATTCAGTGTCTTAATTTTTCAGTAATATATTTATTTGGATACGTGTCAGACTCATGACAAACACATGTATCTAGATACTTTTACACCAAGGGTAACATTGTTGAAAGTGGTTAGGGACTCCTAATGATGATGATACTTATCTTGAGCTCAGAATTTGGGTATTTGGAAGTATGATGTGGTCTATCAAAGTGTAATAAAGATCTACAAAGTGAGAAGACTTAAAGTCATAAAATCAAAATAGCACTTCCACTTTTTGAAATAATTAGGACATTTTAAAACTAGAGATAATTAGAAATCTTAGGGTGTGTTTGATAACCCAATTAAGTGGTGAAAATGAAAACTTTCAGCACTTATTTGTTTTCAGTGCGTTTGATAACGTATCACTTAATTGAAAATGCGGCTAAAAAATCACTGAAAACTTTAAGTGAAAAATTTCTACTGAAAATATTCATTGAATGTAGTCCATTTCAGTAGTTAAAAATATGTTGTCAATACTACAAATTCAATCGCTTAAAATTTTCAGTACTTAAAATTCAGCACTTAATTTTCAGTACTTAATTTTCAGTTTTATCAAACGCACCCTTAGTTTTTTAATGGATTCTATGGGTTTCTTCTCACACGTCATCATAGGTATTCAAATGTGTATAGCTAGACATGTAATATTATGGACCCCATAGAAAGGACAAATCCGATGGATAAGAGTAATGGCAATGAATTAGTTGGTTTGCCATTAAAAAAAAAATTTTCCTTTATTCTTCTTCAACAAGTAAAATAAAAGGAACCAAAAATTGATAGTGCTACAGATTTCTATGGTAAGCCTGATGTCTCTCCGGTCCCTTTAAGTTATAAATATAATCTGATTACTTACTAAATAAGTCTTAGTGATTTAATAATCTACAAAGAACTACCTGATTGCCCTTCCTTATTTCCTTGAAGAGTTGAATAATGTGCAAAATCCCTACCAGGGCGGTGAATATCAAATACTCTAAGTGATTTATTGTATCCAGCTAATATCCTGCAAGACCAGTCAATAATCAGAGGAGCAAATATTACTTAATTTGGATCAAGTCTCGGTAACATACTCAAAAAAATATCGTAAACAGTGAAAGACATAGGGAAGCGTAGATGATAGATCATGGATGCACTACAGGTCAACCGAATTTACTGGAATGCCATTAGTCGCAGCATTAAATCGGTCCCAGATGTCATTATTGTAGTTTCCCTTAACCTTACCACAACTTGTGCTTAACATTACCAAAGGAGAGTGCTAAAAATTATATGCACAAAGTACTTAACATGGTAATAATAACGTAAAATACAGGACCATTGCTATTATAGCTACTATAAAACAAATAATCCAGGACATAGTTCAGCTGCATGTGTGGACACCTAATCAGCAGAAAAAAGCACATTTTCTTTGAAACGACATTCAATTTTGTTGAAATGTCCCACATCGCCCATTTATTGCCCCTCTGTGCAGTTTATAAGGCTTTAGTTCCCCTCTCCGTAACACCTGGGTTTTAAGGAGTTGAATGGGTTGGGCCTTTCAAGTGGTATCTGATCTTGGTTGGGCTTGTTTTCCGACGTGCCGAGTGTCTGGCTGTCGTGGTCCAGGGTATGCCGAGTGTCCGGCTCCTGTGGTTCAGAGGTGTGTTGAAATGTCCCACATCGCCCATTTATTGCCCCTCTGTGCAGTTTATAAGGCTTTAGTTCCCCTCTCTTTAACACGTGGGTTTTAAGGAGTTGAATGGGCTGGGCCTTACAAGATGTTGAGATTGTTTGTCCACATCGGGGACTTATAACCTTGCTACTCAATATATAAGTTCAAGGGACCACACCACCCAATGTCAATTGGTTTTGGGTTGGATGCTCCAATTCAAACATGGTATCAGAGTAGGTTATTGTTGGGTCCAATTTGTCCACGTGTGCTCCACGTCACCCTATCTCATTAATCCACGTGTTTAGCTCTCAGTCATGCCACACATGCGGGGGCGTGTTGAGATTGTTTGTCCCACATCGGGAACTTATAACCTTGCTACTCAATATATAAGTTTAAGGGGTCACTCCACCCATTGCCAATTGGTTTTGGGTTGGATGCTCCAATTCAACAATTTTCTTGTCTCACGTGTGGATGATTTTATCCTTGATGGTTCTCTTCTGACCCTTGATTAAAGAGACTGCATAGCACTGCAGCTGTACATGAAGTTATTCTTATCCAAACTGCCACACTGTTCTCTTGTTAGTAAAAGCAGAAGGATATTATAATTTGTATGACTTGGCAAAAGAATAATGATATCTTTCAAGTAAATAAATGATACATCACTCATTTGTTGAACCACTTAACTGAAAAAATCATTATCCATATGCTGAATTTGTCAAGTACTTCATAATAGTTAATCACCAAGACCTAGACTAGATTTTATACATATAAAAAAAGTTATAGCCAAAAAAAAATTTGCATATAAGTAATGTGATTAACCAGCATTCTTCTAGATTTGAAATCGATGACAGCAAATACCTATGTTGCAACTAAGAGTTAATATCATCCATTTGCATATAATGGAAAAATTCTATCCTCAAACAGAAAAAATACTCTGCAACTATGTGTTAAAAACTTAATATCCTCCATTTGCATCTAATGGCAAATATCCTATCCACCAATACAGAAAATTTGACAGACACAAAATACAAATAACATATAGAGCAAAATAGGAACATTTAGAATACTAATGCTTACTTAGTTCCAGAGGGGTTGAAACCAATAGAAAAGGCAGCAGTGATTTCATCCATGGCATCATAGGCCCGATATGTGCATCGCAGCTGTAGTTTCCAATTTAAACAAACAGTTAATGCACAAAAAGTCATAAACAAGCCATGGATCTGATTAAAGCTAATTACAACTGTGAATTAGAGTATTGACGAGTGGCAGCAGCCATACGCATGCATGCTACGTGATGAGAATGGGACCCACCAGACTGTAACTTTGTGCTCAGTTGTTTGTACTCATAAAATGGCAACCAAGTTTCAATGTGTTACAAAGCCATACGCATGCATGCTACGTGATGAGAATGGGACCCACCAGACAGTAACTTTTGTGATCGGTTGTTTGTACTCATAAAATGGCAACCAAGTTTCGATGTGTTACAAAGCCATTAACAACACCACTTGCCGTGGGGGGGGGGGGGGGGGGGGGGGGTGCTGTGGGTGGTAATAAATCATGCAAGCAATACCGAGTAGTCACCTCACCAGAAGTAGCATCCCAAAGATGAATAGGATGGTCGCGAGTGGTACTTGCAAACACACAGGTCAGTGGATCTGAAATGTCAACCAATCATCCAGTTAAACTTCCCGTTTCAGACAATTGCATCTTCGTACATTACTCTCACTATTATCAAAAGTACATGTTCCATAGTTCAGAGCTGAAGGATGAATTTGATTACGGAGTATTTATTAATACCATCTCTAAAGGTAAGACTTAAGAGATGCACCTGAAGCAGACATGTACGGGTACCAGCAGTAGTCATATACAGACTCTCCCTCACTGACAATAAGGTTCGCAGTATATGAATCTGCAGCTAATTAGTGACATTGTAAAGATAAGTATAATGACCCTGAAGCATTAAGAGCTGAAACTAGCTTAAATGATAATAAAAAAAAATTTGAATTTAGTATGGTAATCAAGCAGCATTGCGAATATTAATGACAATAAAACAATTAAGTTTACCAGAAAAGTTGCAGATTAAAAGAACGGGACACACGAAAGCATGTAGGCAAGAGACTAAATGAGTCTACTTACCTGTATCAGCAGCAAGAGAATAAGCATTTACAAGACTATCACCATCATTATCTGGTCTAAAGAAGAACAAAGTACACATTTGTCAGACTATTTCACAATCTTTTACTATGGACATTTAAGACACCAGAATGGAAAAAGATGCACATGGAAAAATAAAAGAAATAGCGAACCTCACACTATTTTAAATCACTTGTAATAGAATCAGTCGAATGAAAATAATCTTACAACATAATTAAGCTGTTTGAACTACTAGAAACAAATCAGTTTAATCATTTGTTTGCTTAATCAAGGAGTCAACAGGCGGATAAGAATTGCCGAAATATGAAAGTAATGTTCGTAGAGCTAATCTATAGCCCGAAGAAAGAGAACCCAGAAAATACTAACACCCTGGTTAATTAAATCCCATCGAAGAACCCAACTAGAACCAATTATTAGCCACAACACTCAGTATTCACAAGCATCCGTAACCTCATTTGAATTCAAATTTCAAAAATATTTTACCTCAATTTTTAAACTTTGCACACAAGTGTTCAAAACTCTTTGCCAGGAAATGTCTATTGGGATTCATTTATCAGGTCAGAGTATTACATACTTGTTTTGTGAGCCCAAAGATTTAACATCACCAACAGCCAATGCCACCCAGTAAATTTTTATTTCGGTTAAAAAACATTTGAGTACCCTATAGTTTTAGCAAAAATTTACTTCATCCTGCATTTTCAAATACATCATTTTGTTCCCTTTTTGGTTCCAATTTGACAAGTTTTTTTAAACTTGGGGCACCAAAGTGATGCCTTTTGGAAACGGCCCAAAGTGAAACTTCACTGAAACTGAATTGTAGCCAATTTATTAAACTGAAACAAATTTTAGCCAATCTATTATATATGTATAAATGTTAAAAATGCGAACTTACAAATTGAAAACACGAAAGGTATTATCTTCGGAGCTTGTAAGGAAGCAAGAACCGTCCGGCGACCTAGTTTTAACAAAATTTTGAAATTAAAAAAAAAAAAAAAACAGTAATTAAAGAGGTTAAAAACAATGAATAATCACAAAAAAGTGGGTGGTGGGGGCAACAAATCACCATTTGACGCCCTTGAGAAAATTGTTAGGGTTTGAAGAAGTCCTGAACTGGTTGTAGAAATGGTATGTTCTGAACGGAGGTACATGATCGAAGTTTATCACTGGCCAAGAGTGAGCTTGATCGGCTGCTTGTTCCGTAATTTCAGGGACTTCCATGTCCGAAGTGGGTGGTTCTTGCGCTGCTTCTCCCATTGTTTTGTGAATTTGGTAACAAATGAGGCGGAAAGCATAGATCGATGGCTCTGTGTTGTTTTGGTATTTTAGTATTACCGCCAAATAAAATGTCTGGGGTTTTAGAAGGCAACAAGGGCAGAGGGAATGGGTGTTTTTTGAGGGTCATCGGTTCGGTTTTGGTTTTGAGAGGTTTTGAAACCGTCCATTGGGGTTTTGGATAAGGAAAAAAATAGCATTACTCATTGTCTTTTTTTTTTTCCATTTTTTTTTTCCCTGCTGAAATCATTACTCATTGCCTAAACGTTACCAACATATTCCAAAACCACCACGTTGAATTTTTATTTTTTTTATTAGTAGAATAGGGCTATACTGTCACGCTCCGGAGTAGCTAAAAATAGAGAAAATTTAAAATTTTCTTTCTGAACCCATAAGGAATGACGAATTACATTAACTGATTTTTCTTTCTACGTTCTACATATGGTTAACAGAGTAAGCGGAAGCATAAAAACATCTATTGGTGTTCTTCAATAGAACTCAAATGTCTGGGATCTAGTTATTACATCATGAGTGTAAATAAAAGATCTATAAAAGCAGTCTAGGGCTATCTATTCTTATCACAATATATATCTAAAGTATTACCTCAGATAGAAGACAATAAAACAAATTAAGTAACTCTAAGTACAACTATGTCGGAGTCCTTCGCTTCAACTTGCACATTTGCCATATCCCTTTGAGTAGACCTCATCTTGATAGTCGTCACCTGTGAAATCTAGACGTGATATGTCCAGGGTAAGAAGGAGAGTCGTTAGCTTTTGAACCTAAGTGAGTTGACCTAACCGATCATTCCTAATACAAACAATAATACACAAGTACAACAAATATCTCAAATTTGAATATTTGATAAGCATTATCTCAATACGTATGATTTATGACATGATAATATGAATAAGATACGACATGATGCATCATCGATATATTCGACTTTACTCGACCACAGACACCACAACTGACTCATGTGACTTGTTACATTACAAGTGTAATGCCGTTACCTCAGAGTAGAATGATTACGTTGCTATCGTCGCCTAGCAGGGCCCTATGGCAGTTTTGGTTTTAAAAAGAGTGTAATCATTGGACACTTAGGTTCTCGTGACTTTGCTTGGAGAATAGAATAGTTACAACGTTATCGTCGCCTAACATGGCCCTATAGCATTCAAAAGGTAACTATTGTATTCAGATGGATACTTTGCTATCGTCTCCTAGCATGGCCCTATAGCATACCAACTATCAACTCATACATAACTTCAATGATTTTAATGGAAACTCTAGCTATCGTCGCCTAGCAGCGCCCTATAGCGGTTTCATCGTTGTTCACATTTACTTGACTGTACCACTCGGACCACGGCAGTCCACTCAATATGTATGACAATATGGCTGGATTAGTCCCCGTGACTAACTATGTAGACGTCAACATTGACATCATGACTCGACTATGTTCATATGAGTGTTCGTATGATTGTATAATATAATAAGCATGTATAACGACAATTAATGACTGAGCATGGAGTTTGGATATTTATACATACGTTCATCATATAAACCGTAAATCTGAAAGTACACGTATATAATACTCATCAGACATATCCACAAAGGATACACTGGATATTCACATAATACACATAGAGTAAATCTATAATATACCAAGTGAGTTAGGACGACTCACCTCGAAACGGGTGTGTAAAAAAAACAAGCGTAGCGGTAGTCCCTACAAAGTATAAGAATTCATAGAACGTTGATTAATAAGTGTACTAAAATCGAGGGCATAATGGTAATTATGCCGGATGGGTTCCTAAATCTCAACATGATAATCTAGACATCATTCCGAGTCTAACGACATTAACTATACTCAAATTGGAGTCCGTCATATAAAAGGCTGGGTTTTCTATACTAGTGTGGGCCATAAAGATAAGTTGTATTTTTTACCACGTCAAAAGGTTACTAAACTTTAAGGGGATATTCTAGACATTATTTTAAGACTCTAGGAATTGACCGCGTATTTTTCTGAGTTACGGTTTATTTATTACTATAAATTATTGAAGTTATAATCGTCTAATAATAGACTGCGAGGTCCCATATTTACAAAATATAATTAAGGGTCATATTCAGCTTTTATAAGTAATTTTATTAAATACTAAGCCTTAAAATAGACTAGTAGTATTTTTCTCATAATTTTCGGAGTCCTTTTAGTATTTAAAATAATATTACATAAATGACTCCTCGATAATTACTAAAAAAAAAAATACTCCGAACGTAATTTTTATAATCTAACGGATTATAAAACATAACTTAAACACTTTTGAAACAATACGTGTAATTTTCCAGAGTTTGACATGGTCATTAGATATTAAATATCTATTTAAATCAAGTGGGTACTAATATTCATTATTTATTTAAGCCCAAATATATAATGACTATAGTATGTAAATACTAAAAGATTGAGTTTTATAAATAAATAATTTATAAAACAAAGCCATTTGGCCTTGGGATCAATAACATAAATTTTTTAAAAAAAAAATTAAAATAGCCATTAGATATTTATTACCTAATTATTTATTTAAAATTAAGTCTTATTATTTATTTAAACTAAATAAATAATAAGTGTATTATATAAATAATAAAATCGAATTTCAGAATATAATATTATATTCTAGAATATATATATATATATATAAAAAATTACTTAATAATACTATTAAACCATTTTTAGAACATTTAGCTAATACTAGTATCATTTTACTTTAATTAAACAAACTTTTAGTATTTATTAAAAACTAAATAAATAATAATTATATTATATAAATATATTATACTAAATTTCAGAATATTTATTAGTAATATTTCAGGATTAATTATATTATAAAAAAAAAAACCATTTCTTTGTATAATAAGAACATAAAATCCTAATTACTTAATAAATCAATTAATAAATTAAAGCCCAAAACTTTGTTTGGCAACCTCAATTTATAACACACAAAAGCTATCCCAGAAGCTGTTTTCCCAAACAGGCCCTAAGCTAAATCAACCCTTCTTCGTCGGTAGAAAAGAATCGTGTATATATATATCATACGTATATATATACGTTTTGTACTCGAAACTTCAATCGACTATAACTCACTCATTTCTTAATCAAAATACGCACAATTTATGTCGAAATTGAGTGCATCGACGAGCCCGATCCAACGGTATAGTTCTTGAAGCCTAAATCTTAACGTTCTGTCCGTACGGAGGCAAAAACAAGTTCGTCCAAAAAGAGAATAATCGAATCGTAGGTTGACCAAACGTGGCCTAAGCTTCGAGCCATTCATCGGGGAGCTTAAGGGGGTCGTTAGGGTCATTTTGGCATCACTTTTGCGGGTTTTGGTGACGGTCCAAAAACCCAAGCTCGTACGAGCTTTAATGGTCGTTCGGGCATGGCCGGAGCTCGGAGCTCTATCAGGGGCTGCGTGTGAGCATGTGTATAAGTCTAAGTGTGTGTGTGAGTGTACAGAAATTATACAGGGAGTATAAGAGTCTTATACCTCAGTCTCGGGTTCGTTCACTCTCGGTCTCGGCTTTCTCTCTCCTCTTCTCTGTGTCTCCTCCTCTTCTCCAGCTTCTTCTCCTTTCTGTGTAAGGTTTGTGTATATACATATAGGCAGTGTGTGTGTGGAGAGGGTGAGGCAGAGAGGGAGGGTGTGGGTTTTCTTTTTTTTTTTCTTTCTTCTCTCTCTCTAACTTTCGGGTCTCCCCCTCTCCTATTCTCTAACCCTCTCAGTATATATATATATATATTATACTACCCATGCACACATACTATATAATATAACTATATATACACACACCAACATATACATACACATATACATATACACATATACACACACAGATTTGTGGTATCTAATTGAAGTAGATGGAAAGGAGGTGATGTGGATGGGTGTTCCTTGGGGAGTAGAAAAGGTTGCCGGCGTTTGGGGAGGTGGGGAATTTACCCGGCGGTTAGGAGGGGGTAGTGGGGTGGTAACTCATAGGTTAGGGGGGGGGGGGGGGGTTTGGGTAATGTAAATACCCAAAGGGTATAGGTACGTTAGGTAGTACATTTGCTATTTTAAGTAAGATTCTCACTTCCAGATTTGTACGGTGCTGCCGCCGTTAGGATTTACGTGCTACACAGTCTAATTCTAACACAGAAATTACGGGTCCATGTGTAAGTCAGTCTGGGTCTAATATTCAGTATGAGCTTAATGAACGTTCGGGGTTAAGATAAAATACGACGATAATAAAATCAAACTATAAATAGTGATTTCAACTCGATATAATATAATATAATATAATATAATCTGGGTTTAAAATAGAAATACTGATAATGATATAATCTCAATAATAGTGAGGAGATTAAGAAAATCAATTATAATATAATAACTATAACTTATAATTACGCAGCTAATTAACGTCGAATATGCAAATCCTAATTGTGCTCACAACTATCGGGTCCGAATAATAGTATAGCCTATAATATTAAAATATTTACTAACGACGAATAATATTAATATAATATTAATATACGGGGTTGGGCTTAGAGATAAAAATCATATTAACAAGGTGATACAATTTCTATGGGTATTAAAATCTTGGACGCCGTCAAATATATATACGTGTATTAATACTGGATACAGGAATAGTTATAGAAATAACTCAGAAGTACAGACATAAATCCAGGGATCCATTCTACCTTTATAGGAAAATTGCGGGTATTTCATCATCCACTTCCTATTAAAGATTTCGTCCCCGAAATCTGAAGTAAGTAGTTCTTAAGCGTACAAGGTTCTAATCTCGTGTGACAGATTCTAAGATAACCTATTGGTCAACTTCATTTGACTTGTCCTAATCGTGGCGGGGTGTCATCGTTTACTCTTATCTTCAAAGACGCTTCGTCCTTATTATGGTGTCTCCACTGGATCTTTATTAGAGCGATCTCTTCATCTCTCAGTCTTCTTATCGCGATGTTGAGAATTCTCGTTGGCCTCTCATTTCATGCGATGGTCTTGTTGCCTCTTTTCGTTGTCGTTGCTTGTTCAGTTCACGTCGTTCCCATTAATAAAGTTCTAGGTGACTCATGTGTTATCGTCGTCTGTAGCTCATAGGGGTCGTGAATGTATGCATCAACATGTTGGTAGGAAGAACATCATAGATCATCGTATTCACTTGAAAAGTGTTGTGATCTTCTGGCATCGTTGGCGGTAGCATAAGTGAGTCAGCAGGTGATTTGATCATAAATAATCTAATGTGTCGCAGTGATAGCTTCCTTTCTTTTGGTCCAATAGCACGTTGCTTCTTGCAATCGATACTTTCAATAATACTTCATCTCTGACTTCAAATCGTAGGTCTGTCCTTCATTGGCCTATGTGGTTTCTTGTGTTGACTCTGGGTTTGATTGTATCATCCCTTCATTTTCAATCTGTTTGACGTAATGACGATTGACATGGCCTTCCGTATAGGACTTTGAATGACGTCATGACTATACTTGACTTTGTCGTAGTTAGCAAATATTGATCAGCGACAAGTAGGTTCTCTCGTGTTTTCATTCCTGATGCGCCACGAGCTTTCATAGTTGATGGTGTAAACTCTCCCACGTGTTTTCGATGTTGTTGATGGTGTGTTGACGATATGAGCTTTGTAAGACACCTTCTATCGTTAAGTTAGCGTATCTAGTTTGACCGTCGATCTAAAGTTGGAATGCGATGCTCGTTGTGTACTTATAGGTAATATATGCCGATTGGTCGTACCTATACTATAATATATATATATATATATATATGTGTGTCTATATTATGACACTAATCATCGCAATAATACTAGATACGCAACAGTAGATTCATTAATAAGTCAAAATATTACACAGTCGATTGTATCAACTTCTACTAACATACATAAAACACAAATGAAACGGGACTACTAGCCCAATCAAACATATAAGATAAACTAGATCCTAAGATATCTAGCACAAAAATCTTCTAAGTCCAAGTCGTAAGGGAAAAGCCTCCTCTGAATCTGTGGTTCTTCATCTTGTCACATGTTGAATTCGTTGTCTGATACAGTCTCATCCTCTTGACATTTGTGACGGTTATCCTTCCCTTCTTCATCCAAGTTCATCAGCGGAAATTGATTAATGTTCCTCAATGTCTCACAATCCTTGCGAATATGGTCAATCTTGCCACCGTAGTTGCATTGCGATCCTTGTCCTTCAATTTGTCTTGGTGCTAGGCATCTGTCGAAGTGATGTCCGCGATTCCTGCAGTTAAAACAACGTTGGCGTGTTTTGCGTCGGACCGATGTTGTTATTGTGTCGGACTTCCTCTTATTTTTTATGTGTTCTTCCCATTTTTGTTGTTCCTTTTTGCCAAATCCAACTGAATTGGAGATGGTGGTATTGAGCTAGTCTTGTTTGGGTTGTCCTTCAGCATGTGCTCTATAGTGTTCGTCTCGAGGTGCTTTGCAGTTCTTACTCAAATGTCCTCTCTTGCGATAGTTATAACAGATAACGTTTGGTTGGTTAAATTCTTGGGAGCTTGACATTCCTTGGCCAGACGTCCAGGGTTTCTATAGTTGAAATAGGCACTATGATCGTTGTTCATTGTTCTTAGTTGTCCTTGGTGTAGGGTTGGCCTTGGTAGTGTGGCTGGTTGTGGCTTGAGTGATCTCAAAAGTGATTCTGAATGGGAGGTATGGAGGTGTCTAAACAACTCATCTCCGTAGTCACTTGCGCTAGTGCTGTCAGTGGTCCTCCATAAGCCTTGTATCAGTCTTCCCAATACACCGGTGGGGTCGACCTCCTTAGGTATTATGTTGCTTAGCCTTCCTGACTGATCCTTAGTTGTTTGAGACGATTGAGCCATTTCAGAGGTTGAGGAGATGCTTGCGTTCTTACATATGAGTTCATATCTATAAGGGGCTTTTTTTTTTTTAGTATATGATGCATATCTTATGCAAAGTAATCATAACCTATTATATCTCGCATGATAGTTAACAACGTAATCCTGGTAACTAGGACACGATGATTGAAACGATTGAACAGATTTATCCAAAATGAAGCTGAATCTGAAAAGGCACATGAATTCTCACAGATAGGAGTAGAATAGTATAATGATGTGATCTATTCAAGAATAGAATACAAATTTAACAATGATTGAATGACTAATTACTATAGAAGTAACTGTAGTATCTCAAGATATGTAGGTAATGAAAAGAAGCGATAGCACAAGGCCTTCAATATATGAATAGGAACTAGGTACTTCATAAGTGAAATAGTCCAAATGAAACCTTACTGATAAAGAATAAGGTAGAAAATGAGAGAGGAATAATAAGAAGTCAAGATGTACAGAGAGTACAACGTTTTTGTGTTCGTTGCAAGAGCAAAGACAGAGAACTCATTTATAATTAATTCAAAGGTAATGAACTTGTAAGAATTCGTTCAAAGAATAAGAAGCTAAAAAGAATGACTTTGCAGTACTAGTAATCAAATTTATTAAGAATAATTTCAAAGAAAATGAACTTACAAGATTTAGTGCGAAGAATAATAAGTCAAAAATAATAACTTTACAGTACTAGTAATCGAACTTGTTCCCAAAAGGATTTGTCAAGAATCGGATGATCAAGGTATATACTCAAGAATTGTTGACTAGGGAATTTCTGAAAATTTAAGGAAATGAATTTCTCACCGAGGAGTGTATCGCAATAGTTATTAACGAAAATCAGAGCCACTTTACAAAATACATAGGTACCTTTTTTTTTTAGAAGAAATGACCATTAGAAGAGAAGGCATAGATTTACTCATAGGGAGTCGAATGAGTAGAAAGAATATGATTACTTACTCGTCTACCATTATCATGGTAAAGTTTGCCTCTAATTCTTAGTTAGACCTTTCTTATTATCTATAACGGGTCCTTGCTGGTTCATCATTACTCCCAGTGAATTTGTATAAGGGTGCTAAACAATCTATATATGGTTTGTCTTTGTAATAGAATGTTCGTACGAACTTGATTGAATTGGCTATCTTATATTAGTACTAATTCATGAGTTCGAATCGAGGGTTCCAATTCTCGATGTATCCTAACACGGCTACTGATTCTAGGGTGCTACGGCTTCAGCGTATCTACCCGTATGAATCAGGCTTTGGTGTACGGCCTTAAGGATATACTGTTAAGGTTGCTACTTTTCTAATTACAGTTGCTATGGAATTCACCTTACCAGCTTTCTAAGTTTCCATGAAACTATTCTAATTAGTCACCCTTATTGGTTCTATGTTATTTCTATTCTCAAGCAGGGTCGCCTAGGTATACGTAGTAACTAATCTCTCTTCTCGTCTATTTGACAAGATGTCCATGTTCAACTTGCTCAATAGAAGCTATCTTAGTATTGGTACTAGTCAGAGATACCCTAACGTTCAAAACTTAATGTGTAGCACAATTAGCGAGCACGTCTAAACCTGACTCTGATACCAAAAATCCTGTCACGCCCCCGGAGTAGCCAAAAATAGGAAAATTTTAAAATTTCCTTTCTGGATCCATAGGGAATGACGAGTTACATTAACTGATTGTCCTTTCTACGTTTTATACATCGTTAACAGAGTAAGCGGAAGCATAAAAACATCTATTGGTGTTCTTCAATAGAACTCAAATGTCTAGGATCTAGTTATTACATCATGAGTGTAAATAAAAGATCTATAAAGGCAGTCTAGGGCTATCTATTCTTATCACAATACATATCTAAAGTATTACCTCAGATAGAAGACAATAAAGCAAATTAAGTAACTCTAAGTACAACTATGTCGGAGTCCTTCGCTTCAACTTGCACATTTGCCGTGTCCCTTTGAGTAGACCTCATCTTGATAGTCGTCACCTATGAAATCTAGACGTGGTATGTCCAGGGCAGGAAGGAGAGTCGTTAGCTTTTGAAGCTAAGTGAGTTGACCTAACCGACCACTCCTAATACAAACAATAATACACAAGTACAACAAATATCTCAAATTTGAATATTTGATAAGCATTATCTCAATACGTATGATTTATGACATGATAATATGAATAAGATACGACATGATGCATCATCGATATATTCAACTTTACTCGACCACAGACACCACAACTGACTCATGTGACTTGTTACATTACAAGTGTAATGCCGTTAGCTCAGAGTAGAATGATTACGTTGCTATCGTCGCCTAGCAGGGCCCTATAGCAGTTTTGGTTTTAAAAAGAGTGTAATCATTGGACTCTTAGGTCCTCGTGACCTTGCCTAGAGAATAGAATAGTTATAGCGCTATCGTCGCCTAGCATGACCCTATAGCATTCAAAAGGTAACTATTGTATTCAGATGGATACTTTGCTATCGTTGCCTAGCATGGCCCTATATCATACCAACCATCAACTCATACATAACTTCAATGATTTCAATGGAAACTCTGGCTATAGTCGCCTAGCAGGGCCCTATAGCGGTTTCATCGTTGTTCCCATTTACTTGACTGTACCACTCGGACCACGGCAGTCCACTCAATATGTATGACAATATGACTGGATTAGTCCCCGTGACTAACCATGCAGACGTCAACATTGACATCATGACTCGACTATGTTCATATGAGTGTTCGTATGATTGTATAATATAATAAGCATGTATAACGGCAATTAATGACTGAGCATGGAGTTTGGATATTTATACATGCGTCCATCATATAAACCGTAAATCTGAACGTACACGTATATAATACTCATCAGACATGTCCACAAAGGATACACTGGATATTCACATAATACACATAGAGTAAATCTATAATATACCAAGTGAGTTAGGACGACTCACCTCGAAGCGGGTGTGTAAAAAAAAACAAGCGTAGCGGTAGTCCCTACAAAGTATAAGAATTCATAGAACGTTGATTAATAAGTGTATTAAAATCGAGGGCATAATGGTAATTGTGCCGGATGGGTTCCTAAACCTCAACATGATGATCTAGACATCATTCCGAGTCTAACGCCATTGACTAGACTCAAATCAGAGTCCGTCATATAAAAGGCTGAGTTTTCTATACTAGTGTGAGCCCTAAAGATAAGTTGTATTTTTGACCGCGTCAAAAGGTCACCAAACTTTAAGAGGATGTTCTAGACATTATTCTACGACTCTGGGAATTGACCGCGTATTTTTCTGAGCTATGGTTTATTTATTATGAATTATTGAAGTTATAATCGTCTAATAATAGATTGCGAGGTCCCATATTTACAAAATATAATTAAGGGTCATATTTAGCTTTTATAAGTATTTTTATTAAATACTAAGCCTTAAAATAGGCTAGTAGTATTTTTCTCATAATTTTCGAAGTCAATTTATTATTTAAAATAATATTACATAAATGGCTCCTCGATAATTACTAAAAAAAAAATACTCCGAACGTAATTTTTATAATCTAACAGATTATAAAATATAACTTAAACACTTTTGAAACAATACGTGTAATTTTTCAGAGTTTGACATGGCCATTAGATATTAAATATCTATTTAAATCAAGTGGGTACTAATATTCATTATTTATTTAAGCCCAAATATATAATAACTATAGTATGTAAATACTAAAAGATTGAGTTTTATAAATAAATAATTTATAAAACAAAGCCATTTGGCCTTGGGATCAATAACATAATTTTTTTAAAAAAAATTTAAAATAGCCATTAGGTATTTATTACCTAATTATTTAAATTTAAAATTAAGTCTTATTATTTATTTAAACTAAATAAATAATAAGTATATTATATAAATAATAAAATCTAATTTCAGAATATAATATTGTACTCTAGAATATATATATATATAAAAAAATACTTAATAATACTATAAAACCATTTTTAGAACATTTAGCAAATACTAGTATCATTTTACTTTAATTAAACAAACTTTTACGATTTATTAAAAACTAAATAAATAATAATTATATTATATAAATATATTATACTAAATTTCAGAATATTTATTAGTAATATTTCAGGATTAATTATATTATTAAAAAAAACCATTTCTTTGAATAATAAGAACATAAAATCCTAATTACTTAATAAATAAATTAATTAATTAAAGCCCAAGACTTTGTTTGGCAACCTCAATTTATAACACACAGAAGCTATCCCAGAAGCTGTTTTCCCAAACAGGCCCTAAGCTAAATCAACCCTTCTTCCTCGGTAGAAAAGAATCGTGTATATATATATATATATATCATACGTATATATATATATACGTTTTGTACTCGAAACTTCAATCGACTATAACTCACTCATTTCTTAATCAAAATACGCAAAGTTTATGTCGAAATTGAGTGTCTCGACGAGCCCGATCCAACGGTATAGGTCTTGAAGCCTAAATCTTACGGTTTTTCTGTACAGAGGCAAAAACCAGTTCGTCCAAAAAGAGAATAATCGAATCGTAGGTCGACCAAACGTGGCCTAAGCTTCGAGCCATTCATCGGGGAGCTTAAGGGTGTCGTTAGGGTCATTTTGGCATCACTTTTGCGGGTTTTGATGACGGTCCGAAAACCCGAGTTCGTACGAGCTTTAATGGCCGTTTGGCCATGGCCGGAGCTCGGAGCTCTATCAGGGGCTGCGTGCGAGCATGTGTATGAGTCTAAGTGTGTGTGTGAGTGTACAGAAATTATAGAGGGAGTATAGGAGTGTCACGCCTCGATGTAGCATAAATATGGAAAGCGTTTAATTTTCTTTATGGACCCGTAGGTCGCGACAGTTTGAAGGATCGATTCCGTCCCAAACGTTGAACAACAAAAACATAATAATCAGAGCAGAGCAATAAAGGCTTACAACATTTTTCTAACTTAATAGTTATTACAGAACGGGATTTCTAAATGCACATACCGCCTTAAATCAAAACAATATCTTAACATCTATTACAGTCATTTTTATTCCAGAATTCAGTTTATAACTTAAAACATATAAAAGTAAATTCTCTTTCCAGCAGTGTTTCTCAATTTGCGTAGTCGTAATGTTCCGCTCGATCAAAACCTAAAAGGCCTGAACACGAATGTCCAGGGCGCATCAACGCCGTCAGCTTCAAGAAGCTGGTGAGTATTAAAAACATAACTTTGAATGTAACACATACTCATTTACCGTTTTCCAATTCTCATTTAATTCAACAAGTTTATATTAAAGTAAGGAGTTCATTTTAGAAAACAACCACAATATCATATGAAAGATATAATTCATATATGTGACCGTGTATGAAAACAATGCACCATCTCATCTTACCGACTCTTTTCTCTCGACAAACACAACAACCCACTATCTCACACCAGTATCTTTGAAATACTCCGATAGTCACACTTTAGCACAGGGGTGCCAGGGAATGTCCAGTTTGCCTCACACTTTAGCACGGGGTGCCAGGGAATGTCCAATGCCTCACACTTTGGTATCTAATCCGCCTCGCAAATACATCACATAGTATCCAGACTCGAGTACCAGGGAGTGTCCGTAGGCCACACTTTAGCACTACCATGGGTGCCAGGGAATGTCCAAGTTCGGCGTCACACACTTTAACGCTCCCATGGGCGTCAGGGAGTGTCCAGTTTTGCCACCGTCGTATTTCAAAGACACTCTCGCCGCAATCTCAACCACAACACACTTTGGTACTCACTTACCAGGGAGTGTCCACAACACAAACTCAACCACACACTCTTTTCCACACTGACTACCACACACCACACTCACCATGTATGTACAACTGACACCATATGAATGCCATGTAACTATCCACAGAACATATGAAGTACTAGGAATAATAACAATATATGCTTGAAAAGAATTGAATTCATAATCGTTCCTTAATGACCAATCATACCCAGAACATAATCTATTTTAACATTTTTCGTAAACAGAGCCTTAAAGACCCACCAGTTAACAACCAAACAATTCCTTAACATGAAATAAGCAAAAACCAGAAACTGTCAGAAGTCGCGCGCGCGGGCCGCTCGCGTGAGGGGTCGCTCGCGCGATATGCCCAATTTTCATTTTCTTTTATAAAACTTTTCCAGTTGCTAGAATATAGGGAGATCGCGCGCGCGGGCCGCTCGCGCATTCTGCCTAAATTTCATTTTGCTTATTGAGATCTTTTCTATCTGCCTGAAACCACACAACTCGCACGCGCGGGCCACTCGCGCGAGTTCTTGTAGTGGCTTCATCTTCTTTGCTGAAACTCCCTGTTTTCATATTTTGAAGCCAATTTTATCCATTTTGAAATCTAAAACTAAATATATCATACAATATATGGATCTCTTCGGTTTTGCACAAGGATCATGAATTCATAATCAATTTGACATGAATCCAAACGTAGTTCATGAATTTTACGAAAAACTAAAAGAGGTCAAAACTTCAATTTTAATATACTTCCCCTTATGAACAAACTAAGCTCTAAAATTTTAAATACAACAACTATGGTGTATAATCTTTCATTTTTATCTCTAAAAACATATTTTGGTTAAGGTTGAAAATTTGAGTTTTGAAGCTCCAAGCTTCCATGGATGATAAACAATGGTGATTTTAAAATCAAGCAATCATAACAGTAGATAGGCATGTAATTACATTCATAGTAAGTTTAGAATACTCACTGATATTAATGGTGAAGAGTTGTTGAGAAAGAAATACAAATAAGAACTCCAATTGCACTTGGCTATGGAGAATTGAGAAGCTTTCTCTCTCTCTCTCTCTCTCTCTCTCTCTCTCTCTCTCTCTCTAAAAATTCTGTATAAACTCTCAAACTCACTCTTTTTTACTCCGTGCTGAAAGTGTAGGTGCAAATTTGTGAGCTGTGTGTGTTTATATAGAACTACAAGAACTTGGAGCCCAAGTAGCTCCTAATGTACTCAACAAATTGATTAACTTTCAATTTAACTAAATACCAAATATACACAGAGATACATACGTATAACAGTTATATCAATTCTTAGATGACCCAAATGTCAAGAATAGGTTAGTAGGGGCCAAATTAGAGGTGTTTGGCAATTAAGCTTATGGGCACAACAATAACACACATAAGATAGATAGGTCCAAACAAGGCACAAGCCAATGATGAGTTCCAATAAATGGAAATAAAGTGAGTGTCAAATCTTGCTTTATTTAGATTCCAAAATCTGTGAAATTTTAACATGGCGCAGACAGTTTTGAACATAAGCTGGTATTTTCGGGGCGCGGTGATCGCCACAAAAATACAAAAAATCTATTTTAGCGTAAGAAATGATTTCCTAGTTTTATAAAAATACTGCTTGAGTTAGAAGAAAATATTTCCACTGTTTTGAAATACAGATTTGAAATCTATCACAGGCGTTGCTAAATTTTATAAAATCGCAGTTTGACCCCCAAAAGAATTTTAATTATGAAATGGAGCCAATAATAAGATTTAACACAGGGGAAATGAAATTAAATAAAAGCAGATAATACAATTTTAAATTTTAAATATGACATGCAATTACAATTTATGTGAAAATGCAGGTTGCTACAAGGAGTCTTATACCTCAGTCTCGGGTTCGTTCACTCTCAGTCTCGGCTTTCTCTCTCCTCTTCTTTGCGTCTCCTCCTCTTCTCCTTTCTGTGTGAGGTCTGTGTATATACATATAGGCAGTGTGTGTGTGTGGAGAGGGTGAGGCAGAGAGGGAGGGTGTGGTTTTCTTTTCTTTTTTTTCTTTATTCTCTCTCTCTAAACCGAGTCTCTCTCTCTCTAACTTTCGGGTCTCCCCCTCTCCTATTCTCTAACCCTCTCAGTATATATATATATATTATACCACCCATGCACACATACTATATAATATAATTATATATATACACACTCCAACATATACATACACATATACGTATACATATATACACACACAGATTTATGGTATCTAATTGAAGTAGATGGAAAGGAGGTGATGTGGATGGGTGTTCCTTGGGGAGTGGAAAAGGTGGTCGACGTTTGGGGAGGTGGGGAGTTTACCCAGCGGTTAGGAGGGGGTAGTGGGGTGGTAACTCATGGGTTAAGGGTTTGGTGGGGGGGGGGGTGTGGGTGGGGTGTGTTTGGGTAATGTAAATACCCGAAGGGTATAGGTACGTTAGGTAGTACATTTGCTATTTTAAGTAAGATTCCCACTTTCAGATTTGTATGGTGCTGCCGTCGTTAGGATTTACGTGCTACATAGTCTAATTCTAACACAGAAATTACGGGTCCATGTGTAAGTCAGTCTGGGTCTAATATTCAGTATGAGCTTAATGAACGTTCGGGGTTAAGATAAAATACGACGATAACAAAATCAAACTATAAATAGTGATTTCAACGTCGATATAATATAATATAATATAATATAATCTGGGTTTAAAATAGAAATACTGATAATGATATAATCTCAATAATAGTCAAGAGATTAAGAAAATCAATTATAACATAATAACTATAACTTATAATTACGCAGCTAATTAACATCGAATATGCAAATCCTAATTGTGCTCACAACTACCGGGTCCGAATAATAGTATAGCCAATAATATTAAAATATTTACTGACGGCGAATAATATTAATATAATATTAATATATGGGGTTGGGCTTAGAGATAAAAATCATATTAACAAGGCGATACAATTTCTATGGGAATTAAAATCTTGGACGCCGTCGAATATATAGACGTATATTAATACTGGCTACAGGAATAGGTATAGAAATAACTCAGAAGTACAGACATAAATCCAGGGATCCATTCTACCTTTATAGGAAATTTGCGAGTATTACACACACACTCTGTGTGTGTGTCAGTTTGTTTGTTTTTTAGATTTTTTTTTTTTACAAATTGTTTTAGACAGTTTTTTTTCATTTGTTAAAGTAGTTTTTTTTTTAATTGATTGGACATTTAATAGCCTTCTAATATTTTTTAAAAAAGATAAAATTTAAGAGCAATGGTTTAACTGTAAATATAAAGAACTTAAAAAATAATGTTGGTACCCTTACCTTCTCCTTTATAATAGTATAGATTATCAAGAAGGGAAATTCCATTTACACCAACATATTTTACTCACTACACCCACTTACTCTCTACACCCACCATTTAAATTTAAGTTAAAACGAATTACTCTCTATACCCACCATTATTTCTAAAATAACCCTAAACTTAAAAACTTCTAGCATTTCTTTTTTACTTTCTTCACCATCCAAACACAACCCTAATCTAACCCTAACCCTAATTCTATTCGTTTGCATGAACGAGCACCTATCATAAATTGATTGTAATTATATAATTTTAAGCATTATCATAAACAACCCCATTAAACACAAATCTCTATCACACAATAGAAGGGTAAATCAATCTATTTGTGCAATAGAAAAAGAATATAAAAATGAAAAGGCAATGATTAAATCAACTTCAAATTCTATTTGATTGCAAAAAATCACAATGAAAATATGTGAAGTGGAGAAACATATATAACTATAACTTGTGTATACGGATATACCACATACACCATGAGAACAAGAGTTATATTCTTATATCAATATATATATATATATATATACAGTCAGGCTCTAAAGAGGGCACCCTCTCTTTATTAAAGAGAGGACCTCTGTTTTGGCCGTCGGATCGTGTTTTCATTAATGGCAGTTTTGTCTACAGTTTTTAAACACAATCCAACGGCCAAAACAGAGGTCCTCTCTTTAATAAAGAGAGGTGGCCATTTTTAGAGAATCTTTGTATATATATATATACATATTTAATTGTTTTGTGAATGTGGGTGTAAAGAGTAATTATTTTGAAGTATTTTATCTTTATTGTCCTCGTATCTCATTTTATAGATGGGTAGAATTGTAATAAAAAAATCATTAAAAAGTGGGTTTAGAGGGTAAAAAAGGTGGGTGCGGATAGAATTTCCCTATCAAGAATTGATTTTTTAAATCAGGAAAACCATTAAATTTCTACTTCGAACCAATTGCGTATATTCACACCCTCTTTGCTTGTTTTTTGTTTTTTTGTTTTTTTGTTTTTTTTTTTTTTTGTTTTTGGACCAAACTTCATGCAGTTTCTTAGAAATTGTTCTGTATTGTGCCTCTCACAGCACAACCTTCAAAAATTGTTTTTTTACAGTTTTAAAAAATGAAAAAACAATTGTGTTGTGAGAGGCATAGCACCAATAGTTCCCGAGGAAGTGTACCTAAGTTGTTTCCTCAGAAGTGAGCGTAAGCTCCCCCAGTCTCTAAAGTTGAATTTGAGTCATAACCTGAATCAACAGCACGAATCCACACAGGTGGAGCATAGATAGGTTGTAAAGCATAAGTCTACACAGTATTGGGCAGACCCATGGCTTGATCCAATCCCACCAAACGACTATTATGTGGTTAGGTTCTAATGTAGATAGCTAGAGAGAGACCAAAGATATTTAGCACTGTCATTGATGGTATTGGTGGTGTATTCATGACTTGCTTGCTTGAATTAAACTTGAGCATCTGACCAAAAAAATAATAATAATAATAATTCTTGGGACACAACTTTCACACAATCTTCATAAAAGACGTGTCTATCTCTTTCTTGTGATGTCAACAGTGACATCACAAGAGAGAGATAGACACGTCTTTTACAGTGACATCACAAGAGAGAGATAGACACATCTTTTAAGAAAGTTGTGTGAAAGTTATATGAAAGTTGTGTTCCAAAATTACCCAAAAAATAAATATAACTATAGCCAAACGATCTAGTTTATCGTATATGATATGAAGTTGAACAACAGAAAAGACCATCCACTCTATTTCGGGTAAGAGCATCTCTAATGTAAAAAGCTATTTTTTCCATCTAAAAGCTACAATTTGACACTGCTACAATACCAAAAAGTTATATTTTGACAATAGTGCTCTAATGGGGGTCCGACTGTGATACGTCCTAGTAGTTTCGTCCGCACATGCAGACACTTTTTGACCACAGGATGAGTTGTACGAGAGGCTTAGATGCAAGTCAAACATTTATTAAAAATTGAAGTTGTTTTTGGAAACCCACTTCCCCAACTTGCATGGCCGGTTACCAATGCCAAAAGACCTAACATAGCCGGTTGTCTCTTTTTTGCTAAAAAGTTGTCATCTTTCTTTTTCTTTCAACTTTTTAGTTGTAGTAATTTTTTTTTGATAGCCTTAATTAATTGTACAATATTTATTGTATTATTTTATGTGTTTTGTTAACATGTGCCCTTAGGGCAGATGTTAAGGCTCTAAAAGTTGAAATAAACAAAGGATACAGTGTGGGTTTTAGTGTCCAGCGTGGGTTCAATATTTGTCTCCCTTGTTTATTTCCACTTTTGGAACCATAACATATGCCCTAAAGGCACATGTTAACATGTGCCTTTAGGGCAGATGTTAAGGTTTTAAAAATGGAAATAAATAAGCGATACAGTGTGGGTTTCAGTGTTCGGTGTGGGGTTCTGTGTTTGTCTCCCTTATTTATTTCACTTTTAGGTCCTTAACATATGCCCTAAGGTTCCACATGCAATGATATGTAGTACCATTAATAATTGTCACAGAATGTGGTACAATCGAGCCGTGCAATTTGACTTTGAGTGTGCTGAAAATTATTCCATTTTGGAGACGTGCATTTTGCCGTTTTCGCCGATTCCGGGTCACTTTTCAACCATCTTGGTGTGATACAACTAAGAGGGATTTCCTGCATGTATTCATTTTTCATTACACATATCATATGGCAGCAAGGTATTGTCCCCTCATGGTGATCTGAAATAACATTCCATCGCGAAGTGGGCTGTGGATATTTGGACAGGTAAAAATTAACGTACGTCGGCCCATTCACCCTTTCCGCCACCAAGTACTTGGTCTCACGCTTAATTTCACCACTAAACATGATAAAAATGGATCTAGTGAATATATGAGCAGCATGCTCCTCAATGGATCTCAAGTTTGTGGCCATAACTGGATATGTTTGTTCCGTATCATTGTGGGCCTTTGCTTCATTGTGACGAAGCCGTCTGAGTGCTCTATCATAATTTTTAACAAACTCGTAAAGGCACATTCAAATTTTAAGAAACCCTTTTAAAAAAGAATTAATCCCTTCACAAGTAACTCTTGTTACGGTGTAGCCCATACTTGTCAAGTAACTGTTGCCATGGTGCTTCAAACTCTTCGCCGGTGCAATTTCTCTTCATGCATTTGTCAAAATCTTTACCAAACCCTGCGACATGAGTGTTTGTAACGGCATTCCGTTGTATGTGCCATTGACACAACCGATGTGATGAGTTAGGAAGAATGCAAAGAATTGCCTGCCGCATCGCCTTATCTCCATCAGTTAGTACAGAAGTCGGAGCCTACTGAGATTTTTTAAGTGATGGGACAACTCATTGGAACTGGCCAGATCTTACTGTAGCGTTTCGTAAAATGACAGCTTTTTCAGTAATCTGACTAAAGTTTCAACTTTCTAAGTGATTGAGAGATGTCGACAACTCACTAGAACTGTCCGTGAAATAATAACTCAAAGATTTTTTAAGGGATGGGACAACTCACTGGAACTGTCCATCATATCTTATTCATAGTACTGTCCCTTCTATGAAATCCTTAGTGATAGTAGGTGTAGTCATTTTTAGTTTCAAGCAATAGCACAATTCATATTCTATAAAAAGCAATAGGAGTAGCAAGCAACAACACAATTCATACTCTATACTGTGTACTCAAATCTCTATAGGATGAGAAGAGGTAGAGGTGGAGTGAGAAGTGGAGGAAGGGGAAGAAGGGCTAGTAATGCTCCTTCAATTACCGATGTATGGCATATATATTATTCTTACACAGATCCTAAAGGGCAAACTTGGTATGGCAAAAGACATCCTTTTGTCAACACCCCAATACCTTACAATTTCTCTTTCTCCAATGTTGGCCACATAATCATTGGTGACACTCACACTCGACTACCAAACAATGCAGTCCTTATCGGAGATGATCTACAATGGACAAAATTGTTTAGCATAAGGTGTGAATGCGAAGTATATTGTCATTGGCATGGGTTGCCAGTACCAATTTCTCGCGCTGCTAATTTGATGGAAAATCTGAATAGGGATGACGATCGAGTCATACATTTGTTGAAGTAAGAGATTCGACAGATGAAACGACGATTGCATCGTTTTCAGGCAATCGAAGATGCAAAAAAGTATTACGACCCGCCAGTCTTTTCCATACAAGATATTGAAGATGATCCATGTTACGCTGATGTATATCCCAATCTACCAGATTATAGTGAAGATGATGTGGATGGGGATTTTCAACGTTTTCTTCCTGAGTGTCTAATCAGAGATGATGTACAACCTTTCTATTGCTATGAATACTGTGGCGATCTATCTGGTTTGGACATCCTTTCTGAATGATGTTATGAATTCCATGATTAAGAAATGTTGTACCCTTGTTGTTTCTTGATTAAGAAATTATGTACCCTTGTTGTTTCTTGATTAAGGAATTATGCACCCTTATTGTTTCTTGATTAAGAAATTATGTACCCTTCTTGTTTCTTGATTAAGGAATTTTGTACCCTTGTTGTTTCTTGATTAAGGAATTCTGTACCCTTATTGTTTCATAATTAAGAAATTCTATACCCTTGTTGTTTCTTGATTAAGGAATTATGTACCCTTATTATTTCATAATTAAGAAATTATGTACCCTTATTGTTTCTTGATTAAGAAATTCTATACGCTTGTGTATCATGATTGTCACTTATTAAGAAATAAGTATTTGTTGTTCTAATATTGTTCCACAATATTATTGTCACTTATTGTTACAAAAACTATAAAAGTGAGATTTTTTAAGTCATGGGTCAACTCAATGGAACTGTCCAGATCCTACTGTAGCGTTTCGTAAAATGACATCTTTTTCAGTGATCTGACTAAACTTTTAACTTTTTAAGTGATTGAGAGATGTTGACAACTCACTAGAACTGTCCGTGAAATAACAACTCAGAGATTTTTTAAAGGATGGGACAACTCACTGGAACTGTCCATCGTATCTTATTCATAGTACTGTCCCTTCTATGAAATCCTTAGTGATAGTAGGTGTAGTCATTTTCAGTTTCAAGCAACAGCACAAATCATATTCTATAAAAAGCAATAGGAGTTGCAAGCAACAACACAATTCATACTCTATACTGTGTACTCAAATCTCCTAGGGTGAGAAGAGGTAGAGGTGGAGGGAGAAGTGGAGGAAGGGGAAGAAGGGCTAGTAATGCTCCTTCAATTACCGATTGCTCTTACACAGACCCTAAAAGGCAAACTTGGTATGGCAAAAGACGTCCTTTTGTCAACACCCCAATACCTTCTAATTTTTCTTTCTCCAATTTTGGCCACATAATCATTGGTGACACTCACACTCGACTACCAAACAGTGCAGTTCTTCCTGAGTGTCTAATCAGAGATAATGGACAGCCTTTCTGTTGTTATGAATACTGTGACGATCTATCTAGTTTGGACATCCTTTCTGAATGATGTTATGAATTACATGATTAAGAAATATTGTTTCCTTAATGTTCTATAATTAAGAAACTATGTACCCTTGTTGTTTCTTGATTAAGAAATTATGTACCCTTATTGTTTCATAATTAAGAAATTTTGTACCCTTGTTGTTTCTTGATTAAGGAATTTTGTACCCTTTAGGTGATGAAAGCGAATTGGAATACACATATAATATTCATACCGGGGTTGGCAGTAATGATCCTCAAGCTGAACAAAGTAATGTCGTTCAACAAACCTTCGAATGTGCTTCGGACCAAGCGCTGAATGAATTGACCGTAGATGAAGTCATATGCATGACATTCAAATTCGTGGAAAAAGCTGAAAATTTTTACAATAGTTACGCGAAGGTGGTGGGTTTTAGTGTACGGAAGGATTCAATGAAATACGGAAGGGACAAATTAGTGTTATCGAGACGTTGGGTGTGTTCTAAAGAAGGGAAAAGGTCCCAAAAATATTTAGATCGTGAAGACAGATCGAGGGAGCCCAAACCCCTAACTAGAGTTGGATGCGGTGCACTCCTCCGTATAAATTGTATAGAGCTTCTCAGTATTATGTTGTGACAAATTTTGTTAAAGACCACAACCATCCGCTATGTACTCCTCAATGTGTGCCTTTCCTCCGGTCGCACAGGGAAGTCCAGACAAAAGACAAAGCTCAAATTAGTTCAATGCGCAGTGTCGGTATCAGACCTAGTAAGATAATGGACTACATGGTACGTCAAGCGGGTTCGTACGAGAAGGTTGGGTTCATTCAGAAGGACTTGTACAACTATATTGAAGCTGAATGTGCATCGGAACTTGTAGATGGTGATGCCGAGGGAGCACTAGCGTATTTGTGTTCTAAAGGCGAGAGTGATCCAGATTTTTATTACAAGTTCGAGGTGGATGAGGAGCATCGATTGTCTAGGTTGTTTTGGACAGATGCAAGATCCCCTATCGACTACGACAGATTTGGCGATGTCCTAGCATTTGATACAACTTACCGAACAAATGCCTATAGGAAACCATTTGACATACTTGCAGGCGTCAATAATCATTTTCAAACTACAATTTTTGGTTGTGCATTATTGGTCGATGAAACCATAGACACCTACATTTGGGTTTTGGAGACCTTACTTGATGCAATGAAGGGTAAGGCTCCAACTTCTGTACTAACTAATGGAGATAAGGCGATGTGGCAGGAAATTCTTATCATTCTTCCTAACTCATCACATCGGTTGTGTCAATGGCACATACAACGAAATGCCGTTACAAACATTCGTATCGTAGGGTTTGGTAAAGATTTTGACAAATGCATGAAGAGAAATTGTACGGGCAAAGAGTTTGAAGCATCATGGAAAGAGTTACTTGACAAGTATGGGCTACACCGTAACAAATGGATGACAGAGATGTATGAAAAGCGTTCGATTTGGGCCGAGGCATACTTGAGGGGCCAATTTTTTGCCGGTATGAAGAGCACGCAAAGGTGCGAAGGGATTAATTCTTTTTTAAAAGGGTTTCTTAAAATCCGAATGCGCCTTTACGAGTTTGTTAAAAATTATGATAAAGCACTTAGACGGCTTCACCACAATGAAGCAAAGGCGCACAATGATACGGAGCAAACACATCCAGTTATGGCCACAAACTTGAGACCCATTGAGGAGCATGCTGCCAACATATTCACTAGATCCATTTTTATCATGTCCAAATTATGTGAAAATAAAATGATTACCTTCTCAGTAGGCATCTTCTCTTTATACATCGTTGACGCCTTTTTTGCCTTTTCAACATAAGGCTGCCTCTCCTCTTCTGCCATTTTTTTCCACATTTGTCCACATTCCCTTTGTATCTGCACAAATACAATGAAGTTTTAACCATTGACGCCTAAACATGTTACATATAATTTAATTAAATTGTTATATTTTGCAGATACCTCATTTTGTTGCTTCTTCTCTCCACCTTCACCTTTCAATTGTTTACATCTTTCATGACTGCATTAACCAACATATGTATCTGGTTTGGACATCCTTTTTGAATGATGTTATGAATTCCATGATTAAGAAACTATGTACCCTTGTTGTTTCTTGAATAAGAAATTCTGTATCCTTATTGTTTCATGATTAAGAAATTTTGCACCTTTGTTTTTTCTTGATTAAGAAATTCTGTACCCTTGTTGTTTCATGATTAAGAAATTCTGCACCCTTATTGTTTCTTGATTAAGAAATTCTGTGCCCTTGTTGTTTCTTGATTAAGAAATTCTGTATCCTTATTGTTTCAACAGTAAGAAATTCTGTACCTTTGTTAAACCTAGATTAAGAAATTCTGTATCCTTACCGATGTATGGCATATATATTGCTCTTACACAGATCCTAAAGGGCAAACTTGGTATGGCAAAAGACGTCCTTTTGTCAACACCCCTATACCTTATAATTTCTCTTTCTCCAATGTTGGCCACATAATCATTGTTGACGCTCACACTCGACTACCAAAGAGTGCAGTTCTTCCTGAGTGTCTAATCAGAGATGATGGACAACCTTTCTGTTGCTATGAATACTGTGACAATCTATCTGGTTTGGACATCCTTTCTGAATGATGTTGTGAATTCCATGATTAAGAAATATTGTTTCCTTAATGTTCCATGATTAAGAAACTATGTACCCTTGTTGTTTCTTGATTAAGAAATTCTGTACCCTTATTGTTTCATAATTAAGAAATTTTGGTACCCTTGTTGTTTCTTGGTTAAGGAATTTTGTACCCTTATTGTTTCATAATCAAGAAATTCTGTACCCTTGTTGTTTCTTCATTAAGGAATTCTGTACCCTTAATGTTCCATGATTAAAAATATTGTACCCTAGTTGTTTCATGATTAAGAAATATTGTACCGTAACTGTTTCATGATTAATAAATTATGTACCCTACTTGTTCCCTGTTGAAGAAATTTTGTTTCCTTCTTATTCCCTTACTGTTTTCGTATTATTAATTCACTCATCTTCTTCACTTTTTTTTGGGTACTAATATAGTAAGAATATTCTTATTCCTAAAAATGTTTGTAGATACATTAAACAAATTTTGTTCCATTATTGTTTCATGATTAAGATATTATGAACCCTTTTGTACCCTAGTTGTTTCATGATTAATATATAAATGTTTGTAAGAAAATACATTTCAAAATGTATTTTGAAATAAAGAACACTCTTAACTAATTTATTTTTACTTAACTAATTTTTTTGTACTAATAAAGAACACTCTTATTCACTAATATTATTTTGTTTCACAAATTAAGTAAGACAACTCTTATTTATTTTTACTTCACTAATATTTATTTTTGTCATAAATATAGTAAGAAACACTCGTATTTCTACAAATCTTACAATAAAAATAAATAAATACAAAGTAAGAACATGCAAATGTTTACCTCTTTTTTTATTTTTTACAACAACCTATTGTCTTCTCTCTTGTGCTCCAAAAAAAATCTTCACCTCTTTTTTTTTTAAACAACAAACTATTGTCCTCTCTCTTGTGCTCCAAAAAAAACCTTCAACCTTTACATCTATTTTTTTTCAACAAACCACTCTCTTGTGCTCCAAAAATAAATCTTCTTTCTCCAAGAAATGGCTACAGTTAAATTGATTTGGAAGAGTGAAGTTTTTCAAAATAATTCAAGGATTATAGTGGTTGGTGTGTTATCCTAGGATTTGTGTGGTTGGTGTGTTGTTATTTAATAACCTTGAATTCTACAAAGGAATATTGGTATGGTACCACATTAGTTACATTAGGTACAAGTGTGTGCAAGTGTGTCACTTAAATTCTACAATGGAACACTGGTATGGTACCACATTGGTTACATTAGGTACAATTATGTCCAAAAATTGTCCTCAGGAACAACTTTTCCTTATACAGAAACAAGTCTTATTAATACAGGAACAAGTTTTATTACACAGGAACAACATTTACAACACAAGGGGTGAACATGACCGGCTGCACCAGTCAATAGCGCATTTAATGCGCCAACTGTCCTTCTTCTTAGCTGTACAGAGTTAACTTTTACCTTTACGGATTAATCCTAGCCATTAGATTAGCTTTATGGATTAATCCCAATCCTTGGATGGAATGTATGGTGCGGCCCATACCACCCATTCTTGTTGGGATGTATCATAGCCATTTCCGCTCTAATGGTAGATTTCATCCAAACTACCAAATTTTGGGTCAACTACCATTTTGGGAGGGTATAAAAGTAAAAGCACAAAATTTATCCGATTCGTTGGTTCTGCAAAAAAAAAAATTAGCCGTTGGTAGATTGAAAGTGGCAGCTAGTTGGGGCCACTCGCATGGTTCCTGCAAAAGCAGAAGAAAAAAAAAATAAAAAAAATAAAAAGTAACCGTTGACTTTTGTTTGAGTGGCAGCTGGCATGGGGCTCACTCATTTGACAAAAGTCATACAAGCTCTCAAATTTGACAATGTAAATGACTTTGTCATTTTTTGGTAGAGCATTTGGCCTAGCATTGGAGTGGGTTAAATCTGATGACCTTTTAATTTACAACTTTGGTAGTGAATTTGGTAGCCCGATTGGAGCTGCTCTACAAAATAATAATAATAATAATAACCAAAAAATAAAAATAAAAAATGAACACATTAATGATAAGAGAGTGAGGAAACAATTTAGGGCTCACATAGTAACTTTTCAGTTTTTGGTTTTTGATTTATGCATTTACTTTGAGAGTGACTCCTCTTAGAGTCAATAATGCATACAACAAATGAAAACAAAAACTGAAAATCAAAAACCGCACTATGACCACTATCCAAATCACTTTGTTTCAGTCATAGTAGAACAACGAAATTTACACAATCAAGGAATTTCACAAGTACTTCAATCTGAAGACAAGTATCTCATTTATTCTCTTACATGACTATACTCTGAAGGCAAGACAATCCATTGCCACAAATTTGCCTACAGCCTCTGAAGTTTTTTTTTCTCACTCATCCATCCTTGCTTCAAGGACTCACATAAATTTTCTCAACATGAGCTGGTAGAGTATTACAATCAATATGATTTTTTTTCTTTCCACAGAAAGAATACAACAGAACAGAGTTTTAGATGAACAATTGATTCGCAACGGTTACAGATGATTGTTACTCCCATCAGAATAGAGTTTTAGATACGGGTCATCCCTGTACTTCGAGTACAAGGGAAGTTCAAGTGCTCTATCTGCAATTTTCCTGTCCTCGTGAATCTTCTCTATCAGGTTCTCAAGGGTTGGGAAATTGGCCTGTCACATTCAAATCCCGGAATTCTCAGTGAGGAAGAGAAAACAACTTATCCTCTGTTTGCTTTGCGGATTTAGTGAAGGGAAAAAAACAAAAAAACAAAAAAAAAATCCCAAAAATAGTTGAATTCAAGAAAATTTATGAAGTTTTTCATCTTTTGTTTCCTTTTCGACCCTATTTTCCTCATCGTTTTCTTGGTAACCAAACAAAGAAAAGTGTTTTCCTTTGTGTTTTATTTTCTTCTCCTTTTGTATATCCATGAAACAAAAGTAATCCTAAAGGGAGGATAAATAAAAAATAAATAAAAAAAAAGACAAAGGATTGTTTTAAGATACCTCAGGCCGAATGTAGCCAACAATAGCAAGACTCAGTTCCTCACCATAGAAATCCTCAGCAAAGTCATGAAGCAACCATGGTTCCTGAAATTACGACAAAAGATTTAGAAATCATGGGCAAAATGGACCAGGAAAGGTTACGGACTAACTCTATATAGCACTCACTATGGTCTTCTCCGTGTTATCAAAATATGGATTCCAACCAATACTCATCACCATTTTATATACACCTCGTTTTGATAATCCAGCCCAACCAAAATACACGCCCGAGGGATGCTGAGAAAGGAGTTCTGAATAGTTCTGTGTCGACAGATTAGCTGAAAGAGAGAAGTGATACTGTTACAAAAACTTAATAGAGAGAGAGAGAGAGAGAGAGAGAGAGAGAGAGAGAGAGAGAGAGGGAGAAGCACAAGGGCACGAAACTTCAATCCAATCAACCAAAAACCAAGGGTCACACAGAAGAGACAACACCAAAACCACCTACCTATGCGCTAAAAAAAGTAACCTAGACCGAATTTTAAATGAAAGTATTAACTTAGGCAAGCTATTAGTGAAGCAATATTGTAGTTTTCATGTGTATAACATTCAGAGGTCAAAGGTTATGGTAGTCATGGGACTATTTCCAGTTGGGGAATTTTTTTAGTTAGTATTTAAATTGAATGCACTTAAAACTTTAAACTAGAAAAGGCAACAATATACAAATAAGTCTACAAAAGTCATGAACACCGTTTTTTTAATTTTAATGCAAAATAGTTCCCAACAAATAACAGTGGGACCACATTCAATTATCCTGGGACCACCTGAATTTTCATAGGAAGTTCTTTTATGTGGTACTGGAAACCAAACTTGGGATACAATTTAGGAAACCAGAGCATTACTCATTTTTATTTTCATTTAGGATACAATTAGGGGTGTATACAAGCCGAGATTTTAAGGCTCGGCTCGATATATTAGAACTATGCTCAAGCTCGGCTCGAACTCATGAAAAACTTAAACGAGTTGGCTCGACCAACAAGATCAAGCTCGGCTCGAGCTCGCTCAATTAAACTTACAAGTCGAGCTCAAACTCAAACTCAAACAAAAGCTCGGCTCAACTATTGGAACGCAGTTATCTCGACAAAGGACCCAGTAGCGCTCAAGCTGATTGTATCAAACCACCGAGAGCAAATCAAGCCAAGCTCGTTTCACACAAGCTCGAGTAAGGCTCAGCTTGGAAGGGTGACCAAGCTTTATGCTGGTGAACGGACAGGATGTGTTATTTTATAGAGTGCTGCTCTCATCCCTCTTTAGTTCCCAACCAATGTGGGATAGTTGAATAACTAAACTTTTGTAACAAGTTGTGTGTTGATGACCACGTGCAACCATCACACTACATAAGCTACTATTTATATTTTTGTTTTTTTATGAATAAACACTACTTTTCACTGCCTTTTTATTTTTATTTAATTTTTTTATAAATACTACTTTTATAATTTTAATTTTAATAATCACTTGTATATGTATTATGATTATGTATGTAAGTATTTTACTTTCTTTAAAAAAAAAACGTTTATAATATATATATATATGAATGTATGTATATATTCTACTTTTAATAATAAATAAATGTGTAGATGTACATGCATTATACATATATTATTATTATTATATATAACTAAACAAGCCTTTCACGAGCCTATTAACAAGCTTTTTCACAAGCCTACTAACAAAGCCTTAATCAAGCGTGTTCACAAGCTTGTTCACGAACTTCCGTGAGTGCTCAAGCTTGGTTCGTTTATTAAACGAGCTTGGTATTCAAGCTCAAGCTTGGCTTGTTTATTAGCTGAGACGAGCCACGAGCCCTAGTGTGCGACTCAGCTCGTATACACCCCTAGATACAATGTATATCAAGCTTCAACTAACACGATAACTTCAGATTGATAGTTAAAATAAGAAGTTCGAACTGTAATTACACATTCATGACAAAATTTTGGGACAGACTAGTCATTAACTTACTCAAATGACTTTTTTTCCTCCTATATTATTATTATTTTTTATTACACCTATTTTCGCCTTCAATGTAAAAACTATAACTGCGAAGATCCTCCCAAAATTAAATCATATTATTTCTAGGTTGTTATCCCATGGGAAAAATGAAGAAGTTCAGGCACTGGCCTGTGGGAATTCCAAGCACCTTTGAGCCACGACCAAATCCTTTAACGACTGGACCACCAATATGCCAAGGTTCTATTTGTAAAGTTCCGTCTATCCCTGGAATTGAACATTAGTAGTTTTGATTAAATTGCTGATACGGAATCACCTGACCAGAATATGATTGGCACGAGTGATAGAGGTTTACAGTCTTCAAATGCAGGCAAGCCCCACTTTTCGGGTCGCAAATCAAGAAGAGAATTGATCACTTCATCTGCTGACGTGTAAAGGTGGGATTGTTTAGGGAGAGACGGTGCAGCAACCACTTCTATCCCAGCAGCCTTACCAGCCGTAACACCAGGTCTGAAAAGCAAAAAAAGTTTCCAAATTAGATTTTGAAATGGTGTGTGTGTGTGTGTGTGTGTGTGTGTGTTAATAGACAATGGGGTTTGAAGCCTGGTGCCTACTAAACAAAAACTCCTAATTCCCTACTAAGTCAAAACCCAAGACACGAGTTTAAAATGTTATTTTTACAAAATACTTGAAAGAATGTCAAATAAGAAAATACAACTGATAATTCAAAAATTCAGTGCTTGCTTTAAGATACAGATTCTTAGTTCAGGAATCCTCATATAATATTCATCTCAATCCAGAGGTTTCAACTCTTAAGCAAATAGCATTCGGAAGTTCGTAAAAGCATGAGGTAAACTAGTGATGTAACCTAACCTCATGAAACTGTATTGAACTTGTGGTGGCTGGTAAACAGCTTGATTTCCTTTAGATTTTTGGATACACCATGTTACATTACCAACTACTCCAAAAGCTTAAGCTGTCAAGACCCAAATTTTCATTATTAAAATTCGTAAAATATCATCATATTTTTATGTTTTAACCAATCAACCTCAGCCATGTGTTAAAATCTCATTGGTCTTTCACCTAACTAATTAACTTACATACGGTTACTCTAGCAAATGATCTAATTAGGAGAACTTTTCCCAACACAAATGTACCCAATTTATTACCCAGCTAATGTACTTGAACCTTACATCATTTTATGTATAACACACAAAATGAAACAGTTAGTAAGACTAATACATGTTAACATATGTGTTTAATATACAATATATTTGTTACTCTTAACATACGTATTTGTTAATCAATATATTTAATATGCAATATGCAATGTTATACTTCATTTATTGAAGTATAACGTTAACTCTCTTCCGTTAATGCATATACTTCCTCTAATGTATGTTGGCTTCTTCAATGCAACTGTTTAATTTAATAAAATGTAAAATAAATATAATGTAAAACTTCTTCCACAACTCACATTATAAATAGGAAAGAATACTACGTAGTTTACACAATCTAGGAGAAGAGACAGTTAAAGAGATAAGAGAGAAGTTAGAAAAAAAATAATAATTTAATGAGAGAGGGAGACTGGGAGAGAGTTATTTCTAGGAGAGAAAAATAAGTGTTATAGAGAGAGTTTTCAAGAATTCGTGTAAACTCACAAAGTGGTTGTCTGGAGGAATAGTGGTGGAAGTTTCAGTAGTGTTTGGCCAGCGACGGTGGGTACAAAATTCCAAACTCTATCGTCATTAGTGGGTATATTTCTTTTCTATTTTTTATGCATTTTCATGTACCTTTTTATACATATATTTTTATAATTTGTATTAGACCCTTAAGCCCTTCTCAAAGCTTAAAGCTTGAGTTAAGTCAAATAGACCTTGAATCGCCATTAATGGCAAATTCAAGTTTCAAAGCTAACTTAACTTTTTGGATAAATAAAAAGGGCATTTTTGGTATTTCAAAAGTTTGTAAATTCCTTGTGCCATTTCCTAAAATTTGGTGTGCTATGAACATCATTTAGTATTTAATTGAATTCCAAGTTTATAACTAAAGAATATGAGTTATTAACTGTAAAATTACTTGTAAAATCTTGTACAACTCCAAAGAAAAATAAATGGTCAGTACCGTTGTGACCAATAGAATATTTACAGTATTTAGATACTAATTTTGTAAATTTTGAAGAAATGAAGTTTTACCAATAATTTTAGAGCCCAAATTGCTAAATAAAAGCTATATATTTCTCATTGAATATTGTAACAAAGTCGGAATCGACACTAGTCAATGGTATTAGTATTGTAATAATATAAGAATCAATTTAGTGAAAGAAAAACTCTATTTTCATAAAATTTCTAAATACCCCTAAGAAGTTATATTTACAACTTTACCCCTATACTTGAACTTAGACTAAACATATTCCCGTTTTTATCAAATGCATTGCATAGGGCTTGAGGACAACTTACCTACAAAAGAAGTTCTTTAATAACCTAAACTACCAAGGTGAGTGATCGTATTTCCTTTTTACAGATTCAACTCCTCACGGGTGAATCTTGTCCTATTACTTGAACAAGTTTTATTTTAATTATGAAATCGCTGTTCTTACATTTGTTCTGGAACATTTCGATTCGTTCCACTGAAAGAGGTTATCGTATTTGAAATTATTGTAAGTTCCATATTTCTTTGATTCCAGTGTCAATTACCACCATTCTACATGATTATATATTGATTCTATTAAGAATCTACGAGCCCCTATGTGGGATGATCCATATTGGATCTACAAGTGGCCCAAAATTGGCCGACCCTCCTTATTGGGTCTACGAGTGCTTCTGATCAGTTAGCTATTGCAGTATATGTATATGTATGAGTACGTGAATGGGTGGTTGGTAATCTGACCTTCTAAAAATGTATTCGTTATACCTGTCCTGATGATATTCTACTCTCTTGATATATCGATTGTTATGTTTATCTTATTTACCGTTGATATACAGATTTCTCTTTATGTTCATCATCCAGGATTACGATTATTTCACTGAGTCTTCTACTCACACTCTCTAAATCTTTCTAACCCCTTTCAGGTGATGAAAAGTATAAGAAGGTGGGAGATAACCTGGTTGAGGAAGACATATAGAAGAAGAACTTAAAATACTAGCTACCTAGTTAAATAATATGAGTAATTCCAATGAAATTCTCAAAGGCAATATTTAAAGGCTCAAGTTAGCCAATCATAATATTATGTAATAAATTTGGAATGACTTGTAATATTATGGTCTTCATGACCTATATTGTAATAAAATTTAACTATGTTGTTTCCGCTAGTCTCTGAACAAGTTATGAGGCCTTGGTGGCCGGTCACGCACCTTAAATCCATCAATTGGGTTTTGGGGCGTGACATAAGCTGTTAGAGAATGGGCCCAACAATGTATATCAAGCTTCAACACCAACCATCACGTGCAACACCGACTTGCACGTGGAGAGCAAACAAACCAAATTCCATCATTGGAGACAAAATAACAAAATGCAAATATGCACAACAAAGCGGGCATGGAGAGTCGAACCCAGGACCTCCCACAAGCAAGGCTTTGATACCATGTTAAATTACCAACTACTCCAAAAGCTTAAGCTGTTAGAGAATGGGCCCAACAATGTATATCAAGATTCAACACACCATATGGTGAAATAAAAGAGGAGAGAGAGAGAGAGAGAGAGAGAGAGAGCATAAAGCTCTTCCAGAAAATCATGTCATCAATACATCTCAAAAGACTAATATAATCAATTATCAAACTGATTTATCATGATTATTTTTCTCTACATTGTCTTTTGTTCCATAAGCTATGCAACCCCATCAGGCATGATGAGTGTGTTAACTATGTAAATTTCGGTTCTCCAAATCTCGCAGGACAACTAACTTTTTAGACCTTTTTTTTTCCTCCCAAGCTAGCAGGTGGGAAATGTAATATCAGAAAACATCCAAAAAAAACTTTGGAGAAATAGATTCTATGTCAAATAAAAGCAGAAGAAAACTGCAACCTCTGAGGTGTAGAAATCAATCATCAGCTACCAAGACTTCACTTATTTCTTCCACTAAGATTGAATAATAGTAAGACATAAGAACTATAAAAATGTCCCGTCTTTTGAGAGCTTAACAGTATTACTTTGACATGAATACTGTAAATAAAGAACTTACAATGAATCTTCAATGACAAGGCAGTTGGAAAGATCAACGTTTAGCCTTTTAGCTGCTTCAAGGAATCTTAAACCGTAAAAGCCACAAAGTTAGACTTTACAAGAACATCAATTCAGATCATTTGAGACAAAAGCAATTTGAATATAGTCTGTATCAAACTCTTGGTGTTGTATCTCACATTTCAGGAGATGGCTTTCCAGCTGTTACTTCGTCGCCACCAAGAATTACAGAGAATGACTCTTTCCACCCTATAAATGTAAACTATATCATAATTCCATCTTAAAATACAGCTGTATTGTTGTTGGGACAAGAAGAACATGATTTGAAATTCTTAAAAAGTACCTGGATGATAAGATATTTTGGTTTCAATGTTTCCCTTTGGAGAGTTTGAAGCCAACGCCATTTGCACGCCGTGACCCCTTAAATGTTTAATTAACCGGTTGGCACCTGGAAGAGCTTTGATATTGCACCAGCTACAGTTAAATTGCAACAATATATTCAGAAGAAACCACACCAGTTTTAAACCTTAAAACAAAATTCTATCTTTTTCAAATCTTCTTAAAAATCTGTTCCAATTTAAACCTGAAAAAAGATTAAATCAGAAGCAACAATTTGTTGCTTTCTCAATTATCTATTAATCTCTCACTCCCAGAGCAATACCAAACGATGATGCCGAACAAAGGTAAATCGCGAAAAGAAGAGAAAAGGGCCAGGGTATCCCTGTACCTAGACCAGAAATATGAAAAGCATCCCTGTGCAATTTCAATCTAGAATTTTATTAATCATCAAAAGTGTCTAAATACATCCTTTGCACCTTATTTACATAGAATAAAAGTCCTAGCTTAAATAGTTTCCAAATATAAAAACTTCCTAAAACATAAAATAGAGAGAATAGAATAAAATAAAAGATGACATATTTATTACTCCCTCTGTCCCATTTTATGTGTCCATCTTTCTTTTTTGGGATGTCCCAACATTGTTGTCCACTTTCCTAAATTAGTATGCAAATTTTACTTAGTTTCCTAAACTACCCTTCCCTGCAATCAACACCAAAACAAAACAATAAAAGAAAGTGCAATGATTATGGGCAATTGTGGAAAGTAGGTGTAGATTCTTTTTGTCCCCTTAAATAGTTGGATTCCCCAAGATGGACACATAAAATGAGACGGAGGGAGTACTAATTAATCCATCTACTTGGGCCCTGAGTCTGGCCCAACCTAGTAGTCACCCAACCACAATGTGATTGGATGAGCTATGCTCTGGCGGCGACGACGGTAGAACTTCGGGAACGGCATGATCATGGTACTGGTGTCCGCACCAAACGAGCTCTAAGTTAGAAACGATTGTACTAATGAATACATAAGACTATGTATATCTACAAACTTTGAATTCTAAAGAAGCATTCCTAGCATGTCTGAAGTTGTAAAAACCCAAAAGTCGTGAACACTTTTTAAGGTGTATTTGAGCCTTTTATTTCTATTTCAAGTGCAACCTCCTCCTAAAGAAGCTTCATTAGAATAATATAGCACAAAAAGCTCGGTACCAAGGATATAGAGAACCATATTAATTGGTGAGTACAAAGGCACCAAAGATTACTTTCACTGTATGCATGTGTTGCAACGAATGTGGCAAAACAAAAGTTACAAAACCACTACGGAAATGGTAAGCTATGCAGCACGGACACTTCACTTTAGGTACCGTCTCCGTATCGTGTCCGTGTCAGACACCGACACTCGTCGGAAGTGTCGTCGGACACGTGTCACACACACTAAAAAACGTGTCTTAAATTTTTTAATATTGGACACACCTTGAGCACTTGTCGGACACGCAGCCGACTGGTGGACTCTCATTAGAAATGCTTTTAAAATTTTGAGCAATAGTCTTAATATAGTAAAATTGGGGATAAGCAATTGGTGTTTTTGAGAATCCTGGACAGCAAATTGTATATTTAATTCAAAAATATAATAATTTATTAGTTGTATCCTAGCCGTGTCCATATCCTGCTTTTTTAAGAGTTGCCGTATCGGCATGTCCGTATCGTGTCGCATGTCCGTATCCATGCTACACAGATGGTAAGAATTAGCAAATAGCACGTATGGACATAACAACTGATGACCATTCTCATTCTATTTTAAATCTTTTACTAGTGTCCAAAGTACAAACTTATTTCCTTTTTTGCCTTTGGGGTACAGGAACCCCTGTCTCGAATAAACCACTGAAGAAACAAGAAAAAACATTTGTCATGATTTTTGAATTAAGTTACACGTTTCAGATTTATGGCAGTTGCCAGTTGATTACAAAATACTCCACTTAGAAATATTCGATAAATATAGATAATAAGATACGGTCACAAGGGCGCGGGTTAATTACTTATCAGCAAACATTGGGGTAATTTCTGACATAAATTCATCTATCGACAAAGGAAGCCCATAATCTTCCACAATTGCAGCTGCAGCTTCTGAAGGCGTCTTTCCTACAATCCTATGAGCTCCTTTCGCGTCCCACTGCTTCCCATACTTAACCAAGTAAACTCTCAGAATATCACTCACAAGGCCATCTGTCATGAAATTGAAAATTTAAGTTACGACTGGAAAAGGGTTAAGCCAAATCAGTAATTGACACCCTACATTTATTAAGTCCATAAAGGAAAAATATGAAAATCTGAAGCTCTGAATGGCTTGCACATTTGGACAAGGAAAACAAGAAGGAAAATTATTTCCCTTATGTTTTGGATTAGGAAAATAGGAAGGAAAACTATTTCCCTAATGTTTTCAATATACTTTCCTCCATGTTGCAATTACAAAAGGGACTAGAAGTTTTCAGTATATAATAGGAACTCAAGAATAAGTGACTCATAACATTCAAAATTTTGATTTTGATTTTGTTTTTCACCCTATGTTCTTTTCCTTCCTATTTGCCTCACTGTTTGACTTTACAAAGGAAAACGTTTTCCCCAGTGATTTCTTGGCTTCTCCCTCACAAAATCCATAACCCAAACAACAACTTAATATGATGTTAAGATGGAATCGATGACTATTTCCTAAAAAAGAACTGTATGGAATATAAATAGGCTGATAGTCTTCTCTAAGATAGAGTTTGATTATCTATGGTGGATTAATTGAGTGGTTTGATAGCATATTCAGCTTTTGAATGAAGAATAGAACATGCTTATATAAGATCAAAACTAGGCTGAAAACATCAAAAGTCATTAGAATTGTATTACAACTAATGGTAGTCATTTCTGAGATAAGTTTTACTTGCAATACATTCGAAAATAAAAGAAAATGTATTAAGACTACTCAAAAGAGCACAATCCCACCTGTATTAAGAAGTGTACCATCCAGATCAAGGATGACTGCTGACACCAACTTCTTTAAAGGATTTGAAATTGACATTGCACTGAAGATATAAAACTCTCAATCCAAAATCATCCTTGCATTAGCCAAATATACCTGAAATTGAAACAAATTTTGGTTGATTCAGCAATTTGGAATCAGATTGTAGACTCCAACATTTTGATAACATTTGATACATACATTCAGCTCCACATCTGTTTTATCTGGGCTAATAACATTTAACTACATCGGTATCTGAAGATATTAAATCAAGGGTGAAACACAATTAAGGCCATTCGACTGTCACACCATGTGTCATCCAATATCTCCACGGACCCACAAAACACTCAATTCATAGTGGGTGTCGCAAATACGTGATGAACGGTCACACAACATTACCTAGGTGACAGTATCACCATCATTGAATATCAAACGAGAGACATATTAATAGCACATCACGATTATTCAGAAAATTATCGTGAAGTGACTTATGAATTTCTACTTCTCCTATCTGTACTTCAAAAATCTTTTTACTTTCACATCTATCGGGATAAACCATTAAAGAAACAAAGAAAAAAAAAATAAAAAAAAAATTCATTGTTGTATAGTGTAAACCCACTAAAGTTATTCTGGTAAAAAAGGGTCTCCGATTGTTTTACAACCGGTGTGCAATAGGTGGATGCATTTTATCAAACAGTGTGTGGACAGTCTGGAGAGGTGAAAAATAGCGCATCACTAGCGCACATTCATAGCTACTTTTGTGTGCATAATACATACACATGTATATTTTACTTCTGTGAATATTTAACTTTCATCTCTTACGTTATCTATGCTTATGATTTTGTGAATTGGAGACACATACCATAGAAACTTTCGGATATCATAGGGATATACACAAAATAAAACACACACACACACACATATATATATACATATACACATAGATAGGTGCTCATCTGATCCTAAAGTTCACCATAAAACACATTAATAAAAAATAAAAAATAAGTCTTGATCTTGAAAATCCTGTGGAAAGTACTAATTTTGATCGGAAAAAACAGTTTGAAAAAATTTATAGAATAAATGGGAATAGGAGGGGGAGCCAAATCAAGAAGCAAATTATGCACGAAAAAAGCAGAGAGTACATACATACATACCGATGGGAAGCCGATGATGATTAGCATCTAATTGGTGGTAATGTGGTTTATATATATATATATATATATATATATATATATATGCTTAGATGCTCCACTCAACCCATTTAAACAGTGGCTGAGAAACCGAAGGTACCATTTGTTGCCGTTAGCAGTTAGGTACAATATTTTTTTTACCACCAAATTTATTTCTTTGGGTTCTTGAAAGCATATTTTTTATTTTATTTCCTCAATAAGGCAAATAAATAGAGAACAACAAAATCAAGGAAAAGATAATATATTTATTTGTTTTTTTTTTTACGTTTTTTAATTATTTTTTTTTTTTCAGACTTCCTAGATAAATTTATAAAAAATAAAAAATAAATTAAAAAATATTCAATGATAATCATGCATAGCACGGGTCAACGCTAGTATACATATATACAAGCGGAGAAATTTACAAAAGGTAAAAGGATAATTTGGTAATTCAATTTAACAAAATGGTACGGAGTAATTTGGTTATTTAATTTATAATTGTACACCCTTTCATTTTTAACAAATTACAAAAGGCAAAATAGTAATTTAAATTATATGATAAATAGTATATGTATATATATAATATAATAGTACATGTATACATGTGCACACAAAGGTAATAACAAAAGGCAAAAAGGTAATTTGATACTTAAATTTATAATTGCACACACTTTAAATACATTAAGAATAATAATAAATTATAGTATAATATGTATGTATGTAAATGCATATATACATATACAGAAAAGGATAATTTACAAAAGTAACTTAAGGTTTTTTTTTTAATTCTAAGATTCATTAAAAGATGTCTTAAGAGTCAAACAAGGCAAGCCTTAATCTACAAAATTAATTTGAGGCTTATTTGGTAATACAAAGGTTCCTTAAAATATGCCTTAAGGCTCAAATAAACTTTGCCAAACAAGACTTAAGTTAATATTTATAGTAACTTAAGGTAGATAGCTGCGATATAAAGTTACCAAACAACCAAATTATAAACCCAAAATGATCATTAAGGCAAAATTAATTTGACATCTAGGGAATATTCTAATTTATACAATATGACCATTAAGGCCAAAGTAATTTGGCATTTAGAGAATATTCCATTTTTGGCTATTTTATAGTATAGTATAGATATATATATATATTTATATATATATGTACTACACAAATGGAAGCTAGTGCTCTCTCTCACCCAATAGACTCAAATCCGCAATTACCTGCACATGGAATGGAAACCCCTACCACTGGGCCATCCTTGGTCTCAATTTTGAATATTATTTAAGCACAAGTAAAGTAGAAGAAGCAACACGATTGAACTAGTTTGCTTTCCTGTTTTTCTCTTTCCTTTTTGTTTTTCTCACTAAATTCATGAATCAAATAGAGCATTAGCATTTGGATTACCTTTTTCACAAACCAACACATCATGACTCTTGATTGTAGTGGTTCCCGTATGAAATCCATGCGGGACCATCATAGGGTCCACCGAAATCAAAAGCCGAGATGTGTGGTTGTGATAAAAGTTGTAAAAAATATTGTGAGTGTAACATTACTCTTAATAAAAAATGCTACTCCCAAGAGTACTCTTAATTTTGGAATCTCTCAAGAGTACTGTTTGAAAAGTTCAGTTTTGTTTTTTTGTTTTTTTGGATAAATTATTCTTTGAAAAGTTAATGTGCTTTAATTATAACCTTTCAACATTTCTTTAAAAATATTTTTTTTTCCTTTAAAAAATACTCTTAAATCTCTTCCAATGTGATAACGAGAATAAAGCATGTTCATTGAAAAGCTAGAATTCTCAAAAGATCTTTTAGTTTGGGCCGAATAGAGTATGCAAAAGTAAGCAAAAGTAATATGTGCCGTGTGAGTTAATAATGTGAAATAGCCAAAATTAATGTCATTTATAAATAAAAAAAAAAGACAGCTTAGTACACGAAATTCCCACAATATGGAGTCAGGATTGGATCACATTAGGTCAATTTACAAATAAATTACATAAATGTCTTACAATTACCTTTAAGAAAATACTTAGGACTCCAACAGGCTACAGTCCTGTTTCTAGAGTCCTTATTACATGTTGGAATATTGCCCCAAATTAAGAGTTCATTTTGAAAGTTAACAAAAATTAAGTATACATTTTTCAAGTTTATCCTTCATTATATAAAATTCTTTTACTTTTTCATTTGATATGATATTGAGTTTCTATATACTTATGCACATACATCTATACAATAGTGTTTTGAAAGTCCTACAACACATAAAATGAGAGTAATGATAGGGAGCATAACAGATCTTACAAACAAAATTCACGAATACCAATTTGTCTCTATCTCTCTTCTGGTAGAGTCCATTGACACAGTAGGGTCCACTGACACAGTGGAGTCCACAGAGGAGATAGATAAATACATTTTGGTATTTATAAATTTTATTTGTGAGATTTGTTATGCTCCCTAACATTACTCATACATGATACACCTATTGCTTGTGTAAGTGGATAATAACAAGGTGTTATTTTATTGTCATTTTGTTACAAGTTGGTAGTAACTTTCTTGATGCATGGGTTGGTATAGTTTAAGTGGCAAAGAGCTTTGACATATATAAATCCCCTCCAATGTATAAGTTCGGTGTTCGAACCTCGTCCCCCTCCCCCATATAAAAATAAATAAATAAATAAATTTCTTGATCCTCATTAATGTTAACAATATGTTGTTTCATAGTACTAAATGTGCTATTTGATAAAATAACAATAATAATTGCATTGGGTAATACTAACCAAAAACTAACGTTAATTTAACAAATTTTGATTTACATATTATACAACCAAATTAGTTGGTTGTATCACCGCAACGCCTATTTTATTGAACTGCAGTTGTACTACAAAGTCAAATATTTAGATACATGAACACACTATATCAATCAATCATGTATTTAATGTGATCTATTAAGATGCATAACATGATAATTGAAGAGAATACAAATCGGTTGAGGATCCTCTGCAGGCAGTACTCATGTGGTATATGTAGTATCATACAATTTTTCGTCTCTCTTTTAAAAATTTTTATTTTTATTTTTATTTTTTATTATTTCTTTTATATAATTATGCCGAAGTCGCATGAATGGTGTCCCAATTGACAGCACCCCACCTTGCTGCCGCAGATCCTTCCCATACAAATCATCCACACCAAAAACTAAATAAACAATAAATAAATAAATAAAATACTCCCTCCGTCCCATTTTGAGAGTCCATTATTCTATTTTGGGATATTCCAAAATAGTGTCCATTTTCCTTAAATTGATGTACAATTTTTACTTACTTTTCCAAAATTATCCCTCCTTGAAATTTACATCAAGACAAAACTAAAAAAATTGTAATAATTAGGGGCAATTGTGAAAAATAGATATAAATTCTTTTTATCCCCTTAATAAATTGAGTTCCCAAAAATAGACTCACAAAATAAGACTATGGGAGGGAGGGAGTAAAATAAAACAAACTTTGAGCCCACAAGCAAGCATTTAATGTCTTCACAGGCATATTCCATTTGCAATGCCAGGAAAGAATAAAGAATCAAATACTTCGTAAAGAAGACAATTGGTACACGTTTCATTTGACTACCGGTCCTATGTAAGATCAAGGTCAAGCTACATCATAAACGGGGTAAGGGGTGTCAATTGGACAAAAATAATCTACATTTACTTTCTACTATTGCCTCTAATTATTACAATAATTTTTTTTAATTATATCTTGGTGTAGATTTCAAGGAAAGGTAGTTTAGGAAAGTAAGTAAAAATTGTATGTCAATTTAAGAAAGTGGATGCTAATTTTGGAATATCCCAAAATAGAATATAGGACTAAAAAAGGGGGACGGAGGGAGTAATATTTTGGGCACAAATAAGGTTTACAAACATACTCTATTTTTCTCCTAGGTGGTACTGTGGGGTCCAGATAATTTCAGTGGACCCACAGTACCACCCAAGATAGAGATAGAATATGTTTATAAGTATTTGTGAAACTTGTTTGTGCCCCTAACATTGTTGTTTGAAAAAATGCATTTTTTTTTTCAATTAGTTTGCTTCGGTCCAATCAAATTTTGTAACACAACTATAAATAGCCACTAGGAGACTGTTAATGTAGTTAAGTGAAGAATCTTGTTTCTTACTTATCAACCACTTAGGCTTAGGGTGTGTTTGATAACCCAATTAAGTGGTGAAAATGAAAACTTTCAGCACTTATTTGTTTTCAGTGCGTTTGATAACTTATCACTTAATTGAAAATGCAGCCAAAAAATCACTGAAAACTTTAAGTGAAAAATTTCTACTGAAAATATTCATTGAATGTAGTCTATTTCAGTAGTTTAAAATATGTTTTCAATACTACAAATTCAATCGTTTAAAATTTTCAGTACTTAAAATTTAGCACTTAATTTTCAGTACTTAATTTTCAGTTTTATCAAACTTTTTTTTTTTTTTTTGTGGAAAGCTTTTAAAAGCTCTAAAATGGAGCTTTTGAAAGTTCAATGTTTCTTTTTGTAGTTTCATGGTGTCTTTTTTAAGAATAGTGTGTCACTTGTATAAAATTATCAAACAATTTAATAATAAATTTTATAAGCTCTTTTTAAAAAGCCACATGGAGTCAAACTATGCATTAGTCACATCGCAGAATCCTATTGATCAGGATCATCGCATCGCAATGATTCCAGATCACAGAATAACTTCTCCAAACTATAAGATTGTGAGTTTGTGGTTGTCCGTGTGGACAGCTAATATAGAGAATTGGAGATCACCGAATAACTTCTCCAAACTTGTATGTATTGAGTCATTGAGAGGTAAATTCTACAATACAATTTCGGTGTTTTTGTGCTTCATACATATTATTACTCGTTTGTTCATAGATTTCTTAAGAAGAAATGAAACAAGATGAAAAACTAGTTTTTTTTACTTTACAGAACCATCCTTTTAGGCTTTGAATTTAAACTCAATCCAAATGCAGTTTGGTCACGGGCAAGATGTGCGTGTGTCTTTAGTCCACTTGGGCCTACTAGGGCATTAGCGGAGTCCACACGCCAATACTATAATGTTAGAAATATAGAAGATACAAATACAATTAATAACACATTATTTCGGAAGATAATATGATGTATAAATTGTATTAACCTTCATAACGATAAAATAGTCTTATTTAAAATATTTAACAAAAAGTTTAGACTCTGCTTAGCTCATAGATTTAGGGTGCGTTTGATAAAACTGAAAATTAAGTGCTGAAAATTAAGTGCTGAATTTTAAGTACTGAAAATTTTAAGTGATTGAATTTGTAATACTGAAAATAGTGCTTCAACTACTGAAAAAGAATGCATTCAGTGATTATTTTCAGTAGAAAATTTTCACTTAAAGTTTTCAGTGGTTTTTTGGCTGCTTTTTCAATTAAGTGGTATGTTATCAAACGCACAGAAAAAGAATAAGTGCTGAATCTTTTCATTTTCAGCACTTAATTGGGTTATCAAACACACCCTTAGTGAGAAAAAGAAAAGTGAATGGAAAATTAGTTCCCTTTTGTTTTCTCTTATATTACTTATTGCTTAAATAATATTAAAATTAAATATTTCTAAAAAAAAAATGTAATATATGAATAGGGGAAAGGGAGATGACTCACAATATTCAAAATACTTAATTTAATTCTTAACCTATTCTTTTTTCTTTTTCTCATCATTTTCCTTATTAATAATAATAATTAAAAAAATCCTTTATATTTTCTTTTCGTTTCCCTCAATAATTCTATAAACCAAACAAAACCTTAAGGGTCACCACAAACGGGTGTATATTTTGACTTTAGTTATGTATAAATAAATTTAATTCTTCCAACAAAAATTAATGGAACCTACTTGAAACGTAGAAGGACCAAAAACCCAGCGCACCATTATTTCTCAAATTTGTAATTTTACCCTTTAATTTTTAAAATTTTAAGTATTAGATATGTAGGCACCTGCAAATAAAAATAATTTGCATATTGACTCCTCTAAATTTTTTAGTTTTACAAAATGGTTCATGTTCCATTCTATAAGAAATATGTGGGTCATACGGGCATCCACATATATTGGACCGGGTCCAATGGGCCATGGCTCTTGGAGCCCTAGGGTTTGGATATTGTGTGTGTATATATATATGATATAAACATAACATATTGGACTATCCCCTAACATCACAGCAGCCTCTCTCTCTCTCTCTCCCTACGGTTTCTCTCTCTAGCTAATCACCAAGGAGCTTGGGATTTAGAACGTGGTATTATCGGAGATTACTCAAGAAGCTTTCTCTGCGACTAATACGAAGCATAAGAGAGTACACGGAGGCAACATGGAGCAGCAGTTCGTGGTTGAAGACGTCGGGCTCGTAACAACACCGTTCGACGATCCGTCGGGTTATTCCGCTAGGTAACGAACCTATACCCGACTCGTATGCTTGCATGCATATTTATCTACATTGGTATCAGAGCATGTAGGTTGTTGATTCGCTCGTAGTTCACCCGAATCAGTTCTGCCATTAAAGCTTCAAGCAAGCTTTTATCAAAACTTTGAAAATTTTATTTTCAAATGGGACTAATATAAAACTCCAATAGGGGTCCAAAATTTTTACATGGTTGTGTTCCTAATAGTCCCTAGAGTCCCCCCACAAAAAAATTTATGGACTGATAATCTCCAATGGTTGAGAAATCTAAAACCTAGATCTGTTTTAATATTTTTTTTAAAAAAGGGATAGACTTTTTTTTTATTATTATATATAATTTTGATTCAAATTAGTGAAACTGGTGGTTTCACGATTTGGAATGGAGCGCTGCACATCGTGGTCACCAAGCTGGAACCATATTTTAGGTCGTGTTTGGGTGTAGCGCTGCAGTAGCATGTGCGTTTGAAACACTATCAGATTCGTTTTTGGCAAAATTTGTGATGAGGTTGGATTTAAAACCAAGAATTTTTCAAAAGGTTTTGTATGGAATTTGCCAATAAGGGATACAAGTGCAAATCATTTTTGGTGGCATGTGCAATCATTGTGAATTATTCTGTTAGACTTGGGATGCCAAGACTTAAGGCTTTGTTTGGCCAGTTTGGAAAACAGTGACCTTGTTGGACCCAAAGTATGACCTTGTTAGTCAAGTATTGATTTTTTTTTGGATTTTTTTCCTTCTTGACTAATAAATATCTGGTAAAGTTTTTTCAAAAGTGGTTTAAATAAGTTTTTGGACCAGAAAATAATAATTTTGAAATATTATTAAAATCAGTGTTTAGTACACTGTTTTGGGATTCTTAGATAATTTTTGGGTAAATTATCATGTACTTGTGGCATTTTAGAGCATATGATTTATGTTTATGGATATTTATTTAATTGCTTAAAATAGCCAAAATACACTATTAATTTTTGTAATTAATATGGGACATAAAGAATATTGTTTTGAGATCATATAAAATTTTGTGGGACTCATAGATAATTTTTGGTAAATTATCTGAATCATATTAATATTTTAGAGCATGTAATTGTGTGTTTTTGTACACATATTAAATTGCTTAAAATATTTTTATTGATTATTAGTTCAGAGAATTAACACAATGTGTTTAGAACACTAGTCGTAGCTTGAGAAAATTATTTTAGTGCATTTTCTCGCTCTTTGGGACATATTTTAGAGCATGTATATCGTGTTGAGTACGCAATATTAATTGCTTAAAATATAACCAATTAAAGTTGTTAATTCTTGAATTTAATGTCTAGTGTTTTTTTATACACTAATTGGAGACTTGAGAATTTTTTTTTGAATTATCTCATTTTTGTTTTTGGTATTTTAGAGCATAAAATTTATGCATATGAGTATTTATTTAATTGCTTAAAATAGCCAAAATATATTATTAATTTTTGAAATTAATATGGGGTGTTTGGAACACCATATTAGACCACTAAAAATCTTTGGAGAACAAATTTCTCAAATTTTTTGTATTTTTGGGAATTTGTTGCTCATAGTTATTTTTGTTTAAATAGATCAATTTATTTTGTTAAATTTATTCAAAATATTTTTGGGCCTTGATAAATTTTGGAAAATTATTTATAATGAAAAGTCAGTTTTTCAGTTATTTAATTTTTCCCATGAAGTTTTTTAAATTAATTTGTTAATTTAAAAGCCCTTAATAAATTGGTTTTTAAATATGTTTTGAGACCGATAATTGTGTTAAAATTAGTCAAAAATCCAGGATTTTTCATTGATTTTACTTAGCTTATGGGAGCTATCCGGACTGTGCAATAATCATTTTATTGCACATTTTATTATTTTTAGAGGCTCATTACATTGTTGGTCACGTTTAATTACTGTTGTTTATGATTGGTTGACCCTATGACCTCTAATTCCTCCTCCTTAAGTAGAGTGACGGATGAGTCTATTCATTTTATAATAAGACCACATGAGTGCTTGATATGTGTGATTAATACATTTTAATCTGACTTAAATGAATGGATAATAATTGACAATTTATAGAGCTTGTGTTCTCACGATGTATGTTTAGGGTTGTTCTTGTATATGTTTATGAACAAAGCATCCCTATTTTTTATGGGCTATAAATGTAATGTGAGGACGATGATTTTATTTCTTGTATTGGAAAAGCTATTTGTAAAGGGATGGTTTTCTTTGTTCATAAATCATACACTTGAATTACCTTAACATGAACTCTAAGTTGTCAATTCGGACCCACGTGGGGGTCCATGCACACTTTTGTTGTATGGCGCTGTAATACCCGTATCCAGAAAATGGAAGTGATATTTATTTTTCACGCATTAATTAGTATAATTAATTGCATATGATATTTGGGTAAGTTCCAGTTACCCCGATGTGATAAGTGCTTCGAGAAGGGCACAGTTGGATAGATGTGAAATGGGACCCACGGGAAGTCCAGATTAGATAAATTGCATTTAGTTGCATTTATGTGATTAAATGAATAATTGTTTAATTGCTTTTAATATTTTATTGCTTGTTATGACCTTTTATGGTGCCAATTTGGGCACCCGTGTGAGGGCGAATTGGAATATGGTTCATAATTAGTAGACTAAATAGCAACTTTATAAAATATTTGGGACCACTTTTGGGACCCATACGTGACATAGACACATACCCACTTAGATATTTGGTAGTTAATATAAAGTTTAGGGAGCTTCATAATAGGACTTTAGAAACATATGGGGGTGTAAATAGAATTACGGCGAAGTTATAACATATCCTATGTCTATGTAAGTCGGCTAGCTTAATAAAAATAAAAAAAATCTAAACTAGTGTTGAGAGTTTCGGATAGTTAGGTTCAGCGGAGGAGAAAAAAAGAAATAAAGGGTTTCGCTCCATTTTGTCGCCGTAGCTTCGTCGTGTGATCTCTATTTCGGGAACCGAAGCCATATTTGGACTCGTGAAGGTGAGAGGGTTATTTCTATGTCTTTCTTTTTCAATTTTGGTAATATTTTTTCGCGACCCATTTTAAGGGGTGATACATATATGTGATATATATGTAGGAATATCATTGGGAGTATCTAGAGCTAGTTTTGTGAAGGAGGTTGGGATTTCTAGGCTTATTTGAGACTTATTCGTGAGGTGAGTGTGTTAATCCCAAAATTGGATGTTTAATGTCTTTTAATTGTTATTAAATGCTTAGAATGCTTAATTTATGATTAAGTAGAAAAGCATATGATAATTTATTACTCCCTCCGTCCCATTTTATGTGTCCATCTTTCCCGTTTGGGATGTCCCAAAATTGTTGTCCACTTTCCTAAATTGGTATGCAAATTTTACTTAGTTTCCCAAACTACCCTTCCTTGCAATCAACACCAAAACAAAACAAAAAAAATAAAGTGCAATGATTATGGGCAATTGTGGAAAGTAGGTGTAGATTCTTCTTGTCTCCTTAAATAGTTGGATTCCCCAAGATGGACACATAAAATGGGACGGAGGTAGTATTTAACATGTCTAAAATGTTAAAATTGCCATATTGACATGTTGAGTTACTTATGTGCTTATTTGGGTCAAAGGGTGTTAATTGATAATCACCATTATTTAGCCCGTATATAAGGGACGCCCATTCCTCAGAGAAAAGGGGGATGATGATGAAGTCCTCAGAGAAAAGGGGACGGTGGTGACGACCACAACGAATTGACTACGGTCACATGAGAGTGTGTGATATCGCTTTTAAAGCGACGACAAAGTGAGAATGGCCTAGAATCAGGGGTCCAATACGATGGTGATTGATTACTTGACACGCTTGCGACCATATATTGATGTGAATATTTAATTGATGTTATGAATCATTAAATACTCCAATTGCATGATTAACACCACGTACTCACTAAGCGAAAGCTTAATCAATTTTTGTGGCTAATGACCACGCAGGTTCAGACGAATATCACAGTGAGAAGTGTTGAATTTTGGGGGTTCTATGATGGATCGAGATTATTGGTTTTTTTGTGTGTGTAATATGTTTATATGTAAATGAGTTTAGATGAGTAGTTATATTCCTAGTGTTTGAATTTTGGAGATAAGTTTGTGTTTTAGTTTTTATTAAGTCCTTGTAATATAAATTGTGGATTGAAGTTTTAAAGTATTTTTCAAGTGTTTTGGGTGATATTTTGGTATTTCAATTCTTATTTAACAGGGGGAAATGGTGCTATAATAGGGGGAACTCTGTCCAAGTACCATTCAATGATTTTAAAACTTTATTTTATTTGATAAAAAGATATTTTATCCCTGGTATCTCACTTTAAAATGTTATTTTCGGGACGCTAAAAATAATTGTTTGGTTTGTTGGCTTTATTACACATGTCCTAGCCCGCAGGGGCGGGTTGGGGTGTGACAAATTTTGGTATCAGAGCAATAGGCTCGAGCCTTGGGTACGAGTGACGATGCGTGAGTGTACACACAATGGCACGTAGTAATACGATCATGCATACATGTTTATTTAGCATGCTTTAAAATGTTATTTAGCATGCATTGTAATTTATTTAAAAGTAACATGTATGTGTATACTTTGCTATGGGTGGCAGGCAGGGATGTCTGGAGGTAAGAACCCATCTTCAGCCCGTATGGATAGAATTGAAATAGTTATGGAAAAGTTGATTAAAGTGACTGAAACTCGAGTTACTGAGGAAGGACCGAGCTCATTAAATCCAGAACAAAGAACAGAACCAGCAACTATTGCTATGTTCTATAAGCAAAATCCAGGGCAGTTCAAAGGAGAATCTGATTCGATGAAGGCTGATCATTGGTTGACCGATATGAAGAGAATTTTTCGTGCTTTGTGATTCTGTCAAAATCAAGTTCTTATTTAACCCTATTAAAAATGTAGCATTTGGAAGTAGGGTGTCGAGTCCACAGGGATTAATACAAGAACAATGTTTGGGAGGTTTAGTAACTAATTATAATGCTCAAAAAAAATAAATAAGAACAGATGATGAAAGAGAATAAAAATGACATTGCGTCTTGCGGCTTTTTGTTTGGTTTTTGGAGGATAAAAGGTAAATAAATACTAATCTAAAAAGCAATAGGTTGTGATCATTCCCCCCATCTTGGGTCACAACAAGATGAAATGGACTAAAGTTTCAAGCACATTCTAAGGTAACATCTCATTGTGGTATATTATCAAACACTTGGAATGCACCTATGTGTTAGATGAAATGAGCTTTAAGATTTCCATAGAAACGGATTTGAAGCTAACGTTTGACTATCAAGGATGCATGACATACAAGATGAAGCCTCTATGGCTTCTAATCCGAATGATTTGTCCCCCCTACACTAACTAATCTACTTGGTGGACAAACCACCTATGAAGCCTTCAAAAGGTAGTATTTAAAACCCAAGAGTTTGAACAATCAAAGATGCTTGACATCTATGATGAAGACTCCAAGTTTTAAATCCCACACACAACATTTATCAAACACATGGGGTGCAAAACACAAGGTTACATAATATTCCATATGAAATACATAGGGTAGGATTCAAAGTCCAAGTTTTAACAATCATAGTTACAATACAAATAAGATGAATCCCTTAGTTTTGAATACTACACAAATGGACCCTAGAAATGCTACAACATTAAATCCAAGAGTTCATGATCCACAACCTAAGTAAACCTAACTAATCAATGGAAAACATAGCAATATCATCAAAGGAAAAGAGATAGAAAATATACCTAGCCATTAACACTTCAATCCAAGCTTCAAATTTATACAAATGAAGAAGAAATAGAAGGGAACCCAAGTGGGTTCCAAAAATGAGAGAAGAAGAAGAAGAAGAATGTTGGGAAAAATACAAGATATTTTTTTTATATCTTTAAAATCTCTATCTCTATCTCTATCTATTTATACCAAACCCACACAATGGCAAACTTGTAAATAAATGAGAGCAGTCTTCAGCAGCCGCGGATCGATCCAAGGCAAAAAGCCGGATCGATCTAAGGCAAAAAGCTGGATCGATCCAATTCTTTAATTCGCCGTTAGAATGTTCAGCGAAACACGCGGATTGATCCGCGTTGAAAATCCGGATCGATCCGCATTCGGATTTCTGGGCAGAGAGTTCTATAAAACGCGCGGATCGATCCAAGTGAAAGGGGCGGATCGATCCGCTCGGGTAGCTTTTGGCTTCTTTCATTATTCCTTACAAACAAGGCCTCCAACAATGCCTCAATTACCTATAAGAAAAAGGGGTATTATTAGTAAAGAGAGAATATCAAGAAGAACAAAAAACGCACAAATTCACCCATTAAATCTCCCGGTTTAAGTGATAATTCGTGTCCAATACAATAAAGAACATGTAGTCAAGAATGCAATATTGGGCACGAATCACACCCCCCAACTAGCATGTTGCTAGTCTCTTAGCAGCAAAGCTAAAAAGCAAGAAATTCAAGAATAACCTTGTACGATAATTTATTTAAAATGGAAGATAAACCGTTCTTTCGTGGGGAACACGATTGCATTGAGCATATGCAACAAGCCGTTAAACCTCTTGGTTACCCGTAGAGGCGGAGTGCTGTCTCCGGAGGGTTCTTGGAATGATACCCATAAACATTTGGTTTCCTCACGATAGTTGCCCACTATCTAACGTCGACACTCAACATAGTCTCAAAAAATTTCAAAAGATTTAAGCACATGACATGCAAATCTAAAAAGTTCTCAAACTATCAAGATTATTAGATAAATTTCATTAAGCGCAATCTTGGATGCGTGTGTGGTGTGAAGTGCATAACTACAACTATCAAGAAGACGACAATGCTTTCATAATCCGAATTTCATTTAAAACGTGCTTCAACTCAATTCTCACCGGTATTACACTCTAAAAATGAATCACTCGGAATGGTTAATACACTCGGGGCATGCGGGTAAATAGAGTAATGGAAATAGGAATCAAAACCACGCACATGCCAATGAAGAAAAACGTAAGCGTGAAAAACGAGTAAAAATTAATCTCATGAAAGATATTATTCACTAGAGGAAGTGGAATAACTCTGACTACTTGTCACATCCGTTTCAAACTTTGAATCACACAACTTGAGGATCAACTAGGACCTGGAGGGAGTTGTAAAGTGGGAAAGTGATATGAGGTGAAGGACAAGGGTAAATGAAGTGAGATGTCTAAGTACAAACTTGGGATTTATTGGAATGCATGGATACAAATGACCACAAGAGATGAATCATCCACAAATATTTCTTTGAAGCTCAAAAAGAGAAGTATAATTGACTATGAAGCTCTTTTTTTTTTTCTTTTTTTTTTTTTATATAATTTTTTTCGTTTTCTTTGTACTCTCACAACAACATGGCTCAATCCCTTTTACAACTTTACACACGCGATCTCATGCTAAGATATCCCAAAAATGTAATTCAAACGTTATTTGTGATGAAAATATTCAGCCAATGCAGGTTTGACACGCAAGATGTGACGTGGCAGGATAATTGGTGGATACTGATGGACATTGGAACTGTTATAAGCGGTTGATGCTGATTCATTTCAATCAAGTATTTAACTGATGAAAGACACGTGTTGACCATCATGGAGTAATTAAAGGGCAGTTGTCAACTTGAGAAAATGCCACGTATAAGAGCAGTTATCAGTTTGAAAAGAGGAGGGAACATTCAAATCAAGTTGCTGAGGCCTCGATGTCTATAAATAGAAGGATTGTGTATTTGAAGGGATCCTTCGATCAAACATCAACATATATCTCTCAATACATATACTGTATTGTTATCTAGATACTTATATTTAGGAGTAGAACACCTTCGAAGTCATCTTCAAGGTTAGATTGTAGTTACTTTAATTTAATAAAAGTAGTTCATTACTTTTAGTTACTTTACTGTTCTTATTTAGGAGTAGATATTAATTTAGTCAGTTCGAAGTTCTTCAGTTTGTTACATCTTCACACAATTAAAAGTCCTGTTCAAGGCATCGAACGTCACCACAGTTCCCTGGTGAGGCGCAGTTTGGATTATCACATATACACATTGGCAATTTGCTTGCCTGGCACGCTCGCACACACTTATAAATTTTCCAACCAAACAAACGTGGATATGGAAGATGTATGGTTAAGTGAATGAAGGGTATGTGTGGTTGAGGTTAGAAATGGTAAAAGGAATGACCTAAAATCATTTTCTCGGCCAATGTGATTCTTAGTTCTCCACTACAATGACAGGCAAGCAAGAGTTTGCATTCCACACAAAAAGATTCCTCTAATGAACAATCAAAGCAAGAAGATGAGATTATCTACGACTTATGTATGTTTTTCAAAAAGAGAGAATTGAAGTATGTAACACTCAACAATGGAGAAAAGGATCTAAAACTCACAAGGGTAAAGTCTCCACATATGTTTTAAACGATTTTCGGGTAATAATTGCATTAAACATTATCTTAATACAAGTAGTCATACAATGTGCTCGATAATCCAAGATTTGAACTTCATGAAATTTACTATAATCAAGATAGTTATAGAACTAATGGGATTCAACAAGTGACGCATACCAATATCGAATAAAAACTCAAGACAAGCGTCATCGCTCGGCATTAGAACGAGACAACTATAGCAAAATCATTGGAAACTATTTTTTTTTTTTTTTTTTTTAAAATCATCTTTTCTTTTATTAACAACCAAAACATGCTTGGAGAATTAATGGCAAGAAGAAAATGGAACATCGATATGATGGGTGAATATCCCACACCCCCCAACTAAAACATTGCATTGTCCCTAATGCAAATGGTTCGAAACAAGGACAAAAATGAGTAGGGATAGAGTGATATCACCAACACAACGAGCGATTCCCGATAAGCACAAAATGATGTTCCTGCACATGAATCACTATCGAGCACATCAAGCAAATAAAAGAAGAAAATAAAAAGAAAAACCAAAACACAAAAGAAAAAAAATGGAATGATAAGGAGATGATGCAGATGAATTTGAAAGTTAGAATGTTGATTCTACCACTAGCCCAACATGCAAAGGAGAAATAATATTCCTTTAAAAGAAGTGTTCTAAAAAGTTTGGCAAAATAATCAAACTTTGCATTATCATGCTATGACTCTACTTTGATTAACATGATTTGCCACCTTACAACTAAATTACATTAACTAAACTACGTGGTGGAACACATCACATTCTCTTGGATATGAGTCAAGCATCTTAACACAAAACATAACTATCACAATAACAAGTAAGTGGTAAATTACTACACTATGCAACACCTTTGATTAGAATGACACATCCACCCTACACTAACTAAGCTACATGGTAGACAAGTCAACTTCTCTTAGAATGGCTCATGTGCAACAATACACCACTTCTATTAAGCACAACTATGTAAGAAATCACGAAAATCAATTACATATGCCAAAAATTTAAAGAACAACAACCAAAGGAGATACTAGTACCTTCCCATGCGAGACCAATGTGTCATCAACATCCTAGATGGAGGTTTAGCTCTTCAAGAGTAGCTAATCCTTCAAAACAAAGACAAAATAAAAAGATCAAATGCAAAAGCGCATATAATTAGAAACTAAACAACTTAACGTTGTTGCCAATCCCCGGCAACGGCGCCATTTTGATTAAGTCAAAATCAAGTTCTTATTTAACCCTATTAAAAACGTAACATTTGGAAGTATGGTGTCGAGTCCACAGGGATTAATACAAGAACAATGTTTGGGAGGTTTAGTAACTAATTATAATGCTAAAAAAAAATAAATAAGAACAGATGATGAAAGAGAATAAAAATGACATTGCGTCTTGCGGCTTTTTGTTTGGTTTTTGGAGGATAAAAGGTAAATAAATACTAATCTAAAAAGCAATAGGTTGTGATCATTCCCCCCATCTTGGGTCACAACAAGATGAAATGGACTAAAGTTTCAAGCACATTCTAAGGTAACATCTCATTGTGGTATATTATCAAACACTTGGAATGCACCTATGTGTTAGATGAAATGAGCTTTAAGATTTCCATAGAAACGGATTTGAAGCTAACGTTTGACTATCAAGGATGCATGACATACAAGATGAAGCCTCTATGGCTTCTAATCCGAATGATTTGTCCCCCCTACACTAACTAATCTACTTGGTGGACAAACCACCTATGAAGCCTTCAAAAGGTAGTATTTAAAACCCAAGAGTTTGAACAATCAAAGATGCTTGACATCTATGATGAAGACTCCAAGTTTTAAATCCCACACACAACATTTATCAAACACATGGGGTGCAAAACACAAGGTTACATAATATTCCATATGAAATACATAGGGTAGGATTCAAAGTCCAAGTTTTAACAATCATAGTTGCAATACAAATAAGATGAATCCCTTAGTTTTGAATCCTACACAAATGAACCCTAGAAATGCTACAACATTAAATCCAAGAGTTCATGATCCACAACCTAAGTAAACCTAACTAATCAATGGAAAACATAGCAATATCATCAAAGGAAAAGAGATAGAAAATATACCTAGCCATTAACACTTCAATCCAAGCTTCAAGTTTATACAAATGAAGAAGAAATAGAAGGGAACCCAAGTGGGTTCCAAAAATGAGAGAAGGAGAAGAAGAATGTTGGGAAAAATACAAGATATTTTTTTATATATCTTTAAAATCTCTATCTCTATCTATTTATACCAAACCCACACAATGGCAAACTTGTAAATAAAAGAGAGCAGTCTTCAGCAGCCGCGGATCGATCCAAGGCAAAAAGCCGGATCGATCCAATTCTTTAATTCGCCGTTAGAATGTTTAGCGAAACACGCGGATCGATCCGCGTTGAAAATCCGGATCGATCCGCATTCGGATTTCTGGGGCAGAGAGTTATATAAAACGCGCGGATCGATCCAAGTGAAAGGGGCGGATCGATCCGCTCGGGTAGCTTTTGGCTTCTTTCATTATTCCTCACAAACAAGGCCTCCAACAATGCCTCAATTACCTATAAGAAAAAGGGGTATTATTAGTAAAGAGAGAACATCAAGAAGAACAAAAAACACACAAATTCACCCATTAAATCTCCCGGTTTAAGTGATAATTCGTGTCCAATACAATAAAGAACATGTAGTCAAGAATGCAATATTAGGCACGAATTAGGCTTCTAATCCGAATGATTTGTCCACCCTACACTAACTAATCTACTTAGTGGACAAACCACCTATGAAGCCTTCAAAAGGTAGTATTTAAAACCCAAGAGTTTGAACAATCAAAGATGCTTGACATCTATGATGAAGACTCCAAGTTTTAAATCCCACACACAACATTTATCAAACACATGGAGTGCAAAATACAAGGTTACATAATATTCCATATGAAATACATAGGGTATGATTCAAAGTCTAAGTTTTAACAATCATAGTTGCAATACAAATAAGATGAATCCCTTAGTTTTGAATACTACACAAATGAACCCTAGAACTGCTACAACACTAAATCCAAGAGTTCATGATCCACAACCTAAGTAAATCTAACTAATAATGAAAAACATAGCAATATCATCAAAAGAGAAGAGATAGAAAATATACCTAGCCATTAAAACTTCAATGAAATCTTCAAGTTTATACAAATGAAGAAGAAATAAAAGGGAACCCAAGTGGGTTCCCAAAAATGAGAGAAGAGGAAGAAGAATGTTGGGAGAAAACAATACAAGATATATGATGATATCTCTCAAAAAACCCTATCTCTTTCTATTTATACCAAAAAACACAAAAATGGCAAACTTGTAAATAAAAGAGGAAAAACTGCAGTCGCGGATCGATCCCTTCATAACTGGCGGATCGATCTGCCTTTCATTTGGGCTGTTGGAATCTGCTCGGGAAGTCGTGGATCGATCCCTTCATAACTGGCGGATCGATCCATTTACGGATCCTTATCGCAGAATGTCCCTCCAAAATCGCGGATCGATCCGCTCAAAGGGCCGGATCGATCCGCTCAAAGGGCCGGATCGATTCGCTCTTTTTTTATTCTGATGGTGACATTTTTTAAAACACGCGGATCGATCCGCTCAGAAGGCCGGATCGATCTGCCTTTGCTGGGATGGATTTCCTCCTCTTCTTACAAGATAAGAACCAACAGGGTTAGTTCCCACTTTGAACAAGTCGCCAAAACCTACAAGAAAGAGATTTTATTAACAAAAAGTGTACAACAACAAGAACTACAAAAGTACAATTTATCCATTAAATCTCCCAATATAAGTGATAATTTGTGTCCAATAAGGGTAAAATCATGAAGTTAAGAATGCAATATTGGACACGAATCACTTTGCCATGTACAGAGGAACAGAAGGTCTTGTTTGCATCAGATACTCTGAAAGAAGAAGCACAAAATTGGTGGACGTCAGTACTAAGGCAAGGAGCACCGACTACCTAGAATGGGTTTATCGAGGAGTTCTCGAAATAATATATTCCTCGATCTTTCAGTGATCAAAAGGCCCGGGAGTTTTCTGATCTCAATCAGGGTAATATGAGCATTAGGGAATACGCAGCCCAGTTTACAAGTTTGGCCAGATTTGCAATGGATTTGATTCCAAATGAGTTCATTCGGGCAAGACGATTCGAGGAAGGACCCTGTGACAAGATTAGGGGAAAAATGGATGTACTCCGGCTACCTAAGTATTCAGAAGTATTAGACGTGGCCCTAATTGCTGAGCGAGGTGTGTTGTCACCAAGGCAAAGTCAACCATTCAAGAGGCCAGGAGGTAGTTAATTTCAGGGACAGGGCAGTTCTAAGAGACAGAGTTTGGGGAGTTCATCGGGTAGTAGGGGTAACAAGCCCAGGTGTCAGATCTGTGGTAGGTATCATTGGGGAATGTGTAACTTGTCTCCTATCATTTGCAACAATTGTCGACGGCTAGGACACGTGGCAAGAGATTGTCCCAATCTATCAAGACAGAATATGCCAAGACAAAGTATTACTCAGAGACAAGGTATAGATGATAGTAGAATATGATGTTATTTGTGTGGTGACCTGGGGCATCGGGAGCGTAATTGCCCAAAGAGAGGACCAGGAATTTCTAGTTCATCTATGGGAAGTGCACCAAGCCAAAGACCACCTCAACAACAATCTCAAGGGAGGGAGCAACAACAAGGAAGGTATTTTCAGCTCAAGCCTGGGGAGACAACTACTGCTGATACTGTGGTTTCAGGTATACTTCCTATTTGCTCACAACCTGCTAGAGTATTGCTGAATTCAGGATCAACTCACTCTTTTGTTTCACACCCATTTGTTAAATATTTGGATAAACCCTTAGAACTACTAGATTTTGATTTATCTGTTTCACTTCCATCGGGAGCTCCACTAGTAAGTTTGGGTGTCTTTAAAGCTTATGGGATTGATGTGAATGGTAGAGGTTTGACTGTTGACTTAGTGCCGTTGGTTATTCAACATTTTGATGTCATTTTGGGGATGGATTGGTTATCTGCAAATCACGCCATTATCGATTGTGAGAATAAAAGAGTAACATTTCGATTGCCCAATCAAGATGTATTTTGTTTCCAAGGGACAGGTGTAGCATCACCGCCTTATTTGGTGTCAGCTGTCAGAGCTTGCCGTTTGTTGAAAAAGGGATATCGGGGATTCTTGTGTAGTATACTTGACACTAGAGGTACTGAACGAAATTCGAAGATATACCAGTAGTGAAAGAATTTCCAGACGTCTTTCCAGAAGATCTACCTAGTGTGTTGATTGAGAGGGAAATTGAGTTTGGAATAGATGTGATGCCAGGAACTCAACCAATTTCAGGGCACTGTATAGAATGGCTCCGGTAGAGTTGAAGGAATTGAAAACTCAACTGCAAGATTTACTAGATAAGGGGTTCATTCGGCCTAGTATATCACCGTGGAGAGCACCGATTTTGTTTGTTAAGAAGAAGGACGGAACAATGAGAATGTGTATTGACTATCGAGAAATCAACAAGGTGACTATAAAGAACAAGTATCCACTGCCGCGTATTGATGACTTGTTTGATCAATTGCAAGGAGCACAAGTATTTTCTAAGATTGACTTGAGATCTGGGTATCATCAATTGAAGGTAAAAGCTGAAGATGTTGAGAAGACAGCTTTCAGAACTCGGTACGGGCACTACGAATTTCTTGTCATGCCATTTGGGGTTACGAATGCACCAGCCGCTTTTATGGACTTGATGAATAGGGTGTTCAAGACTTATCTAGATGAATTTGTGATAGTATTCATTGATGATATTCTAATATATTCTAGAAGTCAAGAAGAACATGAACGATACTTAAGGTTAGTTTTGCAACGACTTAGAGAAAAGCAACTAATTGGGAAGTTAAAGAAAAGTAAATTTTGGTTGACAAATGTTTCTTTTCTTGGACACGTAATCTCTAAAGATGGTGTCTCTGTGGACCCACAAAAGATAGAAGCTGTTAAGAATTGGTCGAGACCGATAAATGTTTCTGAAATTCAAAGCTTTTTGGAGTTAGCTGGTTACTATAGAAGGTTCGTTCAAGACTTTTCTCGAATCGCGACTCCGATGACTCAATTGATGAGGAAGGATGTGGCTTTTGTGTGGAGTAAAGAATTTGAAGACTGTTTTTAGAAGTTGAAAGATAAGTTAACCTCAGCGCCAATATTAGCTATTCCGTCAGGTACTGGAGGTTTCAGTATATACAGTGATGCTTCTCATCAGGGCCTGGGATGTATTCTAATGCAATAGGGTAAAGTTATAGCTTATGCTTCGAGGCAGTTAAGGACACACGAAAAGAATTATCCGACTCGTGATCTGGAATTGGCAGCGGTGATCTTTGCGTTAAAGATTTGGCGTCACTACTTGTACGGGGAAACGTGTGAGATATTCACCGATCACAAGAGCCTGAAATATTTATTTACCCAGAGAGAGCTGAATATGAGACAGAGAAGATGGCTTGAATTGATGAAGGATTATGATTTGAAGATCCAGTATCATCCGGGTAAAGTTAACGTGGTTGCCGATGCGTTAAGTCGGAAGTCGTCAGAAAATTTGGTTTATTCTTTAACAGCTCAAGCAACGTTGGTAAAAGAATTTGAACAGCTAGAATTGGAAGTAATTCCCATAATCCAGGGTGGTTTAATGGCGGCTATCATGGCACAACCAAGTTTAATCGAAGAAATCAAGGTGAGTTAACTTTTGGACCCAAATTTCAAGAAAATTGTTGAAGAGTTACCTGAGGGTAGACGACCAGAATTTAGTTTTCAGAACAATGTATTGAGGTACATTAATCGACTGTATGTTCCGAACATTCAAGAGTTGAAAGATAAGATCATGAAAAAAGTCCAGGGAGTACCAAGATGTATAGAGACTTGCGGGAAGTGTATTGGTGGAGTGGTATGAAACGGGAAGTCGCCGAGTTTGTGGCCAAGTGTACGACTTGTCAACAAGTAAAACTAGAACATCAACGACCCGCTGGTGAATTGCAACCATTGGAGATACCAGAATGGAAATGGGAGTATATCACGATGGACTTTGTGTCAGGTTTGCCAAGGTCTCCTAAGTCTAATGATAGTATTTGGGTGATCGTTGACCGATTGACTAAATCAGCCCATTTCTTGCCAGTCAAGACTCGTGATCCGACAAAGTTAGCAGAGCTTTACGTCAGAGAAGTTATCAGGCTACACGGGGCACCGGTATCCATTGTGTCAGATCGAGACACACAATTTGTGTCTAGGTTTTGGGAAGGTTTGCAAAAGGCAATGGGGACAGCTTTGCACTTTAGCACATCATTTCATCCTCAGACAGACGGCCAATCCGAGCGAGTTATCCAGATTCTGGAAGATATGCTTCGAGGTTGTGTTATGGATTTCAAATCAGATTGGGAGACCTACTTGCCATTAGTGGAATTCTCTTATAATAATAGCTTTCAAATGAGTATTGGTATGGCGCCTTACGAGGCATTGTATGGCCGAAAGTGTAGATCACCAGTGTGTTGGACAGAAGTTGGGGAAAAACAACTTATAGGGCCTGAAATTGTACAAATCACTACCGACAAAATCAAGTTAGTTAAACAACGGCTACAAATAGCACAGAGTCGTTATAAAAGCTACGCGGATACAGGTAGAAGACCATTGGAATTTGAGGTAGGTGATTATGTTTACTTGAAGGTATCGCCTTCAAAGGGTATAGCACGATTTGGTAAGCGAGACAAGTTAAGTCCGAGGTTTGTAGGGCCTTATCTGATCTTGGATAGAGTTGGTCCAGTTGCATATCGGTTGGAATTACCAGAAGAGTTGGCTAATGTTCATAATGTGTTTCACGTTTCTATGTTACGACGTTGTCTATCAGATTCGAGTCACCGTATCACTCCGGAACCGTTGATGGTTCGAGAAGACTTGACGTATGTTGAACATCCAGTTCGAATCCTAGATAGGAAGGATCAGGGGCTCAGAACTAAGGTCATTCCTCTAGTTATGGTGTTATGGCGTAATCATTCAGTAGAGGAGGCAACTTGGGAACGTGAAGACGAGATCCGAGAGAAATATCCTCACCTATTTGATTCTTGAGGTAAGAAAAGTTTGGGGACAAACTTTCTAAAAGAGAGGGAGAGATGTAATGCCCGTATCCAGAAAATGGAAGTGATATTTATTTTTCACGCATTAATTAGTATAATTAATTGCATATGATATTTGGGTAAGTTCTAGTTACCCCGATGTGATAAGTGCTTCGAGAAGGGCACAGTTGGATAGATGTGAAATGGGACCCACGGGAGGTCCAGATTAGATAAATTGCATTTAGTTTCATTTATGTGATTAAATGAATAATTGTTTAATTGCTTTTAATATTTTATTGCTTGTTATGACCTTTTATGGTGCCAATTTGGGCACCCGTGTGAGGGCGAATTGGAATATGGTTCATAATTAGTAGGCTAAATAGCAACTTCATAAAATATTTGGGACCACTTTTGGGACCCATACGTGACATAGACACATACCCACTTAGATATTTGGTGGTTAATATAAAGTTTAGGGAGCTTCATAATAGGACTTTAGAAACATATGGGGGTGTAAATAGAATTACGGCGAAGTTATAACATATCCTATGTCTATGTAAGTCGGCTAGCTTAATAAAAAAAAAAGAAAAAAAAATCTAAACTAGTGTTGAGAGTTTCGGAGAGTTAGGTTCAGCGGAGGAGAAAAAAAGAAATAAAGGGTTTCGCGCCATTTTGTCGCCGTAGCTTCGCCGTGTGACCTCTATTTCGGGAACCGAAGCCATATTCGGACTCGTGAAGGTGAGAGGGTTATTTCTATGTCTTTCTTTTTCAATTTTGGTAATGTTTTTTCGTGACCCATTTTAAGGGGTGATACATATATGTGATATATATGTAGGAATATCATTGGGAGTATCTAGAGCTAGTTTTGCGATGGAGGTTGGGATTTCTAGGCTTATTTGGGACTTATTCGTGAGGTGAGTGTGTTAATCCCAAAATTGGATGTTTAATTTCTTTTAATTGTTATTAAATGCTTAGAATGCTTAATTTATGATTAAGTAGAAAAGCATGTGATAATTTATTATTTAACATGTCTAAAATGTTAAAATTGCCATGTTGACATGTTGAGTTACTTATGTGCTTATTTGGGTCAAAGGGTGTTAATTGATAATCACCATTATTTAGCCCGTATATAAGAGACGCCCATTCCTCAGAGAAAAGGGGGATGATGATGAAGTCCTCAGAGAAAAGAGGACGGTGGTGACGACCACAACGAATTGACTACGGTCACATGAGAGTGTGTGATATCGCTTTTAAAGCGACGACAAAGTGAGAATGGCCCAGAATCAGGGGTCCAATACGATGGTGATTGATTACTTGACACGCCTGCGACCATATATTGATGTGAATATTTAATTGGTGTTATGAATCATTAAATACTCCAATTGCATGATTAGCACCACGTACTCACTAAGCGAAAGCTTAATCAATTTTTGTGGCTAATGACCACGCAGGTTCAGATGAACATCATAGTGAGAAGCGTTGAATTTTGGGGGTTCTATGATGGCTCGAGATTATTGTTTTTTTTTTGTGTAATATGTTTATATGTAAATGAGTTTAGATAAGTAGTTATATTCCTAGTGTTTGAATTTTGGAGATAAGTTTATGTTTTAGTTTTTATTAAATCCTTGTAATATAAATTGTGGATTGAAGTTTTTAAAGTATTTTTCAAGTATTTTGGGTGATATTTTGGTATTTCAATTATTGTTTAACAGGGGGAAATGGTGCTGTAATAGGGGGAACTCTGTCCAAGTACCATTCAATGATTTTAAAACTTTATTTTATTTGATAAAAAACTATTTTATCCTTGGTATCTCACTTTAAAATGTTATTTTCGGGACGCTAAAAATAATTGTTTGGTTTGTTGGCTTTGTTACACGTGTCCTAGCCCGCGGGGGCGGGTTGGGGTGTGACAGGCGCACTTTATATCTTGTGGATGATCTTAGATAGGTAATTATACCATCTAATTTATGTTTGTTTAGAAAAATCAATTATAAAAGATTTTTTTTGATTTACAAAATTAAGATTTGATTAATGAGCAATAGCGAATTTTTTGGTCTTAAATTGTAGAAAGGGAAAAACTTATTTGTAATTGGATTTTAAAACAAACTTTATGAAATGTGCAAATAATAATGTCAATCTCTTGCGCATGTTCTCAAATATTATTCTTTAAATTTTTTGGATTCACAAATATTATTTGTAATTGGATTTTAAAACAAACTTTATGAAATGTGCAAATAATAATGTCAATCTCTTGCGCATGTTCTCAAATATTATTCTTTAAATTTTTTGGATTCACAAAAACAAATGTTTTCCAAATCACACTTTGTCGATCTTTATAAAAGTAACAAGTTTAAAATGGACTAATTTTTTGTAATATGGCACTGCAAAGTAACACACCGATAGAATGAGTAAGAGCTTATGGGCTTTAGACTTATTCTATGGTCCAACCCATTAAACCGAATAATGGGCCTCTGGCCCAATATCATTATAACCTTAATAGCAAATAATACTTGGCTCGAGAAGGACCATAGCATGCGTTTTGTGATAAGCAGCATGCACCATGATCTTGTTGGGAAGTATATGTACTACCCAATAGCCAAACTATTATGAGATCAGCTCAAATTTGTTTTCGATGACACATTTACTACTAGATTAAGCATCTAGTTATAAAGTTCGGGAAAGTAAAGGAAACGTTCCAAGTACACGATGACTGGACATCTATGGTCGATGATAGGTATGATTCGTGATTTCAGAATACTCGGAACATCTTTACTGGCGAACTGCAGTTTCAGGCTATGATTAGTTCTTTGCTTGATTCGCGGGTCCATAGAAAACAAATCATGATCCACAACGGAAATGTTAAATTTTTGGTTTTGACATTTTCTGATAAGTTGAGCTGAATACGGAGCCCCAAAAAGGTGAGGCGAACCGTATAGCTATACTCTTGACCACTACTTCCATCAGTGGAAGTAAGCGCAAGGCCAGTGGGCCTAAACGCAATGGTAAGGGTAAACCCGCCTGGAGGCAGGGTGGGGTCAGCAAGTTTGCGCCTAAGGCTAACAAGGTGGAAGAGCGCAATCGAGGGCATTTTTCAGTTTGGTGGTAATAGGATGGACATTTTTGGGTGGTAGTGTTACTAGGACATGGTTACCTAGGGATAACTGCTTAAGAATTGTTTTCATAAATTCTGGTTTCTTCTGTTATTCATTTATTCTGAGATATGGCATGCTAGACTTGAACGCATAGGATGTGATAGGATGACTTGATTAGCTCGAGAAGCCCTTTTGGGCCACTCGCTAAGGTTGACCTACATATGTGTGAGTCTTGCTTAGTTGTCAAAGCATGCCGAAAGCCTTTTAGATAGGCTATTAGAGCTACTCAAGCATTATAGCTAGTTCACTCAAGTATCTGTGGACCTATGGTTGTAAAGGCACGTCATGGCGCCTCTTATTTTCTCACTTTTATAGATGATTTCGAGCGATGAGAGGATCGCGAGTATTTATCTAATCAGTTCTGGGAACTATGTGGGAAAAAAGGGGAAACGTAGACAACTTTCTGTTCCGGAAACTCCGCAACAATATGGTGTTGCAGAAAGAAGGAATAGGACATTCCTAGATATGGCTAGGACTATGATGGCGCAAGTCAACCTCCCAAAGTTGTTTTGGGGGGATGTACTCTTGATTGCTGCCTACATACTAGAGTGCCTCTTCTCAGTCAATTCCCTCTACCCCCTTATGAGCTATGCAAATGCAAAAAGCTCATTTTTTGAGCATTTGCACCCATGGAGCTCAGGAGGTTATGTTCACTATACCTCGTATAAGTGCGAGAAACTACGCTCGAGAGGCTAGAAAGTGTACCTTTATAAGGTATTCTAATAGCTCGACAGCCATGTTATGTATAATGAACAAACGGGTATAGAAATGACAGAAATGGTGCCACGTGATATTGAGAATGACTTCCACAGATCTGTATTACTAAGAGATATCTTGACCTCTATGAGTTGGAGGATGTTGAAGACAACATACCATCTTTAAGCGAGGGTGGGGAGATTAAGAATCCACATCCAGTAATCGCTGTAAAATGGTACTAGTCTCCACCCGAGTGGGAGTACACCGCTAGACGCTAGTGGGAGTGTACCAGATAGTGGGAGTGCACCACTAGGTACTCAAGATTCTCAGGTAGTACACTGTATGGTGATGAGAAAAAAGTTCCCTATCACTGTTTTGAAATTGAGGAAGACATTTTCATATGTGTGCAAATGTGTGCACAAGTGGATGAGGATGAGCCTGCTTCTTTTGTTGAAGCATTTTTCTTCGTCTGCTGAAGCTGAGTGGATAGTTGCTTTGCTAGATGAGATGAGCTCTATGGACGCGAATAAGGTCTGGGAGTTAGTTGACATTCCGCTTGTGCGTAGGATTATTGGAGACAAGTGTGTTTTCAAAATCTAACGCAAGGCAGATGGTTCAATTAACAAGTATTAGGCACGCCTTGTGGCGATAGTTTGTACCCAGAGAGGGTATAGACCATGGAAACATGTTCTCCCAAAGGGTGAGATCTGACTCCATTCGCCTTATCCTAGTTGTCACGCCCCGACGTAGCATAAATAAGGAAATCGTTTAATTTCCTTTATGGACCCGTAGGTCGCGACAGTTTGAAGGATCGATTCCGTCCCAAACGTCGAACAACAAACATAAAAATCAGAGCAGAGCAATCAAGGCTTATAAAATTTTTCTAACTTAATAAATATTACAGCACCGGGTCGTCTAAAGGCACAGACCGCCTTGAAACAAAATAATAACTTAATGTCTATTACAGTCATCCTTATTACAAACAGTTTAAAAATTAAAACATATAACTTGAATATGCAATGATGATAACAGTTCTCTTCCAAAAGCAGCCATTCTCAATTAGCATAGTCATAATGTTCCTCCTGGTTATATCCTGAAAAGCCTGAACACGAATGTCCAGGACGCATCAACGTCTCAGCTTCAAGAAGCTGGTGAGTATTAAAAACATAACTTTGAATGTAAAACATACTCATTTACCATTTTTTCAATTCCCATTTAAATTCACAAGTTTATATTTAAGATAAAGAGTTCGTTTTAGAAGACAGCCACAATATTATTTAAAAGATAAATTCACATACATGTGATCGTGTATGAGGACGATGCACCATCTCATCTGACCGACTCTTTTCTCTCGACAAAACCCAACAACCCAACATCACACACCGGTATCTTTGAAACGCTAAGATAGCCACACTTTAGCACAGGGGTGCCAGGGAATGTCCAGTTTGCCTCACACTTTGGTTCGGGGTACCAGGGAGTGTCCATTGCCTCACACTTTGACTACCTAATCAGCCATGCAAATACCGGAGGAACCCTCACGCAGTATCCAGACTCGGGTATCAGGGAGTGTCCGTAGGCCACACTTTAGCACTTCCATGGGTGTCAGGGAATGTCCAAGTTCGGCTTCACACACTTTGACGCTACCATGGTCGTCAGGGAGTGTCCATTTTTACCACCGTCGCATTTCAAAGACACCCTCGCCGCAATCTCAATCATAACACACTTTGGTACTCACTTACCAGGGAGTGTCCACATCACAATCTCAACCGCACTCACTGTACCACACAGACCATTACTCTTTTCCATACTGACCAATATTCACACTCACCATGCATGTACAACTGACTCCACATGTATGTCATGAAACTGTAAAACATGCGACAATTCACTGAAATATAAATACAACATGCGTACGGGGATTGACAAGTCACCATTCAACGTCCAAATCGTTCAAACATAACCAATTAAGATTCTGATTTAATAATTTTCCCAAACAGGGCCTTAACAGTCCCTAAAAGTTGAATCAAACAGTCCCTTAACACAAAACAAGCAAAACCAGAATCTGCCAGAAATCGCGCGTGCGGGCCGCTCGCGCGAAAGGTCGCTCGCGCGGGCCGCTCGCGCGATGTACCTAATTTTCGTTTTGTTTTAAAAGCCTCTCTTTCTGCCTGAAATCAGCCACCTCGCGCGCGCGGGTCGCTCGCGCGAAAGGTCTCTCACACGACCCTCGCTCGCGCGACCTGCCTAAATTTCATTTTTCTTTATAAAAACTTTCCTGTCTGCCTGAATCCACGGGGCTCGCGTGCGCGGCTCGCTCGCGCGATGGGTCACTCTCGCGGGCCGCTCGCGCGATCCTCGCGCGCGCGATCATGGCACGAGATGAAGCAGAGGCTTCATCTTCCTCGTGGAGAATGCCCTGTTTTCAGCTTAAGGGTCCAAATTGACCCATTTTCAATTCCGGAAGTAAATGGGGCATGTAATATATGATTCTCTTCGGTTTTTCACAAGGATTAAGAATTTACAACTAATTTAACATGAATCACACCATATCTCTCTAATTTTATGAAAAACTAAAAGGTGTGAAAATTTGATTTCTAATATACTTTTCCATGTGAATGAATTAGGCTCTAAAACTTCAAACATGGCATATATGATGCATAATCTTTCATAATTATCTAAGAAAAAGAATTTTGGTTGAGTTTGAAAAATCTTGATTTTCAAGCCATGAACTTCAAACGTAAAATTAACTATGGTGATTTCGAAATCAAGCTATATAAACAAGATTAAGACATGAATTACATTGGGAGTGAGTTAATAATACTCACTGTGATTAAGAGAGCAAAGATTGTTGAGAAAGAAATAGCAATAACAAGAATCAAACCAAAGCTTGGCTATAGAAGTCTTCAAGTTCTCTCTCTACAATATTTTGTGTATAAGTCTTCTTCCAAACTCTCTCTACAACTCTCCGAATTATCAGTTGTAATGAACTCAATGTGTGTGTGTGAGAGCGTAGAGGGTGCATATATAGAAGTCTCTATGAGTGAACTTGGAGCCCAAGTAGTGTGATCTTCACTCTACAATTTAGTTTGTTTTAGAAATTAGTATATACATGAATTGATATATAGGTATACGTATATACACTCCCAGCAATTCTGAAGAGGCAAAATAGATCTATAGGGGTCAAATTCACAAGTGTTTGGGAAAAGAGATTATAGGCATAGGTTAACTCACAACAAGAGGGCATTGCCAAACAAGGCCTAAGGCAATCATTAGTTTCCATAATTGGAAAGTAATGTATAGTCACTTCAATCTTTTACGTCCAAATCACAAACTGTGCAAGTTTAACGCGGCACAGACAGTTTTGCTCATAAACTGGTATTTTCGGGGCGCGGTGGTCACCACAAAAATTCAGAATTTTCATTTTAGTGTAAGAATCGATTTCACGATTTTATAAAAATACTGATTTAGTCAAAAGTAATTCTTCCACCGTTTTTGAAATATAGATTTTGAAATCCACACGGGTATTACTAACTTTGTAAAATTGCAGTTTGGCCCCAACAAGAGTTTTAACTCGAGATAAGTCAAGGAATAAAAATTTAGAACATGGGAATTTGTAATAAAAGCAGACCATACAATTTGAATTTAAATATGGAAATGCAAATGCATTTTATTAAAATAAAAATGCAGGTTGTTACACTAGTAATTGTCGCATATTTAGTTTTTTGAACCTTTTTAGTTGGATGTTTGAACTGTTCTTTTCTCAATCGAGAATAAGACGACGAGATAAATATGGATCATCCCATTGGTGTTGTGACCAAAGGGAATGAGCGCAAAAAGTGTGCTGTCTCAAACGATCTATTTATTATCTCAAGTTAACAATCGTCTAGGCAGTGGTACAATGTGTGTACATTAAATGGTCCAAGAAAAGTGTTCTAATTCTTTGTATGTTGATAGCTAGGGGTGAGATGAGTTCCATTGTCGCCGCTTGAGAGTGGTAGTCCTCTCTGTTTGAGATTGAGGATATGGGTGTTGCCAACTACGTGTTAGGAGTTTAGATTGTGAGAGATCGTTCTCTGAAACTTCTCTCGAGGTTTCTTGAACATTTTTCACATGAAAAGCTGTAAACCCATAGACATCCCATTTTTTGGGGACTCACCTTGACCTTAGATCAATGTCTTAAGAATAATGAGAGGAGAAAACAAATGTCCAGCTTGCCATATGCGTCCGCAATAGAGAATCTGAAGTATGCTAATGTGTGTACTCGGTCAGATGTCTGCTATGCGGTTGGTTTAATTGGTCGTTGCCGAAGCAACCATGGTCCTGTCACTAGAGAGTAGTGAAGAGTATCTTGCGATATGTTCGCAGGAGTACTGTGGACCTTGCCTTATGCTCTCCACGATGGAAGCATAATAGTGGCGTGCTCTGTAGCTGTTAGAGAAGCTGTTTTGGTTGAAGAGTTTTTGCAGTGGCTAGGCTCTTTATCTCATAGTGACGAGGTTGTGCTCATCGAAGGTGATAGCACGTAAGCCTGAGCATATGCAAAAGATTTCAAAACCATTCTAGTATGTGTCACATTTGAGATGTGATTTGCGCAAAGGGAAGTTGTCTTAAGGCACATCTCTATTGGGGGATTTGATGTGCTTAGACATTTTATTATGGTATTGACATTATTATTCAAGTATTATTATTAGTTAATAATAAACTAATTGGTTTCCATACATATATGTTTGTTATATGAATGGAATGAATGCACATTTCTTATATGTCACCGGGCTTGAATCGACCTGCTCACACGGGTGATTCACCTTGGCGCCGAGATAGCGAGTTAGGACATGCGTGTCCATGGCGCTTAGATGGCGAGCAAGATGAGACATGTGTTCATGGCGCTTCGATAGCTAGCTAGGACATGTGTGTCCATATCGCTTAGAAAGCGAGCTTGAACACTTATATCTATGCAGTATAAGAACAGCGAGCTAGATATAAACCCTATTATTTCTATATGTCGCCTTAGATGGATCTAAGATGAGACCTTATACTTGGTCGAACATAGAGATATCCCACGACTCTATGTAGCCTGCTTATAGCCGAATGTGAGTTTTCAGACGGGCGTCGGAGTGGCGACTGTGCTGGAAAACTCTGGTTAGACGTTTTGTGTAACGTCTAGACTAAGATTCGTATGACGTTACTTGTTTTCAAAACATAGAGTGACATGCCCATTTTTATGGAAGAACGCCATAGTATACATTTCATACTGTATGTGCTTTTGCGATCGATTGTGGAACAGTGAATGGATTCCTCTTCATTACTGTGTGAGCCATGTAGCATATCCAAGACATTGGTTATCCTACAAGCTGGTTGCCTTCACGACTTGAGACTATGTCATGAAGAGGACGCTTGATGATAGCTACTTTAGCATGCTATCCCAGGACGACGAGACAATTCCGTTCTATGGGGCGTGTCTGGGCAAGCGGTCAAGTTAGTCGGATTGATATGTGGGCTCAGGGAAGACCATTCAATAATACACCATGTTTTTGTGACTCATTAGCAGGCCTGCGACAATAGTAATTTGTTACTGATATGTCATGAGTACATTACATTGAGGTGGTGCAGCACTTCTTTTCACCGAGGGATTGAGAATGATGTGTCCGGTGTGGTTGAATCGTCTAAGGCATACACGAGAAGCTTCCGAGTGATGTGTCTTGCTGGTTATGGTTATGATTTGGCATTTCACTCCTGTCGCTGTACTTTCTTTTCGTAAGGTCGCACGTTCTATTTTCCTGTATGAAGAGATGAGAAGTTCTGTTTCGAGAGATTGATTTTAGTATTAGCCCTATGTGGGTGAGTGGGAGATGTAAGAAATATGTGGGCCATACGGGCACCCACATACATTGGACCGGGTCCAATGGGCCATGGCTCTTGGAGCCCTAGGGTTTGGATATTATGTGTGTGTATATATATATGATATAAACACAACATATTGGACTATCCCCTAACATCACAACAACCTCTCTCTCTATCTCTCTCTCTCTCTCTCTAGCTAATCACCAAGGAGCTTGGGATTTAGAACGTGGTATCATAGGAGATTGCTCAAGAAGCTTTCTCTGCGACTAATACGAAGCATAAGAGAGTACACGGAGGCAACATGGAGCAGCAGTTCGTGGGTGAAGACGCCGGGCTCGTAACAACACCGTTCGACGATCCGTCGGGTTATTCCGCTAGGTAACGAACCTATACCCGACTCGTATGCTTGCATGCATATTTATCTACACATTCGACTGCACTCATTGGAATTCGAGTCATTGAAACCATCAATTGAGTCATTATTTTCAATAAGATAAAAAATAACTACACATAAGAAGGAAAGCAACAAACCTCTCAACTTTTAAAACAGCAAAAAAATCTCGGTATAAATAGTTATTTTCTAATAGGAATATATGGAATCTTTTTTTTTTTTTGTCTCAAGGATGTTGCCCCTGAACCTTCGATTAATCCCATTGTTCAGTGAGACTAAATAATGGATGCAATGGTTGTATTTATAACGTGGTATCACAAGCCAATAAAATCCTTGTATTTATATATTTGACCCCATATTTCCATGGGAATCAACCTCCACATCAGCACACTTTTCAAATAATGTGAGAGAGGATAAATGCTGACGTGATACCCCCTTTGTATCCAATATTTACTCGTTCAGTGAACACTGGCTAATAAAACTAGGCTCCCCAAGTTCACATTTTGGTTCCGCCCCTGATTGCACATTATTACGTAGAATTGAATCAAATGGGCTCTAAATTAAAAACAAATTTGGTGGGGACTCAAATTTGGTTGTATCAAGTATCAACAACCAAAATAAAGATCTATTGAAGAAATTCTCAGAAGGTTGGGACCAAATACACGGCCTCCACTCACAAATTTTTTACTTCTTACACACTACACAAGTGGTGTGTTGTAAAAGTAGATGTAACTAGCCCCAATCTTCTCAAAATTGTATTTGTAACCGCCAACTTATCTTCTGCCCGTTTTCGCGCCAAAAGTTTCGGGAGTCGAGATTAAAAAAGATATTTTAGGGCTTCTCATTCTCTCTCTCTCTCTCTCGCTCTCTCTCTCGTTTGTTTCAGTGTTTCTGCTGATCTGCAATGTCAAACAGAAGACACTGCTATGACTATCTCACCGAAGACGACTTCGATGAAGATGACGATGACGATGAAATGGACTCCAAAGAAGACGATGAATCAAGCTTCTTCGATATATACGCAGACGAAGAACCGCGCGGTTCAGAAGGAGACGAAGACACCGATTACGATCACGATGAAGAAACTCCACCGCCATCACCACCACCACCACCACCGACGACGACGAAGAAACGTCGGAAGGAAACAACCGGAGCCGAAACTAGCACTCTACAAAAGAAAAGAGGCCCAAATCGCATCAGCGCCTTGCCGGACTCGCTAATCCTTCGCATCCTATCTCTCCTCCCCACCAAGGACGCTGTGCGAACAGGTATTTTATCGAAGCGATGGTTGTACCTCTGGACTAGTGTTGAAAACCTCTCATTTCATTATCGCTGTTCGCTGCCACAGCACGACGACAAGCGCGTCAATAAGTTCATAACCTTTGTCGATAAAACCCTAGTTCTCTGCACATCCTCGAATATCAAGAAATTCCGTCTCGATTTTGATTACGAGCGCCGATTTGCCCCAAATGTTAATATTTGGGTTCGATTTGCGATGCAGAAGAACGTGGAAGAGTTCGAATTGGATTTCTACACCAGAAGGCCCGGTAATCGCTATAAATTGCCACAGTATGTTTATTCCAATTCATGTTTGACAAAATTGAATCTGGCTAAGTGCAAAATTAACCCAATCAGGGTAGTTAGTTGGAAATTGCTTAGGGTTCTGACAATTAAGTGTGCAGAGTTGTCGGAACATATTATTCGAAACATTTTATCAGGAAGTCCTGCATTGGAGTATTTGGAATTGTATAGGTGTTTTGTTTGTGATGTTAAATTGCATTTCAATTCTGAGAGTTTGAGGAAGTTGGTGATAAGGGGTTATAAGAATCCATTTTTTGAAGAAGAAGACTCCATGTTGGAAATCTCGGCTCCTAACGTGTTGTCACTGGAAATTACTGGGTATATTTTTTGTAAGAAGTTCAGGCTAGTAAATGTGTCATCTCTAGTCGATGCGAATCTCGATTTTGACCAAATATGTACCAGTAAAGATGATTTTATAGAGCAGCGGAATATGCTCACTGATCTTCTTGTGAGCCTTCAGCATGTTAAGGAGCTTGCCATGGGATCTTGGTGTATTCAGGTTGGACCTTACTTGAAAATCCTCTCTTGCCATAGATGATGTTTTTGTTGTTTACATTAGCCAGAAGTTCCAAATTTTTTAATTTGTAGTTTTTGAATTTATTGCAGAATGTCATAAAATAGTTTGCCAATTGAGAGAAAAAAGCTGCAGTTTTATAGTTATCTGATATATGTCATTGAGAAATGACACCATTTGATAAGTTGAACACCATAATTTAATAGTATAACCTTAGTTGGGTAGTTCAATGACAACAAAAATTGTTTACTAAAACTTGCAATTCAACGATTAAAAAGAAGTGAATGCCTTAGGCCTGTCTTTCTTTGTTAGTGTTTCTATGAGTTGAGATAACCGTAGTCGATATGATGGTAAATCTTCATACATTCCTAGTACAGGCACATTCGTGCATTTAGGGGTTTAAATGAGATGAGCTGCTCAACAAGGGCTCGAAGCTCGGTTAGATAAAGACTAGGCTCGACTCGCTCATTTGAGCTCGCACGATCGATTAAGGCTCGTGAGCAGGCTCGTGAAAAAGCTCGTTTATAAATTTGACAAAGAGCTTGTATAGTGACTTTTCTAAATATATTTATTATAAAACTATATAATTTTAGCGAAAATATGACACATTTCATAAATAGGCTTGATAAAAGATTGTTTTATTATTAAACTATATAGTTTAAAAGGGCACGCGAAAAAGCTCGCGTCTCGCGAGCACTTGAAAGCTCGGCTAGTCGTGAGAAAGCTCGCAAACAGGCTCGACTCGGCTCGTATACACCCCTACGTGCAGTATGTAACGATTGAAAATTTTGGCAAACCAAAATATTTAGAAAAGTCTATGCTATATTCTAGTGGTTTAGGATGTATCAGGCATCCCCCAAATCTTATGAACATATGGCGCCACTTGCATGCCAAATGTTTGTAACAAGGTGTCAGATTCTTGTAACATTCGAAAAATGGTGGTTGTCAAATGTTACATACATTTGGCAACTTGTTAGAAACATTTGGGGTGTATGATGTATCATCGAAGATCCATATATCTTATCCCTGCTAAGTAGTAAATATATTTATTTCCTCTAATAAAAGAAATCCGAGTCTATATCTACATGGCAGATTGACTGAGCTGGAAGAGAACGCATCTTATTTCTGAAATAGGTCATGGACTCTTGTCGTAATTTGGATTTTCTTGCTTTTAGTTTTGGACTCAAAAGAAAACTAATTGGTTTACTCTCGTGCTTTCTCTCCTTTTTTGTTGGCGAAGGTTCTGTCAATTCTAGAAGTGAAAGGTTTGCCATCTCCAGTCTCTGAGCGCAAACGTTTAACGCTACTTACTCACATGAAGATATGGGACCTCCCCGGAATAGCGAGCCTGCTACAAAGTTCACCTGATCTGGAGACATTGATGATAAACATGGCCTGCTATCGCTACCAAGAGGTGTGGTTTCCTTCCTCCCCTCTCCCCCCCCCCCCCCCCACCCCCCCCCCCCCCCCCCCCCCCCCCCCCCCCCCCCCCACCCCACCCCCTTCCCTTTTTTTTTTTCTGATATCATCGCTATATCTTTTCCTTTTAGATTTCCTTTTTGAAATTTGATTGGAAAGAACTCCAGGATTGTCTTCTATTCATTCTCCTTTATCTCATTTGATCACTGATATCCACTCCTCTATTTAATGACCTAACAAATGGTTGACGCGTTGCATACTGCACAAAGAACTCGGTCGATCAAAATTTGTTATGGTTCCCAAGAAACTCTCCGCACCTTTAAGAATTCTGATTAGTTCCATCATCTTTGTGATTTTACGGGATATCTTCTGGTCCTGTGGTAGTAGTCTTCTGAGTCATGTGGTTTCATTGTGGGATATTGTTTTGTTTATCATGGAGGTAAAAGATGTTGATAAATAAAGTCTGTTGCATGAGTAGTACTTGAATCTTTGTAACTTCTCAATATTAATATGCTAATATTTCTGCAAGTGACATTTGCTTGTTCTTGGTGTACAATTTATAGTGGTATATTACTGTGTTCTTCAATTCTGAATGAATAATCACTAAATTTCATTTTATTTCATCCAGTGATATTGTTGTATCTCAATAGAATGTAGATGTGAATTCTGGAACCTTATCGTTTTGAATTTGGAAATGAAATTCTCTGTTATAATGTTCTTAAAATGTTTTTCCCTCTAGTTTTTCACTTACTGCCCTATATAGTATGTGGCTTTAGAGAAGTAAAGAAAACGTGAAAACTAACTCCCTAGTGTTCTATTTCACTCTTAAGTACCATTAGAAATTCATTGTTTTCCAAAAATAGTAGAACTTGAGAAAAGAGGAAAGAAAATGACATACGAAAAACAAATATCCCTTTTTTTTTTTTCTTTTTAAACTCTGTTGTCTTTTCCTAACATATACCTTACTGTTTCCCTTATTAACCAAAGAAAGAAAATTGTTTTCCTCAGTGTTTTCTTTTCTTTTCTTTTCCCTTACTAAATCCATGAACCAATCAGAGCCCATGGATGAAGCTGAGAGAGGCTCTTAACATTCCACTCGAAATCTTTCTTCAATTATGTTGCTTGCAGAATGCTCCCTTAATATTTGACAATATGTATTACATTGTCCGCTCGAATTATGCTTTAAACAATCAAGCTTTATCCGCAGTTCGCTTTCGGATCCAACTTTCTAAACACCTACAACTTCGATGGAGAGAACTACTGGACATCACAAAAGAGAGATTTGAAGTGCTTGTTGCTGCGTCTAAGGATTGTGAAGATTGAGGGCTTCATGGGAGGTTCTTGCGAATTTAAAGCCGCTTTAGTGCAATTTCTGCTAGAAAATGCTCCGGTGCTCGAGAAGATGGTTATTAACTCTGGAAGGGTTGGTTGCGAGGGAGACTCAACGTCTGATGTTTCTCCAGAATTTCTCCTAGTGACTGAAAAATTATTAAGCCATTCAAGATCCTCTCCCCATGCGGTAATTACGTTTCCTGGTATTAACATTAAGTAGACAGTTATATCCACGTACTAGTGGATTTTTCTCTCACTAGCATGTAGTTGTTTTTGGGAATTGTTTTTTTTTTTTTTGTACATATAAAAGTTGAACTTCTTAAACTACAAGAGTTGTACACTGGAGCTTTGCAGACTACCGATACTGCTTTTTAATTGGTCTATTACTAGTTCTACCGTTGGCCTATTGTGTTTCTATTTTGAATTATTCTTTTTCGTAATCTCAATTGTGGTTCTATTTGGAGTTTAGATATGTGGTGGGAGTCGTTAGAATAGCAAGGCCAAGAATGTGTATAACAGTTGCAGCCGCTGGATGAATTGCAATAATTATTGCATCATGACAGTATTTTGGAAAATCTTAATTTTTTTCTTGTTGCTTGAGAAATCCCAGTGACACTAGCTATGTTTTATGATTGATTAATGTGTAGACCACAGTGACAAAATTCAGACATGGACCAATGACAAAGTGGTGTTATTTTGCTTTGTGAATGGTCTTTACGGACAACATTGCACACGTGGTCTGTAACAATATGAAATGTTCGTAAATAACGTTTTTTTTTACTGAAGGAGTGTCCTTTAAATTACTAACAACTTAATTATGTTTCAATTGTAATCAACCACCACTCGAAACCCCTCTTTTATGATGTCCAAAGTATAGCCTACACAGGTGAAGATTCCCATAAGCCTTTATTCACACGCTCAGAACAAAAAATACGAACAAAACCCTTGATTCACCCATATCATAGTCTTCAATTGCTCAAGGTCTCGAAGCAACTTTAAACAAGAACAAGATGACTTCGGATCTGCATAGTCATCAAATAGACTCATTCGTTTTTAAGTGGAAAAATGATTTGAAGGAAATATTACAGTCTCATTTTTTTAAAGTGGAAAAATGATTTGAAGGAAATGTTAACAGTATCTTGAACAGAGAATTCCATTTTCCATCCTTCAAACTGACCATTTTAACTTCTCCACAAAGGCGGACGGTGGCTCATTTTAGGATTTATATCAATACAAGATTAATTGGAATTAAATGAGGGTTTAAAAGTAATTTTACATAGGAGTATTAAACCAATAGGTGTTGTTAAAAGGGTAATTCTATTTGCACTCATCTGTTTTACTCTCTATACCCACGTAATGCATCGAATAGTTGTACAAGAAGAGTGTATAATGCAACAAGTGGGTGTAGAGAGCAATTAGTTGGGTGCATTTAAAATTTCTTGTTGTAGATAATCCTACCAAATTTCTTTTCTTTTTTTTTTGGTCAAACCGACCAAATTTATCTCACACAAACACCATGAACTGAGGAGTACATACAACATCTACAATTGTATATGTGGGTGTGGAGAGAAATTTGGTCAGTATACTTGATAACTCCCAAAAACAATTTCACTGGTGTATTATTTAATTATATCGTCCAATTTAAGTATCAAACACTACTATCCTTTCTACTCCACATGTGAACTACGATGCCATTTCGACTATATACACACTCACAAATATCAGAATTACATCGGCACACCCACACGGCGGTGCACATCAATATCCATCAAAGTTGAACAAGAATGTGTCTCTAAGAAACATACTGGGAAGGATGTTGCAAATACTAATAAACCTCAATAGTAGACCATCTATTAAAGAACTTCGACCTCCACAGCTGCAAATCCTATCAACAAATTATTTTCAAAAAGAAATCCATTCTAAGAACTATAGCTGCTTAAATTAGAACTGCTGGGAAAAAAAATATATAAAAATACAACACGTGGGTCAACTAGCTGATCAGTCAGAGGACAGTCATAGATAGTAAGGCATTGCTGTTGGAACCGTCCATTTTCTGCCAACCATTCAGCCCAAACAGCTTCATTTTCACTAATCTAATATAACCACTACATTGGGAGAAGACCTTGGAAAGCTAAATAATCTTTGGGCCGAATGAAACGATCCCCTTGAAGAGCTGCAATATGGCTTTGGTGCATGAATGGTCATCCTCTGTAGAACCCTTGCTTTCTGAAGCAGAAATTTCAGAAAATCAAATATGCAACTCCCTTTGCCAAAGGCAAAAATTCTAACAGTCCTGAGATGCTGCACCAAACACATGGAAGTCCTGTTTTCTGATGTCCAAAAAGTTGTTGCATTATAGTTGTCGTGGTCACGAATAAACCTTGATCCAAAGGCATACTACACATGAAGACCTAATTAGAAACGTGGATTGTAGTTGATATGGTCAAATATCGATAAAATTTCCAACAATGCCAGGGGCACAAACACTTTACACAAACACACTCTATCTCTCTCCTGGGTGGTGGCACTGTGGGGTCCGGATAATTTCAGTGACCCCATGTGCCACCCAGGAGAGAGATAGAGTGTGCAGTGTTTGTGTAAAGTGTTTATGCCCCAAATATTACCCAAAAGCTTTTGATATACACCATATATGTATGTGTGAATATTCTGTGTGCCACTTTAAATGTGGGTCACGCTTTGCTAAAGTTGCTTCTAAGACACCGTAACACTGAATTTCAGATAAGAATTATATGGGAGAAAAGGTTCTTGGTGAGTATTTTACCTTGTAAGGGGGGTCCATTTTGATGACTAATGTCTCCAGATACGGTGAACTTTCAAGCAAGTATGCTACAACACGGAGTTCGCGTCTATCAATGTGAGTGTGTAGTGTTAGATTCTTGCGCGTTGATGATGGAGACGGCAAACTCTCTGTCTCCAGCGTTCGTAAAACCTTCGCAACGAGAGCAACAAGCAACATATTAAAATATTAGATAATGTTGTGCGGAAGCGATATAATCAAGGGACCAAAACAATCAAGCAAAGAAATCCAAACCAAACACAAGTACACAAAATAAACACGGTTCAGCAAACTGCCTAACCGCGGAGGAAGCAACAATGAATCCACTATACGCAATATGGAATACAATCACTAATTCTCTCAACTCTACAAGAAACACTCTTGAAATCTCACCAAGATCAACCTAACAAGTTATCTATGAGCTCTCAACTATTTCAACAACATTTTTTCTTCTTCACCACTACCTCCTTTTTAATTTTATTTTTTATTTTTTTATTTTATTTATTATTTATTTTATATATATATATATATAGATTACCTTGTTAAATCCTAGTAGTATTAGATTTACCCACATGGCATTTCTTCTACCCCAAGAATGGTAAATCCTAGTAGGAGTAAGACTACCCACATGATAATATTTCTCCACCAAGAAACTTCTCTTGCAAGTAATACCATATGAGTAGGAAACTTTTTCTTAATTACTTTAGGACACCATTCAGCTTGTCCAACATTGAAACAAACTTCAACAGATAAAGCCACTGAGAGACAGCTACAACAGTTCTCTCTAAATTAAGTGTGTAGTGTTAGATTCTTGCGCGTTGACGATGGAGACGGCAAACTCTCTGTCTTCGGAGTTCGTAAAACCTTCGCAACGAGAGCAACAAGCAACATATTAAAGTATTAGATAAAGCCACTGAAAGACAGAGACAACTGCTCTCTCTAAATGAAATCAAGTTCATACTTATGATTTATACATACAATTATCATGAAATGATACGGAACTGTATTAGGTAGGTATGTCCTATAGCTGTCAATCATTTGTTACCACAAAATACAACAGAAAACTGCTATATATGTTTCAGGTTGATAAGTAACACTTATCACCCTCCAACTTCGGGGACCGATGTCAATTTTTTCAATTTAGTCCCCCGTGTTTAATAAGTGTTTAAATTTGGTCCAATTGCAAACATTTTGTCGCAAAAGATGGTTTCAGCGACAAAATGTTTTTTATTTAGCGACAAATGTTTACTATTGGCCCAAATTAAAACACTTTGGGTAAATTGCACGTACCTCCCTTGAGATTTGAACAAATACATGGACCTCCCTTGGATATTGAAAAATTACGTAGACCTCCCTCGAGATTTGGGTTTGTGTTGCACACACCTCCCCTCCCATTAGTGGACCGTCTGGCGTCTACCCCCGGACGAAAATTGATGACGTAAGCAATTTTTGATTACCTATTGCCAAAAATACACTTCCTTACCCTAATAAAAAATAAAAGAAAATTAAACTCACTCTCTCTCTCTCTCTCTCTCTCTCTCTCTCTCTCTCTCTCTCTCTCTCTCTCTCTCTCTCTCTCTCTCTCTCTCTCTCTCTCCTGTGATTTGAGAATATTAGTAACAAAGACGCAGCCTAGGAAAATAAAACCCCAATCGCAATGCTAATCGACAAAAACTAGTCTATTAAAAAAAAAGGAAAAAAAAAAAAGAACCAATCATAATCCCAATCCAGGAAAATCAGACCCAATCAAGACAATCCTCCACCAATATTGTATATGAATTTGCCTATAATATTTAGGTATACAAAGTCGAAACCCCATTTTTGGAACCAGAGGTGTAGACATGGAAAAGAGAGAACTGAGTGATATGTATAAAAGGGCAGCCCAGTGCACGAGACTCCCATCATTACGGGTCAGGGTGAGTGATATATATATATATATATATATATAGAGAGAGAGAGAGAGAGAGAGAGAGAGGTATAGAAAGACATAATCCATTCCACTGAGAAGCTTCAATACAAGTTCAAGAGCAAGTGTTGCCATGGCCTTTTCATGTTCAAAATAGAAATGACAAAATAGTAAAATCTTGAAAACCCATTTTAATATATCGCCAATGTGAACAATTCCAACCCAAACAGAGTAGTTCTTCAGGGTTTGATGTCAAACTGGACGTATTTGAAGAAACCCAAATAAAAATGAAGAGCCAATTTCTTCTAATATCAGGAACAAATGAGGGGCTGAGTTGGTATTCCATAATGGATATGAATGTATAGATAGAGAAGGATGAAGATATTGTTAATAGTATGTATTACTGTATATGTGTTGTCCCACATCGCTTAGTTAGTGATTTTGTCTAGGTGTTGGAAGCCTATATATAGGCTCTTGTAATCTTCTTTTTATTCATTCAATATATTGTGATTCCACACATTTACATGGTATCAGAGCAATCGTTCTTGGGTTTGCTCATCTTGCCGATCCTTAGTTAGGATTCGAGAGTTCATTATCATTGCCGGATTTCCGTAAGAAATTCGAGAGCTTCTTTCTCACTCAACCGCAGCCCCTACAGTCAAAACCCTAACCCTAAAAGTCAAACAAGCAACCGCCGCACCATCCCTTCAGTCCACCCTCCGGCGACCCTCGCCTGACTCCGGCGACCCTCCGGCAGCTCCGGCGACACTCCGGCGACCCTCCAGCAGCTCCGGCGACCCTCCGGCAGCCTTTTGGCTTCTTTTTTCAAGGTTTTTTGGGCTCCGATCTGCTTCTGTGTTACGTTTTTTGGCTTCGTTGCGCTTCCATTTTGTTTCTTTCAATCTCCATGGAGTCCAAAGCTCTTCCTCAACTCACCACTAGGAAGTTGAATGGATCTAATTTCCTCCAATGGTCCCGGGCTGTCAATATTGCTCTCACTGGCTTGGGGTTTGATGATCACCTTACCGAGTCTTCTCCCACCACCGATGACAAGGCCATCAAGACATGGAAACAAAGGGATGCCCAAATCGTTGCCCTCCTTTGGAACTGTATGGAACCACATATTGCGGATATGTGAGGTCACTTGGGCACCTGTAAGGATATTTGGGATTATGCACATCTTTTATTCTCCAGCGATCTCACTCGGATGTATGATCTCTCCTCTCAGTATTTTCAATTGCAGCAAAGTGATCTCTCAGTTACTGAGTATTTTGCCTCCTTCAAACGGTTAGTTGAAGAATTGAACAGTGTTATGCCCATTACTACTGATGCAAAAAAACAGCACGAACAGCGGGAGCAAATGGCCGTAATGAAGTTTCTTGCTGGTTTAAAACCTGATTTTGAGCCTGTTCGATCCCAGATTCTAGGGGGTGCCTCTCTGCCTTCTCTTGCTGAGACTTACCAGCGTGTTCTCCGGAGTACGTCTCGTGATCAGGGTTCTACTTCCTCTGTTACTGATCATTCTGCCTTAGTTACTCAGGCTCCGCCCTCCACTACTGGTCGGGGTGATGGTAATCCCCGTCGTGGTCGTGGTGGTTACCGTGGTGGTAATCGTGGTGGATATGGGGGCCGTGGTCGTCCTCATTGCACCAACTGCGATAAGGATGGTCATTATAAGGAGACATGTTGGGATCTTATTGGTCGCCCTGCTCGATTTGCACATGCTGTTGTCTCTAGCGATGCTTCGCCATCTTCTCATGCTCCTGCTGCGGGTGATCCGCTTTCCATCTCTGGTGAAGAGTACTCTCAATTCCTTCAGTTCCAGGCCTCTCAGCATGCCTCTACTCCTAGTACCTCGCTTGCTCAGAAAGGTACCTCTACCGCTTGTCTTACTTCCCGTACTCGTCCTTGGGTAATTGACTCTGCTGCCACCGATCATCTCACAGGTATATCCACCCTTTTTTCGTCTCTTGAACCGTCCTCATCTTTACCTCCCGTTACTTTGGCAGATGGCTCTTCTATGCCCGTTGAAGGCATAGGGACTGTCCAATTATCCCCGTCTTTATCCTTATCATCTGTTCTTTTTATTTCTCGTTCACCCTTTAATTTGATATCTGTTGCGAAGTTGACTAAAGATCTTAATGCTTGTGTTTCCTTTTTCCCTGATTCTGTTCTTATTCAGGATTTGACGACTCGGAGGACGATTGGCGTCGGGCATGAATCCGAAGGTCTTTACTACTTTGATGAATTGCCTTCTTCTTCTACTCCAACAACGTGTCCAATTTGCTCCCCGAGTTAATAAACGTGTGACTAGTCCATTTCAATTAGTGCATTCTGATGTTTGGGGTCCACACCGTATTACCTCTGTTAAGGGATATCGGTATTTTGTTAGTTTTGTTGATGATTTTTCCCGAACTACGTGGCTTTATTTAATGAAAAATCGTTCTGAGTTATTTTCTATTTTTTCTACATTCTGTAATGAAATAAAGACTCAGTTTAATGTTCCTATTAAAATTCTCCGTAGTGACAATACACAAGAATATTTTTCCCATCCTTTCACCACATATATGGCACAATATGGCATGCTTCATCAATCCTCGTGTGTTCATACCCCTCAGCAAAATGGGGTTGCCGAAAGAAAAAACCGTCACTTATTAGAAGTCACCCGTACATTGTTGTTTGAGATGAGGGTCCCCAAGAATTTCTGGGGAGATGCAGTTCTTACTGCTTGCCATTTAATTAATCGTATGTCGTCTTCCATCCTTGATGGGGGCACACCCCATGCCACTTTGTTTCCTACTACCCCACCTTTCCCTGTTGCTCCACGTGTGTTCGGGTGTGTCTGTTTTGTGCATCAACTTACTCCAGGTACCGATAAATTGGATCCCCGTGCTATCAAGTGTGTTTTCTTGGGGTACTCCAGAACAAAGAAGGGTTATCGTTGTTATAGTCCTTCCGTGTGTCGCTTCTTTGTTTCTGCTGATGTTACCTTCTTTGAATCTACTCCATATTACTCTGAGTCTCACTCTATTACTGATCCTGACTTTATGGTTCCCCTTCCCCTTCCCCTCACCCTACCTCCCAAAGCTGGGCTGGACCGTCCTGACCTCCAGACATACACCCGCCGTCATCAGCATGTTGAGACTATTTTGGATTCAGCTACAGCGCCTGTGGCCTCTGTGTCTTCAGATCCGCCTCCGTCAGACTCAGACCTTCCGATTGCTCTCCGGAAGGGTAAGCGTACTTGTACTTCTCATTCTATTTCAAATTTTGTCTCTTATGATCATTTGTCTCCTACTTTCTCTTCGTTTGTTGCGTCTTTGTCTACTTTCTCTATTCCTAAGTCTACAGCAGAGGCACTTTCCCATTCCGGTTGGAAACAAGCTATGGAGGATGAGATGCTTGCCTTGACAGAAACTGGTACTTGGGAATTGGTACCTCTTCCTTCTGGGAAATCTGTGGTTGGGTGTCGTTGGATTTTTACTGTTAAAATGCATCCTGATGGTACCCTTGATCGATTGAAAGCACGTCTTGTTGCCAAGGGCTATACTCAGGTTTATGGTCTTGATAATTCCGAGACGTTCTCTCCGGTTGCCAAGATTGCTTCCGTTCGTCTCTTTATCTCTCTTGCTGCTACTTATCACTGGCCGTTACATCAGTTAGATGTCAAAAATGCATTTCTCAATGGCACTCTTTTGGAGGAGGTTTATATGGAGCAACCACCTGGGTTTGTTGCTCAGGGGGAGTCTAGTATGGTTTGTCGGTTGAAGAAGTCCCTATATGGTCTGAAACAGTCCCCTCGTGCTTGGTTTGGAAGATTTAGTGAAGTCGTTGCACAATTTGGTCTCCAGCGGTATGGTGTGATCATTCTGTCTTTTATAAGCACTCTTCGGCAGGTAAAATCCTACTTGTTGTTTATGTTGATGATATTGTTATAACTAGAGATGATTCCAAGGGAATTCAGGAGTTGAAGCACTTCTTGCAAAAGCAGTTCCAAACTAAAGACTTGGGACAACTTAGATACTTTCTGGGCATTGAAGTGGCTAGATCTAGTGAAGGGATTTGTCTCTCTCAAAGAAAGTATGTTCTGGATCTCCTCTCTGAAACAGGCATGTTAGGATCCAAGCCCTTGGATTCTCCTATGGATCCTAATATTAAGTTGTTACCAGATCAGGGAGAGCTCATTGATGACCCAAGACAGTACAGACGTCTAGTAGGGAAGCTAAATTATCTAACAGTAACTAGACCTGATATTGCATTCGCTGTGAGTGTGATTAGCCAGTTTATGGATTGTCCTCGAACAACCATTGGGATGCAGTGATGCACATTTTGAGATATCTCAAAGGTGCTCCAGGACGTGGTTTGTTATACAAAGACCATGGTCACATACGAGTTGAAGGTTACACTGATGCAGATTGGGCAGGTTCTCCTGGTGATAGGAGATCCACTACTGGCTATTGTGTTATCGTTGGGGGCAACCTTGTTTCATGGAAAAGCAAGAAACAAACCGTGGTAGCTCGGTCTAGCGCAGAATCGGAGTACAGAGCAATGGCCCACACTACTTGTGAGCTAGTATGGATGAAGCATTTATTAGAGGAACTTGGGTTTACTCAAACTACTCCAATGAGTTTATTTTGTGATAATCAAGCTGCAGTTCATATTGCTTCTAATCCCGTTTTTCATGAAAGGACAAAGCACATTGAAGTCGATTGTCACTTTGTTCGAGAGAAGCTTTTGGAAAATGTTATTCATACAGTGCATGTGAAGTCTGCCGATCAGTTAGCCGATTTATTTACTAAAGCATTAGGAGGGATTCGAGTGAAATATATTTGTAACAAGCTTGGTGCATATGACATGTATGCTCCAGCTTGAGGGGGAGTGTTAATAGTATGTATTACTGTATATGTGTTGTCCCACATCGCTTAGTTAATGATTTTGTCTAGGTGTTGGAAGCCTATATATAGGCTCTTGTAATCTTCTTTTTATTCATTCAATATATTGTGATTCCACACATTTACAGATATATATACATAAAATACACACACACACACACACACACACATATATATAGAGTCAGGCTCCAGTGTGCACTGGGTAAGCGCATTGGGCTTCTAAGCATAAAAAAACCGCGGGCCGATCCGCAAACTAGGGAGATTAGGGAAGAAAATGATCTTTTTATTGTAAAGGGTATTACTGATTGTTCACTTCTTCCGTTAGGTTCGTTTTCTGACAAACACTGACATGCAAGGTCCGTGTGATTAGGTCAAACCTCAGGTACCCAAACACTAATCGAGCTTGAGGGACTAAGTTGAGAAAATTGACAATATAGGGACTAAATTGAAATTGGCCCCAATGTTGGAGGGTGAAAAGTATAATTTACCATTTTGTAAGTCTGTAACAACATTCAAAGGATCAGCTGAAAACGAGTTACCCAGGCCAAGTCAACTCCGTTTTGTGCGGGTCTGATACAAGATAGTGCTCAAGATACATTCTGAGTTAAAAATCTTGAGGGTTCGTGACTTGCATCAATCGTATCGGCCGATACGAATGATTTTTTTTGGCGTATCCCGCGATATGGCCGATACAACTCGCAAGATAGTAATTTGAGAGAAATACAAGCAAGAAAAAGACCGGCACCAGACGATGTAACAATGATTAATTGACACACGATACAGGTACGACACGAAATGGACAGGATGCCACTGGAAATCTAAAAATGTAAAGGCGCGGCTACGATACGACAAATAAAAACTCTGATTTTTAAGTTAATCGAACAGCATATCAAGACATGTCCACTCCCCTTTCTTAAAATTTTCAAATTAATCCATTAGTTGTCTCCCATTTTACTATATTAAGACCTGTAACCCAAAACTTCATAACATTTTCAAATGAGCCACCGACCCACCGCATTGTGTTCACTCTGGTACCGGCAAAGTTGGCCGAATGTCCCATGCATGCCTGGCATATGTTCTACTCCTTAACTGTCTATATCCACAAACAATAAAGAGCTTGTTTGCACGTCCCATGAATTCGGACGACTCCATTCACAACTTGGGGAAGAATTTTGTCGTAAACATCCACCAGCTTGAACCACACAATTTTGCAAGGCAGAAAACTCATGTTCATCTTGCATGGCCTTTCCTAGACTCCTAGGTATTTTTTTCGTTTTAACGAACAAGGTAATTGTCTTAAGCATATATTCTTAGACAACTACAATTTTTAAAATAAATCAATCTTATCTAGAGAACTTCCATCTACAGATGCTATGAAAATATGAATGAGCCAATCCCATTCACAGGAAAACCAAACATGCCATAAGTCACATTAACAGTGATGAACAAAATTCCACTTGCTCCGATTTTATGAAAGTTGCATCAAGAAGAGTCTCAGATATATAGAATGCAGAAATTTGCATTTAGGAGGTTTTAGAGAGACACATGCCGGACATTGCTCCGTTTCGACTGGTAAAATCTTTGATTCTCTGCCCTCACCTGCCTTTACGCACAAATTGCACGATGACTGGATCATGAATGGCTCAACCGAGAGAGCTCACAATAAGGTCCATACCTTCTGTAAATCCTTCTCACTCGGGCAACCACGTAGGAGCAATCAACACAAGAAGGGAGCAAAACAAGTGTTGTGGAGACGAGGTCATCACTGCTAGCTAATTGTTTTCAACCACAAAACATGAAGATTGGCCACCATAAGCAGTTTTAAGACCGTGTATGATTGGTCATGAAAATCAGTATCCAATAGATTCTACCTGAGTTGCTTGGAGGAGATACTTAAAAAGATTTTTGTTTAGCAACAAGAAAACAAATCTTTCAATTTCTACATCTGAAACTTGGATGGGATTTGAGAGATGTCATCGGTATTTGTAATCATAAGAGCAATGAAATAATTGCATTTGAATAGGATATATAGGTAGCATGTGTACATATCTGAAATAGAACAGAGAGAATTTGCCGAGAAAGACCAACCTGAATACACCAATCCCCTAATCCAAGATTAGGGACATGTTTAAGACTCTCGAGAAGTTCTCTTACTAAACTTTGGTGCTCTTTATAATCACCAACATCATCAAAAGTTGTTTGGTTAAAATTGAGACTAGCTTCCACCAGGGATGGTACATTCGTCAGCTTGCATTTCATTCTACGCAAAAACCCCGAAATTTCCAAACAATGAAGATTAGGACCCGAAACATCCAATCTCGTATCATCATCTTCGTAATCAGAAGAACTGCGAGAACTCCAATAGTCTCTTATCACCAATTTTTTTACACTTGCCGAACAAATATTCAAAGACCGAATGCCACGAAAAAAATACAATTCCAAGGACTCCAACAATGGACTTCCCAATAACATATTCTGCATCAGCTCCTCACTCAACTCCACATACCCAATTGACAAATGCTTAAGTGCCCTCCAGTTAATGAACCCATTAGGGACAAGCTGACACAGAGTCAAACTCAATCCTGTAATGGATGAATTAGAATAAAAATGGTGAGGCAACTTGTAAAAGTCACAATAACCGTATCGATCAAAAAGATCAAAGACGAGCTCTTCCACTTTGTTTTTTGCAGCAAATCGAGTCCAGAGATCAACAGTAGAAGCATCAGACCTCGTGTATTGAAACTTAACCCTAAATTTCCTAATAAAATTGGTAGAAGAGCCACAAAGAACAAGGGAGTTCTTGACGAAGGAAAGGAATTCACGTTTAGAAAATCTAGTAGAGAGGCGATGAGAGAAGTCGAGAGTGGGTGAACAAGTCCAGAGGTATTGCCATCTCTTGGACAAGACGTCGGTTTTAATGGAGTCTTGAATGGGCAAAAATGAGATGATGTGAAGGAGTACAGAGTCTGGCAAAGCGCTTATTCGATCGGAATTTTCCTCCCTCTTACCGCGTTTTCGGGAACTACCATATACACCTGCGAGCACTGCTCGTGCTCGAAGGTCTTGTTCGAAATCATCAGAATAAGGCAGCTCTTCCTTTTCAATTTCAAGCGACTCATCGTCATCGTCTTCACCGGAGACGACACTGGGGCTTCCACTTGACATCATTGTTATTTCGTGATTCAGTCAGTTTTAGTCAAATTCAAATCTTCAATCCTGAAGATTGAAGATAGTTGGGGATAGCAAAACCTAAGAGAGAGAGAGAGAGAGAGAGAGAGAGAGGTGTTTGGGGAGACTTTGTACAGGAAGTGACTTGATTGGCGCCCTTTACAGGAAGTAATATCTGTAAAGTTATTACAAAATCCAATATCACTATCACTTCACCCCCCACTCCACTCCACTAAAAACTAAAAGGGGAAGGTCTTACCCAAGAATCAACATGGTAATGACAGTGATTCTTGAGTAGGCTTGCATCTTTCCATATACCAATTGAGTGAGTAACGATAGGTGTGCAATGAATTGTACAAATGTTTAGTACATAGTTGGACCTTGTGCTGAAAAGTCTGCACATACCTTTTTGTGTACAGGTTTTTTAGCACAAGATCCAACCATGTGCTGAATATTTGTATAATTCATTGTGCACCTATTACTATTGATATCAATTTCAAAGATAACATCCATACCACGTTTGAGGATTCTTAATTGAGGGACGTTTGGAACAAATCCTCACGTGAGGAATTGCAATCGCCTTGACTTTTAGTATCTGATACTCTCTCTCTCTCTCTTCTTCTTCTTCCTTACTTTTCATGCTGCTTTATAAAATAGCAACTCAAAAGACAAGATTCATAACTGGAGATAATAATTCTTGCGACCAAAGTTTAAGAAGGCAGTCTCACATAATCAATCCCAAATTTCACAAACCTTTCAGATGTGACTTTTGGGTGCTCTTGTGTAATCCATCTAGGTCCCTGATTTTGGTTTTGGAGGATAAGCTATCACAAACCTGCCTTTGCGCAAGGATTGTCTTGCACAGTGAGTTCGTTTCCAATCTATACTTCAATTATTATTATTATTATTTTTTTTGTTTTGTCTTGTTTTGTCAGTGAGATTTTTTTTTTTTTATTTTTTTTTTTATTTTTTTTTTAGGGAAGGGGGGGGGAATGTTTGGAATAGGGATTATTTTCCACTTTTGTCATTGTACCGTATAATTTGTCATTATTCAATGGTGTTTGCCGGTGCTAATTTTTCTTTAAATGCCTCCAGATGTACACATTGAATTATTTTGTTTTACCGTCACTTTTCTTGTCCAAAATACTATGAAGGATATGCATTGATCTTGTAGACTCTAAGCTACAAGCAAGAACGCACTTGCGTGCTTTATAATTTTGATTGACTAAGGTGGGTTTGGATGTTATATGTTGGAATTTTTTTAACAAATATATTGATGTGAGATAATAATAAAAAAAAATTTTGGATAAGATATTATATATTTAAATGAGAGTCAATCTAATTTTTGACTTGGTGTGAACACTCCTTGTCATGGAGAAATTTTTGTAAGATATTTCCCCTCATTTTTTATACTGATCACTTGTGCTCATATCACACCATATTTGCACAAGCAATTATTGCACCCAAAGATCTCTCCTGTTTTCTCACGAATTGAGCATATATATATATATTGACTGAGATGATTTTCCTAAAAAGATCATCATGGCTATTATATAGGTCATCATGGCTACAAAGGTATGTGCATCAATTTTGTAATATAGACAATAAAAAATTACCACGGCCGTACTAATATATAAGTATATATATATATATATATACTGAGAGTTTGAAGCTGTGTGATATTATTCTTATTTTTTTAATCGTGTATTCGGGCAAAACACTGAATAGCTTGAGTTTTTTCGGTGTAGTTTCTTTTCTGTCAGTTTAGTGCATGAAAGCTATACAGAAATTTTGTATAATTGGGCTGTTGTATCCTGGGGGTTGACAAACCATCCTGTACACCGGTGAGAAGACTGAGGAGGCGCGAAATCATCCTTAAAGAGAGTGACTTGGTCCACGCCTCGGCCCGTTACTGATTTGGACTTCCACTATCAAAGCTTTTCCGGCACAGATTATCAACAATTTTAAGGTTGAAAAGCCTCATGGAAGTCAATCAGAATACTGCTTCTATCAGCGACAATAGTCACAACCACCATTTTCGATTTGAAGGCCAATTCTTCAAGCACTGGAAGACCAAGATGATGTTCTACCTGTCTTTGCTGAAGGTTGCATTTGTTCTTAATGAATCAAACCTGAGGGACTCGGATATGCTAGAACCCGCGAAATCTCATCAAGCACAAAAATGGGAAGCTACTGATTTCAACTGCAAAAATTACATCCTTAATGGGCTTTCAAACGAGCTTTACGATTTCTATGCCGAGTTGCTAACGGCTGCTGATGTTTGGAATGCACTTCAAAATAAATACGCTGTAAGTCGTTATTTAAAATACCAAATGGTAGACAAAAAATCGGTAGTATCACAGTGCCATAAACTTTAGAAAATGGTTCATGAAATTCTTTTAGAGGGGATGAAAATAGATGAGCAATTTCAAGTTGCAGTTTTAATTGATAAACTGCCTCCCTCTTGGAAGGACTTCAGGAATTCCTTAAGGCACAAGTCGAAAGAGTTTTCTATGGAGAGTTTAATTGTGAGACTCCGAATTGAGGAGGAATCTAGACTGCAAGACCAAAAGGAGGAAAATTACGTGCCAGCCAAAATTAATACTGTTAGCCTCCAACAAAATAAAAATAAAATTTTGAAACTAGCCCCTAAAAAGTTTAAAAATAAAAATGGGCAGAAAAATAATTTTGAACAAAAACAAAAATTTGTTCCAAACCAAAGCCAGAACCATTTCAAAAAGAATACGAATCAAGGACCTCCTTCAAGACAAAATCATTCCAGCGTATGTTTTGTTTGTGGACATCCTGGACACTTTGCTCGGAATTGCCGGAAGCGCCAGTGTGCTCCTCAAGCTAACGTGACCGAAGAGCCACTTGTGGCTGTGATTACGGAAGTAAATTCCATGACAGTTTTCGAAGGATGGTGGATTGATACCGGAGCCTCTAGGCATGTGTGTAACAATCGTGGTTGGTTCAAGAGCTACTCTCGTGTGGAGAATGAAAAAGTTTTACTTGGTGATTCACACACCACCAAGGTCTTGGGTACTGACAATGTCGAACTAAATTTCACCTCCGGAAAGAAATTGATTTTGAAGGATGTACTGCATACTCTGGAGATTATGAAAAATTTAGTTTCTGTTTTTTTAATTAATAAGGTTGGTTGTAGCCAAACTATTGGGGATGATCATTATTCAATTACTAAGTCTGGAATGTTTGTTGGGAAGGGATATGCATGTGAGGGCATGTTTAAGTTGAATGTTTCTGAATTAATAAATGCTCTACTTCTGCTTATATTTTGTCTACTTCTGTGAATGTTTGGCATGCTAGGTTTTGTCATATTAATAAAAAAAAAATATGTGGTTAATATTAGTAGACTTGGATTAATTCCAAGTTTAAGTAATGAACAATTTGAGTATTGTATCTCGTGCAGCCAAACAAAAATTGCAAAAATACCACATGAAAGTGTTAGAAATTCTGAGTTATTAGAATTAATTCAGTGATCTATGTGAATTTGAAGAAATTTTGACACGTGGTGGAAAAAGAGATATTTTATTACATTTATTGATGATTTTTCAAAATGCACATATGTTTATCTTTTGAAAAATAAAAATGATGCTTTTGATACTTTTAAGATTTTTTAAAAATGAAGTTCAAAATCAATTTGAAGGAAAAATTAAAAGGCTTAGAACCGATAGAGGCACGGAATATGGAGAAAGAGAATTTAGTGATTTTTTAGAATCCCACGGTATTTTTTATATGAAACTACAGCCCCTTATTCACTTGAAATGAATGGTGTAGCCGAACATTAAAATATGACTTTTTTTTTACAAAACTTGTTGTTGCTTTAATTGTGAGTTCTAGAGCTCCCTCTAATCTTTGGGGAGAAGCCTTATTAACTGTTTGCTATGTCTTAAATAGAGTTCCTCACTCTAAAACAAAAATTACTCTTTTTGAACTTTGAAAAAATAGAAAGTCAAATTTAAATTATTTTCGAGTTTGGGGATTGTTTGGCATATGTTAGTCTTCCTGATCCTAAGAGACATAAACTTGCTACTAAAGCTGTCAAATGCGCATTTTTGGGACATGTTTATAACAGTAAGGCTTGTAGATTTTTAGACATTAAAAATAATGTTATTTTTGAGTCTGTAGATGCTGATTTTTATGAAGATAGATTTCCTTTAAAATCAAGGGATAATGGGCCCAACCTCCTATTTCCGTCTCTTCTAGACTCATTGATTCTAGGGTGCATGATAGAGATAATGACATAGAATCTGAACCTCGTAGAAGTAAGAGAGCTAAGCTTTCAAAAGACTTTGGACCCGACTTTTATACATTTAATCTGGAAGGAGATCCTTCTTGTGTAGAGGATGCTCTTAACTCTTCAGAAGCCAATTTCTGGAAAGAAACCAATCAGGATGAGATGAACTCTATTACATCCAACCATACTTGGGAACTTGTTGATTTACCACCTGGGTGTAAAACCATAGGTAGTAAATGGGTCCTTAAAAATAAACTTAAACCCGATGGTTCTATTGAAAAATACAAAGCTAAATTAGTAGCTAAGGGATTTAAATGAAAGGAAAATATTGACTTTTTTTATACCTATTCTCCTGTTACTCGTATTACTTCTATTAGAGTTTTATTAGCTGTTGCTGCTATTCATGATTAGTGTATTCATCAAATGGATGTTAAAACAACTTTTTTAAATGGAGAATTAGAGGAAGAAATTTATTTGGATCAACCTGAGGGTTTTATTGATCCGAATAATAAAAATAAAGTTTGTAAACTAATCAAATCATTATATGATTTAAAACAGGCATCCAAACAATGGCATAAAAATTTGATCAAACTATTATTTCAAATGGTTTCAAAATTAATGAGTGTGACAAATGTATTTGTTATAAATACAATGATGGAGTATGTGTTATGACATATCTATATGTGGATGATTTATTAATTTTTGGTTCTACTTTAGAGATTATAAAAGAGACCAAAAATTTCTTGTCACTTAATTTTGATATGAAAGATTTGGGAGAGGCCAATGTAATTTTGGGGATAAAAATTACAAGAACACCTATTGGCATTTCTATTAATCAATCTCATTATATTGAAAAAGTTTTGAAAAAATATAATTATTTTGATTCCAAGCCTGTTTGTACTCCTTTTGATCCGAGTATTAAATTATTCCCTAATGAGGGTGACATAATTAATCAAAAGGAATATGCTAGTATTATTGGGAGTTTAAGATATGCTACAGATTATACTAGATCTGATATTGCCTACACAGTTGGAGTTCTAAGTAGGTATACTAGCAAACCTAACATTTAGCAATGGAATGCAATTGATAGAATAATGAGATATTTAAAAATAAATATTAATTCGGGTATTCACTATAATAAGTTTCCCGCCGTACTTGAAGGTTACAGTGACGCCGATTGGAATACCCTATCGGAAGACTCCAAAGCCACAAGTGGCTATATTTTTAATATTGGTGGTTGAGCGGTTTCTTGGAAATCTAAGAAACAAACTATTATAGTTCAGTCCACCATGGAGTCTGAACTGATTGCATTGTCTTTAGCTAGCGAGGAGGCTAGTTGGTTGCGTAGCTTCTTATCAAATATGCTTGTCTGGCTTAGGCCAGTTCCATCTACTTTGATACACTATGACAGCACTGCTGCCATAGGAAGAGTACATAACCAATATTATAATGGTAAATCATGATAAATATGTCGTAAACTTAGTACGGTGAGAGAATTTATTTCTGAGGGTTCTATTACTATTGATTTTGTGAGGTCTAGTAATAATCTCGCAGACCCATTAACCAAATCTTTGGCAAGAGAAAAGGTATGGAGTACCTCTAAAGGTATGGGACTTAAACCCATTAATAAATAAATTACATGTGATGGTAACCCAACATGAGGATTGGAGATCCCAAGAACCGGGTTTAAAGGGTAAGAACAAGTCATGTAGTAATTGGGGGTGGATCATGCATTTTATTTGTCCCATACTGTGATTAACATGATATCCTATAGCGATGGAGGTTGAGTTTATATTCTTAATGAGTTCTATGGTCCTTATGGACGGGGTGCCTGGCTGTAGGAGCACTCTTGATAGACTCACCTAGTGAATGTAGAAGTTGTGGTCGCTTCCTATGAGAATTAATGATTGGGCAAATTCTCTAGAGCATTCATGACACCAGGATAAAGCACAAGGTCGTAATGTGCTACTTTTTTGAGACTACACCATGATAAGTTATGTGTAAAAAAATAACTCTTTGTATACACAAGAATCTGAGTTCACGACCCATTCACTCAAATTCTTATGCTTTGAATGTTTCACTATGTAAAGGTTCAAGACGATGGTCACCTTTATTTATGCATAACACTATTAGTTGTTATTCTGTATGCCCAGTTAGTCAATTAATTGTTTTTGTTAAAAAAAATAATGGGGGATTGTTGGAATTTTTTAACAAATATATTGGTTATTGTTGGAATTTTTTTAACAAATATATTGGTGTGAGATAATATTTTTTTTTGGATAAGATATTATATTTTTTAAATGAGAGTCAATCTTATTTTTTGTCTTGGTATGAACACTCATTGTCATAGAGAAATTTTTGCAATATATTTTCCCTCCTTTTTTATATTGTAACGTTTACTTGTGCTCATATCACACCATATTTACACAAGCAATTATTGCACCATAGATCTCTCCTGCTTTCTGACGAATTGAGCATATATATATATATATATTGACTGAGATGACTTTCCTAAAAAGATCATCATGGCTATTATATAGGTCATCATGGCTAGGTGTGGGCATTCAGTCGGTTCGGTTCAGTTTGGACAAATTCGGTTCAGTTTTGTTCGGTTCGGTTTGGAGAAATTGGAATTGAAACTGGACTGGATTATATTTCGGTTCGGATCATTTTTGGTCAATTCGGTTCGGTTTGGTTCAGTTTGGAAATTCGGTTAACCGAATTTAAAAAAAAAACTATAATTTTTTTTTCTTTTTCACAACTTTTTTATATGTTTTTTTCCCCATTTTTCTTTCATGTTACAAAGAAAACATATGTTTGTATATACTTATATACTCGTATAATATACTTATATTTTTGTAATATATATAGTTGTATATAAAAATGTATTAATAATATATAAACCAAAAAATTCAATTTTTCGGTTTGGTTCGATTTGGGACAGTGCAACCGAAAACCGAACTGAAAAAAATATATAGTTCGGTTTGAAACTGAACTGAAATAAAAATTTTAGTTTGGTTCGAATTTCGGTTATCTCAACTATTTGCCCACCCCTAATCATGGCTACAAAGGTATGAGCATCAATTTTGTGATATAGACAATAAAAATTTACCACGGCCGTACTAATATATATATATATATATATGTACATACTGAGAGTTTGAAGCTATGTGATATTATTCTTATTTTATCATTGTGTATTCGGGCAAAACACAGAATAACTTGAGTTTTTTCGGTGTAGTTTCTTTTCTTTCAGTTTAGTGCATGAAAACTGTACAAAATTTTTGTATAATTGGGCTGATGTATCATGGGGGTTGACACACCATCCTGTGCATCGGTGAGAAGAGCGAGGAAGCGCAAAATCAACCTTAAAGAGATCGAGCAACCTGGTCCGCGCCTCGACCCGTTACTGATTTGGACTTCCACTATCAAAGCTTTTTCGGTACATATTATCAACACAATACTAAGTCTCTATAAATTAAAGTCGAGAAATATTAGCTTTTATATTTCACTTTCTCATAATAAAACAAGAAACACAACCTGTTTTCTAAGCTAATAAAAAAACAAAATTTAACATTTTTTCTTATATTTGGAGTTATACCAGTTTCTCTATTCGAAAAGTATGTAACATCAAATAATACCGTTTTCCTAAGCTAATGAAAACACATAATAGGATGTCCTGACACACACACACACACGTGCGCGCGCGCGCACACACACACACACATATATTTATTTATTTTCCCCTCTGAAACAAAGTCACTATTTCAAATCTTTAAATGTTGATCAGAAAATGGCTTTTAATTAAGTATTTTCTTGTCATCGCTTTTGTGCAAGTTAGTGAGAAAGTTTCCATTAGTGTTGATTAGATCAGTTTTAGGCTCTATCTAGTTCATGGATTTAGGTAGGGAAAATAGATAAAAGACAACACAGAGAGAAACTTCTCTTTGTTTGGTTAACAAAGACTGGTGGGAAAAATAAGAAGGATTATGAAATAAATGTGGTTTGTAGATTTAGAGAAGGAAAACTGAAGTAAAAGGAAAACAAAGACGAAAACTAAGCTTGAAACTCTAAAGATAAACTTTTTTATTTTTTATTTTTTTATTTTATAATTTATAGATATTTTTAGATTTTTAGTTTCTATTCCCGACGATTAGCTCAATGTGGAGTTATATTGGCAACTACTCTTAATTACATGTTGGGATGAATATATATAATTGATTGTTACAACAACAGAGCATCCCAAAGGCTTTAACATGCTCTAATTATGTAGTATTTTCTACTATAACGCTATTTGGAATTGACACTACAAAAGGTAGGAAATTTTAACAAACTGCTCAACACCAAAACACTTTTTGACCAAACTCATCAACTTTTTAATTTATTTTCCAAGCTCAACACTTTCTTTGTCACAAGTATTTCACATTCCCGCGCATCACGCGGGTTCTATGCTATGGCTGAGCATCGAATTAGCACAAGGGCACATTCATTTTTTAATTAGAGCACCTAATTTTAAGTTTAAAAAATTCAAATTTTGACCTTAATTTAATTAGTAAGGGAAAATTAGTGGAAAATCCCTCAAACTAACATTGAAGAGTTAAGGGTCCAAAAGTTTTCTTAGTTTGTTAAAAAATCCTTGATTTTAAAACTTACATTTTGTTATATCCTTAAACATATAAATCTAACATTTTTTCTTCCCAAAATACCCCAACAATGAAAAAAGACCCAAATCTACTCTCTCTCTTTCTCTCTACAATCTCAGATTTACTCTCTCTATAATGTCTCTCTATCTAAGAATTGAAGTTTGAATTCTCTCTCTCTCTACAATCTCTCTATACTATCTCCGATAGTGCAGAGCGACTCTTTCGAAATCTAATTGCTTACGAACAATATTGTCCAAGTACTTCTCCCAAACATGTCACTTACCATGCAACCTTCTTGGATTATCTCATTAATTCACCAAAAGATGTCGAAATACTTCGTCACCATGGGATTATTAAGAACTGGTTGGGTGATGATGAAGTTGTTTTCACCATGTTCAACAAGCTTTGTAATAAGGTCTGGATTTCTGTTACGCAGGAATTTGCAACAAACTGAACTGGTATTGTAGGAAACGTCGAAACATTTGGTTGGCAAACTAATTGAGACGAAATTACTTTAACAACCCATGGTCTATCATTTCCTTAATTGTGGTTGTTGTATTTCTTCTACTCATGCTCACACAAATGGTATGTTCCATTCTTTCCTTGTACAAGTAAATCCTAATACCATGTTTATTGTTGTTCAATAACAATGATAGAAATTGATGATGCCAGAATTTGGTAAGAGTAAAGTAGAGCAATTTTAGGAGAGAGAGAGTGAAAGAGAGAGACTATTTTTTGTATGTGGTTCGGCCCTGTTAATGAAGGTACCTACATCCACGGGTGTGTATGAGCACGTTCACTAGCAGATCACCGGCGGGCCTGGTGAGCCAACAAAGAGGGGCGACACTACCAGTAATACCGGCCGGGTGTATGCGTACAATGGTGAATTTTATAGAGGTGCTGTGTAGACTAAAGAGTTGGCCCCTTCAATGGGGGGTGAGTGGTCTTTTTATATATGCAAGAGACCTACTCTTACATGAATAAGGAAATATAATCCAATTGATATAGATTGGCATTAATTGTTGGGGTTTCCTAATTGGATTAGGAAATAGCTTGCACTTTCCATTAGTCTTCTAGCTTGAGTAGGAAACTGCCCGTAATACTCGGGATCACGCCTGGGATGCTCGGGATCATGCTTGTGGGCCCGGATGGGCTGTTCCTGTGGTGGGATGTGCCTGTGCGGTTTTCCCAACCCGTTGGCCTGGTTGTGGATGAACCGCTTGGGATGATGAGTAGAATAGACCGCTCGGGATGATGCTTGTCCGAGGAGTTGTGCATGATTTGACCGGGGCATGGACCGGCTGCTGATTAGAACCGCTCGGTCATAGGATGGAGCCAATTTTGGGTGTATCAGCTGCCCCCCATTTCCAAGGTTGGCCAGATGCTATATCGGGGCAAGTTTAGAAATCAGTTTGATGCTACTTGCCACTGTCTGAGTGCTTGGAGAAGCTGCCTCGGGGCTTCTGAACCTGGTGAGTCCTCAGGAACTGACTGAGAGTTGAGACCCAGCCTAGCTCGGGACTTTTAGGTGCTCGGGAATTGACCGGGAGTTGAGACTCGGCCTAATTCGGAGTCTTTGAATGCTCGGGAAGTGACCGAGAGTTGAGACTCGGCCTACTTCGGAGTCTTTTTGCTTGAGTTAGCCTCCAGGATGGTTATCTTCTGCCCGTGAACCTTTGTCAAGGTTGTGGGTAAAAGAGTTTTACCATGTTAGAAAAGCCGACCTAAAGCGTATTGCTTTAGGGTCCTTTTATGTTAACTCCCCAGGATGGTTATCTTCCGCCGAGTCAGCCTTCATCAAGACTGTTGGGAGAAGAGTTTGACCATGTTGGCGGAGCCAACCTAAATCACGTTGCTTTAGGGTCTTTTTGCTCCTCTATCGTCGGCCAACCTAAGAGATTTTAGTCACCTCTATCGTCGGTTTGGACCTAAGTGGAGTTAATGCCTCTGAGTACTGTAGGTGCTCGGGTTGTCCAAGATTTTGACTTGGTTATCCGCTAGGCCTGTAGATACCCGGTGTGATTGCCTGTTTAGTTCACTACGCCATCTTGCCCCCCAAGCTTTCACTAAGATGAGGGTCTTACAGAGGCTATGAACTGTAGGTAACCGACCTGGAACATGGTGGTTGCAGGGTCTTTTGAAGCTTGCCATCATCAGCCACTTAGGAGGTTTGCCTCCATCGTCGGTTGGACCTACGCAAAGCCGGTGTCTCGGGCGTGACCCCGAGGTCTTTGGTGCCTGGGTTTGGAGCCCGAGGTCTTTTTAGTGCCTGAGTTCGGAGCTCGAGGTCTTCTTCATGCCTCGGGGTTAGGCCCGAGGTCTTTGTATGCCTCGGGGTTAGGCCCGAGGTCTTTACATGAGTTCTCTGACAATCGGCGGAGCCTCATGTGGTGATCAAGCAAGTATCACTGTAGTCGGGCTCTTCTAGACCGATGGAAATAGGAGGTCGGATCAGGATCGTCGGGCTTCTGACTTCTCGGTGCTGGAGGCAAAGTCGGAACTGTTTGATCCTGACCGATGTGAACTGGAGATCGGGCCGGGGCTGCCGGACTCAGACCGCTGTGAACTGGAGGTCGGGTCGGGACTGCCGGACCCTGCCTGCTGTGAGCTGAAGGAACTGTCAGAACTCCCGGGCTGATCTCGCTTTCGCTTACTTCTGGAAGACTCGTTGCTTTCTTGCCCGATGTCTTTGGTCTTCAGAAACTCTTCAGTGTCAATGTATTTTCCAACCCTCTCAGAGAGCTCAACCAAAGTTTTCGGTCGATTTTTGTGGAACGACGCGGTGCACTTGGTGTGTTGAACTCCCGAGCAGAAGGCTATGATAGCGGCGGTTTCATCAAGGTCGGTTTTTGTGGAACGACGCGGTGAACTCCTTGAGGGTCTCATTATTCCTTTGTATAACCGTCAGTAGATGTATGTCAGACTTTGACCGTTCGTGCATACCGATGAACTGATTGATGAACTGCTTGTTGTGTTGCTTGAAACTGCGGACCGATCGGGGCTCCAACGAGTAGAACCATTGGGCGGCCGGGCCTTTCAAAGTGCTGGGGAAGGCTAGGCAGTGTAGTTCATCGGAGTTGGTGGCTAGGGCCATCTGAGCCTTGTAGGTCCGGACGTGGTAGACTGGGCTCCCCGAGCCGTTTAGGGATCTAGGCAAGGCTGCTTAAATTTGCGCGGGATGGCAAACCTCATGATCTGGCTGGAGAATGGTGACGCTGTCTCGGTATTGGCTTGATTCTGAGCATGGTTTTGACCAAGCTTTTTGGCCACTCCGTCAATCTGCTTCTACAAGTCCTTGATTCGAGCTTCCACTCCTTCCCGACCGGTACCCGAGTGGTTGGTCGGGTCGGTGGAAGAGGCTTTTTCTTCATGGAGGGGTGCTGTCCTCTGGGATCGGGCTCGGTTATGACCCCGGGTAACCGTGTACCCAAGGACGACTCGGCTCTTGACCGAGTGACCCTGGACTGATTCCCGGGCTATATGCTCCCACCTTTCCTCCCGGGCAGCACGCCCACTATTGATGTCTCTGGCATCCTCAACATGGGACGGGTTGGCTCAGGCACGTTGTCTGGTCAAGATCGATTCCTGACCGTACACAACGTTCCCGGGTCGTTTCCTAGCCCTTGGAGGACTGCTTTACTGGGCTAGCAGGGCTTCGATCTGTTGCTGGATTTGACGCTGGCCCTCCAGGAGTTGTGTGAGGGTCGCGGTGATCTGGTCAGATGTCATGACTGCCGAAGTCGGTGACGGGGTCGGCGGAACATCCCGATCGGACTGCTGATCAGCCTTCTTACCCTTCTTCGGTGGCATGACGATCAGTCAAGAGATTTGTTGATGAGAAGACTTGTCGTTTCCCACAGACGGCGCCAAACTGATGATGCCAGAATTTGGTACGAGTAAAGTAGAACAATTTTAGGAGAGAGAGAGTGATAGACTATTTTTTGTATGTGGTTCGGCTCTGTTAATGAAGGTACCTACATCCACGGGTATGTCTGAGCACGTTCACTAGCAGATCACCGGCGGGCCTGGTGAGCCAACAAAGAGGGGCGACACTACCAGTAATACCGGCCTGGTGTATGCGTACAATGGTGAATTTTATAGAGGTGCTGTGTAGACTAAAGAGTTGGCCCCTTCAATGGGGGTGAGTGGTCTCTTTTATATATGCAAGAGACCTACTCTTACATGAATAATGAAATATAATCCAATTGATATAGATTGACATTAATTGTTGGGGTTTCCTAATTGGATTAGGAAATAGCTTGCACTTTCCATTAGTCTTCTAGCTTGAGTAAGAAACTGCCCGTAATACTCAGGATCACGCCTGGGATGCTCGGGATCATGCCTGTGGGCCCGGATGGGCTGTTCCTGTGTTGGGATGTGCCTGTGTGGTTTTTCCGACCTGTTGGCCTGGTCGTGGATGAACCGCTCGGGATGATGCTTGTCCGAGGAGTTGTGCATGATTTGACCGGGGCATGGACCGGCTGCTGATTAGAACTGCTCGGTCATAGGATGGAGCCAATTTTGGGTGTATCAGAAATTGTTTCGAATCATCACTACTTAGTTTGAATCAATTGGATACCTGTATACACCCCATTTTGTCGGCTATCAGATTTAGGAGACCCATAGCTTGGTGGTTCACAATGATCGTAAAAAGACTCAAATGGATTCTCGGAAGTCAGTTCTATCTCTCAGAATGCTCAGAATGACCAAAATGCCCCTGAAAGCCCGAAAACTCCCAAATTTGGTCCCAAAATTCTGAAAACATGCTATGTCGTAAGAAAAGCAATAAAATGAGTTTTTAAGAGAAATCGGGTGAAATCGTCAGCTCCCAGAGACCCCCGGAAGTCCCGGAAAGTCCCCGTTGACCGGTTTGACCCAGGTTTGACCAAGGTTTGACCATGTTTGACCAAGTTTGACCAAGTTTGACTGAAATTGTCCGAATTCACCAGAATCATTTTAAATCATGAAAAAAAGTGTTAAAACAAGTTTCAAAAGAAAATCGAGTGAAAACATCAGCTCCCGGGAACTCCTAGAGGTTTCCAGAACTTCTCGGGAATCCCAAGTTTGACCAGTTTGACCAAAATTTGACTTTAGAACCGGGGCGCCGAAACAATTTTCAAATATTTTTCATGGATACTAGAGGTCAATAGCTTTCCAACGGTATATCGCACATAATTTCTGGATTTAAAACGAATTTATTATGAATTTCCAAAGGCGAAAAAGACGATCAAATCGGCTTTTATCGCGAATACCGCAAAACTTTTCAAAGTGACCTATCCCCAAACTATTTTTTTTATGTAAAGTAGACTCCATTACCTTTCCAACGGTATATCACAACCTCAATTTGGAGTTCGTATGCATTTTCTGTGAAATTCGGACGAAATAGGGCCTTTTCGCGAATACCGAAACTTCAGGGGGCCTAAACAGCATTATCTGGACGAAGGAGGAGCACTGCCGCCGCGGCACTGGCCCAGTGCCGCCGCGGCACTCCCCTCCAGAGCAGTATTTACTGGCCCAGTGCCGCCGCGGCACTCCCCTCCAGAGCAGTATATTTTTGTAAATAGTTTTGTGGTCCCATTTTGATTAATTAAAAGCCATAACGACATAGTTTTATGATTTCAGATATTTGGAGCCAATGAGAATACTTTCTAAATCCCAAAACCACCCCAAGTTGGCCTATATAAACACCCCATTACTCTTCATTTTAGGGAGTCAAATACAAGTTTGAGAAAAGTTTGGGAGAGAAAGTTGTAGAGATAAGGTTAGAATAAAGAGAAAAAAGCTTCCTTCTTTGATTTTTCAAAACAAGAGTGAGTTCTAAACCTTGTTTTTACTTCATTACTCCCATTTATTTCAACATTCAATACTCCCAACCACCATTTTAGTGAGCATTCAAGAGAGTGGAAGCTTCTTCCATGTCTAGTGTCATTACATATGAGTGAAACACCAATCTACAAGTCTCATGCTTCATGAATATCATCTATTGATCATCATCTACTTGCTTGTTTATTTATTGTTTATCTCTTCTTATCTCATTTCTTTTTTATTTTTCTTTATTTACTTACTAGTTCATCATCATCTAAGTGATGACATGAAGTTTGGGGTGAGTGAATCCTTATGGATAGTAGCTCTTGACCTCAAAAACATGTTTGATAGATGATGATCATAATTTCAATACCTCCAAGGTATCCTTGAAGTGTATTGAAGTTATGCTCAAATAAAAATGAGTTTATCCAACAATCTTGGAGGTTCGTGATGATGAGTCGAATGTTGGCATTTCAAGTGGCTATAATCTTAATTGAGTATTAAAAATGCACTTTCAAAACCTCTATTTCAAAACCCCCCTCAATCCCTCTCATTTTGATTTCAAGAAAGAAAATCTTATTTTCCCCAAAATCATCAAAACAGTGAGTTAAAACAGTGAGTGAGCTGAGTTCAAAGATTTCTCTAGAACTCAATACTCAACATATAGATTCAAGGCCACTTGGAAGGTCTTCCTAACTCATTGGAGAACACCCATGATTTTTGGTTTGACTTGGAAGTACTTGAAAATGGTCCATTTGGACCCAAACATTCCTTCCAAACATTCTGCCTCTGCTGTCACAGCAGCTTGACTAACTTCCAACTTCTTGTTCAGAAATATTTTCCAAAAGGGGGGGTCCCAACTTATTTTTCCCTTAAACTTAAATGTCTTAGGGAACTTTCTGTATAAAATGGGCCCCTAGATAATTCGTTTTCAGTTTCTAAGATTTTTCAACATTTCAGTCGACAGTACGTACTCTGTTTCTGAGTGACCTATGTTGTTCATATGATTTCTCTCAATCTGTGATAGTTATTAAATATTGGATTTTTGGGTAGTGTTCTAGACACAATAAGGAACATCTCCATAAAAAATCATGCATTGAAAACGTTCCTAACCCCTCTTTTCAATTTTCCCAAGATCATGCTACTGTTCTATCCACTATTCACAGCAAGCACATTTCAACTTTCATTATTTGATTGGATGCTTATATGCCTCCCAAATTAGTTCATATCTTAGGAAGTAGTTCATACTACATTGGTACATATCTCATGTTGATTTCATTCATTCATCCATACACATTCTAGACTTCTAAGTCATTTTAGGAATCCATGAACACAAAACACACTACAACCTTGGCACATTCTAGATACATACATTGCATCCATGCAAGATTTGGGGCCTTCATGGCTCCTAATCTAAGAAGATTATAAGGAATGAACTTGATCACACGTTCATGCTTCCCCCGATCTAATCATCCTTTCTCATCCATCCCGGGGATTGAGAGGTCTTCTTTTCTCAAAGATTAACATGCATCATACTAGCTTGCTAAGCGTATTTTGATTTCTTTGTTTATTTGTTTCAATAACAATTCATGTCCCCTTTAGATTAGGGAAACTTTACTATTTGATATGTGATTAGACAATTTTTCCTAGGTTTATTTGTGTGATCTTTCACTTTGCATTGCATGATATTTGACTTAGATCTTATGAATGATATTTTATCTTTAGATCTTCCATTTCAAGTTTCTTATGTGATGTAATATACTATCATAGTATTAACTACCGAACCATACATAGTATAAGATGATTATTTGGATGCTAATTGAGGCCCGTCGAGAGACGGGGCGAGTTGAGGGTGTTTTAGTCGTGACAAAGGCTCCTTCCTCTCTCGTACCAAAACCCCGAACCAAGTTCTTTGGTTATGAAGGGCCGGTGCCCTTTATCCGTTTGGTTGAGTCAAAATAAGGTTTCTTGGTTCCTTAAAGACCAAGTGGCGACTCTGTATCTGTTTTTAATAGACCCTTTTTCTCTTTCCTTGATTAAAAAAAAAATCAAACAAGTTTCAAAACCCAATAAAGCGGTGGAATCCCGGTATCCACAATACCTCCTGAGTATAACTCTCTCTATATATATATTCACATGTAAGTTATTTTAGCTATTTTTTTTTAACTAAACCATAACATTAAAACTGTACAAATGAAAGCATGCTAAATAAGTCCCCAGACCCTATTAATTAACTCTTAGTTATAACTTAAAACTAAATAAAAACCTGACCACATCAGTTAAAGCCCATAAAAAAATAAAAATATAGCAATCGATAAATTAAGAAGCAAGAAAAACAGCCCCCCCAAGACATAAAATTGACTATAGTATATTAATATCATCTTCCTACAAAGAGCCCAACAAAATCTATTAAAGTAAATAACTAAAGCTCTTCTTTATTTGCAAAACAAAAGAACTTGGTGGGGGGCTTCATTGACGTGAAGCAAATCAATGCATACACATATACCAACAAGAAAACAAGAATAGATGTTCTTAAAAAACCCATAGTTAGCAAGCAACCTCTGGCTAAAAATGCTTCTCTAACATCATTAGAAAAATTTTCACTCCCAATTATAATTATCTAGCAAGAACTTTGTCTAATTTTAAATTGACATTTGCACTGCCATTTCTGTTGTTGGACCTGGTAAATCTACAACCTTTGTTTTCAACATCAATAATTAATTTTGCACTGATTAATTAATGAATCTCTGAACATGGTAATCTTGCTCCGAGGGTAGTTACAACACATATACTAATGTGTTTGGTGCGTCACACCACATCAGCACATCTTTAAGGGAATGAAGTGTAAAGGGGTTTTCAACCCTTGGCAGTTCCAACAAATTATGGTCACTGGTAGGAGCGGAGCCAGAATTTCATTTTAGTGGGGGCTCGGGGGAACGTCCCTGGCCATTTTTTTGAATAAGTAATATGCTTTCAAGCCTTAAAAATTACATAGTTGTTGCATGGAATTCACGTGTAGTTGGTTGAGGGTTAAAGTGAGATTTTTGAGTTTAAAATGGCTTATTTTAGACCAATTCAGAGATCAAAGTGAGATTTGAGTAAAAATTAGACAAATTCAAAGATCAAAGTGAGATTTTGGAGTTTAAAAGGGGTAAATTTAAAAATTCAAGATGGACACAAGTACATATAATCTCAAATACCTAGAGTAAAAAAGTAAAATTTAAAACTTTAGTGGAGACATGTGCCCCAATTGGCCCAATCTCCCTCCACCCCTGACTGGGCCCTTGGGAGTTGGGGGTTGATATGTGTAAGAAATTGTGGTTTATTTGTACACCTACTGTAACAATCTTATTTTTTTTTTCTTTCTCTTTTCTTCAAAGATATTTATTTTTGTATTTATTTCTTTGATTAATGTTTAATGTGGGTGTGTGGGCCATAAGTGTGTGGGTAGTGTGTGTAGCTGTAGGCGCGTGTGTGTGTGTAATAGTGTACGTGGGAGTGCAATTGTGTGTAGTAGTGTGTCACTATTAGATGTGTATATTAGTTAGGTTTATATTATAATATTAGGTTAGATAGAAAACCATAGAGAGAACTCTCTTATACACAGCCGCCGAGAGAGAGAGAGAGAGAGAGAGAGAGAGAGAGAGAGAGAGAGAGAGAGAAGAAGAAGAAGAAGAAGAAGGAAGAAGAAGAAAAGGGAAGAAAAGGGAAAAGGGTCTTGGCTCCGTGGTCTCGTGTGGAATCGCGGAACGTTGTTATTGTCAATTTCTTTGATTGAACGAGGTGAGTTAAACTTTGTGTATTTATATATATATATATACACGTATGTATATGTGTATACGGGGGTAATTAAATTAGTATGTACACTTTTAATTTATTTGTTAGGGTTAAATTTGTGTAATGAATATACGCTATTGTTGAAGTAATTTAGATAGTTTAATTCCTTTCGTGTGATTTTGCGATCATGACATTAGGGTATTCGAAGGGGTTAGGTGAATCGTTAGTTTGATCAAAACCATAGGTGAAATATTCATATTTGTTAGCAAATAGATGTGAAATTCGTTTTATATGTAATTCACACAGTCGCAGAAACTTTAGAAAATTATTAGAAAATCGTGGCTTTGAATTGGAACATTCTGTCCGCGTATCTCATGTAAAGCGTGATTCTGCACGTTTTTCGTCTAATGGTATTTTTCCTGATTCTGCACCGTTTGGGCAGAAATTTAAGATTTCAGTAGCAGTTTTTAGTATATTAAAATGTACGAAATTGGGAAATATGATTCATTGTGTTCTTTTTTATTGTTCGTATGAATTAACGAAGATTACTTGGAGATACATGAATTCTCCTATAATGTTGAGCTATGAAAAGAATTAGGTGATAGTCATTAACGTTGAGTCCGATTAAATTGTATAATTCCAAAAATGCAAAATAGTTTCAAGTTCCTTAGTGTTCACCGCTCCCAGTTGTGATATTGTTTTGGTAGCTCGACTTGCTGAGTGGACCTTTTTGCCAGTGGCTTCGTGATCAAGCTGGCCTAAGCCTTATGCCCGGCTTATTTGTTAGACGTCTAGGCATATTGACTAGCCTTCTGTGTGTATACCTGGTTTGGTTGATACCCCAACCAAACTGGCACCAGAGTGGATGTTGGTAGTATGTCCGGGCACACATGGGATATATGTGTGGGTGTACCATGGAGGGTAGCCAAGTGGTGAACCTAGGAAATTGAATAACGAATCGTACATAAAAATAAGAGAATCATTGTTAATAAAATTTCCTATGGGTTAAAGGATATAAAATGTTGATTTCCTCGTCTGTTGTTCTTTTCTTATACATTGTATTGGGACGTGTAGTGAGTAAATTGTGATAATGATCCTTCCTCTATCTTAGTACAAGTAGTTCTGCATATTCTTGTAGTATTTTGCTGTTATTAATCTTGTGGTTGCAGGATGGTGGGTCCACTAACATTTTGCAGGTATTGACTCACCATGAGACGTTAGGTAAGTATTACTTTATTTAAATTCGGGCGAGAACTGCATGGCCACCACATAAAGGGAAACTACCGCTCGTCCCAATATGTGAAGTGGAACTACTTTCTTGCCCGAGTTAATATTTTGTGTGGTAGTTAAAGGGTCAACGGGTGATCCTGAAATTGTGTGTGTGTGGTTTAACTCATACCAGTCATGTGACTGACCCGTGAGTTTTTTTCTCGCGGGTGCGTTCTTGTTGGAGCGTAGCCGATCATAATTTGCAGGGCTAGTAGGGAGTTCGTGGCACCTGGTAGCAGGAGGCGTGTGGAGTCTTGCGTTGTTATTTTTATTTTTTTTATATCACTTTAGAGAGTTTAGAAATAAGATTTCTGGCATTGTGGGCCATTTAAAAATTTAAGATATTGTTTTAGTGAAGTGTTCTTTTCAGATTCTTATAATGTTTTGGTGTTGGATTTAAATCTTGGTTTGACTTTTTAGTTGGATGTTGATCGTTGCTTTAGCACATGTGAGTAATGATTTTATTTTGGTACAGATTGTGTGATGTTATTTTATTGCAAGCACCTTGATAATTGGACAGCTGGATATTAGTTGAGGGTTCTCCCTTGACTAATAATTGGTTGTCTAAAAATTGGGATGTGACAGTTTGGTATCAGAGCTCATGGTTGCCCTAGACTAGAGAGTGTCTAGGTGATCTTCGGAATGTGGTGAATGGGTTGCTAATTTCAATGAACGAGTTTGTTTCAGATATTTATGTATGTGTGGTTGTCTTATGAAGGTTATGGCTGGAGGCTACAATACACGTCATGGAGCTCAGACTGAAGGTGGTGAGAGTTCGGGAGGAGCTGGGGCAGGAAATCCCAACTTAGTTCAGGTTGACGTGGGGGCTATGATGAACCAGATTCTCCAAGCTGTGCAGAACAATCAGCAGGGAAACCAGGGTGACCCGTTTGCTAAGAGGAACAAGGATTTTGTTTCTATTGGTGGACGAACATTCGATGGGGAAAAGGGTCCGTTAGCAGGAGATGCTTGGATACGAAAGTGTGAGTTCGTGTTCGAGAGGATGCCGGTCACAGAGGTGCAGAAACAGGAGTTGGCATCTCAACAGCTTGAGGGTGCAGCTTTGCTTTGGTGGGAATCATTGAGGACTACTTATGACGTGGCGGAGATGACGTGGGAAGAGTTTAAAGTTTCATTTGAGGATCATTTCATTCCCAGTGCAGTGAAGTCACAATTGGCTAGGGAATTCCAAGACCTCACTCAGGGTACTATGACCGTGTGGGAGTATGTGAAGAAGTTCAACGAGCTATCTCAGTATGCTCCTCATCTGATTGATACGGAGGAGAAGAAGAACGAAAAATTTATTGATGGATTGGGACATCACTTGTCCAAGGCAGTGTTACCTGCAGAGAGTGAACCTTTCAACAAAGTGGTGGACTTGGCTTTGAAGTTCGAGCGGAAGGAGCAGAAATTTCAGGCTGAGAGGTCAGTAAGGGCGAAGACCAATGAGAATTCTAGAGACACTCGGCCTCAAACTCAGCAAAAAGATACAGGACGTAGTGGGAACAGATTTAAGCCTTATGATCAGGAGTGGAGAGGTCAGCAGTATCAAAGACAAGGATATGGCGGTCAGCGGTTTCCAGGAAATCAGGGGAACTTCAGGCAGCAGAACCAGCAGTGGAATGGTCAGGGTGGTCAGCGTAATCAGGGTTTCCAGGGTCAACGTCAGCAGGCCCCGCAGCCACAGATTGGTTTCCGTCCACCAGTGCCTCAGATTGGAGCACCACCGGTAAGAGGAGAGATGGTTGTAGCTCCTAAAGTGTGTTTCAATTGCCAGTTACCTGGACATATTGCTAGGGAATGTCCCCACCCTCCTAGGAATAAGCAGGCCGCGAGACAGGGTCAAGCAGCACCAGCCAGGGCATTTGCAGTGATGCCAGGCAATGATAATGTGCAAGGTAGCCTCAAACTTTTTCATTCCGATGTTCGTGTTTTGTTTGATTCGGGTGCATCCCACTCTTTTATTTCTCGTCAGTTTGTTTTGAGAGAGAGTATTCCTTTTACGCCTTTACTTGTTCCTGTGAGCGTAGGAACACCTCTAGGGGGTTCAGTTACTCTATATGAGCATTGTAAAGATTTTGTGATATACTTTGGGGATAGGACTTTCCTTGTGAATTTGATTGTATTGGGGTTTGAAGGGTTTTCCATTATTTTGGGGATGGATTGGCTTAGGGAGAACCATGTTATCCTTGATTGTGCTAAGAGGACCATTCATATAGATACTCCAGGATTACCTCGTTTCTCTCATACGTATCCAGATAGTGGAGAATTGGTTATGTCTAGTTTCCTATATTCGGTGGAGATACCGAAGAAGGATATTAGTGATGTGGAAGTGGTATGCGATTTTGAGGATGTTTTTCAGGAGATCCCTAGCCTGCCGCCTAAGAGAGAGGTGGAATTCCGGATTGATCTTGTACCGGGGTCCGCACCAATTTCTAAGGCAGCATATCGTATGGCACCCAAGGAGTTGGGAGAGATGAAGAAGCAGTTGGATGAGATGCTTCAGAAAGGGTGCGTTAATTATTTCTTTCTGATAGATTCATTTTTCTTCTTAGTTGATCTTTATTTCTAGCAGTGTAATTCTTTTGAGGTGTGTATGAATCAGGTTCATACGTCCTAGTAACTCACCGTGGGGAGCTCCGGCGATATTTGTATCCAAGAAGGATGGTAGTCTTCGTATGTGTATAGACTACAGGGAGTTGAATAAGGTGATGATCAAGAACAAGTATCCTTTGCCTAGGATTGACGACCTTCTTGACCAATTGAAGGGAGCGGCGGTCTTTTCACAGCTTGATTTGAGGACCGGGTATCACCAGATGGGAGTGGTGGAAGAGAGCATTCCCCGTACAGCTTTCCGTACTCGGTATGGGTTGTATGAATTTCCAGTGATGCCATTTGGTTTGACCAACGTTCCAGCATTCTTTATGGATTTGATGAATAGGGTGTTCAGGCCGTTTTTGGACCGTTTTGTCATTGTCTTCATAGATGACATTTTGGTTTATTCTCGGACTCAGGAGGAGCATAGAGAGCATTTGAAAGTGGTGTTACAGATACTTCGGGAGCATCAGTTGTATGCCAAGTTCAGTAAGTGTCATTTTTGGGAGACCGCAATAAGATTTCTAGGTCATGTTATTTCAGCTGAGGGAATATCAGTAGATCCTGAAAAAGTCGCAGCAGTGCAAGATTGGGCACAACCTTCTAATCCGACAGAGGTGAGGAGTTTCTTGGGATTAGCAGGTTATTATAGGAGGTTCATTGAGAAGTTTTCTCTCATAGCAGCTCCAATGACGAAGTTGACTCGTAAAAATGTGAAGTTTGTGTGGACAGATGAGTGTGAGCAAGCATTTTAGGAGTTGAAGCAGCGGTTGACCACTGCGCCAGTGTTGACTATCCCGACGGAAGGAGGGAAGCTTGTAGTGTTCACAGATGCTAGTGGGACTGGTTTGGGTTGTGTCTTGATGCAAGAAGGGAAGGTTGTTTCGTATGCTTCTAGACAGTTGAGGCCACATGAGAGGAGGTATCCCACTCATGACTTAGAGTTGGCAGCTGTTGTGTTTGCACTGAAAGTGTGGAGGCATTATTTGTTTGGGGAGAGATTTGAGTTGTATACAGATCATAAGAGTCTCAAGTACTTGTTTTCACAAAAGGAACTGAATATGAGACAACAGAGATGGGTTGAGTTCATCAGTAGTTACGACTTTGAGATTCTTTACCATCCGGGTAAGGGAAATGTAGTGGCCGATGCACTGAGTCGGAAACACAGTGTGATAGCTTCTTTGATGGTTAGGGAGTGGAAGTCTCTTGAAGTGTTAGCATCTCATGATATTCAGCCAGGGCATGAAGGTGAGAAAGCATATATTGGGAGTCTGGTTGTCCAACCGACTTTAATAGGGAAAGTTCGACAGATGCAGAGGTTAGATACAATTTTAGTTAACCGTCTCAATGACTTGGTAGTGGATTTGCTTGATGAGTGTCCGACGGATTGGTCTGTGGATACAGATGGAAGTTTATGTTTTCAAGGAAGACTCTGTGTACCGAATAGTGAAGAGTTAAAGAGGGAAGTACTTGATGAGGCACATCGATCTCGATACACTATACATCCTGGCGGGACTAAGATGTACCATGACCTGAAACGAACCTTTTGGTGGGAAGGTATGAAGAGAGATGTTGGAGAATATGTTTCTAAGTGTATGGTGTGTCAGCAGGTTAAGACGGAACACCAGAGACCGTCTGGTTTGTTGAAACCTTTAGAAATACCCGTGTGGAAATGGGAGTGTATCTCTATGGATTTTGTGGATGGTTTGCCGAGATCCAAGAAGGGAAATGAGTCAATTTGGGTGATTGTGGATAGGCTAACTAAGTCGGCGCACTTTATTCCAGTGAGTGTGCATCGGACGGCAGACAAGTTGGCACAATTGTATATTCGGGAGATAGTACGTTTGCATGGGACTCCGGTCTCGATTGTGTCGGATCGAGATTCGTTGTTTGTGGCAGAGTTTTGGGAGAGCTTTCAGAGGGCGATGGGGACCCGGTTAGACCTTAGTACTGCTTATCACCCTCAGACCGATGGGCAGACTGAGAGGGTTAACTAGATTCTTGAGGATATGTTGAGGGCTTGTGTTCTCGATCTCAGTGGTAGTTGGGAAGAACATTTGTCATTGGTAGAGTTTGCTTACAATAACAGTTACCATTCTAGCATAGGAATGGCACCTTTCGAAGCATTGTATGGGAGGCCGTGTAGATCTCCAGTGTGTTGGGCAGAAGTAGGGGACGTACCAATTTTGGGTCCAGATATGGTTCGGGAGACTACTGAGAAGGTGAGTGTTATTCGAGAGAGAATTAAGATTGCTCAGAGTCGGCAAAAGAGTTATGCTGATAGGAAGCGCAAGGGTGTAGAATTTGAAGTTGGAGATTTTGTGTTCTTGAAGGTAACCCCAATGAGAGGTGTGATGCGTTTTGGTAAGAAAGGGAAGCTTGCTCCGAGGTTTGTGGGACCTTATGAGATTGTCGGAAAGGTTGGAGAGTTAGCCTATAGAGTACTGTTGCCACCAGCATTGGCGGCAATTCACAATGTGTTCCATGTATCAATGTTGAGGAAGTGTGTGAAAGATCCTACACAGATTGTTCGTCCGACAGAGCTTGAGATTAACGATGACCTCACGTATGTTGTCCGACCTATCACTATCGTCGATCGAGATGTGAAGTATTTGCGGAGGAAAATAGTAAACCTTGTGAAGGTGCAATGGAGTGAGAGAATTAACGATGTTACGTGGGAACTGGAGGAGAAGATTCGAAAATCGCATCCCGAGCTATTCGAGTAGTGTTCGCGCGTGTTGCAAATCTCGGGACGAGATTTTCTTTGAGGTGTGTATAATGTAACAATCTTATTTTTTTTTTCTTTCTCTTTTCTTCAAAGATATTTATTTATGTATTTATTTCTTTGATTAATGTTTAATGTGGGTGTGTGGGCCATAGGTGTGTGGGCCATAAGTGTGTGGGTAGTGTGTGTAGCTGTAGGCGCGTGTGTGTGTGTAATAGTGTACGTGGGAGTGCAATTGTGTGTAGTAGTGTGTCACTATTAGATGTGTATATTAGTTAGGTTTATATTATAATATTAGGTTAGATAGAAAACCATAGAGAGAACTCTCTTATACACAGCCGCCGAGAGAGAGAGAGAGAGAGAGAGGGAGAGAGAGAGAAGAAGAAGAAGAAGGAAGAAGAAGAAAAGGGAAGAAAAGGGAAAAGGGTCTTGGCTCCGTGGTCTCGTGTGGAATCGCGGAACGTTGTTATTGTCAATTTCTTTGATTGAACGAGGTGAGTTAAACTTTGTGTATTTATATATATATATATACACGTATGTATATGTGTATACGGGGGTAATTAAATTAGTATGTACACTTTTAATTTAATTGTTAGGGTTAAATTTGTGTAATGAATATACGCTATTGTTGAAGTAATTTAGATAGTTTAATTCCTTTCGTATGATTTTGCGATCATGACATTAGGGTATTCGAAGGGGTTAGGTGAATCGTTAGTTTGATCAAAACCATAGGTGAAATATTCATATTTGTTAGCAAATAGATGTGAAATTCGTTTTATATGTAATTCACACAGTCGCAGAAACTTTAGAAAATTATTAGAAAATCGTGGCTTTGAATTGGAACATTCTGTCCGCGTGTCTCATGTAAAACGTGATTCTGCACGTTTTTCGTCTAATGGTATTTTTCCTGATTCTGCACCGTTTGGGCAGAAATTTAAGATTTCAGTAGCAGTTTTTAGTATATTAAAATGTACGAAATTGGGAAATATGATTCATTGTGTTCTTTTTTATTGTTCGTATGAATTAACGAAGATTACTTGGAGATACATGAATTCTCCTATAATGTTGAGCTATGAAAAGAATTAGGTGATAGTCATTAACGTTGAGTCCGATTAAATTGTATAATTCCAAAAATGCAAAATAGTTTCAAGTTCCTTAGTGTTCACCGCTCCCAGTTGTGATATTGTTTTGGTAGCTCGACTTGCTGAGTGGACCTTTTTGCCAGTGGCTTCGTGATCAAGCTGGCCTAAGCCTTATGCCCGGCTTATTTGTTAGACGTCTAGGCATATTGACTAGCCTTCTGTGTGTATACCTGGTTTGGTTGATACCCCAACCAAACTGGCACCAGAGTGGATGTTGGTAGTATGTCCGGGCACACATGGGATATATGTGTGGGTGTACCATGGAGGGTAGCCAAGTGGTGAACCTAGGAAATTGAATAACGAATCGTACATAAAAATAAGAGAATCATTGTTAATAAAATTTCCTATGGGTTAAAGGATATAAAATGTTGATTTCCTCGTCTGTTGTTCTTTTCTTATACATTGTATTGGGACGTGTAGTGAGTAAATTGTGATAATGATCCTTCCTCTATCTTAGTACAAGTAGTTCTGCATATTCTTGTAGTATTTTGCTGTTATTAATCTTGTGGTTGCAGGATGGTGGGTCCACTAACATTTTGCAGGTATTGACTCACCATGAGACGTTAGGTAAGTATTACTTTATTTAAATTCGGGCGAGAACTGCATGGCCACCACATAAAGGGAAACTACCGCTCGTCCCAATATGTGAAGTGGAACTACTTTCTTGCCCGAGTTAATATTTTGTGTGGTAGTTAAAGGGTCAACGGGTGATCCTGAAACTGTGTGTGTGTGGTTTAACTCATACCAGTCATGTGACTGACCCGTGAGTTTTTTTCTCGCGGGTGCGTTCTTGTTGGAGCGTAGCCGATCATAATTTGCAGGGCTAGTAGGGAGTTCGTGGCACCTGGTAGCAGGAGGCGTATGGAGTCTTGCGCTGTTATTTTTATTTTTTTTATATCACTTTAGAGAGTTTAGAAATAAGATTTCTGGCATTGTGGGCCATTTAAAAATTTAAGATATTGTTTTAGTGAAGTGTTCTTTTCAGATTCTTATAATGTTTTGGTGTTGGATTTAAATCTTGGTTTGACTTTTTAGTTGGATGTTGATCGTTGCTTTAGCACATGTGAGTAATGATTTTATTTTGGTACAGATTGTGTGATGTTATTTTATTGCAAGCACCTTGATAATTGGACAGCTGGATATTAGTTGAGGGTTCTCCCTTGACTAATAATTGGTTGTCTAAAAATTGGTATATATTATGTTGAGTACGCAAAATTAATTGCTTCAAATATAACTAATTAAAGTTGTTAATTCTTGAATTTAATGAATAGTGGTTTTTTTTTTACACTGATTGGAGACTTGATAAATTTTTTTATGAATTATCTCATTTTTGTTTTGGTATTTTAGAACATAAAATATATGCTTATGGGCATTTTTTTTTGGATTACTTAAAATAGACAAAATAGACTATTAATTTTTAAATTAGTATGGGGTGTTTAGAACATCATATTAGACCATTGAAAATTCTTGAAGAACAAATTCCACAAAATTTTTGTATTTTTGGAAATTTAGTTGCTTGTGGTTAATTTTGTTTAATCAGATCAATTTATTTTGTTAAATTGGTTCAAAATCTTTTATGGGTGTTGATAAAATTCTGGAAATTCTTTTATAATGAAAATCAAATTTTCAGTTATTTTAATTTTTCCATGAGGTTTTAAATTCATTTGTTAATTTAAAGCCCTCAATGAATTGGTTTTAAAATATATTTTAAGATCTAAAATTGTTTCCAAATTAGTGAAAAATCAATGATTTTTTATTAAAAATTTTCCCTTAGCTTATAGGAGCTATCTGGGTTTAGCAATGAATTAGTTCATTGCATTTTATTATTTTAGAGACTCAATGCATTGTTGGTCATATTTTAAATTACTGTTGTTTGTGATTGGATGACCCAAGACCTCTAATCCTCATCCTTAAATGGAGTGATGGATTAGTCCATTCATTTTAAGTAGACCACATGAGTACTTGATGTATGCGATTAATGCACTAATCTGGATCAAATGAATGGACAATTAATTGACAATTTATAGAAGGTTGTGTCCTCACGATGTATGTTTAAGGTTGTTATTGTATATGTCTATGAATAAAGCATCCCTATTTTTTGGGCTATAAATGTAATGTGAGGACGAATGTTTTATTGGAAAAGCCTACTTGTAAAGGGATGCTTTTCTTTGTTCACACATCATACACTTGAATTACCTTAGCAGAAGCTCTAAGTTGTCAATTCGGACCCACGTGGGGGTCCATGCGCACTTTTGTTGTATGGCACATTTTTTATTATTGTGGATGATCTTAGATAGGTAATTGTACTATCTAATTAATGTTTATTTAGAAAATCAATTATAAAAGTTTCTTGATTTACAAAATAAAGATTTGATGAATGAGCAATAGCGAATTTTTTGGTCTTGAATTGTAAAAATGGGAAAACTCATTTATAATTGGATTTAAAACAAACTTTATGAAATGTGCAAATACTAATATCATTCCCTTGAGCATGTTCTCAAATGTTTTTCGAACCACACTTCGTTGATCATTACAAAGACAACAAGTTTAAAGGAACTAATTTTTTTTTTTTTTAATATGGCACTGTAAAGTAACACACCTATAGACTAAGTAAGAGCTTATGGGCTTTAGACTTATTCTATAGTCCAACCTATTCAACCGAGTAATGGGCCTCAGGTCCAACATCATTATAACCTTCAAAGCCTATAGCACTTGGCTCGAGTAAGATCATAGCACGCGCTTGGTGATAAGCAGCATGCGCCATGATCCTGTTGGGAAGTATAAGTACTACCCAATGGCCAAAGAATTATGGGATCAGCTCAAATTTGTTTTCGGTGGCACATTCACTACTAGATTAAGAATCTAGTTATGAAGTTCGGGAAAGTAAAGGGGACGTTCCAAGTACACGATGACTGAACATTTAAGGTTGATGTCAATGTGATTCATGATATCAAATTGCTAGGAACATCTTTACTCCCGAACTACATTTCGGGCTATGAGTAGTTCGTTGCCTGATTCACGGACCACATGAAACAAATCATTATCCACGACGAAAATGTTAAATTTTGTTTTTGACATTTCCCGACATGTTGAGCTAAATATAGAGCGCCAAAATGTAAGGCAAACCGTATTGCTACACTTTTGACCACAACTTCCATAAGTGGAAGTGAGCACAATGCTAGTGGGCCTAAACGTAATGGTAAGAGTATACTCGCCAAGAGGCAGGATGGGGCTGGCAAGTTTGCGCCCAAGACTAATAAGGTGGGAGAACGCAGTTGAAGGCATTTTTCCAATTTGGTGTTAATAGGATGGATAATTTTGGGTGGTAGTGTTACTAGGACATGGTTATCTAGGGATAACTACATAAGAGTTGTTTTGATAAATTTTAGTTTCTTCTGTTAATTTATTCTAAGATATAGCATGCTGGACTTGAACGAATAGGATGTGATAGGATAACTTGATTAGCTCGAGAAGCCCTTTTGGGCCCACTTGCTAAGGTTGACCTACCTATGTGTAAGTCTTGCTTTGTTGGCAAAGCATGCCAAAAGTCTTTTAGAGAGGCTATTAGAGCTACTCAAGCATTAGACCTAGTTCATTCAAATATCTGTGGACCTATGGTTGTAAAGGCACGTCATGACACCTCTCATTTTCTCACTTTTATAGATAATTTCTCGCAATATGAGGATCGCAAGCACTTATCTAATCAGTTCATGGAGCTGTGTGAGGAAAGGGGAAAACGCAGACAACTTCTTTTTCCGAAAACTCTGCAATAATATGGTGTTGCAGAAAGAAGGAATAGGACATTCCTAGATATGGCTAGGACTCAGATGGCGCAAGTCAACCTTCCAATGTTGTTTTGGGCGGATGTACTCTCGTTTGCTGCCTAAATACTAGAGTGCCTCTTCTCAGTCAGTTCCTTCTACCCCCTATGAACTATGTAAAGGCGACAAGCTCATTTTAGAGCATTTGAACCAGTAGAGCTCAAGAGGTTATGTTCACTATACCTTGCATAAGTGCGAGAAACTACGCTCGAGAACTAGAGAGCATACCTTTATAAGGTATTCTAATAGCTCAATAGGCTATGTTACGTATAATGAACAAACGGGTATAGGAATGACAGAATTGGTGTCACATGATATTGAGAATGACTTCCCTAGGTTGATAATACTAAGAGATATCTTGACCTCTATGAGTTGGAGGATGTTGAAGATAACATACCATCTTTAAGCGAGGGTAGGGAGATTGAGATTCCACATCTATATTCGTTGAAATATGGTACTAGTCTCTAGTCGAGTAGGAGTACGACGCTAGATGCTAGTGGGAGTGTAATTGATAGTGGGAGCACACCGCTAGGCACTCAAGATTCTCAGGTATTACACCGTAGGTGATGAGGAAACCCTATCTTTTTTTTTTTTTTTAAATTGAGGGAGACATTTTCATGTGTGCAAATGTGTGCACAAGTGGATGAGGATGAGCCTACTTCTTTTGATGAAGCGCTTTTCTTCGTCTGTTGAAAGCCTGAAACTGAGTGGATAGTTGTTATGCCAGATGAGATGAGCTCTATGGGCGTGAATAAGGTCTGGGAGTTAGTTGATATTCTGCCTATGTGAAAGGCTATTGGAGACAAGTGTGTTTTCAACATCTAACGCAAGGCAGATGGTTCAATTGACAAGCGCCTTGTGGCGATAGTTTGTACCCAGAGAGGGTATAGACCATGGAAATATGTTCTCCCAAAGGGTGAGATCTGACTCTATTTGCCTTATCCTAGCAATTGTCGCATATTTAGTTTTAGAACTTTTTCAGTTCGATGTTTAAACTACTTTTCTCAATGGAGAACAAGACGAAGAGATTATAAATTTGGATCAGCCCATTGGTTTTGTGACCAAAGGGAACGAGCGCAAAAGTGTACTGTCTTAAACATTCCATTTATTATCTCAAGCTAGCAACCGTCTAGGCAGTTGTACACTGTGTGTACATTAAACGGTCAAGAAAAGTGTTCTAATTCTTTGTGTGTTGATGACATCCTTCTAGATGGAAATGAGATGAGTTCCATTGTCGCCACTTGAGACTAGTAGTCCTCTCAGTTTGAGATTGAGGACATGGGTGATCCCAACTATGTGTTGGGAGTTTAGATTGTGAGACATTTTAGAAGCTCCTATGTTTGTCTTGAGGGACTTACAAGATGAAAGTTCTTGAACGTTCTCACATGAAAAGCTTAAAAACCCATTGACATCCTAATTTTTAAAGGGACTCACCTTGACCTTAGATCAATATCTTAAGAATAATGAGAAGAGGAAACAAATGTACAGTTTGCCATATGCGTCAGTAATAGGGAATCTGAAGTATGCTATGTTGTGTACTCAGTTAGATGTCTGCTATGTGATTGGTCTAATTAGTTGTTGTCGTAGCAACCCTGGTCCTGTCGCTAGAAAGTAGTGAAGAGGATCTTGCGATATGTTCGCAGGACTATGGACCTTGCCTTATGTTGTCCACGATAGAAGCATAATATGTGGTGTGCTCTGCAGCTGTTCAAGGAGCTGTTTTGGTTGAAGAGTTTTTGCAGTGACTAGGCCCTTCACCTCATAACGATGAGGTTGTGTTCATCTACGGTGATAGCACATAAGCCTGAGCATATGCAAAAGATCTCAAAAGCCATTTGACATGAAGACATGCATTTTTGTCACATTTGAGATGTTGTTTGAGCCAATGGAAGTTGTCTTGAGGTACATCTCCACATGGGGATTTGATGTGCTTAGACATTTTATTATTGACATTATTATTCGAGTTTTTATAAACTAGTTGGTTACCATATGTGTATTTGTTGTATGAATGGAAAGAATGCACATTTCTAATATGTCACTGGGCTTGAATCGACATGCTCACACGGGTGATTCACCTTGGCACCGAGATAGCGAACTAGGACACGTGTGTCCATGGCGCTTAGATGGCAAGCAAGATGAGACATTTGTGTTCATTGCGCTTAGATAGCTAGCTAGGACATGTGTGTTCATAGCGCTTAGAAAGCGAGCTTGAACACTTATATCTACGCAGTGTAAGAACATCGAGCTAGATATAAACCCTTATTATTTCTATATGTCGCCTTATATGTAGCTAAGATGAGACCTTTATATTTGGTCGAACATAAAGAGATCCCACGACTCTATGTAGCCTCTTTACAGCTGAATGTGAGTTTTCAGACGGGCGCCAGAAGGAACGACTATGCTGGGAAACTCATGTTAGACGTTTTGTGTAATGTCTAGACTAAGATTCGTATGGTGTTACTTGTTTTTTCAAATGCAGAGTGATATGCCCATTTTTTTTATAGAAGAATGCCATAGCATACATTTCATATTGTATGTGCTTTTGAGATCGATTGTGGAGTAGTGAATGGATTCTTCTTCATTGCTATGTGAGCCACGTAGCATATCCAAGACATTGGTTATCCTACAAATTGGTTGCCTTCACAACTTGAGACTATGTCACGAAGAGGATGCTCGATGACAGCTACTTTAGCATGCTATCCTAGGACGAAGAGATAATTCCATTCTATGGGGCGTGTCTGGGTAAGCGGTCAAGTTAGTTGGATTGACATGAGGGCTCGAGGAAGACCATTCAATAATACACCATATTCTGTGACTCATTAGCAGGCCTGCGATAATCGTATTTTGTTACTGATATGTCATAAGTGCATTACATTGAGGTGGTATAGCACTTCTTTTCACCGAGGGATTGAGAATGCTGTGTCTAGTCTGGTTGAACCGTCTAAGGCATACACGAGAAGCTTCTGAGTGATATGTCTTGCTGGTTATGGTGATGACTTGGCATTACACTCAAGTCGCTGTACTTTCTTTTCGTAAGGTCGCACGTTCTATTTCCCTGCATGAAGTGATGACAAGTTCTGTTTCGAGAGATTGTTTTAGTAAGCCCTATGTGGGTAAGTGGGAGATGTAAGAAATTGTGGTTTATTTGTACACCCACATACATTGGACCGGGTCCAATGGGCCTTGGCCTTGGAGACCTAGGGTGTGTGCCTATATATATATATATATGTATATTGCACACACAACTAGGGTTGCCTCTTACACACCCTAATAGAAGCAATCAGCCTCTCTTTCTCTCTCTCACGTTTTCTCTCTCTAAGCCATCACCATGGAGCTTTGGGATTTAGTGCGTGACTATTACGGGGATCACTCTAGTAGTACGTGATCTTCACAACCTATGCGAAGTACAAGAGAGTACACGGAGGCTCGAAGATCGCATCCGTACTTGGGTTTCATCACCGGGCTCGTAATAACACCGAACAACGATCCGTTGGGTTATTCCGCTAGGTAAGTGACCTAAACCCGACTCGTATGCATGTGTGCATATGTTTATTTACAATATGGAATAGCCACTAGAACCTGTTAACTGCTTGGATGGTGATAAATTTTAATCATCTCTGTTTCTAAGGAGTTAAGTTCATTTTGGATTTCCAACATCAATCAAACTTCCCTCCAAATTTGTTTTCCCCCCTTTCACTTTGACACACCTTCTGATCGTTTTGACTGAGGATCAAGGGCGGAAGTAGTAATGACTAATGGGCTACGGTGGGCTGTAGCACCCCTTAATTTTTGGGAAACTTTTTTTTTTACATGTAATAATTTAGCTTAATTGTAGTTTAGCCCTCTATAATATTTGACAAAACGTCTAATCCTTCCTACTTCTCTTGTTTTTGTTTTTTTTTTTGAAGAGTTCCTACGTCTCTTTTTAACCTAACCAATATTATTTAATTTAAACAAGGCACATTATGTTAGTTCAATAGTAATCTAGCCCACTGCCCACCCCCAAATATTTGGGCCAACTCTTTTCCTTAGTCCAACCCTTCTCAATTTTTTTTTGACAAATATGTATAAATTCGCCCAATTATAAATCAACCACTTGAATTATTTATCCCATCACTATTCCATGATACGTCTCAATTTAGTCTAACCCAAATTATTTTACTATCACTCAAACTTTGCAAATTATGATATTCATAGAGAACAATTGAGGTCAACCCATCTTAATTTTTTTTTTCTTTTGATCACAAACATCATAAAGCATTTCATATCATAAAAACAAAGCAAATCCCAAGCGGAACCAGTACAAGCATCAGATAAAATAAAAATGCATGAGATAATAACCAAAAAAAAAAAACAAATACAGAAAAGCACTTCAATCTCCTATCTCCAAAAATATCTCGGACTGTGGCACAGCTAGAAAAAGCTGCCAAACAATACTACACAAAGGATCATTGAGGTGGTGTAGCACTTCTTTTCACCGAGGGATTGAGAATGTTGTGTCCGGTGTGGTTGAACCGTCTAAGGCATACACGAGAAGCTTCTAAGTGATATGTCTTGCTGGTTATGGTGGTGATTTGGCATTAAACTCATGTCGCTGTACTTTCTTTTCGTAAGGCCGCACGTTCTATTTCCCTGTATGAAGTGATGACAAGTTCTGTTTCGAGAGATTGTTTTAGTAAGCCCTATGTGGGTGAGTGGGAGATGTAAGAAATTGTGGTTTATTTGTACACATACATACATTGGACCGGGTCCAATGGTCCTTGGCCTTGGAGACCTAGGGTGTGTGCCTATATATATATATATATGTATTTTGCACACACAACTAGGGTTGCCTCTTTCACACCCTAAGAGAAGCAATCGGCTTCTCTCTCTCTCTCACGTTTCTTTCTCTAAGCCATCACCATGGAGCTTTGGGATTTAGCACGTGACTATTATGGGGATCGCTTTAGTAGTGATCTTCACAACCTATGCAAAGTACAAGAGAGTACACGGAGGCTCGAAGATCGCATCCGTACGCGAGTTTCATCACCGGGCTCGTAACAACATCGAACAACGATCCGTTGGATTATTCCGCTAGGTAAGTGACCTAAACCCGACTCATATGCATGTGTGCATGTGTTTATTTACAATATGGAACAGCCACTAGAACCTGTTAACTGCTTGGATAGCGATAAATTTTAATCATCTCTGTTTCTAAGGAGTTAAGTTCATTTTTGATTTCCAAAATCAATCAAACTTCCTTCCAAATTTGTTTTCCCCCCTTTCACTTTGACACACCTTCTGATCGTTTTGACTAAGGATCAAGGGCGGAGGTACTAATGACTAATGGGTTAGGGTGGGCTGTAGCACCCCTTAATTTCTGGGAAACTTTTTTTTTTACATGTAATAATTTAGCTTAATTGTAGTTCAGCCCTCTATAATTTTTTGACAAAACTTCTAATCCTTCCTACTTCTCTTGTTTTTTTTTGAAGAGTTCCTACGTCTCTTTTTAACCTAACCAATATTATTTAATTTAAACAAGGCACATTATGTTAGTTCAATGGTAATCTAGCCCACTGCCCACCCCCAAATATTTGGGCCAACTCTTTTCCTTAGTCCAACCCCTCTCAATTTTTTTTTTGACAAATATGTATAGATTCGCCCAATTATAAATCAACCACTTGAATTATTTATCCCATCACTATTCCATGATACGTCTCAATTTAGTCTAACCCAAATTATTTTACTATCACTCAAACTTTGCAAATTATGATATTAATAGAGAACAATTGAGGTCAACCCATCTTAATTTTTTTTTTCCTTCTTTTGATCACAAACAGCATAAAGCATTTCATATCATAAAAAACAAAGCAGATCCCAAGTGGAACCAATACAAGCATCAGATAAAATAAAAATACATGAGAAAATAACAACAAAAAAAAAACAAATACAGAAAAGCACTTCAATCTCCTATCTCCAAAAATATCTCAGACTGTGGCACGGCTAGAAAAAGCTGCCAAACAACACTACACAAAGGATCATCTCAAAAGCACCGCAGTTGCAACAAGAGCCAACTCAAACTCGAGATTTGACAAAAAAATGTTAGATCTGGAAGAAAGAAAGCCGAATCTAGGCACAGAAACAGTGAAATCAACGGATCGACAGGAGAAAACAACGAAAAAAATAAAAGAACACAAGAAACAAACCTCCACAAAGGGGGCCAAAACCCTTACAAAAAGGGACAAAGCTCCGACTAGGGAGGGACAAACTCTCCCCAAAAGAGAGAGAGAGAAAGAGCAAAAAGAAGGAAAAACCAGGCTCTCCCATAGTGAAATACCATGAGAGAGCCCAAATCGACGGAGAAAACGAAAAACTGAGAAGTTAGAGAGAAAAGAGAGTTTCTCTCTCTAGAAAAGAAAATGTAAATCCAATGTCAACCCATCTTAATTGAGAACAATTGAGGTCTATCCATCTTACTTCATGAGGACGATTACAGGTATTGGCTATATTTGTTAATGAATGCCCTCATTTGAAATCGGTTCAAAATTGAGGATCTTAAGTGATGTATTGATAATAGAGGGGCTCAAATTTAAATTTTGGCACATAAAAAAGGTACAAAAATATAATTGAGCCTAGTAGTAATGCTAACCACACAATACCGCGTACATGATTCTTATTGGAAGTCGAAAATGAAGACTATTTGGATCATTATAGTTATATAAAATTCCAAACAAAGTATATTCAAATGAGCAGCCAATTCTGACTAAAATGAAGACTATTGCACCATTATAGTTATAGGGTAAATTACCTTTTCCCCCTGTGGTTTGCCTCTATGGCACTTTGGCCCCTGTAGTTTGAAATGTAACACATAACCCCCTTGTAGTTTGCCTCTGTGGCACTTTACCCCCCTGTAGTTTGAAATGTAACACATAACCCCCCTGTAATTTGCTTATGTGACACTTTACCCCCCTATAGCCAAAACAAATTGCTTAAATGACCAACAATTACAGGGGGGTAAAGTGTCACAGAGGCAAACTACAGGGGGGTTATGTGTTACATTTCAAACTACAGGGGGGTAAAGTGCCACAGAGGCAAACTACAGGGGGGTTATGTGTTACATTTCAAACTACAGGGGGCCAAAGTGCCATAGAGGCAAACCACAGGGGGGTAAAAGGTAATTTACCCTTATATATAATATAATTCCAACAAGTATATTCAAATGAGCAGCCAATTCTTCCTAAATCTACTAAGTTAAAAGGATGACTTCTTTCCCAAGGAGCTTGACATTTAAATGAAACTCTTATCTTATTCCCTTAGTTTGCAAGGAAAAAATAGATCTCAGAGAAGGCTTGCATTTCAATTCAAGTAAGTTCTCCAAAACAAATTTTTATTTGAATCAATTACCTATTGAGTTTTCTTATATTCTTTTTCTTCATGAATATATAGGATAGATATTAGGCTCTGCATGTCAAATCTATACATAAATATATAAGATGCAATTTAGATGCTAGAAAACATTTCTAGCATGTATGTATTATCATTTCACCTTCTTGTTTTTAAACATAGAGATGAAATCAAATCAATTTAATTACTATCTATGTGTAATACATGTTTTTTTTTTCTTTGGAAAGTTTGTTTGATGAATCAACAGAGTGTACAACTACAAGGGGCATTCATCTGCTTTATTATAGGCATTGGAAGAAGCAGATTTTTAGAACAAGACTACAAAACTTTCTAACTTCGGGGAACATTAGGGAATGACTAAAACAGGATTGAGTTCATATACTCAATCTCACATTTAATTGGTTTTTGTGAAAATCATGCAAGTATAAGAATTTTTAATACAGAACTCTTGAGGTACTTTTAAGTCTGACATAGATTTCTATATCGTCCAATCAAAATTCAGTGGGTCCACTGTCACATCAAGATGTGAATTTGGGAAGCATGACATTACTCAAATAAAAAACATGTGTTTTGTTTGAAAAAGTCAATCGAAGAGCATCGGTAACATCCTCGAAATAATTTTTAAGGACACTTTGTTCGAGTATTTAACCCCGTTTTCAGGAAAGAAAAACCAGGGTATATAACCCAATGTATTTCAGTTAATTTAAATGCTGCAAAGTTAGCATAGAAAATATTTGACTAGTTAACAAGTACTCTGTCTTATTTGAAAGAAAAAAATTATTCTGCTCATCTATTGGACTTTATTTATATGTTGCAAATTGATCCTAGAAAATTCTATAACTTATTTACAAGTATTATGCAGCTTGATGCTGTCTGTATAAATGGAGAGAGAAGATTAAAGAGAAATTCAATAACAGTTCCTGGCATCACGTCAGAAGGAGAATAAAGAAATACAAAGATAGCCTCATTAATAATTATAAATACCAGTTTGTGCTATAGAGGTGCAATTGGAAGCTGGAAAATACATTTTGAATGTCTTTCCACAAACAAAGAGGATAAAAATTTGTTTTCTAAGCCCGTTTGGGTTAGCTGAAATATTAAGTGATTGTTTATAAAGAGATAAAATATTAAACTACTTTTTCATCTTAAATTTTTTTGGCTAATTTGTTTTAAGTGTTGAAATTTTAAGCTAACCCAAACACTTCTATTTTATGAAACAATCACTTTTATTTTTTCTTGATATCCACAATTCATCACTTAATTTTTTATTTTTCAGCAAATCCAAACGGGCTCTAATTCTTTTTAGTTCAAGCACACTCTAGCTTCTTCTTTTGTCTTTTCTTTTCCTTTTTTTTTTTTTTTTTTTTTATGTACACCAATATTCATTGTATTTTTTAATTTTATGCATTTTTTGGTAGATTATCGACAATTGTTTTTCCACATAGTGTGGTATAATTGGGCTGTGGAGATAGAAATGTCCGAACAAAGAGTTGATCATCTCACCATTCACATTGAGGAAAAGCTTGCTAACTTGTCTTCCACATATTTTAAACACCGTATCTTTAGAGTACATGATCAATTGCGTATGGAAAATGAGGAAGCCTATGAACCAACAATGGTTGCGATCGGTCCCTACCATCGTGGTAAGAATAAACTAAAAGCTATGGAAGAGCACAAATTTCGTTATCTTCAACAAGTTCTTCAACTAAATAAGGAGTCAGGCGTAGATAGATACGTCATGGCCATGAGAGAATTGGAAGAAAGGGCACGCAAATGTTATTCAGAACCTATTGACCTTAGTACCGATGAGTTTGTCGAAATGATGCTTCTTGATGGCTGCTTTATAGTGCAATTCGTTCGCCACCACATGTCCAAGCACGTAAAAGATGACCCTCTTCTCCAATATTCACATACTTGCAACAACATAGGCCTCGATTTAATGTTGCTTGAAAATCAACTTCCATTCTTTGTTCTCAACCGTTTGTTCGACATGACTAGGACTTCAGATCAAGATTACCACATTGAGAATCTGGTTGTTACAGTTTTTAATGATCTATCACAACCAAATTCAAAAGTTTTAGGTGCATGTCCTAGAACTACAGGTGACAATGTCGATCATATATTGGGTGTCATGCATGAAATCTGGTGTTCTTCATTTGCCAAAGTGGTCTCCCAAAGAAGAAAGGAAAGTCATGACAGAAAATGGGAGTTTATAAAATGTACTACACAACTGTAAGAGGCGGGAGTCGAGTTGAGAGCATCTAGCCAAACAGGGAACTCTTTGTTGGATATAACTTTCGAAAATGGAGTGATAGAGATCCCGCCTTTTACCATTAAAGATAATACGGAGCGTCTCTTAAGAAATTTAATAGCTTACGAACAATATCGTCCAAGTACTTTTCCCAAATACGTTACCGACTATGTAGTCTTCATGGATTACCTCATTAATTCAGAAAAGGATGTTGAAATACTTCGTCACAAGGGGATTATTAAGAGCTGGTTGGGTGATGATGAAACTGTTTCCATCATGTTCAACAAGCTTTGTACTAGAGTTTGGATTTCTAAGAACTATTGTTACGCGGAAGTGTTCAATCAACTAAACCGACATTGTAGGAAACGTCGAAACATTTGGTTGGCAAATTTAAGAAGAAATTACTTCAGCAGCCCGTGGTCTATCATTTCATTTGTTGTTGCTGTTGTGTTGCTTCTACTCACGCTGACACAGGCTATATTTTCCATTCTTTCTTATCGCAAGTAAATCCTAATATACCTGTTATTGTTGTGCAATCTCTTTGATTATCATATTTGGGTAGAATTTATTTATTTTTTGTAAAAAAAAGCATACGTTTGGAGAATTTTTTGAATCTACATTACAAGTATGTTTATTTAGCTTCTTCTTATTCTTTCTTTTTTTTTTTTTTTTTTTTTTTTTTTTAAAAATTGCTCAACCATAACATTGAAATTTAAAAAATGAAAGCATGCAGTACACAAAAAAGCTTCACCAAAAAATAAGCCCCATACCCTGTCAAGTGTCAACTATGAGGAAAACTGAATCAGAACCGGTCCACACAAAAATACAACAAACAATGAAGAAACAGACCCCTAGGCATAGAATTGGCTACAGTCTCATATTCCTAACGAACAACGGGAAAAAAGAGCTAAAACATATTTTAGTACCCTGTAATTAACTATATCAAAGTTTAGTTTTTGGTCATGTATTATTAATTGGAATACACAAGGACTTCAATTAGTAAAGGTGTATCAAATAAAGATAATCATAAACGGCATAAAAAACATGTAATGGAATGGACAATCATTTATGGGGTACTAAAATTATTTTTTAGAAGGAAAAAAAAAAAACAATAAATAAATAAATTAAAAAACATCAAACTCCAAATGACAGCAACTCCAATCACAAGTGCCTTCATTGCTGTAAACCAAATCAATGCAGACAAGATCACACCATAGGAAACAGAATATTCCCTGAAGCTATAAAGAAATCTGCTGGAACATATGTTCAGGAAAGAAAAAAAAAATCCATTATCATTCCTGATTTTCCCCCATGTATCAAATTGGGCAAATGCAGTATAGGTCTGAAAAAACAATCAGGAATAATCCTATATCAAGAATTAGGAGAATTCTTTGGTACACCCTAGCGGTTTGATTGTACCTACAAGGCTACAACATAGTAATTTTTGGTAAGAAACATTTGTACCAATTAAGGAACATTTATTCTGGATTTTGACGGGACCAAATATTTCTTATTACAGAATAAGTATTTCTTACAAAAACCAATACATTGTAGGTACGTGAAAACCACCCATCACGTTCCAGGACCATTACTGGAGGGGGAATCTAAATTGGACGCTTTAGGAAAAGTCAGTGTAATTTTTAGATATACAAGGAATTCCTTGTATTAATGACACATCACGGAAAATGTAATGACATACACTCACTACAACAAAAAAAAGGTATTCACAAGGAAAAAAATCATTGCTAAATAGCCCAATTTTGTGGCTAAAATCTTTAGCAAGGAAAGTTTTTTGTTGCTAGATTCCATGCTAAAGCTTCCTCTCTAAATCCTCTAGCAACGAAAAATAATTTCCTTGCCAATTCTTAAGTACTTTTAGCAAGGAAATTTTTTCTTGCTAATGCTCTACATTTTTGTCACTAAATGGCTTGATCTTCTTGCCAAAAAACAATTGAGAAATCATAATGCCAGAACAATTTCCTTTATTGCCAAAGCAAATTCTAAATATGTTACTCAATTTTGTGTTCAATATGAGCATTTGGCAAGGAAAATATTTCGTCGCTAAATATGTAACTCTAAGGCGAGGAAATATTTTTCTTGCTAAAAGTTGTTTTTAGCAAGAAAAATAGATTTCGTAGCCAATAGTATTAATCAAAGGCAACGAATTAATTTCCTTGCCAAAGGAGGTTTTTAGCAACGAAAAGTAGTTCATTGACAATTGTATTCATTTCAGGCAAGGAAATAATTTACTCACTAAAAGAGCTTTTTAGCAACGAAAAATATTTCCTTGCTAAGTTTGTTCCTGTAAGAGACAAGGAATTAGTTTCCTTACTAAACCCCACCAATACCTGCCCAATCCAAAATTTATTATTAAACTTGTATTATTTCAAAACCTGTCCAACATACGAATAATAGAATAATACAAACATGTCTAACAAACCATAATATCAAATAATAAAAAAAAAACTACTAACAATCTACATAATCAACCAGCCGACATAGCTTATATAAAAATAAAATAATAAAAAAAAGGACATATTATCAACAAAGAAAAAACCATCCGACATAATATCAACCAAAAAAAAAAAAAAAAAACATCAGACATGATAATAAAAAAGTCCCTCTACATAACACAAAGAATGAATTGTTGCACATACTCGAGCTATCAATCCACAACTTATGCGCCACATTTTCATCAATAATATAAGAATAGCATCAGTATCTTATAAATTGAAAAAAAAATAATAATAAAGAAGAGGAAAAAATGCACGGTAGTCCATTTTACCCCTTAAAACCTCGATGTTTTATGCTAATAAACCCGTGAGTCCGTTATTCATTGTGTTTCTTCCTACAAGTCTATATAGTTGTACCCGAGGTGGAAGTGTGAGTTTGATGGCAGCCAGAAAGTCGGTTATTTGAGTTGACCCTTAAAACCTCAATTTTTGGTGTTTTCGGGTGATTTTCGACGTTTTAAGCAATGGAATCCACCTCGAAAGTCTATTATTCATTCTGCTTTTTCTTAAAAGTCAATTTAGTTATACCCAAGGTGCGAATGTAAGTTAATTGGGGGCATAAGGATAGTCAGTTTCGACTTGAAATCTCGATTTTGGGAGTTTTGGGGTGTTTGACGTTTTTAGCTATGAAATCCACCCTGAAAGTCCGTTGTGCGTTTTGTTTCTCCCTACTAATTTGTTTAGTTGTACCCGAGGTGGGAGTGTGGGTTTGGTGGCTATCGGATAGTCGATTATCCGACTTGACCCTTAAAACCTCGATTTTGGATGTTTTCCGACGTTTTAAGGTACGAAATTCTCCCTGAAAATCCGTTATTCGTTTTGTTTTTTCCTACAACTCTATTTAGTCATACACTGGATGAGAGTTTGGTTTGGTGACATCCATACAGTGGATTGTTCCAGTTGTCCCTCAAAACCTCGATTTTGGGTGTTTTGGAATGTTTTTTGACATTTAAAGCTACAGAATCCACCCTGGGAGTCCGTTATTCGTTCCGTTTCTTCCTAAAAGTCTACTTAATTGTACCCAAGGTGGGAGTGTGATTTTGGTGGCATCCGGATAGTCGGTTATCCAAGCTTGACCCTTAAAACCTTGATTTTGGGTGTTTTGGTGTTAAGCACAAGTTTGGTAATACTTCAAAGTCATCTGTGAAACTGTAGTGTCTCAAAGAAAACATTCTATTTGGTTCAACCTAACTTTTCCTTAAAAAAAAAAAAAATAGGATATCAAGTCATACGAGCCGATCGGCAACTGCCTCGTATCCACAAACTATACTAAGAACTGCGAAAAAGAACAATTAGCAACCCCGTATTGAGGAGAAGGAATTGTCAAAATCTTGGCAAATAAACTTTGGTTATATGTTCAGTTTGGCCAAGCTTATTCACCTGCTATATTTTCAGCGTTTTTTTAGTTTCTCCTCTCTCTCTCTCTCTCTCTCTCTCTCTCTCTCTCTTATCCTTGGACCTCAACAAATACTTGTTTCCCTGGAATTTTCCATACTAATCACAAATAGAATCTTCTCTCTTTTCCTTTGAAGAACTCTCAATTCATTCAGAAGAGGTCCTATTTGCCAGTCTTTCTTTTATTAAATTAGCTCTGCTCTTGAGCAGCAAAAATGTCCACAACTTTCTCGTTGGCTTTCAACCCTTCAATTTCTCTCCCTGCTTTCTGAAGCTTGTGGAAGAGCTTTATCATTTCCACTAATGGCTCGTTCTCTTTAAACTCTCCATACAAACCACCCTAGGCCTGTAAACGGATTGGATTTGGATCGGATTTGTGATATCCGAATCCGATCCGATAAGAAATCCGCTAACTAAATCCGAATCCGATCCGATAAAAAATCCGTTAACCAAAATCCGAATCCGAATTTGTTAGGATTCGGATATCCGACGGATATCCGTTAAGCATTTAAAAAAAAAAAAACCCCTCTAACAATTTTTTTTTTTTTTTTGGGATATCCGTTAAGCACCAAAAGATATTTTTTTTTAATCGGATATCCGTTAAGTACCAAAAGAATTTTTTTTTAATCGGATATCCGTTAACCAAATCCAAACACACCAAAAAAGTATAAGCCAAAACACAATAGAAGCAATGTCAACTTGCATGGCTTCCAACAAACACACAATCACTACTAGAATATCCAAAATCCATATTCCAAACACAATGAAACAAGTACAATCACAGCTACAATATCCAAATCCTAAAAAAACAAAAAGATGAGCATTAGAGATTCTTTGAGCAAATCCTTCCATTACAAAATCCATAGTCTTCTAATTTTGCATCCACCAATAAATTCATCAACACCTAAATCAAAAGAAAAAAAAAGTATAAATTAAGTTAGTATCATGTAAAATGGTAAACTTATCAACACCTAAATCACAAGAAAAAAAGAGTATAAATTAAGATAGTATCACAAGAAAAAAAGATGAAGATTATATTACAAATTGGAAAGTAAAACAATACAAAACCTTCTCATGTTGCAAGGCCACCACTAACAGATTCTTCAACACCTACATCAAAAGAAAATAAATTTACTATACAAACAAGCGTGAGAGCATAAAAAGTATAAATTAACTTACTAACATAGTATCATAACTTTGCTTACTTTTCTTTCTTGTTGATTCGATCCAATCATTAGTTGTTACCAACGCTTCTACAATGTCTGGAAGCAAGGATGCGCGATTCTCATCAATCACTCTACCACCTATACTAAAAGCGGACTCCGATGCAATGGTAGTTGCTGGAACAACTAAGATATCACGAGCCATCCTTGATAGGATTGGAAGTTTTGCACTATTAACTTTCCACCAATGTAAAATGTTAAAATCATCTTTTCTTGGAAAGACCGGTTCCTCTAAGTATTGCTCAATCTCTGGTTTTTGAAAAGTATGACAAGTACTACGAGCTCGCAAACGCCAACTATCAAACTCATTCAATCTAACATCTTGAATAGAATTATAGGGCAAAGTACTATTACTAGAACACCCTTCATCCACTATATTAATATAGAACTCGCTAGAATTGAGAGATTCGCCTCCGTACTCATTAAATAAATCAACAACCGCATTACGGACCCGTTGGACATAGACACTAGCCTCGTTATCATAAAGCCGCTCATAATAAAACTCCACCAAATCCATTTTGAATCTTGGATCAAGGACCACACCTATTTCTAGAACCAAGTTACAATGTTCCCAATATTTTTCAAACTTCTCTATCATAGGACCGGCCATCAAACGAAGAATTTCATTCTCATTAGTCTTCCATTGTATCAACTCAAGTTGAATATCACAAATATCTTTGAAAAATACATTAGACGTTGGAAATTTGGTACCACAAAAATGACATGTCGCATCATAGAATAGCTTCAAACAATGTTTTATCACTTTTGCAACTTTCCACTCCTCTTCAGATGGGTTATGTTTATAATTCCTATCTATTTGTTCCAAACGACAAAAAGCTTCTTTCAATGACAATGCCGAGTCAAGCATTAAGAAGGTAGAATTCCATCTATTTGGGACATCCATAGGAACTTTCTTTTTACTTCTCAACTTAACTTGATTTACCGCACTGTCAAACTTTTGTTTTCCATATGGAGATTTATTCAAATATCTCACACCATCTCGAATTTTATCAAGAGTACCCCCAATCTTCTTCAACCCATCATGGACAATCAAGTTAAGTATATGTGAACTACAACGCACATGAAACAAATCCCCACCTAAAGGTAACAACGACTTATCACATAGCCAATTTTTCAAAAGTCTTACCATGACATCATTACTAGTAGCATTATCAACTACCATTGAAAATAGTTTCTTGTCAATGTTCCACTCTAAGATTAATTCACTGATGAATCTAAATAAACTTTCCCCATCATGCGGATAATCAATACCCTTATATGCAAGAATTTTCTTCTTTAATTCCCAATTGTCATCAATGTAATGAGCTGTCAAACAAGCATACGCAAAGTTTTGATGGTCCGATGTCCAAATATCTGTTGTCAATGTGATCTTAGAAGAAAGTCCATCCAAAAAACAATACAGTTTCTCCTTTTCTTCTTGATACACATTCATGACATCCGCCCTAATAGTGTTTCGAGAGACAATCTTGAACATTGGCTGAAGATTATTACAAAATATCTCAAAGAATTCATGCTCAGCCATGTTAAAAGGATAATTATGTTTTATTATCATTCTAGCAAAATCAACTCTACTTTTCTCTTGATCAAACTTAAATGAGTCAGTTTTGGGGGAAGCCTTAGAAGTAGCATTAGGTTGTTTTCCTTCACATATTTTTAAATGGTTCAACAAATGACTTGTACCTTTACTACTCTCTCCAACAAAATCTTTCCCACAACGACCGCACTTGGCTTTTTCTTTCCCATCTATTCCCGTGTATTTTGTAAACTCCTTCCATGCCCTTGATGTCAATCTTCGTCGCTTAGGAGAACTTCTAGTTTGCTCGGAGTTCACTTCTGCCACCTCCTCATCATCATCACCGTCAATATTTTGGGTAAATTGGGTAGGGTCTATTGACATCTCACCAAATAAAGATGTCCTGAAAGAAAAGTGTACTATCATTAATGACAGAGTGGGATTAGAGAAAGGAGAGCATTTTTTATGCAACAACTACATAGAAGCTGAACATAGTTAAATAATCAATCTTAAGGGATTCTAATGTTTGTTATGCAATCCAAAAACTTTTCCTATTCTATAAGAGGGTCCGTTTGATAGCATTCTAATAACCTGAACAATTTTTCGTTTTCCATTCATATTTTATCATCATTTTAAAAAGGTTTAAACATAAAATTAACGGTCAACTGACTATTGACTAACAACAGGAAGGTGAGTGTCCCTCAACAACAAACCAAATGTACACTCAATAATTTAATTATTCAATAACAACAATGCTAATTTAATTATTCAAACCAAATGTGCCACTAGGAGAGAGATAGAGTGTGGGTGTGAGTGTTAGTGGAATTTGTTAGTGCCCCAAATATTACTCTATTCAATAATTACTCACCAAAATTTTGTGAACTTTAGTGGCCCGGAGCGGTTACCCCTTTTGTCCCCCCTTTAGACCGGCCATGGCCTCACTTGTAAGTTGTTTTTTCGGAGTTCATAAATAATTATAGAAGTAAAATAAAATAATTTGAGAAGCTAGTTTCTGTGTGAATTACACAAGCATAAGCGTGTTGCTCTTAGTTACAACTACAAGGAAGCATAAGCATAATTTTGAAAGTATCAATCTAAGAATAACAATTGATGCGGAACTTAGATTGGTAAAAAGAGGAGTGATGTTAAAATCTACTAATATTTAATGATTGTATCACTTGTAATGATTTGCTGCAGCCTCTGATTTGCAAACACCCATATGCTAGTTATATGATACTATTACTATGATAGACTTTATTTAAAAATGCTCATGAACTCAGCTTCAGTTCTGGTGACAATTAATAAAAATGCTCATGAACTCAGCTTCAGTTCTGGTGACAATTAATAATTATCACTTGACTGAACATAGTTCAAATCAGTAAAGGGATAGCCAAATAGATAAAAAAAAGTAGATTAAAAACCTAAATTGCTCATAACTCATAAAAGGGTTGAGAAAAATCAGAAAAGGGATAGCCACAAAACAGAAAAATCAGAAAAAGAGATCGAACCTTTAATAGATTTGGATGTGAAGACGAGATTGAGGATGCGAAGAAGAGATCGAAGTGGACGATGGTTCACTGTGGACGATGGTTCACTGTGGATGATGGTTTCACAGCTTTTGCGAAGAAGAGATCAAACCTTTAACAGCTTTTGCGAAGAAGAAGAGAAGAGACCGTCTCATGATCGCAGCTCAATCTCTGGTTCTCATGATCGCAGGCGCAACTCAATCTCTGCTTCTCAGGAAGAAAAAACCCTAAAATTCAAAGTGCTGCGAATGAGATCTGGCTGATCTTCTATTAACCTGTATTCGCTAATCGGGTTTTTGGGTCGGGTATGGTAAATCCGAACCAAATCCGTTTAGTTTAAAAAATTTCGGATTCGGGTTCGGATCGGATTCGGATCCGGATTTGGATTTGGTAATCGGATTTTATGAGTCGGATTCGGATCGGATCGGATCCAAATCCGATCCGTTTACAGGCCTAAACCACCCCAAGAGTTGAGCACTTCCTTCAAGCATTCTATTCCTTATTTTGGACCATCTCTCATGACCCATTTCAGTCCCTAATAAGACTCTGAAGGCAAAGAATGCAAAAGAAACACCAAAAAAAACGTGGGATACAAAGATTCACATTTTTCTTCAGATATTACTGTAACTGAATCTGAGACCCCCTTTTCATCCATCAAGAATGTTCTTTCACCTATGAAAATTGTCATAGATGGAACTGGAAGTCAGAAGCCAACAAAATAAATTGAAACCCCAAGCATTCTTTCAATGGGCTGCAAAAGTTATACCATGAACTTGAGCAGAGAAAAATGAAAAACAACCTACTTCTTCATACAAATTTCACACGAATACAGAAACAAAGTAGCAATTACCACACGAATTTTCTCATAAACCATGATATTATGAAATTTCTATTAGAAGACTGTAAAAGACACCAAATCTTCTAATAAGAGAAGTTAAAGTCCTCCAATTTCAATACCAAAATCATTTACCAATGTGGAACTTCCAAAGAAATGCAAATGTAAGAGAATTTACGAGAAACAAAAGGTCAATGTCTCTTCAACTCAAAGCGGAGAAATTGTCCTTTTCCAGAAAGATCTGAGTTTTGCACAGAGATCCTAAAGAATTGGCCAAACCCAAATGCTAAACCTCTGTTATGTGTGAATTGTGGGAGTCATCCAACATAATTAAGCATGTGAACATGCAAATTCAGTTAAAATGAGGACTCGTGCTGCAACACAAAGTTGGAAATGAAGCAAAAAATCATGAAATTATTCCCTGGTTTTCAGTAGAAAATATTGACCCATCTGACCCCACTTGCAGTACTTTATCCCCAAACTTTTTCTCCTTTTTCTTTTTCAGTTTCTGGCCATGACTACCAGGTAGCAAAAACACTTGATTCCTGGTGGGTTTTGTCTCCATTACTACTTGGAACAAAGAAGTTACCAAAAAAAAAAAAAAAATGAGGCAGGTCTCTAGCGAGCAGTCGATTGTATATTGTATGTTTCCATACAGGCTTTACCAACCTGAATAAAGAAAACCTAATTTCTATTTTTGAATTACAAAAGTCATAATACCCCTTCAAACTTACGAATCTGACTTAGGTCCTTAAATTTTTCTGATATACACTCACATAAACATCTTAATTACTCTATTAGTCTCAAGTATTTATGGCCTTGTAGATATTCCTTTTGCATATATTCAGGATTCTTTGTTTTATAAGTGAAACTACAATTTTAAAAAGAAGAAATTAAACATATGGACACAATTTTTTACTCTCAACCCATGATATGTAAACCCTACGGAACAAACACACAATTTTTACAACTGTAGAAATCCAAAACTATTGTACTTCCTATGTTACCTGGACTCTCCTACTACCCCCAAGTACCCGATCCCTGTGTCCGACGCCCGTACCCAATTCGGACACTCGGATCCTCCACAAGTGATGTTGAAAAGGCAAGTAGAAGCTTAAAATTGTGGGCAAAGAGGTTTCTAACTATTGATATTAAGAAACATAGTATGTTTATACGTTCAGAAGGTGTCCGCATACCCGTATCCAACGTTTGGACACATATCCCCGGATCCTAAGATTTGGATTTAGAGGAGGTCCGACACCTAGATAAACACCCGTACCCGACACCCATACCCGAGTCTGGGTAACATAGTGTACTTCTATCAACAAAAAATAAATTCAAGACGGAGGCACAACCCCCAAACCCCATGTAAGTGTGTGCCCCCACTGAGATCAAATCCTAGGTCCTCTCCTGGGAACATGGGTAAGCCTTTTATTTTCATACACTATAAAATAATCATTAAACTACTGAATAGCTAAAATGTATTCTTCATGCAGTCACTGTTTTGCTAAAAGACTAAAATAGAAAGAGTAATGTGCACACACATGTTGTGATTTGTGTACCATGAACAATTCCACTACCAAAATATGTGGTATAGATTGTATAGTTGTCAAAGTATTTGGAAATCAAATTTGGAATTAAAATTTGATGATCATATCTTTGTGTTGGAATTCAAATTTGATGATCATATCCATGCACGAAGATAAACCTTGAAGTCCTTGTAACAAAACTTAGGCATGTAGTCATAATCAATTGGACCAACCTTGAGAATCTGTCGCCACTCCTTCCCTAATAACTGCATTAAGAATAGGTTAAGCAATATATTAGCGAGAAAAAGCTCTCTAAGGCCCTCAATAATAGTAGATTCAATAAAACCACCTCAACAGGAAGACATGGAATATATCAATATAACTTCACCACAAACCTTATGCAGAACAATGTCAAAAGGGTTTTGATCTGAAAGGGGCATGTTCTGGTCAATAGCAACAAACAATTCATGCATTCTAAAAATAAAAAATCATTTATATAGTTAGCTACTTATGACAAAACATAAAGATAGAAGTAACTTATTTTACATGTAGGCTCACATTCCAGAATGGACCAAAACATTTGTCATATCTGTAATAGAATGTCCATTGTCCGATAAGAAATGCCAGGCACTATTTTTCGTAATGCATGCCGTGAGAATCAAATAACCATATTCAAAGTTATCATAAAATCGATGGCCGAGAAATGTGCTAGCATCTCAGAAAACGAGACTATTGAATTATGCACGATCATCCATTTTCTCTGATTTCTATGATGATCCTTTTTGCCCTTTTTAATTTTCTAGATTCAAATTGGCAAAACCATTATAGAGCAATTTAGAAGAGATATGTTATAGTATAAGACAGAACTTTGACAAGTACAATTCTATGGGTCATCCAAACATGCCAAAAGAGCAACACTCCTTACAGCGGTGCTCCATGGAACAAAAGAATTGTGCCCTTCCTAAAGTTTTTAATAAAATCATTATGTATGCTATATTAATTTCAAATTTTCAAATATATGACGTCAATTACAGTTAATAACTACTAAATTGTTTCATGGCTAATCATCTATCTAAAATTCTGATCAAAAATTGAAGACCCAAAAAAAAAAAGAAGGGAAAGAACAGAACTGTTGAACTTGAACAACAAATCAAGGTACATACAAATCTTTAGGTTCAAAAAGTTAAATAGCATAATTAGGGCAAGATGTAAAGTTTCATCGAATCAGCTTACAAAAAACTCAATACCTTCCATTGTTGCCTTCGGATTTGATCCAGTGAAGAAGAGCCGTAGTTTTTCCAGCAAGCTTTGATCCAACAATAACATGAATCACTTAAATTGGGGATTTGAAGGAGGAAGCCATGGATTTGTTTAGAGAGAGAAAGTTGAGTTTAGGAGAGAAGGGGGATTGGAGTAAATCTGAGGAGAGTATGGATGGATGAAGAAGAGAGAGGTGAAGATTTGAGGCTCCATGTGAACCACGTAGATGAGAAGAGTCGACGGCGGGAGGAAGGAAGAATATAGAGAAACTTGTTGGAGAGAGAGAGAGAGAGAGAGAGAGAGAGAGAGGGAGATTGCAGAAGGGTGCAGAGGAGTGGCGTCAGAAAAGAAAAGACAAGGGGTGTAATGGTAAAATAGCTGGTAAAAGTAAGGCTAGATTTGGCAATTCATAATATTCGAGCTGCTTAGAAATTGTGCTGTTGTATCTTTATAGTATAGTAGATATGGTTTCTAGGTGATAGCTTACAGAGCCTTGAATGAGGACAGCCTCATCTTGCATACCCTAATAAACTCACACATTGAGTTATAAGATGACCCACCATTGCTCAAATTTTTCTCTGCACTGTATTTTAGATCTTTAACTCTTTCCCTCATGGCCTTCCCTTCTTCGGACTCCATCACCGTTCTCACCGTCTTCTCTATCTCTTCTCTCTCTACTATCTTCTTCATCGGCAACACCTTTGGCCTGACAGCCACCCCAAGCTCCTCCGTGAGCAACGTTGCATTCAATCTCTGCTCGGCATAGAGTCGCCATGTGATCATTGGGACCCCATTGACTATGCTCTCTAAACTAGAGTTCCATCCACAGTGTGACAAAAATCCCCCTACTGATTGATGGCTCAAGATTTCCACTTGGGGGGCCCACACTGGGACCGCAATGCCCAAATTATGGGTCCGGGTCAAAAACCCATCAGGCAAGTAATCCAGGGTTCCATCTGGACCGTTCCCTGCATTTCCATCGATGGGTGGGCGTACCACCCAAACAAATCTCTGTTGGCTCAACTCCAGCCCCCAAGCTAGCTCGGTTATTTGCTCAGCTGACAAGGTCCCAGCACTTCCAAATGACACATATAGCACTGACTCGCCAGGTTGCATGTCGAGCCAATCTAGCAACTCGGTCCATGAACCGCGCGGTTCAACCGGCCTTATTAAAGGACCGATGGGATAAATCGGTACCTTGACAACAGACCGCAGGATTTCATCATCTCTCAAAGCTTTGAGGGATATACGCTCCAGATCCTCCCACGTGTTAACCAAAATCCCATCACCGGACGAGAATTCAGTACACAGACGTACGTACTCACGATATAGTTGATCATTCCGGTCCACCATAGGCTCAACAACATCCTCCGGTCGAACCGGCTTGCAACCCAGAATTTTCAGCGGTTCGTCCTGGTCAACGTACTGACCCTTCACCTCCTTATCAAGTACCTGACAGTACGAGGATAGAGCAACGAACCACGCCGTGCTAGGGATAAAAACATACTTTGGCATATCAAGCTCGTTACCAATTTCAAAAGATTCGGTTCCAAGTAGATCAACAATCAAAACGTCGGGTTGGTGGTTCATTGAGGAGATAGCAGTCCGAACCGCCGGTCGGGCCTCACGCATCATGACTATGAGCTGTGTGACAAAATGTGAACTGGGGTCCACTAGACCGGAGATATCAACTGGGGGGAGTTCGATGATGTGGAGGTTTTCGGTGGCGGTGGGAGAACAGAGAAGTTGAGATAGTGGTTGTGACGACTCATGGGTTGTGACGACAAGGATGGTGACGTAAGCGTTGTGGTGGGTGACAAGGCGTTTTCCGAGCATGAGGGCCGGGATAAGGTGTCCCATGCCAGGGCAGGAGAGTATTGCCAAATGAAGCTTTGAGCCTTCCATGAGAGAGAGAGAAAGAGAGAGTATAGTTGGATGCAGAATGACTCTCTTTGAGCTTATGTATATGACTTGGGAAGGGAAAGGCATGTGCAAGGCACATGCCAGTGGAGCTTGCAAATGTTTTGAGTAATTTTCCTCTACCGATCTGTTACAATGCATCTTATAGTCAGTACGAAAAAAAAAAATGTAACACTTCTTCTGCATGAACTTTACTTAATCTCACACACATGAATATATATATATATATGAACCATTCAACATTGAGGCGGGGAAGAGAAAGAAATACATACATGAAATATAGAGATGCTCAAGCCTTAGAATGTTTCTAAAACACTAAATTAATGTTTGTTTAACAAGTATTGGATTGCAGTATGAAAAGTTGCAGCTAACAAGGCCATTGGCGCACGGTAATGTTTCCTCCATTATGTGTTGGATCCCTTGTCTAACCATGTTACGAATTCAGATTATGTACCAAGTATATTTCGAAGCACAAATGATATTACACCATTGTTGCTACAAAACATTTGTTGAGAAGTTGATATGCATGTAAGCACAGAGAATTAGGATAACTCTTAATTAGATTCGTAATAAGCAAAAAGCAACAAGGCTTCAGCCCCACACACACCCAAAAAAAAAAAAAGGAAGATATTTGATAGGCTGTTGAACATGAGGTATAAATGTAAAGACGAAATTCCCAGTCATCGTAGTGTAGCTAGCTAATCAGAAAAGAACACTTGAAAAATCAAGTATAGTTGGGGGTTTGGCCTTATAAATGTCAGAATGTGCCAATTTCCACAGTATCTTCTAGTGCATGTTGTATAGAACCTCTAAGAATTGTGGCACTAGTAGAAAGTTCAGTATAACTAAAATTCAAATGATAGAAATTTAGGAAAGCCTATAATTAAAAAAGGTCAATGCTCACCTCCTTGAACCTAACAATGTTTGGATGTCTCAGTGGTTTATTGGTTTTATTATTTCCCTCTGAACATTCACATCAATCTGAAACAAGAACCAAAACCGACCACCATGAGAAAAAGGAAAAACAACTACTACAACCCATGAAGATGAGAACAAAAATTTAATCAGAAGACAACATTCAACACGAAACCCTAAATTACAAGAAAACATTCAACCCTTATGCCAACTCGGGTGTTGGGCCAAAAAAGCTGCAAGAAAAGTGAAAGGTGATATAGCTAGGGCCTCAGTACATACCCTTGGAGGGTATATCTCTACATCCAATGGCAAACGGATAGTCATTGCCATGTCTGTATGTCCATCTAAGAAAGCCAAGTATGGCGAATTGGGAAACTTGTTTTGGTGGTTATAATCTTTTTATATGGCAATATTAATTATCTTTCCGCTTCCGTTATGCTTTCACAAGTTACACCATGTGGCATTCATACATAAGAAATGCCACCAATCGGGAAGAAAAAAATAAAGGAAGAAGAAGAAAAAGATGGAGATAGGCATCACCCCAAATGTCAAAACTGCATATTTTTCCCGCAAAAAATCCGCCACTCTCACACAGTGTGAGGCGTTGCTTGGTTTACTTGGTTTACAGAAGAAAAACTGTTTCCTTTGTGTCTTTCCTACTATTTCGTCAATGCTTAAATAACAGTGTTTGTTGTAAATTTTAGAAATACAAGAGGAACTCAAGGGAAGGGACTCGCCGAACTAAAAAATTTTAGTTCATTTTTCACACAATTATCTTTTCCTTCCTATTTTCTCAAGTGCTTTCCTTATTAACCAAACAAAGAATTTTTCATCAGCATTATATTTTCCCTTCCCTCACTAAAGCCATGAACCAAACTGAGCCTAAAAATTCTTCCCCACCTCAACTCCATCTAACCCCAATGTTTCTCCAATACCAACCTTTGGATCAAGAACTCCAATTCGAGGCTATTTGGCAACAACTTTAACAGTTCATAAGTGACTATGGAACTCCAAAAGCTATCGTGAAATTCTTTGGCAAACCATGCACTGCGATTAACTCAACTGCATAAAAATGTGAGTCAATCGCAACAAGCTTGCGGTTAACCGAAAGCTACCTTGGGCAGCTTTCAAAAGCAGTAGTTTGCAATCGAATCTCAGAAGAACAAGAATGAAATAATATCACCACCTCACCCACATTATACATAGTATTTCACACACATTTTAAAGAACATGAAACAGAAGAGAACCAACAATCCAGAACCACCTCCAAGAAATCAACAACTTTCCTAAATTTCCATGCAATGCCTAAATTTCCTCCCAAATGACCAACAAAAAACAATCTTAGATTTGGTGTCTTCAACAAAAAACATATGAACTCAGTGTCGTCTTCTCCAAATAGATCATTCCCGACAAAAATACTTTTTTTCAATAGGAAGAACAACACTAAAACGTTTGTTGGCGATTGTGAATATTGTGACCACCACCAAACTCAAAGAATCCAATCAATTGGGTACAACAATTTCAAATTAGAACAAGTATCAAATCTCAAAATCAGAAACTCAGTACCCAATTTCATCAAAACAATAGAATTAAAAAATATATATAAAAAAAAAAACCCAAGTCGATTTTCAATTCATCCAACAAGGAAAATACATAAAGAAGCAAATCGTATATACTAGAAAAAGTTTCATATATACACATAAATATAATCATTAATTGATCTAGCCTTACTGTATTCACCTTCTTCCCTCTTTGTATGTATTTAAACGCAAAATTTTAAAACTAAACTTCCAAATCCAGCAAAAAAAAATTGAGAAGAAAAAAGTACGCAGATGAAGAATTTTGATAGAGCTGTTTCTGGGGTTAATGATTGTGGTGGGAATGAGAGTATTTTCAGAGATAATGTTGTTGATTTGGTGAGGAATCTGAGTTTGGAAGGTCCTAAGAATGATGGGTTCTTCGTTGGGTCTGTGAATTAAGGTGAATTTATCAGTTTACGGGTCTCAGTGTTGGGAATTTGAGATATGTTAACAGACGGCGGTTGCGGTGGGGGACGACGGTGAGGTAGTACGGAGACAGAGAGTGAGTGAGTTTAGAGGAAGAGAGGGCGTTAAGTTGAGAGAGAGAGAGAGAGAGAGAGCGATATGAAACAAACAACCAGCTAAAGCACACACCGCAAGCGCGCAGCACAAGCTGCTTCGGAGCCCTCGCCGCTTATTATGTATTAGGAGCTGTTTGTCTGAGTTGCCTCCGCGTTTGGCTCTTGAGAACTCAGTGAGCTTTTTTTTTTTTTTTGCTAGAAGAGAACTCTTTGTTTTTTTGCTCAAAAAAAAGGGGAGGCGGGGGCAACCAGCGTAGCAACCCTCCCTGGGCGTGACCATAGGAGCCCCTCCCCGATGTGGAATGTCCGGTTTGAGCCATAGCTACTGCCTGTATAAGCGAGCCCGTCACCACACCCCCACCGAAGCTACCAGGTGGGCCAGAAACCTATCCACAGACCCCATAAATCAGGCTTTACTCACGCAAGCGCTTTCAACTTACGTTCGGATTCGAACTCCTGACCTTGAGGTAAGGAATGTCAGCCCCGTCCCAACTGGGCTACCACCTCGGTGGTGCTAGAAGAGAACTCAGTGAGCTTGAAATCATGATAAACAGCTATTCTTTGAATGAAAAAATTGGATACCAGTCACTAAATAATAATTCGGGGTTTAGCGGACGGTTTTTTCGGTTTTAGTGATTTTAAAATCGATCAATTGTATTCGGTAGGTCGATTTTAGGCGGTGTCGGTCGATTTTAGTTTATGGATTATTTTGACAAATTGGTCAATCGATATTTGGTCGCTTTGATTTCAGTCAGTTTCTGATTTTTCGATTTTCTTTAACAATCTCTAAATATTTTCAAATCTTTTTGAGTTGGAGAAGGGATTCCTTGGTAATTCAAGGCACAAATGGACTTATAAAGAGTACTTATTGGCATATAATATCATGTCATTACTATAATGAGAGCATTTTTGCTCACCTCATTTTTACTCACTCTTGCTCATCCAGACATCCATTGGGTGATATGTGTCACATTTCAGTAATTATATTGATGATAATCATGATACAGGGGGCAAAATAGGAATGAAATGAGACACATGTCACCCAGTAAAAACTTGGGTGAGCAAGAGTAAGCAAAAATGTAATGTACTATAATTGGGGTATTGAATGTAAAGTGGGCTAGGTTAGCCCAGTCTAGCTCGGCCCAGCCCGCGAAGTTCGGCACGTAAATGTAAGCCGGGCTAGTTCTACACTTTTGAACCACGAACCCAACTCGAACCGATCGACTGCCTCTAACCCATGGCCAACCCAGCCCAGCCTAACCCACGACCTAGCTTGAACCGAGTGTTTTTTTAGCATAAAATACAATTTAGTGCAAGGAGGGATTTGAAACGATGACCTCTTATACAAAGTAGACTCCTTCACCCACTGCTCCAACTATTCTTTTGAGAAATATTTTCAAAATAATTAATTTTATTATCTCAACCCGCCAACCCAGCCCACCCATTCCAAACCAACCCGCTAGGTTCATGCCGTGTGGGTTGGTCTGGGTCCATCCATTTGTCTTCATACCCAGCCTGCCCGACACAACCAAACCTGCAACCCTTCTCGACCCGCCATTTTGTGGGTCGGACTGGCCCATATCAGTACGTTTTACACCTCTACCTAGGATCTGCTTAGCCATCAAATAATTCTAGTACATTTTTAAGTGAAATTTTTTCTTTTTTGGGGAAAAATTTTATTTGAAGAAAATATTACAGTATCTTGGACAGAGAATTCCATTTCCCATCCTATAAACTGACCCTTTATAACTTCTTCCAAACAGGCGGATTGTAGGTCGTTTTAGGAATTATACAATTAATTAGAATTAATGAGGGTTTAAAAGTTATTTTACATGGGGTATTAAACCAATGGGTGTTAAAGGAAAATCCTCTCGACACTTACTTACTACATTAAATATTTGTACAAGAGATGTGGATCACTCCTATAATACAACAGGTGGGTGTACAGAGCAATAAGGTGAGTGCATTTAAAATTTCTCTTTTTTTTTTTTTTTTTTTTTTTTTTTTTTATGAGGAAAATTTTCTAGTTGTTAGATAATCTAACCAAATTTCTCTCTACACCAACACTATGAAGGGAGGAGTACAAATAAAATCTGCTGTTATATGTATATGGTGTAGAGAAAAATTAACTCCATAAAACAATTTCACTGGTGTTTTTTGTAAAATTACTTTAGCGCCATTGCTTCTATTGTCCATTTAGTATCAAACCATGGTAAATAGGGACTTATCACCAAATTTTTAATCAAACATTACTATCCTTCCTATTCCACATGTGAAGTAGGATAGCATTTCAAATATATATACACACAAAAACTCAGAATTACATCGGAACACCCACACCGAGGCACACATCTATATCTATCAAATTGAATAAGCATTTGTCTCTAAGAAAGGAGAATTTTTAGGTACCTTGAGAGCACCTCGTGGTACCCTCTAACAAATGAAAGATAATATTTTGGGTGAGACTTACATCTAGAAGTGGAACCCCTGCATGTATGAGAGAGAACTAAATTGAAATCGACCCCAAAGTTATTGGGTGAAAAGTGTAATTTTCCCTTGTAAGTCTGTAACAATGATTATTTGCAAGATACAGACCACCAGTCCCCTAGTCCGAGATTAGGGACATGTTAAGGCTCTCAAGACGTTCTCTTACCAAACTTTGGTGCTCTTCATTATCACCATCAGCTTGCATTTCATTCTAAGCAAGAACCCCGAAAATTGCCAAACAATGAAGACTAGGGGGGAAAAAAAAAAAGCCAAAAGTGAAAAGTTAAAAGAGAAGCTTGTTCCCTCTCTCTTCAAATTAGGGGTGAAAGTTGAAGACCGAAAACCGAATCGATCGATCGAATTTGGTCGGTTTTCTCAAAAATCCTCTAAACTAAAAACTGAATTGAACGGATCAAAACCGACCAAAATCGAATCATTCGGTCGGTTTTTAAAACGCCCAAAACCTAACCAAATCGAACCGACCGAATTTCAACCTTACCTCAAATCCGTCCATTTTTGGACGGATTGAAATTTGTGAGCCTAGAGATAAATAACATCCCTCTCCTCTATTCCATCTAACCAAACAAGTAATTTTAACATCTTATTCCTTTCCCTTTTCCCTCCACCCCTCTTCTTCCTTCCATTCCCCTCTTCTCTCAAACCAAAAAATATTGTGTAAAGCTTTAGTTTGGGATTTTTTTGAACAAGACAAAGTAGCAAAAGTTTAAAAATGTTTTTCCCTCTTTTTGAAATGGGCGAATTACACTGACCTCCCTTGAGGTCTATGACAATTACAGAAACCTCCCCTTTAGTTTGGAAAATAACACTCACCTCCCCTCTACCTACTAGAGAATGCACCGGTGCTCGAGAAGATGTTTATTGAGGGAGACTCAACGTCTGATATGTCTCCAGAATTTCTCCAAGTGACTGAAAAATTACTAAGCCATCCAAGATCCTCTCCCCATGCGGTAATTACTTTTCCTGGTATTAGCATCTCGGACAACACTTTGATGTTTTTCACTCAGTGCTTTTCGTGCTGTCCTAGCATCCCATAGATAGCTATATTTGCGTATTTGTTGCCTAGTATGGTTGATGATTACTGCAGGAGCTTTTCAGACCAAAAATTGGTCTATTGCTTGTTCTACCACTGGTCTATTGTAGTTATATTTCATTTTATTTTATTTTCTTTTTCCAATTTCAGTTGTGGACCTGTGTTTCTATTTCAATTTTAGACATGTGGTGGGAGTTTTCAGAATAGCAGTGGTATCAAGAATGTGTAATTAACAGGTGCGGGAGCTTGATGAGATGCAATAATGATTGCATCATGAGAGGATTTCAGAAATCTTAATTTTTTCGAGTCACTTGAGAAATCCCAATGACACTTGCTTTGTTTTATGATTGTGGTACACACATAGACAACATTGCATACGTGAACCAATCACAGAGTGGCGATGTTGTGCTTTGTGAAGGCTCTACAATATTGCACACATGGACTGAAACGATATGAAATGTTCCTAAATAACTTTATTGAAAGAGTGTCATTTAAATTACTAGCTACAGCTCATGTTTCAATTGCTATCTACACTTTATCTCTAACTGAAATTCATTGTGTCTCGCATCCTTCCATTTTTAAGCAGAGTACACTGCTTGTTTGTATTTGTCATAAGTTCATGTAAAGCCAAAAAACTTAAACAGTTGTCAAATGCGGCAACAAGAAATCAAAACCCCTCTTTTGTGATGTCCAAACTATTGGTGATGATTTACATAAAATTTTCTTTTAATTCACTCGCTCAACGTAAAAATAAAGAAAAAAAAAAGCCTTAATTGACTCATACCGTAGTTTGGAATATTTTGCGGTCCGTGTTGCGAGTATGCGCGCACCATGAGAGAGAGAAATGTGAGGATGTGGTGCAGCCACGTGTTACTTTGATGAGAAAAATTGTACCATGATGAGGAATATTGTAACTAATGACAAAAAATTATAACTTGATGACAAAAAATTGTAACCTCTGTGAGGAAGAAAAAAAAAAACTGTAGCCACAATGACAAAATTGTAACCTATGACAAGAAATTGTAATCTTTTTTCTTTTTTTTTTGCTGGAAACAAGAAATTGTAATCAATATGACAAAAAATTGTATAACCTATGGCAAAATATTGTAATCACTATGACAAAAAAAACATAACCAACAAAATCACCATACAAAACTACCGTGGTTTTGCACCAAAAAACTCTCCCTCATGCACACATGGTGCACGCAAACCACTATGCGCGCATAGGAGAAGTTCCCCCGTAGTCTTCAATTGCTCAAGGATCATCTCGAAGCAACTTTTTTTTTTTTTTTTTTTGGGTAGAGATCTGGCAACTTTAAACAATAGCAAATAGTGACTTCCTAGGATCTGCTTAGCCATCAAATAGTTCTCTAGTACTTACATCAGTGCATTTTTAAGGGAAAGAAAAGGAACCTGAGGAAAAATTTAACCTTAGCCAATATCTTAACTGACCCTATTAACTTCTTCCACAGAGACGGACCGTGGCTCATTTTATGATTCATATTGATACTGGATTAATTGGAATTGAATGAGGGTTTTAATGTAATTTTAGATAGGGGTATTAAATCAATGGGCATTGTTAAATAACTGGGCAATTCTATCCACACCTAAATAACCCCGCCATGTTTCTCTCTGGACCAGCACTATAAAGTGAGGAGTACATATAGCATCTGCGATTCTACATGTGGGTGTAGCAAAAAATTTGGTAGGTGTATTTAGTAACGCCCTAAAACAATTTCACTGGTATTTTGTAAAATCACTTTAGTACCCTCACTTCTATTTGTCCATTTAAGAATGAGACTATCCTTCCTATTCCACACGTGAAGTAGGATAGCATTTTGAATATATAAACAGAGATATCAGAAGCACATCGGCACACCTACACGTAGACACTCATTGATATCCAAAGAAAGTTGAAAAAGCATGTGTCTAAGAAACATACTGGGAATGATGCAGCAAATTCTAATATACCTCAATGATAGACCATCGATTAAAGAACTTCAAACTCCATGGCTACAAATCCTATCAATTTAGTTTCAATAACAAATTACAAAACCATTCCTAGAACTATAGCATGCTTAATTTAGAACTGCAGAAGAAAAAAAAAATCCTATACTTATAGGTCGACTAGCTGATCAGTCGGAGGACATTCATAGATGATGAGGCATTGCTGTTGGAACAGTCCATTATTTGCCAACCAGTCAGCGAAAAAAGTTTCATTTTCACTCTGATAACATAACCACTGCATGGGGAGAAGATCTGGGAAAGCTTAATAACTTTTGGGCCAAATGAAATGATTCCCTTGAAGAGCTACAATCTAACTTTGGGGCATGAATGGTCATCCTCTGTAGAACCCTTGCTTTCTGAAGCAGAAATTTCAGAAACTCAAATATGCAACTCCCTTGAATAAAGTTAAAAATTCTAACGGTCCTGAGGTGCTGCACCGAACACTTGGAAGTACTCTTTTGTGATGTCCAGAAAATTGTTTCATCATCATAGGTGTGGTCACAAATAAAGCTTGATCCATAAGCGAACTACACATGAAGTTCTAATTAGAAATGTGGATTGTAAATGATATGGTCAAATATCGCTGAAGTTCCTAATATACACATGTATGTGTGGGGAGTAATGTGCATATTCTGTGTGCCACTTTAAACATGGGTCATGTTTTGCTAAAGTTGCTTCCAAGGCACCATACTACTAACTTTCAAAAAAGAGATAAAATTGGAAAAAAAGGTTCTCAATGAGTATTATACCTGTTCTGAGTAGAAGTCCATCTTTAAGACTAATGTCTCCAGATAAGGTGTACTTTCAAGCAAGTATGCTATTACAGAGAAGTCGCATTGACCAATGCAAGTGTGTAGTGTTAAATGTTTGCGCTTCACCGATGGAGAAGGCAAACTCTCTGTCTCCTGCGATTGTAAAACCTTCACAACAAGCAACATGACATATTAGATAAAGCCACAGAAAGACCGATACTGTTGTTCTCTCTAAATTAAATCAAGTTCATACCTTTGTTTTGTATCTACAATTATCATGGAATGATACCGAACTGTATTAATCTAGTTATGTCCTATAGCTATCAATCCTTTGTTACCACAAAATACAACAGAAAACTGCATAATATGTAGTTAAGGCTAATTACAGAAACACCCTTTCTACCCGAGTTGCTTGGATGAGATACTTAAAAAGAATCAGTGTTTAGCAACACGAAAACACATCTTTCAATTTCTATAAAGGAAACCTGGATGGTAATTAAGAGATGTCATTGATACTTGTAACTAATAAGGGTAATCAGATAATTGAGTTTGGCTAGGAGATATATATATATATATATATATGTAGCAGGTGTGCATATTTGAAACAGACTAAAGAGAGTTTTTCAAGAAAGACCAACCTGAATACACCACTGCCCTAGTCTAAGATTAGGGACATGTTTAAGGCTCTCAAGAAGTTCTCTTATCAAACTTTGATGCTTTTTATAATCACCATCAACACGTTCATAACTTTTTAGGTCAAAATTGAGATTAGCTTCCACCAGGGATGGTAAATTCATCAGCTTGCATTTCATCCTACACAAACGCCCCAAAATTTCCAAACAACGAAGATTAGGACCCGAAACATCCAATGTGGTATCTTCATCTTCAACAAAAGAACCGAGAGAACTCCAATACTCTCTTATGACCAATTTTCTCACACTTGCAGAAGAAATATTCAAAGACCGAATACCACGAAAACAATACAATTCCAAGGACTCCAATACAGGACTGCCCAATAATATATTCTGTATCAGCTCCTCACTCAACCCCACATACCCAATTGACAAATTCTTAAGAGCCCTCCAGTTAATTAATCCATTAGGGACAACCTCACACAGAGTCAAACGCAATCCTCTCAAGGAGGAATTAGAATACAAATGCTGAGGCAACTTGTAACAATCACATTCTCCGAATCCACCTTGGCGATCATAAAAATCTAAAACAAGAATTTCCACTTTGTTTTTAGCTGCAAAACGAGTCCAGAGATCAACAGTAGAAGCATCAGAAATCATGTATCTAAACTTAACCCTAAATTTCCTGATATTGGAAGACCCACAAAGAACAAGGGACTTTTTGACGGAGGAAAGAAACCCTGGTTTAGAAATTCTAGAGAGGCGATGAGAGAAGTCGAGAGTGGGTGTACAAGTCCAGAGGTATTGCCATCTCTTCGACAAGACGTCGGTTTTAATGGCGTCCTCTATGGGCAAAAAGGAGATGATGTGAAGAAGGACAGAGTCTGGCAAAGCGCTTATTCGATCGGGCTTTTCCCCCCTCTTACTGCGTTTTCGGGTACTATATGAATAATTCATACCTGCTACTGCTCGTGGGTCTCGTTCTCGTTCTCGTTCTCGTTCGATATAATCAGAATAAGGTAGCTCTTCCTCTTCCTCTTCCTCTTCAACTTCAATCGAGTCATTGTCGTCGTCGGAGACTACACTGGGGCTTCCACTTGACATGGACATCACTGCTTTTCGTGAGTCAGTTGAACCAAATATTCAAATCTCGATCAAGGGATAGCAAAACCTAGAGAGAGCGAGAGCGAGAGAGAGAGTGTGTGTGTGTGTTTTGGTTTGGGGAGACTTGTACTGGAACTATATATATATATATATATATATATATAGTCATAACCGTGAAAAAACAAAAGAGTAAAACTTGGGACACAACTAAATACACAACTTTTGGGACACAATCTAATTAATGTGTCTATCTCTCTCCTGTGTCATTGTGGGGTCTCTCCTGTGATGTCACTGGACCCCACAATGACACAGGAGAGAGATAGACACATTAATTAGGTTGTGTCCCAAAAGTTGTGTGTTTGGTTGTGCCCAAAGTATTACTCAAAACAAAAAAACAAAAACGTTTTCTAAACTTTTGGAAAGAAACAGAAAAGAAATACTCCCTCCGTCCCATAATAAGTGTCCACTTTTATTTTGCACATTATTTAAGAAATTTGTATTATTTTAGTTTTTTTTGTTCATTAAATGGTCACTTTCCAATTTTGCCCTTAGATGTGATAGGTGTTTGACTTTTTACTTGTTTTGAGGCCACAAATAAATGCTACTTTGTCTTTATTATAAGCGTAGTTTTGAAAAATAAGTAAAAGCTATTTGCCAATTTAGGAAAGTGGACACTTATTGTTCGACATCCAAAAAAGGAAATGTGAACACTTATTATGGGACGGAGGGAGTATAAAACTTTTGTGATTATTTAACCCATATTTGGGAAGTAGCATTACTCATTTCATTACTTGGCCCTACTATATCAAACTGATAGAACTAATCAAATGACTTATAAAAATGTTGGACCTAATCAAACTGATAGCAAAATTTACAACCATAGTGATGGAAAAACTCATTTTCTAGATAGACAATAGAATACAACAATACATGTCCCAAAATTTGTTATTTAAAAAATATTGATAAGATAAAGTATTGTCAATACATGTCCCAAAATTTGAGTTATTTAAATTGTACATATTGCTAATGCTAACGTTTCTTCTTTTTTTAAAATTGTACCTATTGCATAAAACATCTTGAGTTATAGTATCTAAAAATGTAAAATAAAAGGGAAAAAAAATATCTACACTAACGGTTTTCTTTAAGTCTCCATCCATTTGCAAAATATTGAAAGAATCAATAAATATAACTCAGCTTAAAAATTAACATAAATGACAAATTAAAAATGAAACAAATGAATTAAAAATTCAAAGCAAGATTAGCAATGGTGTGGGGCCTTACTATCCCATAGATAACCAAACAGTTGAATTAAAAATGGAATAAAAAGTGTAAAATGAAATGATATCTATGACAATGGACAATAAAAAAAAAAAGAGGGACAAAAAGAAAAAAGAACCAAATTATAATAAAAGTTAGTTCTACCTACATGATATCTCTTTTAAGTTTATAAAATTGATTATGAATGTTCTAGACATAAGATACTCTTTTAAGTAAAATAAAATTCAAAACTGTTTAACCTGAGGAAAAAGAAAAAGTAAAATACAATTGGATCTGATTACTAAGATTTTAACGCAGATAAAATTGACGTTATTTTTTAACCTGAGAAAAAATAAAAATTAAAATACAATTGGATCTGATTACTAAGATTTTAACACAGATAAAATCGACGTTATTTTTGAACCCAAGAAGAAAGAGATAAGGAACCGAAGAGAACTTGAGTAATTCAAAAACGACAAATAAAACCCATACTTTAGTACGTATGAATCTGACCCATAAGGAAAAAGCTTGAAAAAGATCAAACAAAACAAATGAAGCATAACAACACAAAGTGAAAATAAAGTCAGTACTATTACCAATTTTTTAATGAGTCTAACATGTACTCAAATGGTTCTCAATTGATTCTCAAACATATGTGCTTAGATTTAAAAGGTGGTTCTGCCTTTTTATCCATGAAAACTATAATACGGGACTACTTTTAAAAAATAAAAAATAAACATATGTAGAACCGAACCACCTTCAACAAAAACAAAAAAATAATAATAAAATTAAAGTTAGCAAATACATAACTTGACAGAAAAAAAAAAAAAAAAAAAAAGTTAGCAATTACTTCAAAGGGGTTTGTTTCCTAGAGAATAAAAAAAATTACCTTTGTAAGAAGAATGTATAAGAAAAAAGAAAAAGAAAAAAAAAAAAGAAAAAAGAGAAGGTATTCAACTCACTATGCTTAATATTATTGGTGGCTGCTGAGAGGCCCAATACTGAGATGTGAAAACCTGTAAGAAAAAAATAGAGAGAGAACAAATCAGTCTATGACTAATATCTATGCAGAGTGTTAAAATATGAATATAACAGTTATAAAAAAGGGGCAGTGTGAACACTTACATGTGTGCACACTCAGAAACACCCCTACACACAGCTAGACGCACACATGCACAGTTCCACGCACATAGTCGCACACACATAAACACACACATGCACGCACACACAAAAACACCCCCACACACAGAGACGCACACATGCACAGTTCAACGCACATAGTCGCACACACATGCACGTACACACAAAAACACCCCCATACACAGAAACGCACACATGCACAGTTCAACGCACATAGTCGCACACACAAACACCCACACATTCATGCACACACAGAAACACCCTCACACACAGAGACGCACACATGCACAGTTCCACACAAACACGCACATGCACGCACGCACCCACCCAAACACACAAACACCCACACACATATGAGAGAGAGAGAGAGAGAGTACCTTGAAAGTGACTGCCAATGGTGGTCCGGCGGGTGGAGGAGACAGTGAGTTGAAAATGATAAAGGGGCTGGAGAAGAAGGGAGAGAGGTGGAGAGAGTGAGAGAGAGAAATCAGTGGTGGAGTAGTCAAGGAAACTGACCATATCCTTCAAATCTATCTTTTTTGAATTTGGAAAGATTATTGGGACCTTGCACACATTATGTCCAGTCATTGAAAAAGGATTGAATTCTAAAAAAGGCATTCTTTGATTACAAATTAATAATAATTGCAAAGTTATCACTCATCACACAAATGCAAAGAATTCTTAAGAATCAAAAAATAGTGCCAAGGAGACTCGCCACTACAGAAAAATAGTGCCAAAAAGGGTTTCATGGCTAAAATATTGTGATTTTTTTTTTTTTGCATGATAGAATTTACCTAAATTTGGTACTTAGTATTAGGGACCATTTTCTTTTTCTTATATAACCTACACATTTTAAAAATGGATTGAAATTTTTTTTTTTTGCTGCGTATTACTCCCTCCGTCCCATTTTATGTGTCCCCCTTTCCATTTTGGTTTGTCCCAAAATTGTTGTCCACTTTCCTAAATTAGTATATAAATTTTACTTAGTTTTCCAAATTACCCTTCCTTACAACCAATACCAAAACAAAACAAAACAAAAAAGTGGAATGATTATGGGCAATTGTGGAAAGTAGGTGTAGATTCCTTTTGTCCCCTTAAATAGTTAGATTCCCAATTCAAGTGCTAACATTTTAGGAACTATTAACTAAATATGTGTTATGTGTGTGACAGACAGCAATAATGTATACTTTGCTATCATACTCCTTCCAATCTCCTTAATAAAGTAACTACAAAAATTTAAATTTTAGTCAATATTCACATATACCATATATATATATAGCTTGTGGCGATTCTCTCTGATATGGCAACTCAAAAAGAGATTGAGTTAGGTGAGAGGGACTATTGTGAGGGTGAGATTTTTAGACATATAGTGAGATTTGGTGGACCAACGATCCTAGGGTTGAAAATATCTAAACTTGTCTCAATGGCTAGGATTGTAAGTTGCAAAAATAGGAGGGACCCACACCGCTCTAACTTATTATATAGATTTTGCTCAACCCTCATTACAAGATTCAGACCTCGTATTGGGTAAAAGAAAGATATAGTGTATTTGACTTTTTAATCTCTTAAATTCACCCTTAATTATTAAGAAAACATAGAAATTAATCCTTTTTTCAAAATATTTGTATTTTATTTGGACAAAATTACCCTTCATTATATACATACATATATGTGTATATATCATCACCTTAAAGTTAGGGATTTCTAATTAGAAACCCAATTTAAAGAATAATGCTAGGCACACACACCTTCAACCACACCCCAAACCATATCTAATGTTTTAAATGCATGTACATTGTGCTGTTTGAATTTTTTACATTTTTCTGTGCATCACTTACATAGCACAGGGTACATGCATTTAAAGTAAGGATGTGGTTTAGGGTGTGTGCCTAGTATTGTTGCAATTTAAATGCAGCATATGTTTCTCTCTCTCTCATTGTCTCACCCTTTCTCTCTCTCTCTCTCTCTCTCTCTCTCTCTCTCTCTCTCTCTCTCTCTCTCTCTCTCTCTACAGATTTCCTCTACCCCTTCATCTCTCTCTCTATCTTTCTCTCTCTATCTATCTACATTTTGCTATTGATCAACTTGTGGTATTGATAAGCACAACAGATGGAGCCAATAAAGTTCAAGAAGATTTTGTGCTTTTACCACAAGTATTATCTACTTGTGATATTGATCTATCATTAAACAATACAAGTCCCAGAATGTATATGGCCATCATCAAATCCATGTAAGATTCTGTGATTTTACAAATTTGAGTGAAGCCTTGTTCGGTACTTCGGCGATCGGAGATGGTGAATCACCGATACGGCGACGAAAAAGCATTTACAACGTCTATCGGAACAATGGAAGATCAGTGCACTGAGGAGTTTCGTCAGACCATAGAGGAGTTCATCAAGCAACAGAGGTTTCTGATGCAAAGGAAGGTTGAGAATATATTTTTTTTTTGTGTGTGAGAAATCTTCTCTTCAAATTCATCCAAAATTGTGAGTAATTTGTATTACTAAACTTCCATCAAAATTCTAGAATTGAGAATTTCTCCCCCAAAATGTGAGAATTTTTAACCATTATAGATAAAATTTCTCACTGTTTTTTTATCTCACTGTATTTTAAAGTGAGGAATTTCTCACTGTTTTCGAGTGACGAATTTTTCACTGTTTTAAACTCTCCTTTCTAATGTATTTTAAAGTGAGGAATTTGTCACTGTTTTTTGTATCACTTGCATAATTTATCTATGTTAATTATCTCTATATATATTATATATATATACATAATAAATCTGGTTTTTGAATTTTCAAAACCATGATTTATGGGAGTGGGTCTCTCTCTCTCTCTCTCTCTCTCTCTCTCTCTCTCTCTCTCTCTCTCTCTCTCTCTCTATATATATATATATATATATTTTGAATTTCAAAACCCTGATTTATAGAAGTGGGGGTATATATGTCCTTAAAATAGATGAGGGGCAAATTTATAAATTCAATTTTAAAATGGATCTATTTCTAAATAGGTAGAGCTTGATGGACTAAAATCTAAATCACCGAAATGATTTTTTTTAAAAGGTATCAAAATTTCTACTAACATGATTATACTGAATATAAATTGATTCATGATGTTAGTTAATATAATCTCAAAAAAGAAGACTAAGTTGCATCAAATTGATTTCAAGAGTCTCTTAGTTCTTCTGTAATTGATTTATAATATAACATTAGTAAATGATAAACCTTAATAATAGGTAGTTGTTAAGTTTCATAGAAGGTAAAACGTAAAAGCTCAACCAAAAAAAAAAAGTAAATGATAATAGCAGAACCTGATAGGAGTTAGAAAATTAAAAACTAAAGTTTATAAAAAGTATAATAATTGATTTTGATAGCAAAAAATTACTATAAAATGTCTAGAATTTAAGAGTGGTAATTATAATGATGAATATACTCACCCTATTAGCATAACTATATAGAGCAAAGAAAAATTATACGAAATCAATATAATATTATGCAAGTCCCTATACAGTCCAATAGTACTATTTCTAGACGAAAAATTAATATTACTTAAATAAATAAACAAATCACAACATACAGAAACCTAAAAGAGTGTGTAATAACCTGCATTTTCATTCATTTGTCTTGTCATATTTAAAATTAAATATACATTGTCTGCTTTTATTTTAATTTCAATTCTTATGTGTAAAATTTATTTCTTGACTGATCTCATAATTGAAATTACTTTTGGGGTCAAAATGCGATTTTTATAAAATTTGGCAATACCTGTGTTGAATTTCAAATCTGTATTTCCAAAACGGTGAAAATAAATTCTTTTAACTCAAACTGTATTTTTATAAAATCGAAAAATTGTTTCTTTCAATAAAATAAATTTTCTGTATTTTTGTGATGAACATCGTGTCACGAAAAATACCAGTTTAGGTTTAAAACTGTCCGCGCGGTGCTAAACTTCCACAGATTTTGGAAGTGACTGATTGGACAATTGCTTTATATCTAATTAATGTTGCTAATGATTTCCTTAGGCCTTGTTTGGCAATGCTTGTAGTGTGTGTGTGTATTCCTAATGCCATAAGCTTGAATTCCCAAACACATCTACATTGACCCCTATTAGCCTACATGACCTTTCACAATCTGGAGAGTTTAGTTGTGCATCAGTATATATGCTTATACGTATGTATATGTGCTGTTAATTTAGAGGGATTAAGGATTTGTTAACTCAATTAAGCTTGCTAAGTGAGTTCTTAATTTTGCTTGGTCTCCAAGTTCTTGTAGCTCTATATATACACACACAACTCATAGATTTTTACACTACACATTCTGCACTTCAAGTTCAGAGAGAAAAGAGAGAGCTTGAGAGTTCTTAGTTTCAGAATTTTAAGAGAGAGAAGCTTATCTCCATAGCCAAAGCTTGGAGAATTTCTTGTTTGATTGTCTTTCTCAACAATCTCTACTTCTCTAAACCTCAGTGAGTATTACTAACTCACTCATAATGTAATCCATTCTTTAATTACTGAATTGTGTAGTTGCTTAAAGGAACACCATTTATGATTTCACGTTTAAAGTTCATAGCTTGAAAAACATGGATTTTCGAAACTTAACCAAAATCCATTTTTAGAGATGATTATGAAAGATTATATATCATATATACTATGTTTGAAGTTTTAGAGCCTAATTCATTCACATGAGAAAGTATATAAGAAAATTAGTTTTGTGATCTTTTAGTTTTTCATAAAATTCTTGAGTTATAGATTGATTCATGTTAAATTTATTATGGATTCTTAATCCTCATTAAAAAAAACAAAGAGATTCATATATAATAAGGCCTAGTAACTTCCAGAATTGAAAATGGGTCAATTTGGACCCTGAAACTGAAAACAGGGCATTCTTCACGAAAACAATTTCACTGATATCTTTATACAATTGATTTAGGGAATTGCTATGTACACCGCTAATTTTGCTATATACACCGCTCAACTCTACAAAAGTGAGAATTTTTAGAAGAAACATGACTAGAATAAAGGAATTTGGGTGTACATAGCAAATACACGGGTGTACATAGCAATTCCCATTATTTAGTACTCTCACTTTTATTATTCTTTTGAGAATGAGTAGATTGTTATCATCGTATTCCACACATGAAGTAGGACAGCATTTCCAATACCCATATACCTCTTTCATTGCTGACTATACAAAGACAGATATTACATCCGCACACCCACATATGAAGTAGGATAGCATTTCCAATACACATATACCTCTTTCATTGCTGACTATACAAATACAAAGATTACATCCGCACACCCACATATAACCACAGATCGAAATTTTCCTACAAACTTAAGCAAGCATGTGTCTCAAAGAAACATACTTGGAATGGGTTTCCAAATAATGTAGCAAGTTCTAATAAACACAACAATAGACCATCTATTAAAGAGCTTCGACCTCGACAGCTTCAAATCATATATAATAATCTTTTCGGGAAAAAAAACATCTTTAGAATCACTGCATAAAAATCCAATACATAGGTCAGCCAGCCGACCACAATCATTTTCCCCCAGAGAACATGACTACTGCACGGGGAGAAGATCTTGGAAAGCTTAATAATCGTTGAGCTGAATAAAATAATTCCCTTGAAATGCTACAATCAGGCTCTGCGGCATGAATGGTCATCCTCTGTAGAACACTTGCTTTCTGAAGCAGAAATTCTAGAAACTCAAGTATGCGACAACCTAGAACAAAGTCAGTAATTCTAACCGTCTTGAGATGCATCAGCAAACACTTGAAAGTCCTCTTTTGTGACATCCAGAATATTGTTTCATCAAAATGGTGGTTGCCACCAATAAATCTTGATGGAAAAGCAAACTACACATGAAGATCTAATTAGTATGTGGATGGTAATTGAATATGGTCAAATACGGATGAAGTTTCTGAAAGTAGCAGCTTCAACAACGAATGACTTGAGCAGATATCTAACCATAGAGCGTGTGTGAGGGCCACTTTAAACATGGGTAGATATGTTATGAATTTATTAATAATAAATATAAATATAATAAGATTCAAAACTTAAATAAGACTTGGTCAAGTAGACCTAGCCTATCCACTATCCTAAAATATCTCAACTGGTGAGATAAATATGGAACAACTCTAACGTTACTTTGGTTTTGGGCCTCCTATATGTACAGACTCTCAGTCTTTCTTTCTATAAGAGAGACATTCATCTAATACACAATACAGAATATACATATCCTGTGTTCTTTCATACAAGTTTCATATATTCTTTTGAGTTCTGGGCAATCGATACAAATTTGGCACCAGTTTGCCCTGAGTGTGTTAAGCAGATCAGACGACCTGTGAGGACATTGGGTTAAATCTTGGAGACTTGTGCGACCGCAAGAACCTGATCGTAGGGAGGCACATACGGCTTTAGGATGGCGATTCATCGTGTCTCTCAATTCTCCATTCTGCACGATCAAGTGCTATATGCTCATTTAAATTATATATAATCATATCTTGTTGCACTACATACTCCCAAGTTAGTCTAGTTCTGCCCCTCCCTCTAACCATTCTAGATTTCCCGGCACTACGATTCTATCACTCTTTCACACAGGTGCGTCCATAGGTCTTCGTTGCACATGGTCAAACCATCTAAGCCTACTCTCCCTCAACCTATCATCAATATATGACACTCCTACAATCTCTCGAATGTACTCATTTCTATTTCCATCTTTTCTAGTCTTACCACACATCCATTTTAGCATCTTCATCTCAGCTACGCTCATTTTGCTAATGTGTTGTTTCTTAGTTGTCCAACACTCTGTCCCATAGAGTGTAGTTAGCCTAATAGTTGTCCTATAAAATTTTCCTTTCAATTTTGCTGGTATTCTCCGGTCGCATAATACTCCAGAAGCGCTCCTCCACTTAAGCCAGTCTACTTTAATTATATAGGTCAAGTCATCACCAATCTCTCCATCTCTGCTGATCATTGAACCTAGATAGCGAAAGTGTTCCCTCTTTGGGATCTCCTGATCTTCGATCTTCACCGCTTCGTTGTCTTTACTTCCACTGATACTAAAACTACATTCCATGTACTCCCTCCGTCCCATTTTTTGAGTCTCATATTCCATTTTGGGATGTCCTAAAATTAGTGTCCACTTTCCTAAATTAGTATACAATTTTTACTTACTTTCCAAAACTATCATTCCTTAGAATCTACACCAAGACAAAATTTAAAAAGGTATTGTAATGATTAGGGGCAATTGTGAAAAGTAGGTGTAGATTCTTTTTGTCCCCTTAATAAGTTGAGTTCCCAAAAGTGGACTCAAAAAATGGGACAGAGGGAGTATTCTGTTTTCGTCCTACTTAACTTTAGCCCCTTTGTCTCCAGTGCTTCTCTTCAAGCTTTCAGTTTAGTGTTGAGTCCCCCTTTAGCCTCATCAACGAAGACAATATCATCTGCAAACAACATACACCATGGGACCTCATCTTGGATGTGTGTAGCCAATTCATCCATAATTAGGGCGAATAAATAAGGGCTCAAGGCCAACACTTGGTGCAGACCTATGGTAATTGAGAATTTGCTTGTTTCTCTGACTGGTAATCCAATTGTAGTAATGACTTCATCATACATATCCTTCACCACGTCAATATAACCATTGGTCACTCCCTTCTTCTCTAGCACCCACCAAATTAAATCTCTAGGCACCCTATCATAAGCTTTCTCTACTATTGAGATAAATATGGAACTCTAACGTTACTTTGGTTTTGGGCCTCCTATATATACAAACTCTCAGTCTTTCTTACATTCATCTATTACTCAATATAGAATATACATATTCTCTGTTCTTTCATATAAGTTTCATATATTCTTTTGAGTTTTGGGCAATCGATACAAACTCAGCACCAGTCTGTCCTGAGCGTGTTAAGCGAATCAGTCGACCTGTGAGGACATTGGGTTAAATCTTGGAGACGTGTGCGACCGCAAGAACCTGCATGTAGGGAGGCACATACGGCTTTAGGACAACGATTCATCGTGTCTCTTAATTCTCACAGACCACTTTTTTTAACCCTACTTTATTTGCTTTCAATTAAGAATACTATAGTTGAATATTTTAATTCACTTATTTTAATCTCTAGGAAAAAAACTTGTTTTTGAAGTTTTGATCCTACAAGATATATGCATGTATATATTATGTATGTGCCGCTTTAAACATGGGTATATATATATGTGTGTGTGTGTGTGTACGTAATTATTTTGTGTGTGCCACTTCAAACAAAAAAAAATTTGTGTCAAAGGTGCCAATTTAAACATGGGTCATGTTATTATAATAAAACAAAATTCATGAGAAGTGCCTCAAAATAACATTTTCAACCAACAATCTCACCCAACTTTCATTAACCCGTAAAGGACAATAGCCATAAATTTGAAGGCCTTTTTTAAGATTAAAAAAAAAATCTATTGACAAATCTACCCCTGTTTCACTACACAAACCTGTAATGTAACCAATCTCTATGTTACACTCTATCATCTCTCTTTTACACGCACCAGTCACCTTCTCTCTCATGCTAATAAATTCAGTTGATTGATCATCTCCCTCAGATCCAAAGGTGTTGATTGTACGGTACTATGTGTGGTGTGTGCTTGTTCCTACCCACGTTGACAAAGAATAAAAGAAAGGAAGCTGGTAGTGCAAAGGTGTTGATGATTATGACTGTGACAATAAATAAGAGGAGTCTAGCTGGTAAAAATACCCAGGTAGTGTGGAATAGTATTCCATCACTTCAAGCTATCAAAAGAGACTTTGACTCTCTCTCTCTCTCTCTCTCTCTCTCAAGAGCTCAGAGCCAAACATCAATTCATTAAGTCTCTCTCTCTCTCTCTCTCTCTCTCTCTATATATATATATATATATATATGTGTGGGATTTGCTAACCTACAGCAAATGAGGCTTTTAGCGACAAAAAACAGGCTTTTAGCAACGAAATTTTTCGTCGCTAAAAGTTGAAACCTTTAGCAACAAAAATTTTCTCGCTAAAAAACTGTTTTTCGTCGCTAAAGAAACTGTTGTATGTTAGTAACCTACAACCATCATGTTGTAGGTTAGCAGCCCCTTATATATATATATATATATATGTGTGTGTGTGTGTGTGTATTTTTATTGTGGCATTGTTTGTATTGAATAATATCTTACCATAACTTGTTTATGTCTTGTTGCCAATTTAACACTTAACACAAACTTTAGTTTTATTGAAGAAAAAGGGAGTTGATAGGCAGAGAAGGTTCTTAATGTGTTGTTCTTTCTTTTATGGTCTTAGCAACCTGAACATCAATAGAGGTTTTACTTACACCATTCACAATGGTGTGGTATAAGATAGGTTTTTTAGTCTCGCAATGGTGTGAGGAGTAGTACAACTTAGTAGAACTTGTTGAGTGTTATGTTAACTTTAGTTCTATTGTATTTTATTTTTATTATTTATCTTTAGTCAGGGGTCTTTGTGTAATTATTGTTTTCTTCTATATGAATAAAAGAGAGGGTCTCACTAAGGTGAACCCTAAGCTTTCTGAAAAACTCAACATGGTATCAGAGCCACCCTAATAGGGGACTCGATCCTCCCACCACCATAGCACAACCCACAAACATGACATGAGCACTATTCACCGTCACTGTTCATCGGCACTATTCACGCACTGTTCATCAGCACTGTTCACGACACTGTTCATTGCACTGTTCACGGCACTGTTCATCGGCACTATTTACGGCACTGTTCATCGCTACTCTTCATCGTTACTGTTCAAGTTTTCTAAACCCTAGGGTGGACTCATCATAATTGGGCTATTCTGATCGCAATCCGTTTTTCTTCTTCTTCTTCGGTCCGTCTTCGGACCCTATGACTTGTCCATAGATTGGGCAATCGCACCCGATTGGTGCTTATAATTTCTAGGCTGCCTTGATTCCATTCATTGTTTCTTATTGTTTGAGTGTCCCTCTTCAGCATGTCGAAAGACGGTGTGACACAAAAAGATGTCATTGGTACAAGTTCTCCTGCAGGTAATGAGAGACTCATTACCGAGAACCCTGGGTCCAAGATCACCACAGTGTTACTCAATGGTGAGAATTATTTGTCATGGTCTCAGTCGGCTACATTTTGGCTTAAAAGTAGGTCAAAGTTTGGTCATGTGAATGGAACAATCAAGGTGCCTAGTCCTGAAGATCCTACTTATGCAAAGTGGGAGGTTGACAATTTTTTGGTAATGAGCTGGTTGACTCACTCTATGGAGCCAGAGATTGCAGATGGATTTTTTGGGATGGAGACTGCCCAAGACATCTGGGATACTCTTGCTGAGACTTATTCTCGCAAGGGAAATGTTGCCCAGATTTATGAGTTGAGACGAACTGTTGAAGCCGAAGTCCAAGGAGATCGTTCCACTTTGCAATATTTTACTGCTTTAGGTTCCCTTTGGAAGAGGATTGATCATCTGATAACTCATCATCCAGTTTGTCCTGTTGATGCGGCTAGCTTCAAAACATATATTGAAAGTGAGAGGATTTTCAAGTTTCTTGCTGGTCTTAATCCAGAGTTCGATCTAGTGAGGAGCCGGGTACTTGGTATGGAACCGCTGCCATCACTTCGGGAAGCATTTGTCTATGTTCAGAATGAAGAAAGTCGTCGCTCCGCTATGCTTCCACAGTCATCTACCGACAGATCTGCTTTGGTTTCTGCTAGTCATCGAGGGGGCAAGCCTTCAAATCAGCGTAAGGATTCTGGCTATGAGGTGAGTGATGAAAAGGATAAACTTTGGTGTGACCATTGCAACCGTCCTCGACATACCCGCGAGACTTGTTGGAGCCTGCACGGACGCCCTCCTATGTCAAAAGGGCGGGGTGGTGGCCGTAGTGGTGGTCGTGGTAGTGGTGGTCGTGGTGGACGAGGTAGTGGTGGACCACGAGCTCACTTGACCACAGGATCAGAGTCTGCTTATCAGGAAGACTTCTCAGCTCCTACTCCCTCGTCTGTGCCAGGCAGCATTAGTAGTACAGATATTGAGACATTACGGCGCATAATGACACAGTTAGACACCTCCACTAGTGCCTCCACTTCTTTTGCCCAGAAAGGTAATTATGCTAATTTTTCAAGTGCTTTGCATGCTAATTCTCCGCAACCATGGATCATTGACTCTGGAGCTTCCGATCATATGACCGGTCTTCCAAGTATTTTTTCCACTTATAATCCATGTTCAGGGAAAGATAAGGTTAAAATTGCAGATGGAAACTTGTCTTCTATTTCTGGTAAAGGTGTCATTAATGTTTCTAATTCACTTGCTTTAACTTCGGTTCTTCATGTTCCTAATTTTTGGACTAATCTTCTTTCAATTAGTCGTTTAACTCGTGATTTGAACTGTTGTGTAACTTTTTTTCCATCTTACTGTGTCTTTCAGGACCTCTCCACGAAGAAGGTGATTGGCAGTGGTAGAAAGAAGAATGGTCTCTATCTGTTGTTGCCTGATGGAGTTGAAAATGAGAGATTGACGAGTACTGCTCATACTTCACAGAGAAAAAATATTCCTCAAGATTTGTGGCTGTGGCATAAAAGATTAGGACATCCTTCCTTCTATTTGCTTCGTTATTTATTTCCTTCCTTAGTTTCCAATAATTGTGTTTCTGAGATTTCTTGTGAGGCTTGTCAACTCGGAAAACACCACCGTGCAACTTTTAATTCAAGTATCAATAAAAGTACTATTCCTTTTGCACTTATTCATACTGATGTTTGGGGCCCATCTCATATTACTACTTTGAATGGCTATAGATGGTTTGTAACTTTTATTGATGACTACACTCGCACAACTTGGGTATATTTGATGAAAGAAAAGAGTGATGTTTTTTCTATTTTTAAATCTTTTCATAAGATGATATGTACCCAATTCAGTACTGTTATTAAAATTGTTCGGTCTGACAAGGGTGGTGAATATATCTACAGTGGTCTCACTAGCTATTTTTCTGAACACGGCATGATACATCAAACGTCATGCACCAATACTCCACAACAAAACGGAGTTGCTGAAAGAAAAAACCGTCACTTGTTAGAGTCTGCTAGGTCTATGTTGTTCTCTATGGAGATCCCTAAGTCCTATTGGGGAGAGGCAGTCTTGACTGCTACCTACCTCATCAATCGTTTACCTACTCGTGTGCTTGGTAAGAAAGCTCCTGTAGAACTTCTTACCAATCCTTCTTCACTCTTTCCTATTCCTCCTAAAGTATTTGGTTGTGTCTGCTTCGTTCACAATCACTCTCCTTCCAGACGGAAATTGGACCCTCGTTCTCTTAAATGTCTCTTTGTCGGATATTCTCCTACACAAAAAGGATACAAGTGTTATCATCCTCCTTCTCGTAAGTGGTTCGTGTCTATGGATGTTACTTTTGATGAAAATTTGTCTTACTTCTAGCCCTCTCTTCAGGGGGAGAAACAGTTAGGTGAAGAGAAGTCTGTAGAAACGGTGCCATTTATTGTAGGAGGAGAGGAGGAAGGCAGAAAAGGAGAGGAAAATAGGAATGAAGAAAAAATAGAAGAAAAAGAAAGTAAAAAAATAGATGAAGAAATAGAAGTTGAGAGTGAAAAAAGGAGAGGAGATGAAAGTGCCGAGGATAAAAGGAAGGAGTTGTTGACCTATTCAAAAAATAAAGGCAGAAGGATTTTTGGGGCAACAGATGAGAGGATCGTTTCTCCAATACCACTGCATTGACTTCTTCGAGTGATGAAGGTCCAGGTATTTCTACTCCTCCTAACTCCTCTAGTCCTATTTCTGTTTCTTCCTCTGAAAATGAGTTGGATATTCCTATTGCTCTTCGCAAGGGCACTAGAGAATGTACCAAACATCCTCTTTCTAAGTTTGTTTCGTACTCTTGATTGTCTCCGTCTTATAAAGCTTTTGTGTCCAAATTCGACTCTGTTTCTATCCCTAATCATGTACAGGAAGCTCTCATTGATCCTAAGTGGAAATCAGCCATGGTTGAAGAGATGAAAGCACTTCGCAAAAATGGCACTTGGGAGTTAACTGAGTTACCCCGTGGGAAAAAGACAGTTGGGTGCAAGTGGGTATTCACTGTGAAACACAACGCAGATGGGACTATAGAGAGATACAAAGCCAGGTTGGTAGCCAAGGGCTTTACTCAGACCTATGGGGTGGACTACCAGGAGACATTTGCTCCGGTTGCAAAGATGAACTCCATCAGAATCTTGTTGTCTCTAGCAGCAAATTGGGAATGGCCCTTGCATCAGTTTGATGTGAAGAATGCATTCCTGCACGGGGATTTAGAAGAAGAGGTCTATATGGACATACCCCCTGGGTTCGAGGATAATAAGACTAGAGGAAGAGTGTGTCGCCTCAGGAAGTCTTTATATGGCCTCAAACAATCTCCCAGAGCTTGGTTTGATAGGTTCTTGCAAGCTATGATCAGATATGGCTTCAGACAGAGCCAAGGTGATCATACCCTCTTTGTTAAGCACTCGTCACAGGGTAAGGTAACAGCATTGATTGTCTATGTAGATGATATTGTCCTTACAGGTGATGATTTTGAGGAGATGAAGCTTCTAAAATCATATTTGGCTATGGAATTTGAGATCAAAGATTTGGGAAGTTTGAAGTACTTCTTGGGAATCGAGGTAGCTCGATCCAAGGATGGAATTTTCATATCTCAACGGAAGTATGTTTTGGACCTACTCAAGGAGACGGGCATGCTAGGGAGTAAGGCCGTGGATACTCCAATGGATCCCAACGTAAAACTTGGGGATGATTCTGGTGGAGAACCTGTTGATAAGGGGAGGTACCAAAGATTGGTAGGTAAATTAATTTATTTGGCTCATACGAGACCTGACATTGCTTTTGCAGTCAGCGTAGTGAGTCAGTTCATGCATGATCCCAAACAACCCCATCTAGATGCTGTGTTTAGGGTCTTGAGGTACCTGAAGTCAGCACCAGGGAAAGGTTTATGCTTTGCTAAACATGGTCATATGTTAGTAGAGGCCTATACCGATGCAGATTGGGCCGGATCTATTACTGATAGGAGATCGACCACAGGTTATTGCTCGTTTGTTGGAGGCAATCTGTGACTTGGAGGAGCAAGAAGCAGTCAGTAGTAGCCAGATCTAGCGCCGAGGCAGAATTTAGGGCCATGGCCCTAGGGGTATGTGAGCTGTTGTGGATTCAAATTGTGCTATCAGATCTTGGTTTCAGACAGAAAGACTCAATGAAGTTGTATTGTGATAATAAGTCGGCCATTAGTATTGCACACAATCCGGTTCAGCATGACCGGACAAAGCATGTGGAGATTGATAGGCATTTTATCAAGGAGAAGCTAACTAATGGGAGCATATGTACACCTTTTGTGAAATCAGGGGAGCAGCTAACTGATATTCTTACAAAAGGCCTTGCAAGTCGACCGTTTCAGTTCATTCTTAGCAAGCTGGGCATGAGAGATATCTTCGCACCAGCTTGAGGGGGAGTGTTGAGTGTTATGTTAACTTTAGTTCTATTGTATTTTATTTTTATTATTTATCTTTAGTCAGGGGTCTTTGTGTAATTATTGTTTTCTTCTATATGAATAAAAGAGAGGGTCTCACTAAGGTGAACCCTAAGCTTTCTGAAAAACTCAACAGAACTCAGTACAGTTGGGCTTATCTTTATGGTATGCTTAAGTTTCGTTAATGTACAGGTAAACGGAAAAGAGAATGCTGTGTGGAACCACACGGCCAACACTTGGGCATTTGGTGTCCAAACGATTGAGTGTCAAACATTTGAAAGTGAAGTAGAGCGATGGAATGAAACGGCACAAAGTTAACCGTTTGTATCAAAATGGCAAAGAATTGGCATTTGATGAGAAACAGCCAAGGGCTTGACGGTTTGACCACGAGACGGCCACCACTACAAGCCTCACCTTAGTCGTACCACAACTAAACCTAAGTTTGTCCCAAGTTCCACACCACCTCTGTGGATGCTCTTATACCTTTGATTGGAGGATGTTGAAGTGGTCCCACTGCCACATTGACATGGTTTGGGAATGGGATACAAAATTTGGGAAACATAGCATGGCTCTTAGTTGAAACTTGAAACTAATAAAGCAACAATGAGCAGGATCATAGACGAGTGTAGTCAAAGCTGGCAAGTTTGTAAAATAAATGGGTTGGTGCCACTAGAAGAAAACAGATATATATCTATATATATATATGTGCATGTCTATATTAAAACCATTCAAACCATACTTAGTGAACCTAAAAAACACAGCTCTGTAATCTATGTTTTTTTTCTTTTCCCCTTTTCTCATTAACTTCCAAAGTACTAATTGGTGCGAAAGTTAATTCACTTAGATATATACATATATACGCACACATTTTTCAGTGTGTGATTTGTTGTTATAAGAGAGAGACAAATTCTTTGGTGATAAGGTGTCCAAAATTTTAGTTTGATTGGTACAAAAGCAATAAAATATTACTCTCCTTATAGCACAATAGCAATAAAGCAGTAAAATTACTGTCATTACAGTTAAATAGCAGTCGAATTTACCGTCATTATAGTTTAAAGGCAGTAAAATTTACTGTCATTACAGCTTAAAGACAATGACAATCTTCTGAGTGCGGTAAGGCCAGTAAAATTTGCAGAAAATGGTCAAAACTTTGTCTGGAATTTTTTTTTTTTGGACTAAAATTTTCGCAATCTACTCAAGGACATGTCAGTTTTACAAAAAATTAACTTTTTGGCACCCTATTTTGAGCTGCAAACTTGGTTTTTTTTTTTCAATATATTTATAATAGTCAAGTACATCTTGTTTGATAGATCTTGTTTCGTAGATATCAGGTGCATAAATTTTATTGAAACGGATTTGTGGTTTGAAAGTTGTGACATTTCGAAATTTTAAAAACAACAAAAACTAATACCTTGGAGAGCGTACTGTCAATATTGAGTTTTGTGCTTAATTAGTCGTGTGCATATAATAAGGGCTATTTTGGTCCCAACAAAAAGTGAGGGACTTCTGGCGTTAAAAAACAAGTGATTGGACCTTATGTTGAAAAGTGTTTACTTGAGGGACCTCTAGCAAAAAGCCACTTGATAAATTTGCTTCTAACACGCCCTAGCACTGAATTTCAAAAATGAAATAAATGGAAAAAGACTCTTGATAAATATATACCTGAGCCCGGTAGGGGAAGCCCGTTTTTATGACTAATGTCTCCAGATAAGGTGAACTTTCAAGCAAGTATGCTATAACAGGGAGGTCACGTTTACCAATGCGAGTCTCGAGTGTTAGATGTTTGCGCTTTGACGATGGAGAAGGAAAACTCTCTGTCTCCAGCGTTTGTAAAACCTTAGCAAGGAGAGCAACAAGCAAGATAACAAAGTATTAGATAAAGCCACTGAAAGACAGCTACTACTGTTCTGTCTAAATTATTTGAAGTTCGGGTGTGTTTGATAACCCAATTAAGTGCTGAAAATGAGAAGCTTCAGCACATACTTTTTTTTTCTCAGTGCTTTAATAATGTACCAATTCACTGAAAAAACAGCTAAAAACCTATTGAAAACTTCTAAGTACAAAAAGTTGTACTGAAAAAAATCAAAGAATGCATTTTATTTCAATACTTTCCGAACATAAATTTTCAGTTTTATCAAACAGGACCTAAGTTTTGTATCCAGTAGTTGCTATCTTAGTTGGTTGGATGAGATACTTAAAACAATCTTTGTTTGGCAACAAGCAAGTATATCTCTCAATTTCTATACACGAAACTTGGATTGAATTTAAGAGATGTCAGTGGTATTTGTGATCAGAAGGTAAATGAGATAATTGCATTTGGCTAGGATATGTATATATATTTTAAACAGAATCGAGAGAATTTTGCCAAGAAAGAACAACCTGCATACACCAGTCCCCTAGTCCAAGATTAGGGACATGTTTAAGGCTCTCGAAAAGTTCTGTTATGATACTTTGGTGCTCTTCATAATCACCATCAACATTAGCATAAGTTGTTAGGTCAAAATTGAGATTAGCTTCCACCAGGGATGGTAAATTCATCAGCCTGCATTTCATCCTACACAAACGCCCCAAAATTTCCAAACGACGAAGATTAGGACCCGAAACATCCAATGTGGTATCTTCATCTTCAACAAAAGAACCGAGAGAACTCCAATACTCCCTTATGACCAATTTTCTCACACTTGCAGAAGAAATATTCAAAGACCGAATACCACGAAAACAATACAATTCCAAGGACTCCAATACAGGGCTGCCCAATAATATGTTCTGTATCAGCTCCTCGCTCAAATCCACAAACCCAATTGACAAATGCTTAAGAGCCCTCCAGTTAATAAACCCATTAGGGATAAGCTCACACAGAGTCAAACTCAATCCTCTCAAGGACGAATTGGAATACAAATGCTGAGGCAACTTGTAACAATCACAATGTCCGAATCCACCTTGGCCATCAAAAAAATCTAAAACAAGCTCTTCCACTTTGTTTTTGGATGCAAAACGAGTCCAGAGATCAACAGTAGAAGCATCAGAAATCGTGTATTCAAACTTAACCCTAAATTTCCTGATATTGGAAGACCCACAAAGAACAAGGGACTTTTTGACGGAGGAAACAAACCCTGGTTTAGAAATTCTAAGAGGGTAGTGAGAGAAGTCGAGATTGGGTGAACAAGTCCAGAGGTATTGCCATCTTTTCGACAAGACGTCGGTTTTAATGGCTTCTTCGATGGGCAAAAAGGAGATGATGTGAAGGAGTACAGAGTCCGGCAAAGCGCTTATTCGATCGGTTTTTTCCTCCCTCTTACTGCGTTTTCGGCTACTCATGCGTGCTCGCCGGTCTTCATCAGAATATAATACCTCGTCGTCGCTTGACATTACTGGTTTTTCGTGAATCAAAGGAAGCAAAATCCAAAATTCGATCAAAGGATAGCAAAACCTAAGCGAAAGAGAGAGTGTGTGTTCTGGTTGGGGAGACTTGTACAGAAAATTGAATTGATCAGAATTCCTTTGGAACTTTAACTCTGTAATGTGGAGGACATGAGTAGTGGCGTAGTGCTATGGACCTATGGCTCCGATGACTTGCGAGTCGCGACTTATGGTGTTGTGTCCGACAAACATCACACTTCACCTACACTTTTTTGCGCCGGCTGGATTATGATATTTTAAAATAGTTCATCAATTATTATTTAAGTATTTTATTGGCCAATATAATAAGAATCCGGAGCAAATTGGATTGGGTAAGCATTGGTGAACCATCGGATGCTTGGGTGAGCATTGGTGAACTATTTTTTGGGTAAGTAAAAGTATTTTCAATATTTTTAAGATTTTGTGGTGTTGACATGTCGGTGTCGTATCGTATATGTGTCGGTATATCTGTGTTTGTGTTTGTGTTTTATCGCTAGAGAGTAATGCTATGCTTCCCAAATCATAATCCTAAAAAAACATCATAAATGATGTGACAGTGAGACCACCTTCAATAATGATGAGACAATTTCAACATCGTCCATTCAAAATCTAGTGGGCCTACTGTCGCATTATTTGGGATGGAAATTTGGAATTAGGTTTTGAGAAGCACAGCATTACTCCTTCATAAATATTGTAATGTTGCCACATTTAAAAGTAGAACCAATTGATTTTAATTGGAGTATGTTGAAGTGGTTCCAGCATTATTAAAGATAACTCTATTTCCACATGTGTTTAAGAATCCTTTACAAAAGTTTGGGAGTTATACCACCACTCTTTAAATAGAGAATTACTATTGGCACTCCACATGTTCTCAGATAGGCCTGTAAACGGATCGAATCTGTATCGGATCTACACAAATCAGATCCAGATCCAGATCCATTAACAACTCTACTATTCATATTCGGTCCATTTATCCGCCGGATCCGTCTTAGTTAATCTATATACAGATTTGATCGGATCTGGATATTCGGATCCGTTTGTCGAATCTAAAACAACAACTTAGTTGATTATATGTATTCTACTATTACCATAGAAATTATTATTTTTCTCTATGCATACACAAAGTACAATCAATGTTTAATCTATCTATACACTTGATTATATAGAAAAATCCTATCTTTAAATCAAAATAATATACCACTGAAAGAAAATATGTACAATCTAGTGTATAGTGTAGACGTTGTTCAATTTTATATGTAATAGTAATTTCATCTAGTGTATTGTATGTATATTTTTTTGTGCATAATTTTTTCTTATTCGAATCCGGGTCTTAGGCGGATCGTATACCACAAAATCATATCTGATCCATCAGCCTAACATTCTAAACGGATTTGGATATGGATATGGATATGGATTTTATTTATTTATTTTAAAAAAAAAAAGCTCAAATCCATCAAAAAGTGTTGGATCTTGTCACGGCCCATCCCGCTAACGTGTGGAAACAAGACACGTGGCACGCCATCAAGGCTTATCCAGTTCATTAAATGACCATACGCAGCGGAAAATACTTTAAAACCACCTTGAGTGTATAAAACTTTTGAAAACATTGCTCTCCGAGTTGTAAAATCCGTATAAAATTAAAAACATAATCATATTTCGAAACGAATGATTTTATGTTGAAAGGGGTCCCAAAGGTACCCTAAGAATTAATCAAAACCTTTTAAAATTTTCCGGAAGGTATAGAAAAAGATTTCTGGCAAGGGGCATTTCGACCGATCGAACGACCCCATTCGACCGGTCGAATGACCCTTTAGCAGAATCCTGCACAAGCTGCAAAATTTTGCCTAAGGCATCACCCAACTTTACTTCTTGCATTCCTCTTCACAAGTTCACCTTATAATAAACTTCTCAAGCTATAATATGCTATTAAAACCTAAGTTTAGACTTAGTAATCCATGAAAAGAAATAAACGGAATAAGCTAAGGCTTATTTGGATTTAAACATAGGAAATACTAATTCACCTTCCGAAATTCGAATTTGACAAGCAAAACGTGCAAAACACGAATCCACCACGAGTTCGGATTCATTACAACATAACTACAAGTAGTGTTAAGACATATTACAATAGTCTAAGACATTCCAAAACTCCCATGTTTGAAGTTAAAAGTTCGAACTTCGCAAAATTACATCTTTACAACATTTGGAATTGAAACAAAATATAACAAAGAGAAGGATCCCCGTCGCTCCCGCGGTCTCACTCCTCACGCTTCTTTTTCCCTTTCTTCTTTTCACCTGCAATGGAGTAAATCTCCACTGCTCAGCTGTATGCTGAGTGTACAATTGCTAACATATGCATATATGACAAAACATGGTTTAATCTCATGAATCACATCAAATAGTCTCTAGGGAGAAAAATACGCCTTCATCCGGTAGCAGCAAGTCCAAGCCTTAAACCGGGACGTCAATGGCTAGTCCAAGCCTACAACCATTACGTCCCCAAGTGCCCTGGCAAGTCCAAGTCTTAAACCATGTGTTAGTCTTAAGGTATATTAAGGCATATTTAATTATGTTTTGATGATGTCAAATATGCTATGATAATTACATGATTCATATTGATTCATTCTTTGTTATTATCATAGTCATTTTTATGCTCATATATAATCCCATGTATTAATATTGTATCAATGTTTTAACATCTTTGTGTGCATGAGATTTAATTGATGTAGATCAAGATTACAAGGAGATCAACAAGGATCAAGCTTGAAGACTTGAAGATATTTCATTCTTGGTTGAAGTCTAGGACCATCATTGTAAGGCATCTTGATCTCACACTCATAGAGGCTCAAACAAACTCTAAAAGTTAAAGTTTTGGAAATAAATTTTAAGTGGGTCATCTTTAAAGCAATTCCCCAACCAATTGGAAAATAATTAATTGTTGAATCTTATATGGTTGGAAAGGTATTTGAATCTAGTTTCCAAAACATCAAACGGATCGCAAATCCGATTTTTGTAGAGGGAGTTATGGCTATTTTAGTGGAGATGTGTCAGGCTGTCAAACAGGGAGGGGCAGTCGACTGAAGGCCCAATGCAGTCGACTGAAGTGAGCAGAATGCAAACAAAACCCTCTGTAAATACATCTCAGTCGACTGCTTCAAGGACCAGTCGACTGCTTCAAGGTCCAGTCGTCTGAAGTGACCTGAAAGGCAATAACAGCTAGTTTTTAAAAGGGCTTTTAATTACCAAACTTGCCACTAACGGCTATAATCTTCCAAGGCCTATAAATACATGTTTTCCCAAGCTATTTGGGGTTGAGATTTTGATTGGAAAACATAGTATTGATCACACATCTCTTTGATCTTTAAACTTTATCATTTGAGCCCTAGTTGTGTGAGTTTATCAATTTACTCAAATCTTTCATTTGTATTTCTTGAGAGAGCAAAATTGTAGTGAGCTTTAATTGTATTATCCACTCTAGAGAGAGAGTTTTTAATTTGTATTCAAATCAATTTGTAAAGGTTGAGGGTTAATAACCCTTGTGTGCAAAGAAGAGGTGTTCTTCTTTGGGAGAGATTGAAGGCTCTTGTAACGGTTTGGTGCACACCCATAAGTGCTCCGGGAACGGTTTGGTCTACACCCGTGAAGTAGATCGGAGTAAAGAAATCCTCAAGAGGTGTTCTTGAGGGGTGGACGTAGGCCGCGGGGTGCGATTGTCGAACCACTTGAAAAATTGGTTTGCAAGTATCTCTTCCCTTATCTCTTTACGTAATTGCTTGTGACTGTGTTTAATTTGCTATTAAATTTTGAAAAGGTTAAAATTCCGCTAAAACCTTATTCAACCCCCCCCCCCCCCCCCCCCCCCTAAGGTTTCCACTTATGGGCCAACACCATGCACAATAGTCGTCGCTACTAAAATTCTCAAACATCGAGAAGCTTACTCCGGTGAATTTGTATAAAACCCCCCTTTGACCCACATAGGCAACTCAACGTGCTCGCGTAAATTTAGACATGCTTTTCACATTTAATCACATGCATATTTCACGGGCCTAAGATTAACACATGAATTTCGCCCGGATCACAATTTCGTCGTCGAAATATAAAACATGTATTTCACCTATATAACATAGGCTAGAAATTCATACCTCAAGCTATCGTCGTAAAACTTGGAGGAAATGACTAGAAGCCCGAATACACACCAAATCTCCGATCCTACGCAAAACCTACAAGTCTACACATGTTTTTCCCAATTTCTTAGATTTAGAAATTCATAAAATCTTAGCCAAACGTGGCCTAAAGACTATCAATACGTAGCCCTTACCTTGGGGAGTTCGAATATATAATTTGGTGAAATTCATATGGACGATGGGTCGCCGTTTGTCGTCACAAAGCCCGTAGGATCAACCTCCCTTTTATCTCTCCTCTCTCAAGATATTATATAAAGTTTTCAAGAAATGACAATTTAATCCACCACTATTTATAGACAAACTCTTCAGAAATTGCGTTTACATCCCAGCGAGTTTCTCAAACACCTAGTTAATTCCTGAAATTTCGCACATGTCCATTTTATTGCTTTACGAGTGAAAATTACTAATTACAAGAGTTTTCGATTAAGTCTCGTTTGGATCCAAAATATAAATCCGAAAACTAAATTCCGTGGAATCTCTACACAACCTACCTTTTTATATAACGTGACACTCACGTTCTCACCACAGTTCTCAAAAGATATCTAACGATACCAAAATTACCAAAAAATATACTATATCGATATAATTCACTATTCATAAAATATCAGATAAGTCAAATAACATTTAAATCACATAAATGTCATTTACTTGTGCCAAAACAAAATGAACCATCATGTTCCCGTGTCCTTACTAACACCTTAGCGTTGACTCACAGTCAACCTCAACCTCATTATCAACTAACATTGATAAATCCATAAATGCAATTATGTATGATAAACTTATAATTTTGGAACGGGTGTGACAGATTTAGATCGAATTCGGGCCAAGATCGGGTCCATTGACAGGCCTACTCTGAGAATGGTATCATGGAGTGCCTTGGTTCAATTTTGGAGTGTCAATAACAATTCCCTTTAAATATTGCATGACTTGATGTATAGTGGTGAGTATTCCCGCCTATAGTTGTACGAGGAAATGAATTGGTGCTTGGGAATCATTAGAGATACAAAATTTGGGAAGCATAGTATGACTCAATTCTCATTTGATTAATGTTATGCCTTTCGGATATAAATTTCAAAATTTGTTCCCAAATGTTTTTTTAGCTGAACCACATATAGTGACATTTAGTACTATAAATCGCAGTTACAAACATGTGGTACATATATTAAGGTGTTTAGAATCAAATTTAGGAAACATAGCATTGCTCTTATCCATTAATGACACATATTGTTACTCTTACTATGTTGAACCAAGGATATTGACAATGAACCGTTGGCGAAACAATCCGAGGTAATCCTCCACCTATGTGCAACCTTAACTTGTTCATGCATTTTCACCTTTCAATTTGTACTAATGGAGTTAATTGGGGGCATCAGAATCAATGGCCTTCTAAGAGTTGGGGAGAATGAGGATAATAACCTCTACCCCGGTGGGCTCTACTTCGACCCTTTAGTTCTAGTTGATGACCCAGTCATTTTTGCCGAGCTACTAACTACACTCACCTACCCACCTAATTTATTTTCACACCCACATTATGCTGTGAGGAGTAGAGCATACATGATGATTGAGGCACCGACGAAGTGCACCAAAATGGTGCATCGAACAGTCGGTGTCGTCCACTTCAACGGGACTCACGCCCTAATCACGTGACATGATGATTGAGGCACCGGCGAAGTGCACCGAAATGGTGCATCGAACGGTCGGTGTCGTCCACTTCGACGGGACTCACGCCCTAATCATGTGGGACTCACCGAGATGGACGGTACTGATCGTTCAGTGCACCATTATGGTGCCTCTAGCAAGATCCTTATATAACTCCCTAAAATAATTTCGCTAGTATCTTTATAAAATTACTTTAGTACTCTCGCTTTTATTGTTACTTTGAGAATGACAGTCTTGACATGTAATACTTCATCCACAACTTTCACATAACCTTTTGTTCACACTCACAAAACTATAACAATACTAGGCACACTTTAAATTTCATACCGAATTTGACACCAAGGATTAAGTAACAAATATACAAAACAACAATGCTACTTTGTTGTTTTGTATATTTGTTACAACAATACTACTTTATCAACAACAAAAAAAAATATATATATATACACACACACACATGCTAGGGGCACTAACTAATCTCACTAACGCTCGCACCTACACACTCTCTCTCCTAGTGGCACACACACTCTATCTTCTAGTGGCACTGTGGACAGTGCCACTAGAAGATAGGGAGTGTGTGGGTGTGAGTGTTAGTGTTAGTGAAATTTGTTAGTGTCCCAAATATGAGTAAAGATTGAGACATACCCAAAGACATAACTTTTGGGACAGAATCTAAAAGATGTGTCTATATCTCTCCTGTAATGTTATGTAATACCCTGTATTTTTGTAATGTATTATGTGAATAAGACCCTGTATGCTTCTTTTAATACTTGTTTGAGCCTGGCCTTACCCTTGGTATAATTTGGATACCAATCGATTGAACTGTTTTCCAATCGATTGCCTTATTTTGGATACCAATCGATTGAACTTTATACCAATCGATTGCTTATGTCAATCGATTGACACTTATGCCAATCGATTGGAGGCAGCTGGGCAGATTCTTTTGCTATGGCTGGGGAGAGGCCACGTGAACACCTTCCCTCTATATATACCAGCCCATTTTGGGCGGATTTCTGTTTACAGAAATCAGAGAGAGTGAGAGGGAGAGTCTTGTGTGTGTATTATAGATATATACACTCATATATATATACACACATATATACATATATTTGTACACACACACACAGAGAGAGAGATTGAAGAGAAAGAAGAAGAAGACCAGAGAGAAGAAGAAAAGAAGGAGAAGGAGAAGATAGAAGACAGATAACTAGAGAGAGAGGGAGGAAGACCACCATTGAAGCTCCAAGCTTCATTACACACAACCAAACACGCCCTTAACGCCTAAGGTGAGTTCTAAACTCACTGGGTAACTTGTCATTGATGTTATGACTTGTTTAAATGAAGAAATGGAGAAGAAACCATGTATTCCCGTTATTTGTTGCTGGACAGTCTTCTCTGTGAAGAAGACGAAGTATCAATCGATTGGTACTCTTACCAATCGATTGACATCTTTCAGGTCCCAATCGATTGACATTTTGTGCAATCGATTGACATGGATTGTGATCCAATCGATTGAACTTTTTATCAATCGATTGACACTACTTCTATGCCAATCGATTGAATCTTTTTCCAATCGATTGATGCTACTTTTATACCAATCGATTGAACCTTTATACCAATCGATTGGAAGCTTCAGAATACTGTTTTTCTTATAATAACCGTTTAGTTGTTTATTTACTGTTCAGTATTTCCCAGCATGCTTTATTATTGTAATACAGACATGATAACGAGTAATGCAGCGTAGGGTCGTAGTAACAACAAGACTAACGGATAATGTTTATAATGTTAGATAACGGAATAGTCGTGAATCCTTTGGAGTTAACGTTCATTTCATTCAGAGTAGTCGGGCCACATTGGGATTGTCATGTATCGGTGATAGAGTTGAACTTAAGTAGGTTTGCTAAGATTCGAGAAATTTGCGTGGGCGGGCTTTGGTCGATCATATGTTCTTAAAAGCGGTAGACAGACGAAGGTGTCTATGACTTGCGGTGAACCGGACCATTTGCCCTAAGATAGCCAGATGATCTAATCATATGTTCTTAAAAGCGGTAGACAGACGAAGGTGTCTATGACATGCGGTGAACCGTGATCACTGGTAGACGTCGCTAAGTCGTGGCATAGAATGATGTACTGTTGTTTAAAGCGTTATATCCCTGACTTGCGGTGAACTGTGCATATGTTCTTAAAAGCGGGGGATGGACTAACGTGGTATCCATGACATGCGGTGAACTGTGCATATGTTCTTAAAAGCGGTGGATGAGCAATGGTGTGTTATAGAGTTGAACTACTGTCGAGTATGTTCCCCTATCAGGACGCGTTGTCGATCTTAAAATGAATAGGACGTCAGTAATCGGATCATTGGTTTGATTAAAGGAGTTACCCTTACTGAATTCTAATTTGGTTACTATTTATAACTTGTGATAATATCAATAGTCGATACCCTGTTAGTATTTAACTCACTCGACTTTCATTAAGCTGATGGCGTTTATGCCGCTGGACATTTCTACGTTCCAGCGCACCCTGGTTATGACTATACAGGTGAAGGGCCTGCAGGAGAGGACTACTATGCCGGTGACGGAGTCCCTGTGGAGGATTTCCCCGACGGAGGTCAGACCGAAGAAGACTACTACGCCGAGGACTACCTCTACGCCAACTGAAGACTAGACTATAATTGTAGCTAATTGTCTTTACCGTTTTAGAACCCCTTTTTGTAGTCAGACATATGTTGCCTTGACATTTGTACTTCCGCTGTCTTATATTTGATTCGAGACTCTGATGTGTAATAGTTAGTAACTCCTGTTGACTTTATGTTGCGTTGTGATCAGAACTTAGACTTCGTTCTTGTTACACTATTACTCTTGTTGCTTAGTACTGCGTAGTGTGGACAATCATGTGACTTCACCCGTCGCTGCCTTTGGACCCAAAAAGGAAATTTATTTTTCTCTATTTTTGCCGTTCCGGGGCGTGACAGGTTATTAGACCCACAGTGACACAAGAGAGAAATAAACACATCTCTTAAATTGTGTCTCAAAAATTGTATGTTTGAGAGTGTCAAAGTATTATCCCCAAAGGGTCTTGCTAGGGGCACAAACAAATTCCACTAACACTTACTAACACACTCTATCTCTCTCCTAGTGGTACTGCGGGGTCCACTACAGACCCCACAATACCACTAAAAGAGAAATAAAATGTGTTAATAAGTATTTGTGAAATTTATTAGTGTCCCAAATATTACTCTATAGTCTATCCCCAAATATTACTCTATACAAAAATATGTGACTCTCATCCTGAACTTTAATCCCAAATCAACCGTGAACCATATCAAGCCCTAGACTACCCACGGCCTGAGCTCCTCGACTCCACCCACATCCGTCCACCGGACCGGCGACAACCTTCTCTCTCTCGCCGGTCTGAGCTTCAGGTATTCTCTCTCTCTCTCTCTCTCTCTCTCTCTCTCTCTCTCCTGCTAGCATACTGTTACTGATACATATATATATATATATATATATATCACAATCACAATCAGAAAGGTTTGATTTAGAAAATTTCTGCAGATTGTTGGTAGTATATATACTAAAATTTCTGCAGATTGTAGATGGACTATGATATTAGGAACTGTTGTAACTATCATTGTTGCAAAATTTCTGCAGATTGCAGATTTTAGATTTGGTTTAGAAAATGGCTCTTTTTTTTTTCCCTCCTACTTTGATGTAGTATGCTAGTATGTTTATAAGTCATAGACCTTTTTTTGCATGTTTTTAACTTGGAACACATTATTGTGTGAACAGATAACCTTTAACTATTTTGGGATGTGATACATAACATTTGAAAAACAAAAAATAGGTTGAGGGAAACAAATTTTTTCTGGGGTTTGAACCTAACATAGTGTTAGCCTTCTACTGCAGTTAGTAAGATAATGCTTGAGACATTCACATTGCTTCTTGCTGGACTTCAAATTATTGGATACTTGTTTCACAACAATTTGTATGATGCTCCTCTGTGCTATTGATTTTTGTCATGCATATTGCTTATAGAATCATGGAAATCAAACTATTCATAAGCCTGAGCTAGTTTTAACCGACTTCTTGTTCCCATTCTAAACATTTATTTTGGATTTTTTTTTTAGAACTACTTGTTATGTGACGACTGCATTTGTTCTTAATCTTTGGTGTTGTGAAATTCAAAGTGTGCCTAACATTGTTGGTATACAAAAATGATGTTCATCTCTAGCTTTTTTTGTTTTCCAAAATTGCAGTGTTTCATTTTTTTATCATCTTAATAATGATTTCTCATGCATCACACGGGTTTGATGAGAAAATGTGGCATGCTTCTATGTAGAAAATGTGCCATTCAAGGGGAAATGAAGTTGACTTCCTTATGTTAAGGAGACTGATGGAGTTGCAATCAAGGATTGACGAGTTAGAAAGAACTGCAGGGGATCTACAACTACAAAATGAAGAGCTAGAGACGCTAATAGCCAGAAAGAAGAGATGGAAATTGTTCCTTATTGTTGTTCTTGTTGTATGCTTTGCTGTGTGGCTAGATGGGCATATGGTTGTCAACAATGCAATGAACTTGTACTTAAGTAATGTTTAATGGCAAATTAAATTCACTTGGTCTTATCATATTTGTTTGTGAATACATGGATCATTGTTCTATATTTGTTTCAGAATGCATGGATCATTGCAAATAACTAAATGAAAAACGACAATATCACACTTGCACCATAAACATCACAATTGCACCAAAAACAGTGTCGATTACACTTGCACCATAGACAACAATAACAAATAAATAACAAAGCTCATACATTTAAACTCCTTCATCACCACCAACATCTCTACTATCATTCTCTCCATGGCCTAAGCTTCTGCTTGAAGTTGATGATAGCATATTTGTGAAATTATAACCCACCCTCCAAAATTGATTTTGATAACCCTACACAAATAACAAATTAAACAAATTAAGAAGGAAAGTAGGAAAATAGCATGGAAATAAGCAAAGTTTATACTTGGAATGCAAAGTTAAAAATAACTTGGAATTAAGTACGACTATATTTTATTCATTTAACAATGAACTAAGCAATGATATTGTGGTAAGCAAAATTAAAAACTTGAGACTGTGGCTCCTTTGATCGGGGAAAAAGAAAAAAAGAAAATATTTAGGAAAACACCTATTTTCGTTGATAAGGAAAAACACGGCAATGGTGTTTTCAAAGTCCTGGGAACAATAGACCAAAAGGCATAGTTGTTTCTATTTTCTACAGCAATGGTGCATTTACAAGTTTTCTATTTTTAATTTAATATTTATTTTCCATGAAGAGGAAAAAAAAATTCTCCATATCAACAAAATGCAGTCAACATGTAAGCTTTTTTTATTTTTCTTTTCTTTCTCTTTTCTTTTGCCTAGCATTTTTTATTTTTATTTTTTGCTAACTCAATTTGTAATGCTTAAGCCTAGCTTTCTGACAGTGATTGTGATATATATATATATATATATATATACTTCGATGAGGCTCTAGAGTGAACATGGTAGAGTGAACATATTCAATGTATCATTAACAGTTTGCAACAATGATCGTTACAACAGTTCCAAATATCATAGTCCATCTACAATCTGTAGAAATTTTAGGTTATATACTACCAATGATCTGCAGAATTTTTCTAAACCAAACCTTTCTGATTGTTGACTGTGATATATATAAGCAGGAGAGAGAGAGAGAGAGAGAGAGAGAGAGAGAGAGAGAGAGAGAGAGAGGGTCGACGCCGGTCCGGTGGACGGAGGACAGCCGTGGGTGGAGACGAGGAACTCAGGCCGTGGGTAGTCTAGGGCTTGATATGGTTCATTGTTGATTTGGGGATTTTGGATTCAAAGCTCAGATTGAGAGTGTAATGTGAATTCCACAAATTTTTGTATATTTGCTACTTAATCCTGGTGTCAAATTCAGTGTAAAATTCAAAGTGTGCCTAGCATTGTTGACAAAGCTACGTCTATCTCTATCATGTGTCACTGTGGGGTCCACTGACATATCAAGATGACACAAAAGATAGATAGACACGGTTTTGTGGGTTGTGAACAAAAAATTGTGTAAGTTGTAGGTGAAGTATTACTCGAGAATGACTAGACTACTATCAAATGCTACACATGAAGTTGGATATCATTCCAGTATACACAGATATACCTGTTTTATTGCCGACTATACAGAGATTAAAATTACATCCGCACACCCACATATAACCAAGGATCGAAATTTTCCAGCTAACTTGAGTAAGCATGCGTCTCCAAGAAACATACTTGAAATGGGTTTCCAAAGGATGTAGCAAATTATAATAACCCGTAATAGTAGACCATCTAATATCTATTAAAGAATTCCAACCTCCACAGCTTCAAATACTATCAACAATACATACAGGGAAAAAAACCATATTTAGAATTATTGCATGGCTAGTTTAAAACTGCTGAAATAAATATTGCAAGCTTAATTTAGAACTGCAGAAATAAATAAACAAGAATCCTATACACCAGCTGATCAGTCGTCGAACATTCATTTTGACTCAGAGAACATAACCACTGCATGCGGAGAAGATCTTGGAAAGCTCAATAATCGTTGAGCTGAATGAAACAATTCACTAGAAGCGCTCCAATATGACTTTGCTGCATGAATGGTCATCCACTGTAGAACCCTTGCTTTCTGAAGCAGAAATTTTAGAAACTCAAATGTGCAACTCTCTTGAACAAAGTCAGCAATTGTAATGGTCCTGAGATGCAGCAACAAATACTCGAAATTCCTCTTTTATGATGTCCAGAAAATTGTTTCATCAATGTGGTGGTTGTCATCATCAATAAAGCCTGATGGAAAAGCCAACTACACATGAAGATCTAATTAGAGTGGAATGGTAATTGATATGGTCAAATATGGATGGAGTTTCTGAAAGCAATAGCTTCAACAAAGCACGAATTCAGCAAGTATAACAACACACACACACACATATATACTCCTAGCCAAAAAAAAAATTTACACCCACATATTCTGTGTGCCACCTCATACACAGGTCATGCTATGCTAAATCTGCTTCTAGCACTCCATAATACTGAATTTTAAAAATGAAATAAATTGGAAAAATGGTTCTTGATAAATATTGTACCTGTGGCGAGTAGGGGGAGTCCATTTCTATGTGCAATGTCTCCAGATAAGGTGAACTTTCAAGCAGGTATGCTATAACAGGGAGGTCGTGTTCATCAATGCAAGTGTGTAGTGTTAGATGTTTGCGCTTTGACGATGGAGAAGGAAAATTCTCTGTCTCCAGTGTTTGTAAAACCTTAGCAACGAGCAAATCAATAAAGTATTAGATAAAGCCACTGAATGACAGCTACTACAAAATACCTTCGTTTTCTATCTACAATTAACTTGAAAAGAAACAGAACTGTGTTAGTTTAGTTGTCCTATAGCTGTCAATCATTTGTTACCACAAAATACAACAGAAAACGGCACTACATGTTTTAGCATGTAACCATGATAGAGGACATACATGGACACGGAACACACGTACGACACGATACATGCACGGCGACATCAGATATCTTAAAAATGTTGTAAACATGCATGGCTAGGATTACGGCAAATAAAAATTCAATTTTTTTAGTTAATGATGAAACAATATTCCGCGCCATGTCCACTCCCCTTTTCTAAATTTTCATGTAACTGATTACTTGTCTCCCATTTACTATATTAAGACTAATATAATAACATTTTCACATGAACCACTGCACCATGTTCACATCCGTATCCGGCCATATTGGCCACATGTCCCATGTTGGCCATGTCGGCCACATGTCCCATGCCGCCATGCACACCTAGCATGTGTCCTATGTAAATAAAAAATAAGACACAATATGTCAAGTGTGAAGAGTGTCATTGTTCGACATCTATCTAACACGAACATAGAACTGAATTGTCCGTGCTACATGACTACTTGCCAGCACATAGTCCTACCTACTCCATAATGGTCTATATCAACGCATAATAAAGAGCTTTTTTGCGTGTCCTGTGAATTTGGACGACTCCATTCGCTATTTGGTGAAGAATTTTGACATTAAAATTCACCAGCTTGAATCACACTTTTTGCTAGGCAGAGAACTTTCTCACATTCATCTTGCGTGGTCATTCCAAGGTATTTCTAGGCTTTAGTGAACAAAGTAACTATCCAAAGCAAATTTTATTAGACAACTACTAATTGTCAAATAAAATCAATTTAAAATGGAGAATATCTATAAAAGCATGAAATTATGGATGAGCCAATTCTATACAAGGGACAAGCAAAGACTCATGAATTATGAGAAAATTCCACTAGCTCCGGTATAAAGCAGATTGCATCAAGAAGAGTCGCATCTATAGAGGATGCTCAAATTTGCATTTTAGAGGTATCAGAGAGAACACCACATGCCAGACATTGCTCCGTTTTATACGTTAAACTCCTTGAATCTCCACCCATACCCGCCTTTACGCACAACTGGTGCGGTGGATGGATTATGGATGGCTCATACGAGAGGGCTCACATCCAGTCAATACCCGCTGTGAATCCTTCTGTCTCAGGCCACCACTTGGGAGCAATCAATTCAAGAAGGAAGTGAAGCACGTGTCGACGTCTTCACTGCTAGCTAATTGCTTTCAATTTGAAGATTGGCCCCTATAAATAGTTTTTAAGACCAAATGTAAATGGTTGGGTGTATGTTTGATATCCCAATGAAGTGCTGAAAATGAAAATCATTAGCAATTTTTTTTTTCCTGTGCCTTTGATAATAATGTAGCGCTTCTCTGAAAAAAACGCCAAAGACCTACTGAAAACTTCCAAGTAAAAAAATTATACTAAAAAAATATAGAATGCAGTCTATTTCAATACTTGAAACGTTGTTTCCGAAACTGCAAATTCAATAGCTTAAAATTTTCAATACTAAAAATTCCGTACATAATTTCCAGTTAGTATCCAATAGTTGCTATCTTAGTTGTTTAGCTGAGATAACTAAAAAGATGTGTTTGGCAACAAAAAAGCATATCTTAAAACCTCTATATGTGAAACTCGAATAGGATTTGAGAAATGTCATTGGTATTTGTAATCACAAGGGTAATGAGATAATTGCATTTGGCTAGGATATGTATGTATAGCATGCAAACATATTTCAAACACAATAGAGAGAATTTGGCAAGAAAGACCAACCTGAATGCACCAATCCCCTAGTCCTCATCTATGCTGCGAGGGCTTTCCAACGGTATAAGATTCGTAGATTTTGGACGAGAACCGAAGCCATGGTGAGCTCGCAAATCAACTGTCACGCATAGTCCATTTCTGGGTTTAAGGGTTCCAAAGGTACGTAGGAGATGACACAATCCACGATCACACCCACGCGTACTCGGCGAGTGTGGGTCCGTGTCTCAATTTCCTATTTAATATAATTTACATTTTGGGAAATTATATTCTGATTTATTTTCTAAATTAATAAAATATAGTTTATTCCTTTTATGAAATTAGTTTTTAATTAGTTTAAATTTTTTTTAAAAAAATTGAATTTTATTTTTTTTCAGTGTTATGTACACTGTGTGGGAGGAAAAGTGTTACAATTGTTTTGAATCTTTTGATATTTAGAACATATATAATATGTCATGCACGTGTTTTTAATTTCTTAAAATATTCAAACTAAATATTAATTTCTAAAATGTAGTGTTTAGTACATTGTTTGGGGACTTGAGAATTTTTTTTGGTATTTATCTCGCATATTTATGAAATTTTTAGAGCATAAAATTGTGTTTTGGACACTAATTTTAATTGCTTAAAATATCCAAATAAATCTATTAATTTTTAAAATTGATATGTGGTGTTTTAGAACACTGTTTTGGACCATACAAAATTCAAGGAGACCAAAATTCCTATAAATGTTGTATTTTTTGGGAATTCACTTGTTGATTGTTAATGTGTTTAACAAAATCAATTTAATTTGTTAAATTGATTAATAATTTCAAGGGGATTTGTAAATTATTTATTTACAATGAAAAAATAGTTTTTCAGTTATTTAAATTTTTCCTGACTTTTTAAATTATTGTGTTAATTTGAAAGCCTAGTTTAGAATTTGTTTTAAGTCCAAAAATTGGTTTTAAATTAGTGAAAAATTCAAAATTTTCCATTCAACCTTTTGGGAGCTATCCAGGCAATAAATTTTTTTTTATTGTTATTAGAGGCTCAATGAATTTATGCTCATGTTTTAATTACTGCAGTTTGTGATTGATTGATCCCGAGACCTCGGACTATAATCCTCCTCCTTAAATGGTGAGATGGATTAGTCCATTCATTTTTTAAAAGACCGCATGAGTGTTTGGTGTATGTAATTAATTCGTTAATCTGGAACAAATGAAAGGATAATTTATTTTGAGCTTGTGTCCTCACGATGTATGTTTAAGGTTGCTTCTTTGTATATGTATGAACAAAGCATCCCCATTTTTTATGGCTATAAATGTAATGTGAGGATGAGCCTTTTTTTGTATTTGTAAAAGGATGAATTTCTTTGTTTATACAATATGCATTTGAATTACCTTAGCATGAGGTTTAGATCGTCAATTAGGACCCACATGGGGTCCATGCGCATTTTTGTTGTTGTATGGCGCAAAAATATCACTGAGGATTATGTTAGATAGATTATGTACTATCTATGCATGTTTGTTTAAATATCAATTATGAAATATTTTCTTAAATTGCAAAAGTAAAGTGATGACTACGAGCATATCAAATATTTGATCTTGAAATTGTAATAAGGGAAATGTTTTTGTTAATGATTTTAGAACACGTTTTGGAAATGTGCAAAATAATAATGTTAAGCACTAGTGCATGTTTTTTAATATAGTAATGGCCACCAATAAACTAGTTGCTGAACTTAAAACGGATAACAAACTCAATAAACTTAGCTATGACCTATGGAAGATCAAAGTGAGCTTCCTGTTGAAAGATCAGGAGCTAATTCAGCACACTGAAAGTTCATTGGTCCGACCTGTTATGCCAGATGATAGGCCTATGGCCCAATATCGCCGAGATCTCGAGGCCTATAATGCTTAACATAAGAAAGATAGTCGTGCATGCATCATTTTGTTGAGCAGCATGAACGACGATATCATGGTAGAATTTCAACACTACGAAGGAATTGTGGGATCAATTAAAATTTTCTTTTGGTGGGACATCAACAACTAGGCTTAGGAGCCTGGTGTTGAAGTTCGAAGTGTGCAGGAAAGGCTCTAAGCACACGATGACTGTGCATCCAGGGGTGATGTCAAGTATGATTCCTTACAGACAAACAACAAATTCAAGTTGTGATTCTTTCATTGCCTGAATTATGGGTCCACATGAAGCAGATTTTAACTCACAATGAGAATATCAAGAATTTTGCAAATATTTCTCGACATGTTGATTTGGAGGCGGAGCGCCAAGAGGCGAACCGCATCACTGCACTCATGGCTAGAACTTCCATTAGTGGAGGTGACTGCAAGGCTAATGGGTCTAAGAACAAAGCCAAGGTAAATAGGCAATGAGATAGGGTGGGGCCAACAAGTTGGTTCCAAAGAATGATAAGATAAAGAAGCGCAGAGGAAAGCATGCTGGCAAGAAAAACGCATCCAAGCTTAAATGCTTAGAAACGGGAGCAACCCGGCATGTGACAAGAGATCGAGGCGGTTTTGTAGATTATCGTAGAGTTCCAGTTGTTACCAGTAGTGTGTACATGGGGAATGGCGCTTGTGAAGAAGCAGTGGGAGTCGACTCGTACCAACTCCAATTACGCACAGGGCGCACCTTACTTCTACATGATATGCTCTACGTCCATGGAATTCAATATAATCCAAAAAGTGCTAAAATTGAAAATTACGCACAGGGCGCACCTTACTTCTACATGATATGCTCTACGTCCATGGAATTCAATATAATCCAAAAAGTGCTAAAATTGAAAGTAGATTATATTGAATTCCATGGACGTAGAGCATATCATATAGAAGTAAGGTGCGCCCTGTGCGCAATTGGAGTGGGTACGAGCCGACTCCCACTGCTTTTTCACAAGCGTCATTCCCCATGTACACACTATTGGTACCAAATGGAACTCTACGATAATCTACAAAACCGCCTCGATCTCGTCACATGCCGGGTTGCTCCCGTTTCTAAGCATTTAAGCTTGGATGTGTTTTTCTTGCCAGCATGCTTTCCTATGCGCTTCTTTATCTTATCATTCTTTGGAACCAACTTGTTGGCCCCACCCTATCTCATTGCCTATTTACCTTGGCTTTGTTCTTAGACCCATTAGCCTTGCAGTCACCTCCACTAATGGAAGTTCTAGCCATGAGTGCAGTGATGCGGTTCGCCTCTTGGCGCTCCGCCTCCAAATCAACATGTCGAGAAATATTTGCAAAATTCTTGATATTCTCATTGTGAGTTAAAATCTGCTTCATGTGGACCCATAATTCAGGCAATGAAAGAATCACCACTTGAATTTGTTGTTCGTCTGTAAGGACGTTCCTAGCAGTATTAGGGTCACGAATCATACTTGACATCACTCCTGGATGCACAGTCATCGTGTGCTTAGAGCCTTTCCTGCACACTTCGAACTTCAACACCAGGCTCCTAAGCCTAGTTGTTGATGTCCCACCAAAAGAAAATTTTAATTGATCCCACAATTCCTTCGTAGTGTTGAAATTCTACAATGATATCGTCGTTCATGCTGCTCAACAAAATGATGCGCACACAACTATCTTTCTTATGTCAAGCATTATATGCCTTGAGATCTCGGCGATATTGGGCCATAGGCCCATCATCTGGCATAACAGGTCGGACCAATGAACTTTCAGTGTGCTGAAACAGCTCCTGATCGTTCAACAGGAAGCTCACTTTGATCTTCCATAGGTCATAGTTAAGCCCATTGAGTTTGTCATCCTTTTTAAGTTCATCAACTAGTTGATTGGTGGTCATTACTACATTAAAAAACATACACTAGTGTTTAACATTATTTTTTGCACATTTCCAAAACGTTTGTTCTAAAATTCAATTATCAAAAACATTTCCCTTGTTACAATTTCAAGATAAAAAATTTGCTATGCTATTAGTCATCACTTTACTTTTGCAGTTTAAGAACATATTTCATAATTGATTTTTATACATACTATACAAAGAAACAACCATAAACATACATCGTAAGAACACAAACTCAAAATAAATTGTCAATTGATTGTCCATTCATTTGTTCCAGATTAACTAATTAATCACATACACTAAACACTAATGACGTCTTTAAAAAAATGAATGGACTAATCCATCTCTCCATTTAAGGAGGATTAGAGGTCTCGGAATCAACCAATCACAAACAACAGTAATTAAAACATAATCATAAATACATTGACCCTCTAATAACAATAAAAATGAAAAATAATAATAATAATAATAATAATAATAATAATAATAATAATATTTATTGAATAGCTCAGATAGCTCCCAAAAGCTAAGGAAAGGTTTAATGGAAAATTTTGAATTTTTCACTAATTTAAAACCAATTTTAAGCCTTAAAACAAATTTTAAACTAGGGCTTTCAAATTAACACAATAATTTTAAAAGTCGTGGAAAAATTTTAATAACTGAAAAACTAATTTTTCATAATAAATAAAAAAATTTCCAAAATTTACAAAGTCCCTTAAAATTAGTAATCAATTTAACAAATTATATTGATTTTGTTAAACTTATTAACAATCAACAAGTAAATTCCCAAAAAATACAACATTTATAGGAATTGTGGTCTCCTTGAATTTTTTATGGTCCAAAACAGTGCCCTAAAACACCACATATCAATTTTAAAAATTAATATATTTATTTATATATTTTAAGCAATTAAAAATACTGTCCAAAGCACAATTTTATGCTCTAAAAATATCACAAATATGCAAGAAAAATACCAAAAATTTTCTCAGGTCCCCACACAGTGTACTAAACACTACATATTAATTTCATAAATTAATAGTTAGTTTTGAATATTTTAAAAAATTAAAAACACGTACATAACATATTATTTATGCTCTAAAATATCAAAACAATTGCAACAATTTTCCAAAACATGTCAGAGGGTCCCACACAGTGTACATAACATTGAAAAAATATAATATTAAAAAAATATCATTTTTTAAGTTTTAAACTAATTAAAAACTAATTTTATAAAAGGAATAAACTGTTTTTATTAATTTAAAAATATTTCAGAATATAATTTCGCAAAATAAAATTTATATTAAAATAGAAAATTGAAAAACGGACCCACACTCGCCGGACCAGCAGCCACCGAACCACCGCTGGCGGTGCGCGTGGTCCTGGACTGTGTTATATCCTACTTTTGGAACCCTAAACCCAGAAACGGGATGCGCGCGACAATGGGTTTGCGAGCTCACCACGGTTTCGTTTCTCGCCCAAAATCTATGAATCTTATACCATTGGTAAGCCCTCGCAGCATAGATGAGGATTATGGAAAGAAACCGAGGGTTTGGATGCCTAGATTATTCGGAAATCGTGCACATTGTTTTTGAAAAAACTGTTTTTTTCACAACCCAGAAAATTAGGTTTTAAGTTTTCTCCCTCATTGGAGATAACTAGCCTGAAACTTTGTGGGGGAACTCAATGGACCATAGGGAACATATCCTAATCCATAAAACAAAAAACTAATCACTTTTTATGCAGACCCAATTCAAAAAAACGAATTTGAAGGATTTTCGAAAAAAGCTTCAAGTTCATCAATGGCAGATTTCTTTTGGGCTGTCTAAACGGGCGAATCAACAACCTATAGCTCTGATACCAATGTAGATATGCAACATACAAGCATACGGGTCGGGTATAGGACGTACCTAGCGAAATAAACCCGACGGATCGATTTGACGGCATTGTTACGAGCCCGATAAGGACACCCACGAACTGCAGCACTGATTAGCCTCCGTGTACGCTCTTAAACTTTGAATCGGTCGTGAGAATATCTACTAGAGATATCCTCTTTGTATCCACGAGTAAAAAAAACCCATGCCTCGTATGTGTTTTGGCTCAAGAGAGAAATGAACCCTTGGAAGAGAAAGAGAGAGAATGCCGAGAGAGACGGACTCTGTGTGTGTATATCTATATGTATATCAGATATATAAATATATATACATATCCCAAGCAATAAGGATTTCACTTGCTTTCCAATTCTACTCCCATACGATTACTTGAAGGTTAAGTAAACCCGTTGGACCCCGAGCCCATAATTATATGTGGGTGACCCAAAGCCCACAAATAATGTTGACATAAGAATCGTCACATCTATAGAGGATGCACAAATTTGCATTTTAGAGGTATGAGAGAGAACCCCACATACCAAACATTGCTCCGTTTTTTACGAGTAAAATCTTAAAATTTCCACCCTTACCCGCCTTTACGCACAACTTGCGCGGTGGTTGATCATGGATTGCTTGAATGAGAGCTCATATACAGTCAATACTTGCTATGAATCCTTCTCACTCGGGCCACAACTTAGGGCTTAGGAGCAATCGATACAAGAAGGAAGCAAAATACGTGACGAGGTAACCACCACTGCTATCTAATTATTTTCAACCTCAAAACTTGAAGATTGGCCCACCATAAATAGTTTTTAATACCATGTATAAATGGTCGGGAGTGTTTTAACCCAATTAAGTGCTGAAAATGAAAAGTCTCAACACTTAATTTTTTTTTTCCCAGTGCCTTTGATAATGTTTCACCGGAAAAATAGCCAAAAACCTACAGAAACATTTAAGTATAAAAGTTCTACTGAAAAAATTACTAAATGTAGTCGATTTCATCAGTACTTCAAACATTGTTTCCAGAATTGTAAAATTCAAGAGCTTAAAATTTTCAATACTAAAAATTTCTTCATAAATTTCAGTTAGTACCCAATAGATGCTTTCTTAGTTGCTTTGATTAGATAGTTGAAAAGATTTGTGTTTGGCAACAAGCAAGCATATCTTTCAACTTCTATATGTAAAAATTGAATGGGATTCAGGAGATGTCATTGGTATTTGTAATCACAAGGATAATGAGATAATTGCATTTGCCTAGGTATATATATGTTGCATGTGTATATATTTGAAACAGAATAGAGAGAATTTGCCAAGAAAGACCAACCTGAATACACCAATCCCCTAGTCCAAGTATGGGAACATGTTTAAGGCTCTCAAGAAGTTCTCTAACCAAATTTTAGTGCTCTTCATAATCACCCTCCTCATCATAAGTTGTTAGGTCAAAATTGATATTAGCCTCCACCAAGGATGGTACATTGATCAGCCTGCATTTCTTTCAATGCAAACACCCCAAAATTTCCTAACAACAAAGATTAGGACCCGAAACATCCAATCTAGTATCATCGTTATCGTCAAAAGAACTGCGAGAACACCAATACTCTCTAATCACCAATTTTCTCAAACTTGCAGAAGAGATATTCAAAGACTGAAGTGAATACCACAAAAACAATACAATTCCAAGGACTCCAACACAAGACTTCCCAATAGTATATTCTGTATCAACCTCCTCACTCAACTTCACATACCCAATTGACAAATGCTTAAAGTGCCCTCCCCTCCAGCTAATTAACCCATTATTAGGGACAAACTCACACAGAATCAAACTCAATCCTCTAATCGATGAATTGGAATACAAATGATGAGGCAACTTGTAACAATAACAATTTGGTGATCATAAAGATGTAAGGCCTCTGGTGTTATATCCAGAGGTATAAGTTCGAATCTCAATGGGTGACCATAGGTGATTCACCCAGACGCCTGGCCTCGTGGGATTAGTTGTGGTGCGCGCAAGCAGACCCCTTTACCAAAAAAAAATGTAAGACGAGCTCTTCCACATTTCTTTTTTTCTTTTTTTTCTTTTCTTTTTTTTTTTTTTTTTTTTGCAGCAAATCGAGTCGAGAGATCAACAGTAGAAGGAAGCTTTAAACATCATGTATTGAAACTTAACCCTAAATTTCCTGATATTAGAAGAACCACAAAGAACAAGGGAGTTTTTGAGGAAGGAAAGGAATGCACCTTTAGGGATTCCATAGCGGCGTTGAGAGTAATGGCCTCCTCCATGAGCAAAAAGGAGATGATGTGAAGGAGGACGGAGTTCGGCAACGCGCATATACAATTACTGCGTTTGAGGGTACTATATGTATTCATAACTGCTCGCCGGTATTCTTCGTCTTACGTGTAATCATCGTCGCAGAACACGACACTGGGGATTCCACCACTTGACATCACTCTCTCTCTCTCTCTCTCTCTGTGTGTCAGTGTGTGTGCCGTGTGCGTGTGCGTGTGCGTGTGTGTGTGTGTGAGAGAGAGAGTTTTGGTCTGGGGAAGACTAGTTGTGCAGGAAGTGAAATAGTGAATTGATCAGAATTCCTTCGTGTAATAGGAAACTTGGCGCCGTGATTTGTGCGGAGTCAGGAAAAGTATTACTCCTACAAATTTATTTTCCTAGTGCTGCCCATTGGGCAATGCTGTACCCACCTCCTAATTTTACGCACATTTATTCACACTTTGTAGTGGATTAACTGAGAAAAAGATTAATTGTAAAATGGTGTGGACTAAGTGGATTTCAGAGTCTCTCTCATTTTCTCATTGATTCATCTCAGGGTGTGGATTTAGCATTAGCATTACTAGGGGTATCATTTGGAACGGAAATTCCGATTTTGGCAACTAAATATGCATTCTGAATTCCGAAAATTCTGAAGAAAAAAAATCGGATCGGAATCGAAATTGTTTTTAGATTTCCAAAAATTCCGAAAATTTCGAAAATATTCCGAAACTGTATTTTCCGAAATATTCTGAAAAAATTTCGAACATATTCCGAAATTGTATTTTCCGAAACTTTTCCGAAAATATTCCGAAATATTATGAAAATTGTGTTCATCCCATATCGAAAAAACATAAAAGAAGGGATGTGATGTGCTTCTATAAAAAGCCTACAAGTCTCAAGTGAAATCTCATTAAGCTTGAATTTCGGATATTCCGAAAATATTCTGAATGTTCTGAAAAATTCCGAATCTGATAAAATTCCAAAATATAATACCCGCAAATTTCCATAATTATATAATGGATCTCTGCATTGTTGTTTCCGTATTTCTGGTAGAAATACGTAATTTTAAGATTATTGAATCATCTATTTTTACTCTATAACTATAGGTTATATTTTGTAGTCACTAGATAATAATAAATATAGTTTACATATTATTCACAGTCGCTAAGTTTGATAAATATAGGGCAATTTGTATATTTGCTGTCACTTCAATTATGACTATAGGTTATATTTCATTCGAACCCGATATCATTTTAGTTCTGTAATTACAACTATGAGTATATTATATATTTGATGTTATTAGCCTCTTAAATATAAGTTATAATTATATTATTATTATCAATATTTTTATTTTAACACCGGTTATTAAATTAGACTCGGACTGAGATCATAAGACTTAATTAGGCTGTAAAATCACGAACCCAGACTGAGAGTTGCACGTGAACCTGTAGAAACTGGTAATTCTTTGACTGCACGGCACGTAATTCCTAGCGACGACTTGCCATACATTTATGGAAATAAGAATCTTACCTAATATGGCAATTGTACTACCCAACCACCTTAAACCCATTGGGTATTTTCCCTACCCAAAACCCCCCTATATCCATTGGACACCTCCCCCAACCCTTCAAATCAAACCCTCCCCTCAACCCATTAGATATTCCCCCTCAACCCACTCTATTATCTCTTGGTTACTCTCCCACACCACCCCCATTTTCTCCTCATTCCCAACCACTTGCACACACCACCCCCTTTTTCCTTCACCACCACTCGTAACTCACACACACACTGTGATATCAAATATATATGTATATATTTTGTGTATGTATGTTACTTGGTGTGTGTACATATTATATAATGTTATATTATATTATGTATGTGTGTGTGAGTGTAGTATATATATATATATATATAGATAGTACTAAAGCTGGGAGAAAGAGCACCCGAGAGAGTGAGGGAACAAGAGAGAGAGAGAGAGAGAGGTTGCCGAGGACAAGAAGAGGGAGGCCAAGACCACCAAGAAGAAGAGTAAGCTTCCTAAACACTCCCTCTGTATTTTCTTTAGTACACACAGATCACAGAGCACCCCTCACAGACCTTAAAAGCTCTGGCCATGGCCGAACGGCCATTAAAGCTCCGTTGAGCTCGGTTTTTGGACCATCATTAAACCCCACATAACTTATACCAAAACGACCCTAGTGACACCCTTAATCCCCCCGACGAATAGCTCGAAGCTTAGGCATCGTTTGGTCGACCAACGAGCCGATTATCCTTATTTGGCCGGATCTGTTTTTGCCTCTGTACGGGCAGATCGCTAAGAGTTAGGAGCTGAGACCTATTCCATTGGATCGGGCTCGTCGAGGCACTCGATTTTGACTTAAAGTTTGCGTATTTTCGTTGAGAAACGAGGGAGATATGATCAATTAAAGTTTATGTATATAATGTGTATATATAAACGAATTATATGAATATATACCACATTGTACATCTTCACGTTGGTGAAGATGATGGGTCTTTATGACCTGTTTGGGAAAAGTGATTATGGGATAGCTTCCATGTGTTAAAATTAGGTTTGCCAAATAAAATCTTAGATATCATATATTATTTGACTTATTAGTAAATCCCATATATTAGTATAATCTTGATTATTATCTAGTTTTAAACCGTAACTCAGAAGATATATGTTGTAATTATAGGATCCCGTAGACTATAATTATGTAATTAAGACTTCGATAAATTGTAGTAAAATAACCGTAACTCAGAAAAATACACGGTTAGTTCCCAGAGTCTTAGATTAATGCCTAGAACATCCCCGTAAAGTTTGGTGACCTTTCGACACGGTCAAAAATACAGCTTATCTTTAGGGCCCAAACTGGTATAGAAAACCCAGCCTTTGATGCGACGGACTCCGATTTGAGTCTAGTCAATGGCGTTAGACATAGGATGATGTCCAGATCACCATGTTGAGGTTTAGGAAACCATCCGGCACAATTACCATTATGCCTTTGATTCTAGCACGTTTATTAATCAACGTTCTATGCCTTCTTATACTTTGTAGGAACTATCGTTACGCTTGTTCTACGCACCCGCTTCGAGGTGAGTCGTCCTAACTCACTTGGTATATTATATAATTATTCTTTGATCATATATGTATGCCTAGTACGTCCTGTGTGGGCGATACTGATAAGTATTAGTTATGTGAACGTGAGATTGTTTCTTATTTAATGAATGCATGTTAGTTAACTATACTCCATGTTTAATTAATATTCGCCGATATTCTTGCTTATCATGATTTCACGTTTATACCGTCACATGAATATTCAAATGAACATAGTCGAGTCATGATGTCAATGCTGACGTCTGCATGGTTAGTCACGGGGACTACCCCAGTCATATTGTCATACATGTTGAGTGGATCGCAGTGGTCCGAGTGGTACAGTCAAGTAAATGGGAACAACAATGAAACTGCTATAGGGCCCTGCTAGGCGACGATAGCCAGAGTTTCCATTGAAATCATTGAAGTTATGCATGGATTGATGATTGATACGCTATAGGGCCCTGTTGGGCGACGATAGCAATGTATCCATCAGAATACAATAGTTACCTTTCAAATGTTATAGGGCCCTGCTAGGCGACGATAGCGCTGTAACTATTCTATTCTCCCGGCAAGGTCACGAGGACCTAAGAGTACAATGATTACACTCTTTCTTTTTAAAACCAAAAACTGCTATAGGGCCCTGCTAGGCGACGATAGCAACGTAATCATTCTATTCTGAGCTAACGGCGTTACACTGGTAATGTAACAAGTCATAGAGTCAGTTGTGGTGTCTGTGGTTGAGTAAAGTCGAATATATCGATGGTGCATCGTGTCGTATCTCATTCATATTATCATGTCATAAATCATACGTATTGAGAGAATGCATATCAAATATTCAAGTTCGAGATATTTGTTGTACTTGTATATTATTGGTTGTATTAGGAGTGATCGGTTAGGTCAACTCACTTAGCTTCAAAAGCTAACGGCTCTCCTTCCTGCCCTGGACATATCACGTCTAGATTTCACAGGTGACGACTCTCAAGACGAGGTCTACCCAAAGGGACGCGGCAGGTGTACAAGTTGAAGCGAAGGACTCTGATATAGTCTTATTTAGAATTACTTAACTTGCTTTATTATCTTCTATCTGAGGTAATGCTTTGGATATGTAACAACCCGACATTTGAGAATACCAATAGGTGTTTTTATGCTTCCGCTTACTCTGTTAACCATGTGTAGAATGTAGAAATGGCAATCAGTTAATGTAACTCGTTATTCCCTATGGGTCCAGAAAGAAAATTTTAAATTTTCCCTATTTTTGGCTACTCCGGGGCGTGACACAAAAATTCCGAAATTTCCGAAATTTCGGAATCGGAAATAAATTTGGAATTTCCGAAATTTCGGAACGGAATTCAGAATGCATTTTTGACTTCCAAAAATTTCGAATTTTTTTCCCGAAAGGGGTGTTTCCGATCCGTTCCGGCCGAAACACACCCCTAAGCATTACCCATCACGGCAAGTGCTTCCAAGTAATAGAAACATAACTAGCAATGAAAAATACAGAGGAGTGTTTGGAATTTTACAATTTAATCACATGCAAAAAAACTAGCTGCCCAGAGTAGCTTTTTTTTTTTTTTTTTCCCTGTTAATTGCAAATTTTATACAATCAACTCACAATGTATTTGTCATTGAATCATAGAATATATGGTTTAACAAACAGTTTCAACTTTAATTTTGGAGTTTCATAACCACTTATGAACTCCTATAGCTGTTTCCAAACACCCTCGTACTTCCATATATGTCTAGAAGATCAACTATCTCCGAGCCCAATTTGCTCAAACAGAAATTAATGACCCTTTTTTACTTCATCTTCTCCACCATTCTTTTCCTTCTCTGGTAGGCCAAGCTTATGAAGCGCAACGGTAGTCTCTCTAAACCGAGTATTGTAGTCTTTCCTCCATGGTTCAAGCTTCTGTTGTCCAAATTGAAAACTTGCCAGAGGAGGGTGTAATTACATTGATAAAAGAATACAAATACATAAATTCTTATTCTCTATAAATTCTTGATTAATATTGGAACGGATTGTTACTCTTATTATGTTGATCAATGGACAATGACGACGATCTGTGGGTAAAACGATGTCAGGTAATCGACAGTCTATATGCAATGTCACACCCGTTCCAAAAATTTCATGGTTTTAATATGCATATTCAGATTTTTGTGGATTATCAATGTTAGTTGATAATGGTGGATTGAGATTGACTGTGAGTCAACGGTAAGGTGTCAGTGAGGACACGGGAACATGGAAGTTCATATTGCATAATCACGAGTAAATGACATTTATATGATTTAAATGTTATTTGACCTTATCTGGTATTTCTATGAATAGTAATTATACCTGTGTAGTATAATTCTGGTGAATTTGGATATGATGGTATCATTTTGAGAACTGTGGTGAGAACGTGAGAGATACGTTAATTGAAAAGGTAGGTTGTGTAGAGATTTCACAGAATATAGTTTCGGACGCTATTTTTGGACCCAAACGAGACTTAGTCGGAAACTTCTGGAATTTATAATATTCACTCGTAAAGTTATAAAATGGACGTGTGCGAAGTTTCATGGGTTAATGTGAAGTTTTGAGAAACTTGCGGGGAGGTAAACGTAATTTCCGAGAAGTTTGCCTATATATAGATGAGAATGAGATTTCATTCTCATCCAAACTCAAAATATCTTGTGAGAGAGGAGAGAGAAAGGAGATTGAGCCAACGGGCTTTGCAACGACATACGACGACCGTTCGTCTGTCAGATTTTCTCCAGATTTCAGATTTGAACTCGTGGAGGTAAGAGCTACGTTTTGATACTACTTAGGCCATGTTTGGCAATTTTTTGTAAAAATATTAATTCTAGACTTTTGGGGAAAATCAGGTAAAACTTGTAGGAACCGTCCCAAATTTGAAATCCGACGATTATTTAGCCCCCTAGACGATCCTTCAAAGTTTGAAGAGATTCGCACGAGGTATGAATTCTAGATCTATGAAATATATGGATTTTCATGTTTTGGACATCACTTTTGATATTCTTGGATCCGGGCGAAATGCATGTGTTAATTAGGCCCGTTAATTATGCACGTGAAATTATGATAAAAGCACGTATAACTGTTTATGTGAGCATGTTATGTGTCTACTTGGGTCAAAGGGGAGTTTGGTGCAAATTCATTCGGGGTAAGCTCCTCGAACCTTGAGGATTTGATTGAGATGGAAATTTGTGATTTTGGTTGTGTCTGGATTGGAGGTGGGCCCAACCAGGACACGGTACCTGGTATGGAGGAAGGCCCAACCAGTGTACGAGATACGTGGGAGAGGTGGGCCTCCTACGGCATCGACCGGGTGAATACGTATCACTCACCCTAGAGACTATTTCTATGTGTTTTAGATGCTTAAACCATGAACTGTCATATAAGCATACATTTAGAATTGTACGCTCAGCATATAGCTGAGCAGTGGAGATGTACTCCATTGCAGGTAAGAAGAAAGACAAGAAGAAGCACGATGAGTGAGGCCGATGAACGCCGGGGAAACCACATTTGTATATGTTTTTGTTTTAATCCTAAACTTGTGTAAGGATTTGAATATTGTATATGATGTAATATAACATGGATTAGTTTCGCAGTATTGTAATTTTGTAATTGAACGTCTGTAATTGTGTTCTAATTGGTTGAAAAACCAGTTGTGGTTGTTTTAGTGTTGGAATTAAGAAGCATGAGTTGTTAGTATTTTCAACACAGGGCTGCCAGCAGGGGAGCAGTCGACTGGACCCAGGGTCAGTCGACTGGACCCCGTGTGTTTGAGACACTGAAAGTGAATAGTAAGAGAAGCAGTCGACTGGATCCTTGATCAGTCGACTAAACCACTGTTGGATTTGGCTACTGCTTCTATTAATTGAAAAGCAGTCGACTGAGTACCCATATCAGTCGACTGGACCCCTGTGTTATATGCTGCATTTTGGGTTCTGCTTGACCCAGTCGACTGGGCAGTCGACTGGACCTCTGTTGAGGATTTAGGGTTTTAATTTCTGCCAGGCACAGTCGACTGGACCCTAGTACAGTCGACTGGGCAGTCGACTGAACCTCTGTATTTTGGAATGGATTCTTGTGAACACTTTTGATTGAACAAAACTTTTTGTAACTCTGATTTTCAATGAATTTTACAAACTCAGAGGGTAATGTTCCCTAAGTTTTTAATTATCCAGGATTGTTTTAAAGTTCTTTCCGCTGCGTATCGTTAGATGATGTTTGGATGAGCCTTGGTGGCGTGTCACGTGTCCTATTTCCACGCGTAGTGGGATGGGTCGTGACATGCAACCCCTAACTTGTTTGTGCCCAAAAAATATTGGTAGTTTTAGCCTTCCATTTTGTACTGATGGGACTTGTTGAGGGCATTAGGGTCAATGGTCTTCCAGTAGTGCTTGGTGAGGATGAGGGTAATAACCTCTACCACGATGCGCCCTACTTTGACTGATGGGCACCATGATGGACCGAGTCTTAAAGATGATCCTTTGCAAGTTCCATATGGGCCAATCACAAGATCAAGAGCTAAAAAGATCAAGGAAACAATGCAAGGATTGGTGCAATCCACTTGGGCTAAATTTGCAAATGCTTCAAGCAAGACTTCAACATTCCAGATGGGCTTAGAAGAAAAGAAACCAGCTTTAATCCATGTGATACAATATTTTCTTTATGTTCGTTGGTTTTGGGCATGTGGGCCTATTTTATTCATTAATTGGACATCAATTTAGCTTTATGTTTAAGTTGTTTTGGGCTTGAGTACCTCCAGCCCATTTATTTTATTTTTATTGAAAGCCTTTTGGGTCTTGGGGTTTCTTAGATATAAAACACTCTTGTAGCAGTTTTTATCAGAATGATGTGATAGGATATTATTCTTCTTAGATAAATCAATTTTCTCTTCTTGTTCTTGATTGAACAAACCGAACTTATCAAAGGCATTCCCTTTGTGGCGTTCACACCAAATCTGGGTTCTTAAAACAGGATTTCAACGGGTCTAAGATCATCTTTGTGGCTTGATTATAGGCTTTCCTGGGTTATTTACAATCTGATCGTGGGTTCAAGGAATATCAATTCCAGGGGTTCACATCATTGACCCACAAGCTCTACCTGATGACCCGATCACCTTTGGCGAGCTACTGAATACGCCCCAATTTATCTTCACGCCCACATTAATCCAATGAAGAGGGGTACATACACCATCTACTTTATGTACATGCAGTGATAGAGATAATTTTGGTGGAAGTATTTAATACCGGGTAAAGTAGGATTTAGTCCTTAATCCTAGCTTTCTCTAGAAATAGGTCATTCCTGTATTTGAATATAGAAATTAGTCATTTTGTGTTGCTAAAGACATAAACACCACCCTTAATCCTAACTTTTTCTAGACATAAACTCCTTTGAAGACGACTTCAACGATTCAGACTTCAACTGAACACTCTCACCAATCACCACCCACCATTGTTCGTCATCTACAATTTTCATATTTAGGGTTTGTCATGTAATCATACTTATTTTCTCTCTTTTATGGCTTATTTTTGTCCATCGTAGTTCACTTAACTGAGAAATTTGTCATCATCAATCATCGTTGTTCAATAAATTGGGAAATTGGTAAATATTTATAATTAGAGATTTCTTACTTTTTTCGGATCAAAAATTTCTCAAAAATAGTGTGAATTTCTCAGTAGTTTAATGAGAAATTTCACAAAATATTGATCATATTCAATGTTTTATATCTTATTTTTTATTGAGGAATTGTTCATTGTTGTTTAGTTAAATGAGAAAGTTCATATCAATAAAAAATCCATTACTGGAAATTACTTAGAAAAAAATTAGCGAAACAACATGATAACATTGATATTTCACAATTGTTTTGCAATTTTACTTGATAAAGTATCTATTTCTTACATTTTGTTGGATAGACCTGTTATCCATTTGTGTGATTCTTTGCTAGAACTAATGTTATTGTTTATGTGTAATTTCTCAGTTTATTGGATCAGGAATTTCACAAAGGAGTGGGAATTTCTCAGTATTTTAATCAGGAATTTCACAAAAGAGTGAGAATTTCTCAGTTTTTTAATAAGAAATTCTCCAAAATTGTGAGAATTTCTCAGTTTTTTAATGAGGAATTTCACAAAAGATTGTAAATTAATTACAGTTTCTCAATTATTTTTTATATTTCGGCTATCAACTTATACAAAAGAACTAACCATGTATTTTACAATAGGTTTTAGGTGGCACCTTTTTGAAGCTGTTATCAAAAAGAGGCTCGTTGAACACTGAAAGCACGTTGATATCATTGTGCATATCATTAAACAATACAAGAGCAAGTATCAAGTTTTCAGGATTGGTGGTGTCAATGTCAAGCTTAGTCCATCCGATATGCTTGGGGTTGTAATGGAGCATAACCTCCCTAAGTTACTTTTGGATGCCACAGTTTGGCTTGATTACTTAGTAGTTTAATGGCTTGTATACTTAGTAGTTGTAATGGAGCATAAGTTCTCAAAAATTTCACAAAAGAGTGAATTTCTCAGTAGTTTAATGAGAAATTTTGCAAAATATTGATCATATTTGAAATTTCTTATAATTTCTCTGTGTTTTATATCTTATTTTTTATTGCGGAATTATTCATCGTTGTTTAGTTAACTAAGAAAGCCCATGTCAATAGAAAACCCATTACTGGAAATTACTCAGAAAAAAATTAGCGAAAAAACATGATAACATTGATATTTCACAATTGTTTTGCAATTTTACTTAGTAAAGTATCTGTTTCTCACATCTTGTTGGATAAACATATTATCTATTTGTGTGATTCCTCACTAGAATTAATGATATTATTTATACGTAATTTCTCAGTTTATTGGATCAGAAATTTCACAAAGAAGTGAGAATTTCTCAGTATTTTAATTAGGGATATCACAAGAAATGTGGGAATTTCTCAATTTTTTTAGTGAGAAATAAGGATTTTCTCATTATTTTAATGAGAAATTTCTTAAGATTAAGTAATTTCTTAGTATTTTAATTAGGGATATCACAAAAGAGTGAGAATTTATTAATTTTTAAGTCTACAAAACGTATGAAATAATTTGATTTTCAACCAAAAAATCATGATGAGCAAATTAAGGAGATCCCTTGAATTAGCCGAACCCCATTATCAGTTAATGAAAACCACAAATCAGCAAAACATCAATAAAAATAAAAATGAAAACTCTATCATATCCGGTTAGAAATCCTCACTTTATTACGAGAATTTCTCAGTAAACTTTTAATCATCACCTTTTTAAAGAAGAACAAATTTTTTTCCAAAAGCTCAAACAATACAAACTCGAATACACACAGACGCATATATGATTTAGATCTATATTTATAATGACAACCAAACTGGATGAATCAAGTCTGCAAAACGTATTAAATAATTCGAATTTAACCAAAAGATCATGGTGAGTAGATTAAGGAGATTCCTTGAATGAAGGAAACATAAACTCATTATCAATTAATGACATTAACTTCAAATCTATATCTATATGTTGAGTAAAACTTGGGACACAACCAAATACACAACTTTTGGGACACAACCCAATTAATGTGTCTATCTCCCTCCTGTGATGTCACTGGACCCCACAATGACACATGAGAGAGATAGACACATTAATTAGGTTGTGTCCCAAAAGTTGTGTGTTTGGTTGTGCCCCAAGTATTACTCCTATATGTTCATATTTAGACACACGAATATATATATATATATATATATGTGTGTGTGTGTGTATGTATATCACTGACCATGTGAGTAAGGATAGTTTAGACATTAAAAAGTTATTAAATTGGGAAAAAGGACCTATTTCTAATTAACATGCCTAATGAATGACCTATTTCTAATCTAACTATTAAGATGGATTAACTTCTAATAAAACGGCTAGAGAGGGACTAATTCTTATATTTCTATTTAATAACTTCCTAAAACAATGTAATGGATATGTTTGTTGGCCCAAGGAGGAAACCTTAGAGGGGGGGTGAATAAGGTTTTAAAAACTAATTTAATAATTTGTTCAAATTGATTGCCCAAATAAAAGAAATCACAAAAGCAAAGTAAAGAGCAAGGGAAGAGATACAAAGCAAACCAATTTTTAGGTGGTTCGGGAAACCGCACGCCGCGCCCTACTTCCACCCCTCAAGAACACCTCTTGAGGATTTCACTATCACAATCTCCTTCGGGTGAAGATTAAACCCTTACAATCTCTTCAAAGAAGAAAATCCTCTTCACTTGAACTAGGGTTACACCAACCCTTAATACACACTACCTTTATAAATAAGATTTGATACAAGAATTTGAAGACTCTCTCAATAGAGTGGATGAATACTAATTTAAGCTCCACAATAAATTGCTCTTAAGATATACAAATGAAGACTAGAGCAATGGAATTTACGATCTCACCAAACTAGGGCTCAAGGAATTAATGTGATGAAGTTTATGGTTGGATTTTTCAAAAAGGTGTCTTCAATGAAGTTCAAATAAATGTATTTATAGCTTCCTTTGGATTTCCAACCATTGGAAGTAGTTGGGGAAAATTAATGCTTCATTTAATGCAGCTAACTAGCCGTTACTGTGTTTATCGCAGTCATTCAGTCGACTGTCTTCACAGGGCAGTCGACTGCTTTTTGAAAGGGTATAGTAAAATAGAAGGCTCAGTCGACTGTGTCGCGAGGGCAGTCGACTGGATTGTACACATTTAAAATCTCTGTGTACCCAGGTCGACTATTCAGTCGTCTGGATGATCAGTCGACTGAAACGACTTCACAGTCGACTGCTCTTTGCAGATTTTCAAGGATATGGTGGGTTAATTATGTAAAACCTTTTTCCAATTAAATTTGAGCCCTTAAGTAAGATGTTCACATAAATAGATTGCTTACATAGAGTCCTAAAACAATGATTAAAACAAGAATCTTCAACTTGTAAAGCTCCGTTTGGCTTGAAACAAATTGAGCACCAAAACACCGAGACTTTATGTAAGGAAAAGATATACGACAAGTGAACATATATTGATGTATGATGTTTCCTGCGACTTAATCAACATAAGATCATTAGAAAATATAACTAAGTAGTTTGTTAATCATCAAAATTATTCATTTAATCAGCACTTTGGGGCTAACAATCTCCCCCTTTTTGATGATGACAAACTACTTGTTGCCCATGAAAAAATAGCAACAGAGACAAATAATCATAGACAACATAAGATATTAATAATCTCATTGTAATGTCATTGTTAGCAACTTTTCTCCCCCTTTGGCATCAACAAAAACAGATAAGGAGGCAGAGCTCCCCCTAGGATGATGCAAGAATCAACATATTTCCAAATAGAACGATAAACAACACTAGAGATTCTATTAACATAGTAGTTTGCCATAAAAACATTTAAAAATATCTACAAAGCCAAAAGACAAACATATGTAGCTATCAAAAGATTTTTCTAACCTATGAAACACTATACATGTCAAGATCCAAAAAGAATTTGTAAGATCAGTAAATTAGCAAAATCACAATAACCATTCATCTATCCAATATCTTGTCCAACACATCAGGAGAGACATAATCAAAAGTGTAAGCGAGTCCGGATAATGCGAATCTCCTCACGAGCATCATCAACAGAAGCCTGAAGAGACGAAAGACGACGATCAAGAAGCTCCTGAGTAGCAGCAGTAGAAGTGCGCAAGGTATCCAAAGAGCCACCAATCTTAAAAACATCGGCTCGTAAGGATGCGATGGCACGCTGATGAAGCTCAACTGCCTCCTGCTGTGAGGAAGATAAGGAAGCCTGCATAGTCTCAATAGACTGGGAGTGAGAGACAGATAGAGAGGAGATGGAGGTAGATAGGCTCAAAACCTGAGCGGAAAGAACGGAAAGTTGCTCCAAAATGTCAGGAGAGGGTGTATCAACAGCAGGTGGAGGAGGAGGAGGAGGAACGGAAGATGAAGACGGATGAGAAGGAGTAGGAATGGAAGGGGTAGAAGCAGTAGGTGTTGTGGGATTAGTAGAGACCTTGGGAATAAAAGCATTTCCCACGAGTTTGTATCCCATCAGGGATAGAATAGTAGAGGAGTAGAAGTCAGTGGAAATGGGGTCATGACGATCAAATTCATCCTCCAAGGGAACCTTGAAGTGCCGAAAAACAGTAGTCAAAGCAAAGCCATAAGGTAAAGAACTGGTTTTAGACTTCTTTTGACATTCACAAATGTGGCGACAAAAGAGATACAGCAAATCATAGGATTTATTTTCAAGTAGGCACCAAATCAAAAACACATCCAAGAAAGAGACAGAATCTCGACCGCCAGCACGGGGCAGAAGGGTATAGGTGAGAAGATGGTGGATAAGACGAGCTTCAAAGGTTAGGGCAGAAGCCTTGGGCTTCACGGAATATGACAACTCATTGTTGCCGGTGATAAGACGACACGCAATGAGGGGATCGAATCCGTGCCCTTGATTCCAAGAATTAATGTTATATTCAGTAATGTCACCACGACGGATATGAAAAATAGAAGCAACAGATTCGGGAGTCAGATGAATTTTAACACCACGAACAAAAGAGTTAAGGGTGTCAGCACGGTGTCCAAAAGTCATATTACAATAAAATTCCTTAACAAGGGTGGGATAGCATGGTTGGCTAAGACTAGTAAAGAGATGCCATCCTAAACGTTCAAGAAGAAATCCTAATCGAAGATTAGCAGATTTAGAAAAAGGAATGGGAAGAATCTTACCAAAAACAACGTTTCTGTGAGAGAAGACTTCATCAAAACTTTCTTGCTCCTCTTGAGTAGGAAAGCGCTTGGCTTTGGTTGCCTGAGGAGTAGATGATGGACCACCAGCAGGGGTCTTCCGTTTAAGCTTGGGAGCCATGCTAGAGAGTGAAGTTTAGATATCGACAGAGAGGAGAGAGAAAATGGGTCACAAGGGAAGGGAGATGAGGAAGAGCGAGATAATGAGGTCCAGGGAGTTTAAGGGAGAGGGGGAAGAAGAAAAGGAAGGGAAAGGATAGAGAATAATGGGAGGATTTGGATGGGGAAGAAAAGAAAGAAGAGAAACAGAAATCGCCGAAGAAGAACAGGTGAAGAAAAGAAAAAAAAGAAAGCGCGTTATATATAGAATATAGAGAAGCAGTCGACTGTGTCGCACAAGCAGTCGACTGAACATCAAATTAGGGCTCAGAAAATTGGGGCTACCAGAGTCTCAGTCGACGCCTCGGTCGACTTAAGTGGGCAGGGATTGAAAAAGCTAAAAACAGTCGACGCCTCAGTCGACGGGAGTGGGCAGGGATTTAAAATGCTAAAAATAGTCGACGCCTCAGTCGACGAGAGTGGGCAGGGATTTAGAATGTAAAAATAGTCGACGCCATGGTCGACGCCTCAGTCGACTGATGTGATCAAAAACAAAGAATCAAAGGAGAATGAATAGAATCAGTCGACTGTTACGGGAAGCCAGTCGACTGCATTGGTTAAAAATACACAGAAGGAGTAAGTCAGTTCAGATACAGAGTTTTATAGCAAATCATTCAAATAAGACAAGCCTAATTCTCTTCTAATAACACAAAGACGTTCTTCGGGAAGGGGTTTTGTGAAAATATCAGCCCATTGATGATCGGTGTTGATGAAAACAAGATCAACATTCCCCTTTTGAACATGATCGCGAATAAAATGATGACGAATCTCAATGTGTTTAGTCCTTGAGTGTTGGATAGGATTTTTGGACAAACATATGGCGCTAGTATTATCACAATTTATAGGAATATGATTATAATAAAGTCCGAAATCTTCTAATTGTTGTTTCATATAAAGTGTTTGAGCACAACAACTTCCAGCAGCTATATATTCGACTTCGGCCGTGGATAAAGCTACCGAATTTTGTTTCTTGCTAAACCATGAGACAAGCAAGTGTCCTAAGAAATGACACGTGCCACTAGTACTTTTACAATCAATTTTACAACCGGCAAAATCCGCATCCGAAAAACTTGTTAATTCAAAATAAGTATTTTTAGGATACCAAAGACCTAAGTCTATAGTACCTAGAAGATAACAAAAAATACGTTTAACCGCAATGACATGTGATTCCTTGGGTGAAGCTTGAAATCTAGCACAAAGGCATACGCTAAACATGATATCCGGTCTACTTGCGGTGAGATACAATAGACTACCAATCATTCCCCGAAAAAGCTTACAATCTACCGGCTTGCCGGTTTCGTCTTTATCAAGTTTTAAAGTAGAACTCATAGGGGTTTGAAAAACTTTGCTTCCTTCCAATCCAAATCTTTTTAAAAGATCTTAAATATACTTGGATTGATTTATGAAAATGCCATCTTTATGTTGCTTTATTTGAAGTCCAAGAAAGAAGTTTAGCTCCCCCATCAAACTCATTTCAAATTCATTTTGCATACATGATGCAAATTCTTCACACATCTTCTCATTTATAGCTCCAAAAATAATATCATCCACGTAAATTTGAACAAGCAAGATATCTTCATTTGAGATTTTAACAAAAATAGTAGTATCAATTTTTCCTCGATTAAAACCAAGATCAATAAGATATTTACTTAATCTATCATACCAAGCACGTGGAGCTTGTTTTAAACCATATAAAGCTTTTGTGAGTTTAAAAACATGATCCGGAAGATGTGGATTTTCAAAACCGGGGGTTGTTTAACATAGACTTCCTCAGAGATAAAGCCATTTAGAAAAGCACTTTTCACATCCATTTGAAAAAGTTTGAAATTTTTATAACAAGCAAAGGCAAGAAGCATCCTAATGGCTTCGAGTCTAGCTACGGGAGCATAGGTCTCCTCGTAGTCTATACCTTCTTCTTGATTGTAGCCTTGGGCAACTAATCTAGCCTTGTTTCTCACAACAATGCCGGATTCATCCTTTTTGTTTCGAAAAACTCATTTTGTTCCAATAATAGTGTGATCATTTGCTTTAGGAACAAGGGTCCAAACTTCATTTCTCTCAAATTGATTAAGCTCTTCTTGCATAGCCAATAACCAATTTTCATCGTTCTCGGCTTCATCAAAGTTCTTGGGTTCAATTTGAGATAGAAATGCTAAGTTATTACAAATATTTTTGAGAGATGATCTAGTAGCTACACCTTGACTAGGATCTCCTAGGATTTGATCAATAGGATGATTAGGCACATTTTTCCATTCAAAGGGAAGATCACTTCTAGATTCCACTCTAGGTGGTTCAATGGAGAGAGTGTCTTCTTTCTTAGAGTTTTCAAGAGGTAAAGAGTTTGAATAATTGTTTTCAACATTATTTGAAATATCTTTGGGAGTGTCAATGTCATCATCTAATACTTTCTTAAAAGGATTTGCTTCATCAAAAGCAACATGCATTGATTCTTCTACAATCAATGTTCTTTTATTAAAAACTCTATAAGCTTTGCTAATTTGAGAATATCCAAGAAAAATGCCTTCATCCGATTTAGCATCAAATTTTCCCAAGTTATCCTTAGTATTCAAGATGAAACACTTACATCCAAAAACTTTGAAATAGCTTATGTTGGGCTTTCTTCCTTTCCAAAGCTCGGTCTTATTAAGCTTGTTTCTAATGACCACACGATTAATAACATAACATGAAGTGCTAGTGGCCTCGGCCCAAAAATATTTTGGTAAAGAGAATTCATTTAACATGTTTCTTGCCATTTCTTGAAGAGATCTATTTTTTCTCTCGACAACCCCATTTTGTTGAGGAGTTCTCGGTGCCGAAAAATTATGACCAAACCCATTTTCTTCACAAAAAGAAGTAATCTCATTATTATCAAATTCTCGGCCTCTATCACTTCTTATGTTATTAATCATGTACCCTTTTTCATTTTGAACACGTTTACAAAAGTTAACAAATTGTGTAAAAGCTTCATCCTTATGTGCAAGAAAGAACACCCAAGTGAATCTAGAGAAATCATCAACAATGTCAAAGGCATAGATTTTGCCACTCATACTAGCAACTCGGTTTGGACCAAATAAATCCATATGAAGTAACTCTAGAGGTCTACAAGTTGATATTTCCTTTTTCTTTTTGAAAGATGTTTTGATTTGCTTTCCAAGTTGACAAGCATCACAAACTTTATCTTTGACAAATTTTGTTTTTGGCAAACCTTTGACCAATTCATTTTTAGATAAATTTGAAAGTAAGTCAATGCTAGCATGACCAAATCTTCTATGCCAAAGCCAACTTGTTTCATTCAAAGCGGCAAAACACTTAACATCTTGAGAAGAAATATCATCAAAATCAATTGTATACACATTGTCCTCTCTATAAGCAATAAACAATGTTTTATCACAATTAGCATATTTAATCATGCAATAATTTGATTCAAATACAACTTGAAAACCTTTATCACACAATTGACTAATGCTAAGCAAGTTGTGTTTTATACCTTCAACCAAAAGTACATTTTCAATAGTTAATGAGGAATTCTTACCAATATTACCTATACCGATGATTCTTCCTTTAGAGTTGTCTCCAAACGTGACATTCCCTCCATCCTTTGGAGAGAGAGATGAGAACTTGGATTTGTCTCCGGTCATATGTCTCGAGCAACCACTGTCCAAGAACCATCTATCCTTGCTAGAAGATTTGAGACAAACCTACAAGACAAGCTTAAGTGATCCTCTTTGGTACCCAATATTCGTTGGGTCCAACTTTGTTAGCAAAGGGAGGTGTTGTTCCCTTTTTAATCCACACCATTTTGAGATTTCTTTTGTTTGGACATTTGTAGTTTACATGTCCTTTTCTCAAGCAATAATGGCATGTAATATTAGGATTGGACATACTTGAGGAGACTTCTTTTACAAAGAAATTTTGATGAGAATTCTTTACTTGATTTGTGTTAGAGCTAGTGGAAGCACCTTTTGAAAAGAAGTTATTGAATTTCTTTTCTTTAAAGGTAGGATTGAATCCTAAACCGGCTTTTTCAAAAACACACCTTTGTTTTCCCAAAAGCATATTTAGGTTTTGTTCCCCAAGAGTGAATTTTGTTATTGTTTTGGTTAAGTCTTCCACTTGCTTCTTCAAATCTTCATTTTATTTCTTTAAGATACTTGAAGAAAAATTGTTTAATGAAAGCTCTTCCTTTTCTTTTCTCAATAAATCGTTTTGAGATTTTAGGTCAATTAGAGCTTCATTTTCCTTTCTCAAAAGATGATTTTGAATTTTCAAATCACTTAGTTCATTTGAAAGTAATGAAAAATTCTTTTTAAGAGAAACATACTTTGCTCCCAAGTTTTCCAATTCTTGATGTAATTCCTCAAAAACATTTTGGAGTTCATCATATTTTTGAGAATCAAAACAATCATCGGGAGTAGGATCATTTACCTCATTCAAGTGAGCCATAAGACAAATATTTGCCATTTCTTCATCACTTGAGTCATCTTTTGATGAGTCACTATCGGAATCATCCCAAGTAGCCTTCATTGCCCTTTTCTTAGTTTTCTTGTAGTTATTCTTCATTAAAGGACAATCGGCCTTGACATGGCCCGACTTCTTGCATTTGAAGCATATGATTGGCTCCTTTTTAGCCTCTATCGCCTTAGGAGTTCTCCTAGTGAAGTTCTTATCCTTCTTCAAGAATCTTTTGAACTTCCTAGTGATCATAGCCATCTCATCATCTTCATTGCTATCACTATCCTCTTCATTGTCATGAGATGTTTTGAGAGCAATGTTCTTCTTCTTGTCTTCCTTATCAAATACCGCCAATTCCATTTCGTGAGTGACGAGAGAGCCCAAGAGTTGCTCCAATGAAAGTGTTGAGAGTTCCTTGGCTTCTCGGATTGCCGTCACTTTAGGTTGCCAATGCTTTGAAAGAGACCTAAGCAATTTCTCAATCATCTCCTCATTAGTATATGTTTTACCAAGACTTTTTAAACTATTGATAATAATTGTGAAACGAGTGAACATTTCACTAATAGTTTCATTAGAAGACATTTTAAACATCTCATATGATTGAACAAGTAGATTTATTTTTGATTTCTTAACTTGATTAGTACCTTCATGAGCAACCTCAAGTTTATCCCAAATTTCCTTTGCGGATTCGCAAGAAGAAATTCTATTATACTCATTTGGGTCTAATCCACAATATAAAATATTCATAGCATTTGCATTCATTTTGATAAGCCTTTTATCAATGTCATTGTATTCCTCAATAGTCTTCTCAATTTCAATACCGTCTACAATCTTGATGGGAATGTGAGGTCCATTCACAACAAGTTGCCAAAGATCAAAATCTTGAGCAATCATGTAGATTCTCATACGATTTCTCCAATAGGCATAATTTGAACCATTAAAACAAGGAGGTCTATTTGAGGATTGTCCCTCACTATAGATGATAGTAGTAGAGGTGGTTTCCATTTGATCTTTAACTCAAAAACGTTAGAAATTTGAGCCGAGGCTCTGATACCAATTGTTGGCCCAAGGAGGAAACCTTAGAGGGGGGGGGGGGGGGTGAATAAGGTTTTAAAAACTAATTTAATAATTTGTTCAAATTGATTGCCCAAATAAAAGAAATCACAAAAGCAAAGTAAAGAGCAAGGGAGGAGATACAAAGCAAACCGATTTTTAGGTGGTTCGGGAAACCGCACGCCGCGCCCTACTTCCACCCCTCAAGAACACCTCTTGAGGATTTCACTATCACAATCTCCTTCGGGTGAAGATTAAATCCTTACAATCTCTTCAAAGAAGAAAATCCTCTTCACTTGAACTAGGGTTACACCAACCCTTAATACACACTACCTTTATAAATAAGATTTGATACAAGAATTTGAAGACTCTCTCAATAGAGTGGATGAATACTAATTTAAGCTCCACAATAAATTGCTCTTAAGATATACAAATGAAGACTAGAGCAATGGAATTTACGATCTCACCAAACTAGGGCTCAAGGAATTAATGTGATGAAGTTTATGGTTGGATTTTTCAAAAAGGTGTCTTCAATGAAGTTCAAATAAATGTATTTATAGCTTCCTTTGGATTTCCAACCGTTGGAAGTAGTTGGGGAAAATTAATGCTTCATTTAATGCAGCTAACTAGCCGTTACTGTGTTTATCGCAGTCATTCAGTCGACTGTCTTCACAGGGCAGTCGACTGCTTTTTGAAAGGGTATAGTAAAATAGAAGGCTCAGTCGAATGTGTCGCGAGGGCAGTCGACTGGATTGTACACATTTAAAATCTTTGTGTACCTAGGTCGACTATTCAGTCGTCTGGATGATCAGTCGACTAAAACGACTTCACAGTCGACTGCTCTTTGCAGATTTTCAAGGATAGGGTGGATTAATTATGTAAAACCTTTTTCCAATTAAATTTGAGCCCTTAAGTAAGATGTTCACATAAATAGATTGCTTACATAGAGTCCTAAAACAATGATTAAAACAAGAATCTTCAACTTGTAAAGCTCCGTTTGGCTTGAAACTAATTGAGCACCAAAACACCGAGACTTTATGTAAGGAGAAGATATACGACAAGTGATCATATATTGATGGATGATGTTTCCTGCGACTTAATCAACATAAGATCATTAGAAAATATAACTAAGTAGTTTGTTAATCATCAAAATTATTCATTTAATCAACACTTTGGGGCTAACAATGTTTATAAAATTACTTTCCTACTCTCAGTTTTACGAGAAGTTATTCAGTGAGCCCGTCGCGCCACATCAGCAACGTCAACGTGCTGACGTGGTGTGACCATTTAATCTTAACCACCACTTGTCCCTTACTTTTAAGGAGATCATGACAAATGATTAGTGAAATTTAAAATTTAAAAGTTGATAAACACTAGTCGTGATCCCCTTGGAAGGAGGGGGCAAGTCGGTGGTTAAGAATAAATGGTCACACCACGTCAGCATTCACACCACATCAGCATGTTGACGTGGCGTGACGGACTCACTGAATAATTTCTCTAGTTTTACCGTTCTTTTGAGAATGAGTAGACTGCCATCTTTTTCAACTCATGCAGTAGAATAGCATTTCAGATATACAAACACAAATATACCTATTTTATTGCTGACTGTACAAAGATAAAAATCACATCCGCACACCCACATATAACCATGAATCAAAAATTTCCAACAGAGTTGAATAAGCATTTGTCTCAAAGAAACATACATGGAATGAGTTTCAAAAGGATGAAGTGTATTCTAATAAACATCTGTTAAAGAACTTTGACCTCAACAATTTCAAACTCCTTCAACAATATTTTTTTTTGTGTGTGTGTGTGTGTGGGGGGGGGGGGGGGGGGGAGGGGGGGGGGGACCTTCTTTAAAATTTCTGCATGGAAAAAAAAAAAAAAACCAATATACAGGTCAGCCAACTGATCAGTCGTCGGACATTCTTTTTAACCCAGAGAACATAACTACTGCATGGGAAGAAGATCTTGGAAAGCTTAATAATCGTTGAGCTGAATGAAACAATTCCCTTGAAGCGCTACAATACGACTCTGGTGCATGAATGGTCGTCCTCTGTAGAACCCTTGCTTTCTGAAGCAGAAATTTTAGAAACTCAAATGTGCAACTCCCTTCAACAAAGTCAACAACTCTTAACGGTCCTGAGATGCAGCAACAAACACTTGAAAGTCCTCTTTTGTGATGTCCAGAAAATCGTTTCATCAAAGTGGTTGTTGTCGCCAATAAAGCTTGATCGAAACTCAAACTACACATGAAGATCTAGTTAGAAAGATGGATTGTAATTGATATGGTCAAATGTCAACGAAGTTTCTAAAAGCAGCAGCATCAACAAAGAACGACTTGAGCAGATATACCACCTGTTTGTACCATAAAATATAATTTTAATGTGTTACCGTATTACTATATAATAATAATAATATTATTATTATTATAAGCTATTTTGGCTTGCAATGGAAGCCAATTGGAAGTTTCTTGCAGGACACTTGGCATCGTAGGATTGAAGCAAAGGAAATTACTTGAATCAATGGTGATGATGAAGATGGAAGTCATTTTAGAAGGAGCTTCTCCTAGAAGTAACACGTGTGTAATTAATTTAAATTAGTAGTTATTTGGGAGGGAGATATTTAAATTCAAATAAGTGGTTATTGGTAGTTATGGTTTATATCTATAAATACACATGATGTAATCCTTGTAAGGGGTCCTTGACCACAACAAATACATCAATGTAGTACTATCACATTATCTTCTTATTCGGCCACCATGGCCATTTCTACTTTCCTTGATTTACTTTAGTGTAGTATTAGTTTATTCTTTCTTTAGTATTTCTTATGACTCATGCAGGGTCTAATATTTAGCACACTTAGAAGTTAGTTTTATCATTCCTTGATCAGCCCGTGTAGTTTCAGTTTGTTTCTATACTTTCAGTCTAGTTCGAAGCATGTTGAAGTAGATATATAGGCAGTTCGAGATCGCATTTCCTTTTCTTTTAATTACAATCACACGTTTATCAAATCACTTTATTTCATCTCACACGATAAAAGTCCTTGTTTAAGGCATCGAACGTCACCACGGTTTGCTTGGTGAGGCGCAGTTTGGATAATCACATTTACACATTGGCAACTTGCTTGCCTGGCACGCTCGCACACACTTATAAATTTTCCAACCAAACACCACCACAGAATGTGCGTTTATATATAGGTATACATTCTGTGTGTGCCACTTCAAACATGGGTCATGCTTTGATAAATTTGCTTCCAACACACCCTAACACTGAAATTAAAAAATGAAATAAAAATGGGGAAAAATAGAAGTTGATAAATATTATACCTGTCCTCGGTAGGGGAAGCCCATTTTTATGCCTAATGTCTCCAAATAAGGTGAACTTTCAAGCAAGTACGCTATAACAGGGAGGTCGCGTTTACCAATGCGGGTGTCTATTGTTATATGCTTTCGCTTTGACGATGGAGAAGGAAAACTCTCTGTCTCCAGCGTTTGAAAAACCTTAGAAACGAGAGCAACAAGCAAGATAGCAAAGTATTAGATAGAGCACTGAAAGTTCAACATCCCCCCACCCCCACCCAAAAAAAAAAAAAACACTGCAAGACAGCTACTGCTGTCTGTCTAAATCTTTTTCAAATTCATACATTTTTTAGTATCTACAATTCTACATTTATCTTGAAGTAAAACAGAAAAGTGGTACTTTAGTTATGTCCTATAGCTGTCAATCATTTTTTACCACAAAATACAACAGACAACTGCACTGCACGTTTTTAACTCTGTAACCATGATTGACGAGACACGGACACGGACACATGTACAACATGATACGTACATGGTGACACCGCAAATCTTGAAAATGTAGGTTACATGTGTGGCTAGGATAGAGCAAATAAAATTTCATAATCTTTAGTTAATCAAACAATATTCTGTGCAATGTCCACCCCCCCTTTCTTAGATTTTCATGTTCACAGATTACTTAGTCTCCCATTTTCTTTATTAACACTTGTAACTCATAATATTAAACATTTTCAAATAAGCCAATGCATCATGTTCACACCCATATCCAGGAGAAATTATTCAGTGAGCCCGTCATGCCACGTCAGTATGCTGATGTGATGTGACCAATTAATCCCAACCACCCACTTGCCCCCTCCTTCTAAGGGGATCATGACAAGTGGTTATCAAATTTAAAATTTGAAATTTCACTAATCACTTGTCATGATCTCCCTAGAAAGAGGGGGCAAGTGGATGGTTAAGATTAATTGGTCACACCACGTCAGCATGCTGATGTGGCATGACGGGCTCACTTTTTCCATATCCAGCCATGTTAACCAACGTCTCCCAGGCGTGTCTAGCATGTGTCCCGTGTTTAAAAAAAATTAACATATATTTATTTTTGCATGTCCAAAGACTGTCGGTGTTCAACAAGTATCCACACGAACATGGGACCCCAATTGAAGTGTTCATGCTACATGACTACTTGTTAGCTCATAGTCCTGCCTACTCCTATAGGCTATAGGCCTGCCTACGCCTTGAACGGCCTATATCAACACATAAATAGCTTGTTTGTGCGTCCAATGAATTTGGATGACTCCGTTCACAATTTGGTAAATAATTTTGACATAAGAATCCATCAGCTTGAATAACGCTTTTTGCAAGGCAGAGAACTCTCTCATGTTTGTCTTGCATGGTCATTCGCAAGCATTTCTAGGTTTTTGTGAACAAATTAATTATCATAGGCAATTTTTTTTTCAGACCACTATTAATTGTTAAACTAAAACTATTTTAAACGGAGAATATCGAAAATAATATGAACATACTCATTTAAAAGAACTAACAGCAGCAGCGGAAAGGAATGGGATAATCCCTCGTAAGAGGCACTCTCAGTGTCAGATGTGCTTCTCCCCTAGCTTGAGGAAGAAAGAAGATGGTGATTGCAGGGGATGATGAAAACAAGAGCCTCAAATAAGGGCATCCCATTGACTCCTTTAGGATAATTGGTTACAGATGTTGAGACACCAATAGAAGGTTCAAAGAAGGTGGGCTATGCCTTAGTCGACTAAATTAGCAATTACCATGATTAAAAATCCAGGGTCTTAAAGAAAAGAAAAGGGGTCCCTAAGCGACCCCAATAGTGTAACTAGGTCCAAAGTGCAGAAACTTTGACTTTTTGCACGACGTCGAGTGACCTATGCTCGGATTTCTAGAGTTTTAAAAATTATGTGGTAGCTATTTGGATACCGAGGAGCATCAAGGAGTACCGGGACACCTAAACATGCCATAAGACTCATTAACAACCATGAGCAAAATTCCACTTGCTCCGATAAAAGCAAGTTTCATCAAGAAGAGTTGCAACTATAGAGGATGCACAAATTTGCATTTTAGAGGTACCAGAGAACCCCATATGCCAGACATTGCTCCGTTTTTTACGGGTAAAATCTTCGATTCTCCGCCATTACCCGCCTTTATGCACAACTTGCGCGGTGGTTTGATCATGGATGGCTACAACGAGAGATCTGACATACGGTCAATACCTGATGTGAATCCTTTTCACTCGGGCCACCACTTAGGAGTAATCAATGCAAGAAGGAAGCAAAACACGTGTCGAGGCCATCACTACTAGCTAATTGTTTTCAACCTCAGAACTAGAAGATTGGTCAACCATATATTGTTTTTCAGACCATGAACAAATGGTCGGGTACGTTTGATAACCCAATTAATTGTTGAAAAAGAAAGGTTCAGCACTTTTTTTTCCCCCTGGTGCTTTGATAATGTACCAATTCACTGAAAAAACAGCCAAAAACCTAGTGAATACTTCTAAATAAAAAAGTACTACGAAAAAAATCATGGCATGCAGCCTGTTTCAGTACTAGAACTGCGAATTCGATAGCTTAAAATTTTCAGTACTAAAAATTCCGTACATAATTTTAAGTTTTATCATAGAGGATCTAAGTTAGTATCCAGTAGTTGCTATCTGAGTTGCTTGGATTGGATACTTAGAAAGATTTGTGTTTAGCAACAAGCAAGCATATCTTTCAATTTCTATCTGTGAAACTTGGATGGGATTTAAGAGATGTCATTGGTACTTGTAATCACAAGGGTAATGGGATAAGTGTTGCATTTGGCTAGGATATATAGATAGAATTTGTCAATAAAGACCAACCTTAATACAGCAGTCCCCTAGTCCAAGATTAGAGACATGTTTAAGGCTCTCGAAAAGTTCCGTTACCAAACTTTGCTGCCCTTCATAATCACCATCACCCTCCTCCTCATCATAAGTTGCTAGGTCAAAATTGAGATTAGCCTCCACCAGGGATGATACATTCATTAGCTTGCATCTCTTTCTATGCAAGTGCCCCCCAAAACTTCAAACAATGAAGATTAGGACCCGAAACATCCAAATCTCGTATCTTCATCTTCATCCTCATTCCTCATCGTCAAAGAAGGAATCACCATCATAATTTTGAGAACTCCAATACTCTCTTATCACCAATTTTCTCACACTTGCAGAAGAGATATTGAAAGACCGAATACCACCCAAAAAATAAAATAAAATAAAATTTACAATTCCATGGACTCCAACACAGGACTGCCCAATAATATATTTTGTATCACCTCCTCACTCAACTTCACATACCCAATTGAAAAATTCTTAACTGTCCTCAAGCTTATGAACACCCATTATTAGGGGACAAGCTCACACAGTCAAATTCAATCCTCTAATCGATGAATTGGAATACAAATGCTGAGGCAACTTGTAACAATCAAAGTCTCCGAATACATATTGGCTATCACAAAAATCCAAAACGAGCTCTTCCACTTTGTTTTTTTTTTGGAACAAATCGGGTCCATAGATCAACATTAGAAGCATTAGACCCTAACCCTAATAAATTTCTTAAAATTGGATGACCCACAAAGAACAAGTGTGTTTTTGACGGAGGAAACGAATTCACGTTTAGTGATTCCATAGGGGCGATGAGAACAAAGTCCAGAGGAGGTATTGCCATCTCTACGACAAGACGTGGGTTTTAATGGCGTCTTCGATGGGCAAAAAGGAGATTGATGTGAAGGAGTACAGAGTCTGGCAAAGCGCTTATGCAATCGGGCTTTTCATTCCTCTTACTGCGATATGAATTTATAGGTGGTCGCTGGTCTTCTTCGAAATCATACAGGCCTGAATCATCGGAATACACGTACCGCTTCTTCAAGGATGTTATCATCGTCGCCGGAGACGATACTGGGGCTTCCACTTGACATTTACTGCGTCTTGTGAGTCAGGTTGAAGCAATACTCAAATCTCATTGATTTACTATTAGTTAAATACATCATATAATAATGGTGTCGTTGTAGTATAGTGGTAAGTATTCCCGCCTGTCACGCGGGTGACCCGGGTTCGATCCCCGGCAACGGCGTTTTCTTCTTTTTCACTTTTTTTTGTTATATTTATTCAAAAATACTACACTCACGTCTAATTCAATCCCGACAAGCTACATCCCTGGTAGTTGAGTGGTAAATTTTTTGGGTGTATTAACCAAGATGTTTAATATTTAACTCATAGGAGCGTGGCTATTGGGGAATTCACCCGGCGACTCTCGGACCTCGGGATTAGTCAAGGTGCACACAAGCTGGCCCGAACACACACCGATTATCTCCCAATATTACACCCAATAATCGTAGTCCTTGATTCCAATAAATCCCATGAAATTAGGTGTAAATTTAGATGAGAATGTAACATTACTCATATTTTTTTGCACCTACATTAAAAAAGTACTAATTATAAATGAAAATACTTTTGCTCACCCAAATTTTTGTGTGTCAATGTTCACCCAAGTCTCCTATTGGTCAATGCAGTGGAACCCATGATTTAATCAATGATGTTTAATCTTGAATCCCACAGCATTGACCAATAAGAGAGCATTAGCACACCAAAAATTAGGTAAAAAAAAATGCTCTCAATGGATAATGAGTACCATAAGGATGTAGTCTTGTGGTTATTAAAATTACATTTAGTGCTTGGAGGTACTTTGTACAGAAAGATAAATGATTGTGTTGTAAAAATTGGTGACGGACAAAAAGAAATTGATACCCTCCTTTATCCTTTCTACTAGTATTTTTTTTTCCCAAAAATTGGTTAATTAAAAAATAAAAAGAAAATTGTATAAAGTACAAAGGGCATAACCTAAGTATTACAATGAATTCAAAAACATGCCAAGATAGGAAAAATCAAAATCTAGTAAAAACACCCAGAGCCACGAAAGCCAAAAATGTGGCAAAACAACAAAGAAAGCTATCCACCACGACGACCGTTATGGTAATTGTCTTTGAAATTCTTCTTAGCATCCTTTTTTTCCTTTCTATTAGTGTGGATATAGATTGGTGAATCATAAGTTGTTCTATTTTATTATTCTTAAATTTTTTTTGTGATTAATAATAATTAAAGATAAGGTTAGAATTATAATTGTGAGGTTGGGGGTTTTATTTTTTTATTTTTTTATTTTTTATAAATCTTATTTTTATTTACTTTGATAATGTGAAACCTTCCAAAGGATCTATACGACTAATCTACCTATGCAGTAAACCCTCAAAACTGGAAATCACCACAATCGACTGGTATCGGGTAATACATGACCACTAAAGATATATGATTTATTGTTCGCCAAGCGAGTCACGTTATAACTGGGCTAATAATAATTAAATAAGTGTGAAGTTAGAGCAACTTCAACGCGGTGGTCAAATCCACTGTCAAAGTAAAAAAATGAGAGCCCAAATGAATTAACTCACTCCAAAGTTGGGCTACACCAACTCTCGTTTTTTGACAAAGTCAAATATGTTCTCAAATTTTAGAGAACAAATGACTTTGCCAAATGGGCCCATGAACAATTATCACAAAAGTATCAGCTGCCACGTTATTACAAAACCCAACGGCTATATATATATTTGCAGGAAACCCAACAGTTATATTTCAACAACGGTTATATTTTGTGATTTTACTTTTATACCCTCCCAAATGCCTATAAATATAAAAACTTGAACCCACTTTCTATATTGTGCCCTATTGTTGTCCAGTTTTCCTTTTTTTTTTTTTTCCCTTACAATTTTTTAGAAGAAAAATGGAAACCAATCAACAATCCACAAAGAGAGGGAAATCATTTACTGTGGATCAAGATGTAGCAATTTGTCATGGTTGGTTGAATGTCACCCAAGATCCAATTAATGGTAACTTGAAGTCACAAAATAATTTTGGAATCGAGTATTCCAAAAATATATCGAGAGCACGAAAGATCAAACATCGCGATCACAAAGTTCTATTGAATCTCGTTGGTGTATAATCATGAAGTGTTGCAATAAATTTCATGGTTGTCTTACACAAATTGAAAATATGCAAATGAGTGGAATCAATTTTGTGGATTAGGAGAATGGTAGTTGACCCAAAATTTAGCATTTTGGATAAAATGTATCATTGGAGCAGTATTGTCAAAATATAGTTATTCGTTACTGTAGCATGTCAAATTATAGCTTTGAGATGAAAAATTAGCTTTTTGCATTAGATATGCTCTTACAAAGAAATGATTACAAATGCTTACCACAAAGCACATTCAACATTTCTCGTGTAAATGTCACACTTTGGTCTTTTGCTCTACATCTCTGACAACAAAATGCACTATCCTCACAAAAAAGCCAAACAACTTGAAAGAAAATTACTTTCCCAATGCTTCTTACTATTTGCAAGTGCATCCAAGTAATCTTTGTAAGTAACAGGACCATCAATGGTGTATATATAGAGGGTGTTTGGTACAGCTTCTGCTTCTATGGCTTAATCGCCCCCCCAAAAATAAAAAAACTGATGTTGACAAAAAGTTGCCCAAGTAGCTTTTGGCCATTGCAAATTTCCGCGCTTGATTCATAATTTTTTTAACAATTGAATCGTAGAATCTGGTTCGACAAACAGTTTCATTTTAACTTTTGGAGTTCCATAATCACTTTTGAACTCCAAAAGCTGTTGCCAAATACCCTCATACTTCCATATCTACAATCCCAGTTTGGTCCGATAGAGATATGCTTAATTGCCATTTTGAGTTCATCTTCTCCACCATTGTTTGTGATTATTTTCCTTTTCTGATAGGCCAAGCTTGTGAAGCATCAAGGTAGTCTCTCGTAACCGAGTTTTATAGTCTTTCTTCCATGTTTCAAACCTGAGCTTCAGCTTCCGAAGCTCAATATCAGGGTTCACACTTGAAGCTAATTGCTCTGATTCGACAAGAGAGCTGCTCCAAGATGCTTTTGTACTCATGGGCATTGTATTAGAGGTATTGTGATGACAATACTCTGGGGATGCATCAACTCTTCGTTGTTGACCTGTCATACCTTCGGCTCCGAGACTTGTCTTGGCTGCAGCTAGACTAATCTGCATAATCATTGAAACAACAGGGTACCTTCAGTCAGCGTACGCGCTTAGGTTCTGTTTCTTTCATGGATTAGTGAGGGAAAAGTAAAGAACACACAAGGGAAGAAAACTCTTTTCTTAGTTTGTTTAGTGAGGAAAATAGCATGGGTAAGAAAATAGAGTGAAAATATAATCAGAAAGTGTGAATTATCCCACTATGTTGTGAAATTTTTTAATTTGTAATACTCCATTGGTCCCAAATTAAGGGCCCAATTCCAACTATTTAAGGAAGGGTACTTCATTGTGGTGAAGTTATAAACTTTCCATTATTGCCATTATTTTGAGTTCAAAATTTTCAATGTCACATCAAATGAAAAGTGGGAGACTTTTACGATAACAATGAAAGGGTAAACTTGGTAAGTATCTAATCAAAACATTAACCTTTGAAAGAGTACTCTTAATATGGGACATTCCAAAATGGACAGAGACTCTTAATTTGTGACCGAGGGAGTATTATTATGTAAGCATGGAAGAAAATGCTAGGGAAACAGTGTTCAATGTTTCCTTTCCTTATCTAAATCGGCAAAACAAAAGGAGCGCTAGACTAATCTTGTTTTCTTGTTGCACTTGTATGCACATGGAGCTCAAAGTTTTGTAAGGAAAGTGTGGAAGCAATTTTTCACTTTCTCAGGGTTCAAAAGGAATGTGACATTATGCAAGTGAACAACATTTCTGTGCTCAAGTCATATAAAAATATCAGCTAAAGATCGTTTGATTTTTAAGAGCCACAACAACGGAGAGATAGAGATAGAGATAGAGATAGAGAGAGAGAGAGAGAGAGAGAGAGAGAGCAGGCAGAACTCACCTGCAAAGAGGTCAACTGATCTTGCCATGTCTTCTCCATGGAGTTCATCTTTTCCTCGTACTGTGACCATTTTCTCTCGAATTGCTGAATTTGTTGTTGCAAATCAGCATTTTCTTCTTCCTTTTTCTCTATTGCTACCTCTGTTCTCAAAGCTCGTCTTTGAAGGTCAATTAAAACTGAAGAACGAAGCCGAACATGGTCCTGCCCAAGAAACAACAACCGTTAACTGTTTATTCTTCTATCAGTATCAGAATGCACGTAGAACAATATATCTAATGCAAAGAGGGGGGAGGGGGACAGCATTTAATCTTCTTTAACAATTGTGGCACTAGCTCATGGCATTTTTTTCACCCGTTCTCTTTCAGAAAAATCAAGCAGTTGCAGCAAATGTAAATGGAAGATTATAACTTCCTATAGCCCGACTAGGCCAACATTGATAAGTACTAACTCACTCTCAACAGATGCCTTATGAGGGGAGGAATACCCAGGCTTATAACAAGCACATACTGAGGTTATGCCCGAGCGATGTAGGACAATCTAACACAACTCCTGTACCACATCAATAGGTAAAGTCCAACAAGGGGATGGAGCCCAACTCAACTCTGAAAAGACCAATGGGACTAACTCTGTTGGACTATATGTATATGAAACTCAATAAAATTAGTACTCCCTCCATCCCTTTTTTTGAGTCCTATATTCCATTTTGGGATGTCCCAAAATTAGTGTCCACTTTCCTAAATTGGTGTACAATTTTTACTTACTTTCCAAAACTACCCTTCCTTGAAATCTAAATCAAGACAAAACTAAAAAAGTTATTGTAATGATTAGGGGCAATTGTGGAAAGTAGGTGTAGATTCTTTTTGTCCCCTTAATAAGTTGAGTTCCTAAAGATGGACTCAAAAAAAGGGACGGAGGGAGTAACTAAGATCGAGCATGCAAGTATTGCACTTCGAAAAACGGATTTACATCCCACACACGGTTGCTAGTGGACTACGATGTATCATTCTTGAGGATACTATGATCTATATAATTAAGGCAACAAACTCAACTATATCCTGCAGAATTTGTGTATATAAAATGCTCTCTGTTGAATTGGAGCATCCAACCCAAAACCAATTGGCAATGGGTAGAGTAGCCCCTTGAGCTTATTTATTGAGTAGCTAGGTTATAAGTCCCCGATGTGGGACAGAAAATCTCAACACCCACCGCACGTGTGGCATGACAGAGAGCCAAACACGTGGATTACTGAAATAGGGTGACGTGAAGCACACATGGCCAAACTTGGGCCGACAATAACCTGCTCTGATACCATGTTGAATTGGAGCATCCAACCCAAAATCAATTGGCAATAGGTGGAGTAGCCCCTTGAACTTATATATTGAGTAGCTAGGTTATAAGTCCTCGATGTGGGACAGACAATCTCAACACTCTCAAATGACTCTAGAATAGGTGAAGAAGAAGAGATAAAATCTGGACAAAGTTATATCAAAATAACTAACATAATTGTATATATAGAGGTGTCTATTGGGTAAGAGATATCTCTCTACATAAAGAGTTGTGACCCAACACCCATAAACTATGTTAATATCTGTGTATACACATTTAGAAGCCATTAGAACAGATGAAGTTCGAATAAATCCGAAGTTACAACATGAAAAGTTGTGACTTTTCATTAACTGGGTCTGGCCGACCGGTTGAACACCCCTCTGCTAGAAACTTGTTTAAACTTCATAAATTCGTTAATCCGGTCGACTGGTCGAAGGAACCCAGTCGACCGGTCGAAAACTCCTCTGCCAGAAAGTTGAAACTTAGTGTTCCAAACCTTTCCCGGAGCATTGGGCTTGACCTAGCGATCCTTAAGATCCCCTTGAGCTCCCATAAGCTCTCATTCACACTCCGAATCTAACAAGCTCACCCTCCAAAAACACCTTATGAGGGGAGGATTACACATGCTTGTAAGAAGCATAGAGGGCTATGCGCGCGCGATGTGGGACACTCTAACAATAATACTATACACTTAGTGGCTATCATTTTATTCTAAAATCTTCTTCTTCTGTCTATGAGCAGAGTGAAAATCTCAAATTAGTTTGTGGTCATATCCCTAATATTTGATGAACCGCGTATCCAGATCAAGAAGATGAGGTCTGAACTTATCAAAAGGCGTAGAAAAATGAAAGGCAATTCCTAAATGAAATTAGATGGAGGTTCTGGTTGTCTTGTGTTATCTATTCGTCTTTTCTTATCGTATCTCACCGATCATGGAATAGGCCAATATTGATAAGTAGTGTGGAGCAAGATATATTGGATTCTAAAATCTTTTTCTTCTGTCTCTAAGCATAGTGAAAATCGCAAATTCTCAATAGTTTTGTGGGCACAGCCCTAATATCTGGTGAACCACGTAAATCTGGTTGTCTTGTGTTATTCTATTCGTCTTTGTTTTCCGTATATCACCCATCGTATCGATCGTGGAATAGTGTAAATCCCTAACAAAGATGTACCTTAGTTTCTGGATTCTTCCAGTCTGGTTTCCTTTTCCCCTCTGTGATTTCAATGCTTGGCTCTTTTAGATTCTCTGTACATCTTAAATGCCTTCGAGTCAACCAACCACGAGTTGCTGCACAGTAAAAGTTGAGAGCATGAGAGAAGAGTATGCGATTGTACGGTACCAAAATTGTATTCCAAAACTCTCTAATTATACCAGCTTGCAAATACATCACGGCTCTTTTCCTTTTTTGTAATGTTCTCCATATGATGCCCTTCTTCATATACTTTTGCAGTACTGCAGCAGCTGTCAATCTTTCAATCATAAGTTTATAGTCCTTTCTTGCGTTTTCACCACGAACAACTACACATTGGATGAATTTGACGAGAGGTTACAAAGAAAATGTTTTCCAAAACTTAGGCTCTATTAGAATTGCGGATTGGGAAAAGGAAATAGAAAAGGAAAAGAGAGCGAGAAATTGAATTGTTCCTCTAATTCTTTTTCTAGCATTTTGCATCATACTTAACTAATGTTCTTAACCTTTTCATATTTCAAAATCTAATAGAAAATCACGAAAATATGAAGGAAAGTGACTCACAAAATTAATCTTTAATTTATTTCTCAAACTATTTTTTTTCTCTCCTGTTTTCCTCATAAACCAAAGAAAGAAAAGTACTTTCCTCATTGTGTTCTTTTCCTTTCCCCCACTAAACCGATGAACCAAACAGTGCCTTGAAGAAACAAGAATATGGATAAGTAACTTCAGCAACTTTCTCTACCCGTCTTCGAGATTCCGAAATATTAACATGTAAAGAAAAAGTTCCATTTCTAAAAACAGATATGCTTGAAGTTATGTGTCACAAATCATATATGATCATGCATACAGGGCGCTTGAGATGAACATGATAAGAGACCTGTGAAGGGAACATTTTTGGAAATCATCCCCAAAATATGACCTTACATGATTGTAGTGTGCATATTCCACTTTTAAGCTCAAGAAAGTAGCAGCGGGCTTGGTGGCCTCGGAAGCATTTTTGAATTTCTAATACCCCTTGTAGTGTTCTGTCTCTTGTATCTCCTGATATACCAATCTATAAACCACCAAAGATATAACTGCAATCAGTGCATAGAAATATGCAACAAAAATTGATTTCAGATCAGCAAGAAACGTGATGCGTTTAAAACCAGTGATTACCAGATTAAGTCGATGAATAACATAACAGGTAGTAAGAAAGAAACCAATTTTCAATGTGAAAACTCGCCTAGTACATACATTGGTGTAGCAAACTGCGAACACGATGAATAGTTCTCAGACCATCGAGTGTTAAGGCTATAGGTACACGTGCAGAGATGTGTGAAACGATTACAATCAACTCATAAAATCCATAATTTCTTGATAGGCATTCCGTATTAGCCTATTAGGTAATGATAAATGACATAAGTTATCTCACAGAAGTGCCTTCAAATGGTATGGAAAGAAGCATTAAAAATTTCCTACCGGACTTTAAACTTTAGGCTGTTCATATGAGTGTAGTAACAATGTGTGAATGGTAACCTTTTTTTTTCTATTGGCTATTTCTGCTAAGACTTATCTGTGTAACTGTACTGATTTTCTTAATCAGAATTCAGATATAACATGACCTATCAATATTGAGAAGGTATGAACTTAAAAAAAAATAAGAGTCCAAAAATACTGAAGCTACCTGATTCAAGTAAGAATAAAAAGCATTACCCACGTCCTCCAAAAATGGGATGATGGAACAAGTGCTTCACAAACATGGATTAATAGACTCTAAAGAATCAAATGGTACTTTACTTGATAGGCAGGGGTGGCTCAACTACAAGGCAACTTAAGCTACCGCCTAAGGCCCCAAAAAAAGGCCCCATTTTTTTCTCTTCATCATGTAATATTACCGTCTTATCAAAAAAGAAAAAGAAAAAGAAAAATTAAATAGTATTGCCTTACACACACACACAAAAAAAGAGAGGGGGGGCCCGTATCAAACAACTCCCTAAATAAATTTTTATTGTGTTCCGAACATATTTAATCACTTAACTATTGACTAGAAAAAAAAGACGCCTAATTGTAACCAACTGCATTCATACATTCCTTAAAACATAAATAAATAAATAAAGTCCCCAACCATTTCACTATATTCAAGGTTTCAAAGCCTATCATAAAGTAAAACAAAAGGGAAAAAAATCACATAATTTTCTATCTAAAAGTCTAAAGAGAAAATTGACAAGAAACAATAACTACACTAATTGAAGCTGATAAATTTTGTTTAAGAATTAGATTATTTTTCAAATGCATTAATTGCTTATAGAATAGAATAGCCATATTATCGATTGACTTTTTGAAAGGGAAAAAAAGTTATAAAATATTTTGAAAAAAAAACCTCGAAAATAAAAAATTTAGTAATTTGCATCTAAAAAGGAGAGAAAAATAAATTTTAAATAATAGAATTTGATTAAATTATTATATAGTTATTAACATATGAAAATATAATACAGGCCTCAAAATGTATTGAGCCGCCCCTGTTGACATGATAGGTACAATGTTTGTATCTTTGTTTCTTAATAAAACTCCTGTTTGCCCATCAAAAAATAAACAAATAAATAAAGGGTGAAAGGATAATATTTGAGGCACAAATAAATCTCACAAACACTCACACCGACAGTCTATCTCTCTCTTGGGTGGTATTGTGGGTCCGGATAATTTTAATGGATTCCACAGTGCCACTCAGGAGAGAGATAGATTGTGGGTGTAAGTGTTTGTGACATTTGTTTGTGCCCCTAACATTGTTGATAAATAAATTGGTATAATCTAACTTTCAATACTCCACCAAAAATAAATTGATATGATATTTTGAGCCAAATAGTTCTTGCCTAACTTATGGTACTAGCCTACTACCCCTGAAGAATTTGGAATTAAAACCAATGCAACTATAAACAAATTAATACCAAATAGAGATGATAAGGAAGTACATGTACATATACCTATATATAGATTTATATATATACACAAGCACTAAAATTAGATTTATGTACCCACTTCATCAGGATATTGAAATTAAAGCATATCCAAACATACAATTCTGAATACAACAATTAATTACCTTCAACATAGAAACCACTGACCCTATTGACATATGCTTGTTAGGTGACTCAAAAAGCTCCTCTCTTTTCGTTCTTCGGCTTCTAATAAATTCATCGAATACGAAACTCGATTTCACATCTGCCTTCTTTCTATCCTCATTTTCTTCAAAAATTTGGCCTAAACCACTGTTCTCGAACTTAATCGGCAATGCCCTTCTCACCGGAGGTAACCTAGCCTTCGACACCGGTCGAACTGGCAATGCCGGCGGTAAATCCTCTGGCTGATCCTCTCTCTGCTGGAGTGTCTCCAGCATAAGCTCCAGTGAGCTCCGAACCGCCGTTGAACACATCATCGTCGTCGATAACAAAGATACCCACTTCAAACCCTTGAGTTATGAATGTTATGTTCCCAATATAGACATCCAACGCCCACAATACACACACACACACACACACATATATATATATATATGTAAGTATTCACAGAAAGTGTGATGTATACAGATGTTGATGGCGGAAACAGAGATTTGATAACTATAAAGATGATTGGGGGCACTTATTAAATCTTTGAAAAAGCTGAAACTTGACTGACTTGTGCTTCCTGAAACCTAGACTTGAGATGAAAATAGGGAAAAGAACAAATCTTCTTCTTCATTCACATGAAGCTTTTTGCTCTGCTTTTGCTTTATCTGTAATTCAAATTTTTCTGGCAGGTCCCATTTTATTATTGAAGCCAACCGTTATGAGATTTAAAACAGGAATATTTTAAACATTTGTAGGACAAAATGGGAATTTTTGTTAAACTAAGTACTTCTTGTAGGGAGTTGTTAAATTCACCTGCCAAATTCCTTTTTACAATGCATAATATAGGTGTAGAGAGAATTGTGGTGGTGGTTAAATATTGTTGGGGGTTATACCATGTGAGATAATCCCATTAATTTAGGGATTGTGATTTGGCTAGATTTCTATTATGATTTGGTTTCCTTTGCGGTAGAGTTATATTACTTGTCCAATAAATAATGGATTGCAAACTCCATATAAGGGAATGTTATATAGGAATTAGGAAGCCCTTGGTGTACTAAGTTGGGGGTCTCTTCTAGGAGTGTGTTTCGGCCGGAACGGATCGGAAACACACCTTTCGAAAAAAAAAAAATCCAAAATTTTCGGAAGCCAAAAATGCATTCCGAATTCTGTTTCGAAATTTCGGAAATTCCAAAATTATTTCCGATTCCGAAATTTCAGAAATTTCGGAATTCTCGGAATTTTCGGAATTTCATCAGATTCAGAATTTTTCGGAATATTCGGAATCTCTTCGGAATTTTTCTGAATATTAGGAATTTAAGCTAAATGGGATTTCACTTGAGACTTGTAGGCCTTTTATAGAAGCACATTACATCCCATTTTTTTGTGTTTTTTCGATGTGGGATGAACACAATTTTCGGAATATTTCGGAATATTTTCGGAAAAGTTTCAAAAAATACAATTTCGGAATATTTTTGGAAATTTTTCGGAATTTTCAGAATTCTAAAAACAATTCCGATTCCGATCTAATCCGATTTTTTTCGGAATTTTTGGAATTCGGAAATTCGAAATTCGGAATGCATATTTAGTTGCCAAAATCGGAATTTTTCGGATCGGAATCGATCGGAATCGGAATTTTCATTCCAAATGACACCCCTAGTCTCTCCTCACGGAGGTGCATGGTTTAGGATAAGAGAGATATTAATCATTGGGATTTTCTATGAGAGTTGTTCACAATGATAGGGATGTGAGGTAGGAATGAGTACTTCTTTATCTCTATGATTTCTCTATGTATTACAGTGATTATGTCAGGTTCTTTAGGGTATTGAGTGAAGAGTGTATAGGGTCTTGTATTTGGATTATGGGATTTAATCCATGTAACTTCTACCATATTTTACTCAATAGTGAAAGAATGGTTCTCTCAGGTGTGGACGTAGGTAGGTGTTTGGCCGAACCACGTAAAAATCTGTGTGTTTTTTCTTTAGAGTGCATGTTTAATTACTACTCATGTGTGTGCGTTTATTTGGAGGAATTTGATTCCGCATGTTAAATTCCCAACAAGTTTACACTATTGTGTACAATATGATATGGTATATGCACAATGCACTACATTGAAACAACTGGAAAAATACATTCAACATGTACATTTAGTAGCACTCAGCATTTAATTACAAGTATGAAATTTCTCTAAAGATTCTTGTAATTTATTGACGAGCCTGCATGCAGCATCCATGTTGTCATAACGAGTGTAGAGAGAAACTTTGTGAGTGCATATAGAAACAGTCACAGTAAGAACCAATAGCACATCCTTTCATTTGAATGCATCAAATTTTTGTTGAATTTGTATACCAAAATAAATTTCAAAGTAAATCTGAATAAAATTCAGATGACTGTGGCATAATTGGACGTGACAATTATTACCTAATTGGATTGTTCAAATCTGATGATCATAATATCATTCTAATTAAAATCTTTACTATTAGTATTTTTGTAAGTAGACTTTCGCTTTATTATTTTTAACAAGAGTCCTTAACTCTAAAGTAAAAGGGCATTATGAATTTATAATTAAATTGCCCTTGATCTATACCTCCAAATTTCTATAAATTTTTTTTTTTGAAAATATCACAATGGATGATGTTTATAAAACACAAATTCTTGTCTTATATACAACTAGAGGAGTGTCACTCATTATGTGAGTGCAAGAGAAAGAAGGTGGGTGTGGGTAGTTGCGATAAGTTATTTATTTAGAATTTTTTTGAATTGACATTTTAATACTTTATGAAGAAAAAAAATCATTGAGAAACTGTATAAGTTTTATTATAATAACTGGTTTGAGAAAAACTTTTTTGATACCCCTTCCTTTCTCTTTTTATATCAGTATAGATAATCTCACCAAGTTATGGTTAAGATTAGCAATTCCCATTGAGAAAATCATGCATCTTTTCTATAAACTACAGTCTATGCATTGGTTTATGGCCTATACAAATTCTATACATAGCTCAACACAAGTGGGGTCTTGGTCGATGAACAATTACTTGAAAATATATAGTATGCATTTTATCATTTCGAGAACATGGTGGAAGAAATGATGATAGAGCTCATTACATGCATATTATCCTAATCTCGGGATTTAAAATTTCATATTTCAATAATCGTTAATTTATTGATATAAATTCAGAAGGGAAGAGAAACAACTAGTTAAATCAATAGAAATTTTGTAAAAAAAATCTTCATAATGAGCTCGAAGGACAATTATTTTTAATTTTGGTCAAAAATTCATAATTAGTGAAACTTAATCAAACAAATTCTTATATTATAAAATTTCACTTAAATAATTATGTGAAAATTTATATTAACGGACATTTTACCAAAATAAAAAAAGGATAAGACCTTAAACTGAAAAAAACCTATTTTATGGTAGGACTTTTTTTTTTTTATTACTAAAATCCCATTAATTTAATTATTCTTTAATTTTTTCTTCATAAAAAATAAAAAGAAAAATAAACTGATTTAAAGCAAAGTTGTCCCCTGCAATGATTCCAAAGCTGCAAAATGCACAATCTGTCACCCATAAAACGCTCATTATCAAAAGGGCCCATCACGTGGGTTTACATTCATTTTGCTTAATATATTTTAGAGTAAATTACACAAACCTCTCCTGAGGTTTGTCTTAATTATACTGACCTCCCCCCTAGTTACAGAAATTACACGGACCTTCTTTGAGGTTTGTAATTAGGTAATAAAATGCTCCCTCTCCTAACGGGCCGTTAGTTTTTTTACATTAGCCTCCCTGAAAATTACAATTAGCCCCCTTAATATTATAAAATTATCATACTAAACACCCTTTCTCATATATTTTTGTGCTAATTATAAAATCCCTCCTCTCTCATATATTTTTGGGTTAATTTTTTTAGCATTAATTTATATTATCTACACAAAATATACACAAAATACATATAAATAGGTCCAAATTTTTTTTTTCCCCGAACAAACCTCTATCAAGCCCCCCTGTATTACTTTTCTAGATCCGCCCCTACTCTTATGCTTTAAAAGTGGACACTTAACCCCCTATAATTGTGGACTAAAATAGAACTGTTATAATTTCACTCAAAGAGTATTAATCCCAAAATTAACATCACAAAAAGGGGTTAAGTGTTTATATTTTTAACCAATTTTAGAATTTTCATCAATTTTCGTCACTTTTGAAGCATAGGGGCAGGGGCGGATCTAGAAAATTAATACAGGGGGGTTGACAGAGGTTTGTTCGGGGAAAAAAAAATTTGGACCTATTTATATGTATTTTGTGCAGATGATATAAATTAATGCTAAAAAAATTAACCCAAAAACATATGAGGGAGGAGGGATTTTATAATTAGCACAAAAATATAAGAGAAATGAGGCTTAGTATGACAATTTTATAATATTAGGGGGGCTAATTGTAATTTTTAGGGGAGGCTAATGTAAAAAAAACTAACGGACCATTAGGGGAGAGGGCGTTTTGTTAGCTAATTACAAACCTAAAGGGAGGTCCGTGTAATTTCTGCAACTAGGGGGGAGGTCCGTGTAATTTACCCTATATTTTATCAAATATGTTAGACACATAATACATTTCACAACACATTCTACAACATGACTTTAAATGTGTGTACCATGTGCTATGTAAGTAGTACATAGAAAATTCTGAAAATTTCAAACAGCACAGAATACAACCCATTTAAAATCTGTTATGGAATGTGTTCTGAAAATGTATTGTGTGTCCAATATTTTTGATATTTTAACCTTTTTGGTATCATTACAGTGACCATAAATCACTACCATTGGCAGTATAATAATCCCCTAAAAAGGTTATTAAAAAAAAAAAAAACGGAAAGAAAAAAGAAAAAAAAAAAAAAGGAAAGAAGGCACTTCGATATATTTACTTAGATCCTGTGTTGGTGTTGTTCCTTCTAACAAAAGTGAGTCTCAGTGTTTTAAAAATAGTTTTTTTTTTAAAAAAAAAAATTTATTTTTTTAATTGTGGAGCCCCTTTTGTGAGAGGGAACAACACCAACTGGACCTAAGATAATGTATGAAAGTGCTGTAAAAAAAAATGAGCATTTCAAAGTGAGTGCAGTTTTGCTTATCCAAAAATTGCTCATCTTTTACTCACCCTCTTTTCTCACTGGCTAATGTAGTGGGATCCAGTACTTTACACCATTAATTATTTCTCATTTAATTTTGGATCCAACTACATTTACAATGAGAGAGGAGGATGAACAAATGTAAAAAATTTTAAGATGAGAAAAAATGTATTCTTTCAAAGTGGCCCTCAAAACATGGTTCTTATTATTTTACCGTCTCTTTGATCAAATGAAAGTTTATTGGACCTCTTTTTTATGTCATCATATAGCACTCTCAAATACGATCTATAGAATGTTATTTTGCCATAATAACAATTTTTTGAAACATATTCATCTTGTGTAAAGCTTGTTTGTATTGTTTTTTAGAAGCATATTGAATTGGTAATTTGGTGCACAGTGAATAAGACAAACCACTAAATGCTCATTTATTTTTATTAAATTTTCAATAATCCACAATAGCCTTGCTTTAAATGTATCATTCATCCATTTATTACACACTTATGAGTCATGTATTGAATAAGGTGTTTTTTGTTTTGTTTTTTCAAATTATTGTAAATTTGGTGCAATTCTAATATTTCTATAAGTTTGATGGAAATACTGATATTTTGGATAATTAGATTGTGTGAATGTGTCGTGAAGCACACAAATTGGGATACTCATGAGCGGGTCATGCATTAACTCGTCCTCGAGAAAGTCCAACCAAAATTACTTTTAGATCGACAATTAATCTATGGTCCATGATCGATCCAAACTTAATTAAATACATTTGTGGATATACAGTACATATAGGTTGAAGTGCCTCTCAGACTCTCAACGTAGGTGAGCAACCACTTTTTAAAACACTATTAAAGTGTTTTTTTTTTTTTTTTTAATGGAAAAACAATTCATTGAACTCTCAAAACCGTAAAATGCATTTCAGTCATGGCCAAAATGCGTGTTAATGAGGGGGCAACCTTTCCACACTCTCAAGGGCCTTGGGCAACTACTAAACTTGGCTAGTTCATGTGCTAATAGTGCTATAGAGAAAAGCATTGAACCTCTCCGAAAGGTATTCCAACATCAATCTAAATATGCTAATTATGCATTATGAACTAGAGAAGCATGCTTGAAAAGTAATTCCAAACAGAACCTTTAGTCACTGCCACAACACTTAAAAAAATCCTTTCCCATAAGTGATTATGGCTCCCACCTATTAATGTAGGGGGGGGGGGGGGGGGGGGGGGGGGGCAATCTCCAATTAAAAAAATATGCGTTAAGCTATAAATAATAAACTGTAATTTGGCAGCTTATAAATCCCCCTATTTATATGTATTTTGTGTAGATGATATAAATTAATGCTAAAAAAATTAACCCAAAAACATAGGAGGGAGGAGGGATTTTATAATTAGAACAAAAATATAAGAGAAATGGGGCTTAGTATGACAATTTTATAATATTAGGAGGGCTAATTGTAATTTTCAGGGGAGGCTAATGTAAAAAAAACTAATAGACCACTAGGGGAGGGGGCGTTTTGTTACCTAATTCAAACCTCGAGGGAGGTTTGTGTAATTTTTGAAACAAGAGGGGAGGTCCGTGTAATTAAGGTAAACCTCAGGGGAGGTTTGTGTAATTTACCCTAAATTGTTTTATAAGCACAGTATTAGTATACGAATCACTTTTAACACTCAACATCCAAACACCACACTAATCATTGGCACTTATTATGATCAGATCGATAAATGATAATTCGATAGGGTTAAATACAAAACATACTCCTGAAGTTTGGTCCTTGTGTTATTTTATTTCCTATAGTTTCAATTGTGTCAATTTAGTTCTTAAAGTTTTAGATAGAAGCAATTTGATCCAAATGTTCAATTCTGTGAGAAAAGTTGACAAAATATACTCATATACTATGCACTATCATAGTTTTTAGGGGCAAAAATGGAACACCACAAATCTTCCAACCCGCTTATCAGCGTAATTGTGCATAATAGTGTGTAAATTCTGTCAAATTTTCTCTCAGAGTGGGGTATTTGGATCAAATTGCTTCTATTTAAAACTTCAGGGACTAAATTGACACAATTAAAATTATAGGGACTAAAATGAAACAAGGACCAAACTCAAGGGTCTATTTTGTAATTAAGCCTAATTCGATATCAACAAATCGCAGGGAAAAAATAAAATAATAATAATAATAATAGTAATAAAATAAAAAGGGTAATTCTTTGGTGACAACTTTCATACAAATTTCATACAATCTCTTAAAAAATATGTCTATCTCTCTCCTGTGTCACTATGGGGTCCAGTGACATCACATGAGAGAGATAGACACATCTCTTTTTAAAGGCTGGCGATAAAGGCACCTTCATTTTTTAATTTGGGCACCTAAATTTAAGTTAAAAAATCAGTTTTTTACCTTTTACTTTAATTAATAAGGGCACCTCACTTAATTTATTATATATTATAGGCTTAATTATATTTTACACCCTCTTAGTTTGCCTTTTATGTCAATTTGGTCCCTGTATGTCATTCTAGTTCCTGTAATGTTATAACTGTGTCATTTTAGTCTCTCAAAACACTTTTTGTGACAAATTTTTTACTTTTAGTGATAATTTTTGTGACAAATTTTTTACTTTCAGTGACGCTAAAAGTGAAATTACGCTTGTGTGTGTGTGTGGCATGGGTCGTATTTATAAAAGTGAAATTACGTTTGCGTGTGTGTGTGGCATGGGTCGTATTTATTTCAGATTTATACTTGTCGCAATTTAGCTGCCACATCGTTTTTCCTGTACAATCTAATAGTCTTATGATATCCATATATCAATTGACGAAGCCATAGAAACTAAAAGTGCCTTGCACTGAAAGATGATTACTAGTAAGTTCAGCTGTTATAAAACTCTGTAATTGCAAGTAACACTATTGCAAGTACTGAATTTATTATTATTATTCTTTGAATATCTTTTAATTTTATAATATTTATGAAAATATATAATACCTAATTATGTGTGTTGTGCCTGTCCCTGTAGTTTGATCCCTGTAATTTAGAAAACTAAAAGTGCCTCGCACTGAAAGAATGATTACTAGTAAGTTCAGCTGTTATAAAACTCTATAATTGCAAGTAACACTATTGCAAGTACCAAATTTATTATTATTATTCTTTGAATATCTTTTAATTTTATAACATTTATGAAAATATATAATACCTAATTATGTCCCTGTAGTTTGATCCCTGTAATTTAGAAACTGTCACTTTAGTCCCTATAGATTCATAAGTGTGTCAAATAAATCCTTTAGTGATGAATAATTTTGTCACTGAAAGTAAAAAAATTGTCACAAAAAGTGTTTGAGGGAATAAAATAACACACTTATGAAACTACATGGACTAGAACGACATACAGGGACCAAATTGATATAAAGGGCAAACTAAGACGGTGTAAAATATAGTTAAGCCTATAATGTATAGTAAAATAAGTGAGGTGCCCTTACTGATTAAAGTAAAAGGTAAAAAACTGATTTTTTAACTTAAATTTAGGTGCCCTAATTAAAAAATGAAGGTGCCTTTATCGCCAGCCCTTTTTAAAAGGTTGTATGAAAGTTGTCACCAAAGAATTAATCAAAATAAAATAACAAAAAATTAAGCAAACCAAACGCGCCCTATTGAAATCCCAAAATCCCATTCCCGCCCTCTCACTATTCTAATATTCTTCATCATTCTCAGACTCAGTCCTCCCCGCCCACCCTTCCTTTTCATCAAATTTGGTAATGGAAACAGACGAACCCCAACGAGTGCTCCCATTTCAGCTTCAGTTTGACAAACCCGTCGCCTCCCAGGTAACTTTACCGCCACTACTCTGATTATATATATATATATATATATATATGTACATTTATATTTCCATATGTTCATGTTTGGAGTTTCTTAAGTATTTTCTTTCATATCAAACTCTCGTTCTTTGGCAGATCAAAATAGCAGAATGGAACCCAGAGAAGGATTTACTGGCTATGGTTACTGATGACTCCAAGATCCTTCTGCATCGCTTCAATTGGCAAAGGCTCTGGACTATCTCTCCCGGTGCGCGCTCTCTCTCTCTCTCTCTCTCTCTCTCTCTCTCTCTCTCTCTCTCTCTATACATGTGTGTGTGTGTGTGTGTGTAAAAGGTGCCTTTTTGTTCCTATGGCACTTCATTACGAAGGTGCGTAGTGGGCTGGGCTTAAATGAGCTAGAAATACCATAGAATTCAAGTTTTGTCTTAATCCCAAATATATGAATTTTATGGGTGGTACGAGTGTGAAAGTCAATTAATTTATAGTTTGTGATGTTTGAAATCTATTAATTACGAACGTGCATTGATTTTGAATGCAAATTCGTTTTGGAGCATCTTCATACTGCGTTCAAGGTGTTTGATAGATTAATTGTCTGAGCGTTTGGGTTGTAATAAATATTTGTGATGCTTGCGACTTGCGGGAAGGTGTAGGAGAGATTGTTTGGTGTTTGGAGTGTATTGGATATTTTTGAGGGACAGAAACTTGCTCGAATTGTGAAAACTATAGGACAATATTTGCTTGCTTACAAGGCCCTTAAATAGTTGGAGGCTAATCTTTTGTTGTATTATGGAATATGTGTGAGTGTATCTTTAAAGAGCTCTCACACTTGTCACTTTGTGCTTTATGCATGAAATGCTGTTATAAATTGACCATTATAAGTTATAATGGTCGGCATAACTAATGAGAAGATGGCTGAGTTATAGTGGTTTCATAGTAAGAATTTTCCACAGAAAATGTTTGGAAGATGTAGATTTGGTGACGCTTACATTACCTATCTCCTTGTCCACCCTACTTCTTCTGCGGGGTGGGGTGATGGGTTCTTGCAGACTTGGTGTTTGTTTCTGCTTTGCCAGACTCTTCTAAGTTTTAGATTTAGTGGAGTCAAGAATGGTAGGTTAACGTAAGATTGTAGGTAGTGAATCATTTGTTTAACTCAATGTCAAAGACACATTTCAAGTTGTTATTTGGAAAGCTAACATATTTAGTGAGGGTGTGGTCAGAGGGCTTCGTGTTGTATGCTGAGAGCTAATTGAAATGGTCTACTCTAATTTTGATGTTAATATGAACAAAAAATCATCTCTTGCTCAATACTTCTTCATGTAGGCGTTAAACAACTTCTTTTCTTTTCTTTTCATTTTAAAAAGAAAAAGTTTCCTTTGTATCATATAGTGGATAGAAAATTTTCTTGGTTTCACTGAGCATTGTCAAAATCATCTGATCTGTAGTCGAGACTCTCGTATGCTTCGTTTGAGCAGGCAGACGTTTGCATTGTGCTTTGGCCAGTACAGTTGTTAACTTTTAACTAGTTTCGGATGGAATATCTACATTACTTTAAAATTGTCATATATGTATGATTCACTTGAAATCTTTGGGAAAAAGAAAAAAAAATTCCTTTATGCTGTAGATCTTTTCAAAGTACAGACACTATACTTTCAAAATTACTGTGTTATACATGTGTTAGATCTTGTCATTGATATAGACTTATTGTCATACCTAAGTTGTCAGATAGTTATGTACATTGAGGACAATCTGATTGCACTAGGAATCTCTTCTATGATAATTAGGATTCCTGTATTATCTAAAGATATTGATCTATGAAGTGGCTGCAAGTATTTATTTACTAATTCTGGACTTAAAGAATTTCACTATTTTCTACATAGGAAGGTGCATAACATCCTTATGTTGGCGTCCTGATGGTAAAGCAATAGCTGTTGGGCTTGAAGATGGGACAATTTCACTGCACGATGTTGAAGTGAGTAGCTATAGGCATGCCTAAGATATTTTTGAAAAAATTGGTCTGCGGTAGGTGGATCAAATTTTATTTGTATTCCTAAATCTTCTGATCTTAGTTCTCATATATCAGATGGTTACTACTTATACCTTTCAGTTTTTCTGCACTCTGTTGATTTCCTCTTTTTCTTTTTGACCCCTCTATGACAGTCTGTCCTTGCTTATGGCTATATATTTGTGGGCTTGTTTGTTTGCTGTTTTGGTATTATATATATTTTTGGGCATAGAGAGCTTCAACATGCCATTTTGCTAGTTTAATCTTTAATTTTCAAGTTGAAATGAGCATATTTGCACGCAAGCGGATGTAAGAACTTCAATATTGTTACTAAAAGAAATGATCTTGCATGCAAATATGTAAAAACATATTGAGCCAACAATGTTCTCCATCAATTGGAGGAATTGGTGTTTGCTGCACCTAGATTACCTCTATATGACTACATGTATTGCTTGAATATCTTTGTTTCTGCAGAGTGCAAACATATTCATAAGTTGTGAAAGCAGCGGATGCTTGTTATTCGAATTTCGAAGTTTTAGAAATTAGGGTAGACAATAAACTATTCAACCATATGGGATAATGCGAACATAAAAAATATTCTCCTCGGTTTCTTAATTGAATTTTTTTTTGCATTAAAGCAATGCACCCACCCAACTAATACTTGAAACCTCTACTTCCCTTGTTGGGTGGCAGGATTTGTTTCTTAACTATTCCATACGTGCACACGTACAGTACTAGGCATAAGCTACTAAGCAAGGACATACAAATTATAAATATATGTGTGTGTATACATAACTATATATATATATAGAGAGAGAAAGAGCGGGAGAGAGATCTGTCAAAACGCTGATGTAATTTATTCTTGTATATTTACCATACCGTTGACTTATGACAAGTTATGACCTTAACTTTCTGTGTTTTTATTTCCATATTGGAAAGGAATAAAGTAAATCTGTTATTTCTTGCATTTCACATTGTCAATAGTCAATAATTGAGGTTGTTACTGTATAACCAAAAGGATGTACGTTTTGGCTAATATTGCATTGTCATTGAGTTTGTTCCTTGTAACTTGCAATCTTCCCATGCTGATGATAGCTTTGCCAATTTTCCACATCAAGACTTGACAAGAATCAAATTGACATGTGTATTGACAATTTATGGTCATGAATTTTGATACCTTATGAGAGAAATATACTTGTATAATTAGCCATATGTTTCTAGTTTCTTTTGTGTATTTATCCATCTTTACAGTGAAGTTATGTCCTTGTCATTTTGTTGTCTTCATAAAGCAGAATGGAAAGTTGTTGCGAAGCATAAAGTCCCATACCGTTGCCGTTGTGTGTCTTAACTGGGAGGAGGATGGACAACAGGTTGGAGTATGCATCTTCTATACTTCCTTTTTGATGCATGATAAGTTGGGTTTGATTACTGATTTCTTTCAGTTTCATTACTAATTTCTGTGTTTGATAGAGAATTACTTGCTGATATGGTCTTTAACATATTGAAATCCTTGAGTTAATAAGGTCCAAAAATAGAATTTGGATATTCAAGGTTTCTGCATTGGCTTTCAGATAGATCCATATTCATCTGAAACTTGTAGTTCTGAAAGCAATTTAACCCTACAACTCTTGATTCTAACTATTTGGGGGTATGTTTCATCAATTCTTCTTTGATAGACTAATCTTTGAAAATTTAGAGCAATCATGTCTTTCTTACAGTTAGTCCTTTCAAAAGTTTCCTTTCGTTCCTTAGGCTCCATTTTGACCAAAGCATTACTTTATGACAATGCATATATTTGGTCTACGTTGCAAATGGTCATCATACCATTGCAGAGTATTTACCCTCATCGTCTTTAATTGGTTCCATGGCCCACATGCCAATGCATATACTTGGTCTACGTTGCAAATGGTAATCATACCATTGTGGAGTATTTACCCTCATCGTCTTTAATTGGTTCCATGGCCTGCAGGCCAAGGAAATCTTGGATCAGAACCCAAGGAGATCTTGGACCCCTTCTCTCAAACCAACAATTAGGCCTGTCAACGAATCGGATTTGTGAAATCCAAATCCATTTTGTTAAGGCTCTGTTTGGTTCATGGATTTTGTGAGGGTAAAGAAAGGGGAAAGGAAAACAAGAAGGAAAAACTAGTTCCCTTGTGTATTCCTACATTCTTAAATAACATTAAAAATTAATTTTTAAAAAAATACAATTGTAATATATGAATAAAGGAAGGGAAATGACTCACAACATTCAAAATGTTTAATTTATTTCTCGACTTAGTCTCTTTTCTTCCCTACTTTCCTCATCGTTTTTCTTACTAACCAAACAAAGCATAAGGAAATCTGATTTGTCTATCAGATTCATATTCGGATCGGATTGACTTGTATGAAATCCGTATCTGGATTTATTAAGGATATACGTTTCGATCAGTTAAGCACCCTACTATTTTTTCAATATTAAAAAATGTTTGTTTTTCAAATCAAAACTCAATGTTTTTAGTATAAATACCATTCTTATTGTAGAATAATATATTGTAGATGTATTGTATTGATTGTGTCGATGCCATTCCTTATTATTTATATATATATATATATATATATATATATATTTTAATGTAACTATCTGATTCGGATTAGCTAAATCCAAATCCGTTTCGCTAAACTAACCTACTATCGAATTTGGATAACATAATTACAATCCACATCTGATTAAATGCAACAGATTCGGATCGAAATTCGTTCCATTGATAGGCCTAGTTCCACTTTTAGCTTCACATGCATTTCTTTTGTTTCTTAATCTGTCTTTTTCTTTCATTGCGCTACATCCATAACAGTATCGTCATTTCAGATAAAATTTTCAACATTTTGTCATTTAAAAACTGCCCAACGTTTGGTAGTACCATAAAAGCAAGTCTGGCCTTGTAGTTTTAATTTTCAAGGAGAAGAATAATCTTGAGCTCTTGCAATTTTAACGTTTAAAAAAATACTTAGATCATTGAAGAAGATGCTTTTAAGTGACTACTTATAGTTTCTTGCCATTGATTCTTTATTGGGGATCACATGAAGATTAAGAGGAAAAAACTCCAAAAGATCTTTGTATAATACTCTGAACTATCTTTTTTGACCTTGAATGTCACTCCCTCCGTCCCATTTTATGTGTCCATCTTTCCTGTAGATAAATATGCACGCAAGCATACGAGTCGGGTTTAGGTCACTTACCTAGCGGAATAACCCGACGGATCGCCGAACGGTGTTGTTACGAGCCCGGCGTCTTCACCCACGAACTGCTGCTCCATGTTGCCTCCGTGTACCCTCTTGTGCTCCGCATAGGTTGTAGAAGACGGCTTCTTGAGCAATCCCCGATGATACCACGTTCTAAATCCCAAGCTCCTTGGTGATTAGCTAGAGAGAGAAACCGTAGGGAGAGAGAGAGAGAGAGGCTACTGTGATGTTAGGGGATACCCAAATATGTGTGTTTATATCATATATATATACACACATAATAACCAAACCCTAGGGCTCCAAAAGCCTAAGCCCATTGGACCCGGTCCAATGTATGCGGGTGCCCATATGGCCCACATATTTCTTACATTTCCTTTTTGGGATGTCCCAAAATTGTTGTCCACTTTCCTAAATTAGTATGCAAATTTTACTTAGTTTCCCAAACTACCCTTCCTTGCAATCAACACCAAAACAAAACAAAAAAAGAAAGTGCAATGATTATGGGCAATTGTGGAAAGTAGGTGTAGATTCTTTTTGTCACCTTAAATAGTTGGATTCCCCAAGATGGATACATAAAATGGGACGGAGGGAGTATTATTTTATGCCACTTTAAGGCATGTCTATATGTGGTTGTAAGTTAAGTTGGATGATTTCTAACCCATACTAACTGAGCAGCTTCTTTATATTCTACATATGTTCTTTCAGTTCTGAACAATCTTAAAAACTTGTTTCTGTGTAGCTTGTGTTTAATTAATGATTTTTATCATTATGTCATTTTATTTGGAAATATTGCATTCCTTCCAATCAAAAATCTTGTTTTTTCTTTGTTTTCCTCTCACGAACTGACTTTTCTTTCTCTTTCTGAATGGGAATTTAGGATGACAGAGGTAACATGCAGACTTATGAAGACCGCACTTCCCGTTTCTTTCCACCTGCTCCAAGGGTTCCTCGGATCCCGGGTGTGGTACCTGGTGATACTGGCTTCATGGATGACAGCGAAGATTCATTTTGTGAGCTAGCAAATTCTTCTCATCAGCGCTTTAACATCCTTTGCAGTGGGGACAAAGTTGGAAACATCTGCTTTAGTATATTCGGCATATTCCCTATAGGAAAAATTGTAAGTGAATTATCACAATGTTGAAAATGACGATACATGTTAAATATTAGTATTTTTATTTTAGGTTTTGTGTTTGACAAATTACTAAATGTGTTTCATTTCACCTTACGTGGATCACATCAATGGGATTATGTGCCAGAATATCCACAAGTTTACTATTCGTAGTCCACTTATGGTCGACCATAACACTTTCCGACTTCTGAATGCTTCCGTTTGTAAGGTATGGTCACTCTTAATGTGGATAGTTTTAGGAAGTTACATTTATGCTTTAGTTATATTATGCTTATGATAATTGAGTAGATAGTTACATGATTACATTTACAATAGAGATTACACTTTGGTATAAGTTATACATTTTAGGTAGCTTCATTTGCGAGACATTTGTTTGTGTTATGTATTTTGTACAAGGAGTGGCATATGTATGCTATAATTCTTAAGCAATGACAAAACTACGAGTGGCCGTAGGGACAAAAGTGGTGATCAGATGCCTAGGCTATGAAAGAAGTGGAAGTCAGGGAAAAGTTTCTTGAGGGAGGCTCAAAAGTTTGTTTTTAGTTGGATGAAGACAACACACAAGCCAAGTACTTGAGTACGCGGGTGAATCTGGCCCATGAGGATCAAAAGTTGATATGCTTTATAGTATTCGAATCTAATTGAAAATTTAAATAATATTTCCTTCTATGGAAACTTCCATCTTCTTATGTAAAAAAAGATTTACTGTTATTCTGTCAACATTATGGTTCCTAAATTAAGGGAAATCATAGAATAAAATTTGCACCTAAACTGCTAGATAACGTGTTATGAAGACATTGAGGTCTTGTGTGATATTTGTTGCAACTTACAAGATATTTCAAGCAGCGCAAGCGCATTGGTAAGAGTTGGGAAAATAAATCTCTTATAGTTGCATTATAAGCTGGAAAAAAAGAGCCCTTCGGGATTGTAAAAACTTCGAAGATGGAAGACAAGTTTCTGTAAGGAAACTCATTGAGAAACAAATATAATGGTTCATTAAGTCAGTCAGTCTCCAAATACTTGGTTCTTTTTAGTTAAAAGAGGACATAGTTTGACGCTGTTATTACATGTCTCTTGTGCAGTCATTTCCATGTTTATTTGTGGTTGACCTTCTTAATGAATCACATTTGAAATTTGGAGAAATGGCATTGGGAAGAAATTCAGCTATTCTATTTTTTTTTTCCTTTGGGTAAAAGGATTTGGTGAAAGCTACATTCTTTCATTCATTGTTCTAGTGTATATATATTTACAATGAGGAAAAGAAAAGGAAGAAAAAAATGACAATAAATGAGAATAAACAAGAAAAAGAATGGTCAACATGACAAAAAATAGATAGAATAAAAATCTCTAATTATTCCTAAATTCCAACACTCCCCCTCAAGCTGGGGTGAAGATATCGACGAGCCCAAGCTTGCAACGAGATGACTGAAGTAGACCAGGACCAACAGACTTAGTGAACAAATCAGCAGTTTGGTCACGTGAGGACACAAACATTGGGGTGATGACCCCTGATCGAACCTTTTCACGAATAAAGTGAATATCAACTTCTATGTGTTTGGTTCTCTCATGAAGGACAGAGTCTGATGATAACATAATAGCAGTCTTATTGTCACAGAACAACGATGATGAGTCCTTCATAGGAAAACCCAATTCCTCAAAGAGAGAGCGAAGCCAGAGAATTTCACACGTTCCCAGAGCCATGGCACGATGCTTAGCTTCAGCGGAAGACGCGAGACAACAACCTATTTCTTACAAAAGAGAAGAAGAAAGGATAAATTTTTATTTACATCCTATGGAATTATATAGTTACAATAGAAGAGAACCAAAAAGGAAAGAAATAAAGAGAAATAAAATCATATCATAACTGGTCAACATGACCTCTAAAATTACGGACAGAAAATACGTTGATTATAACTCTTAATTTAACTTTTAATTCCAACACTCCCCCTCAAGCTGGGAGCGAAGAGATCGACGAGCCCCAGCTTGCCAAGAGAAGACTGCAAAAGCGTAGGGCCAACGGACTTAGTAAACATATCAGCTGTTTGATCAGTAGAAGGAACAAAACTTGGAGAAATAACTCCGGTCCGAACTTTTTCCCGAATGAAGTGAACATCAACCTCAATATGCTTAGTCCTTTCATGAAGAACTGAATCAGAGGACAACATAATGGCAGACTTGTTGTCACAAAACAGTGTAGACGCGCCTGTAACAGGAAAACCCAACTCCTGTAGGAGAGATCGAAGCCAGAGAAGCTCACAAGTGCCCTGGGCCATGGCACGATATTCTGCTTCAGCCGAAGACCGAGAAACAACTGCTTGTTTCTTACTCTTCCAAGATATAAGATGACTTCCGCGAAAAGAACAGAAACCAGAAGTAGAACGCCTATCACTTCTAGAACCTGCATAGTCGGCATCTGTAAAACATGAGAGGCCAGTCTGAACTCCTGCTGTAAAGAAAAGCCCAAGACCAGGACAAGTCTTGAGGTACCGAAGAATATGATATACAACATCCAAATGAGAGGTACGCGGTGAATGCATGAACTGGCTCACAACACTAACAGCAAATGTGAGGTCTGGTCTTGTGTTCGTTAGATAAATAAGACGACCCACCAGACGTTGATATACTGAAGGGTCTGGTAGGAGTTCTCCCATCTCTGGAGTTAACTTAAGGTTCGGATCCATAGGGGAAGAGGCAAGCCGACACCCAAGCATGCCTGTATCCTGAAGAAGATCAAGGGAATACTTTCTCTGAGATAAAGAAATACCTTTGCGTGACCGAGCAACCTCAATACCTAGAAAATACCGAAGTGGACCCAAATCCTTAATATCGAACGACACTCCAAGAGACCGCTTTACTTGAGTAATACCTAGCACATCATCCCCGGTAATAATAATATCATCAACATAAACAGAAATAATAATACACTTTCCCTGAGACTGACGGCGAATGAAACAAGTGTGATCAGAGTGGCACCGGACAAACCCCATGTGAAGAACCACCTCACTAAAACGGCTAAACCATGCACGAGGAGACTGTTTCAGGCCGTAGAGAGATTTACGAAGGAGACAAACTTTCCCCGAATACTCCCCCTGAGCCCGAAAACCAGGTGGGGGATCCATGTAAATAGTTTCAGACAAATCACCATTAAGGAAAGCATTTTTAACATCTAGTTGATGAAGCGGCCAGGAGTAAGAGGCAGCCAACGAGACAAGAAGACGAACCGTCGTTAACTTAGCCACAGGAGCAAAGGTAGCACCAAAATCCTTACCAGGCACCTGAGTAAAACCCTTAGCAACCAAACGAGCCTTATAACGATCAATGGTCCTGTCAGCTAAATATTTCAAACTAAAGACCCATTTACAGCCAACAGTGCGCTCCCCTACTGGAAGGGGAACAAGCTCCCACGTCCAGTTGCCCTGAAGAGCATCCATTTCCACCTTCATAGCAGCCACCCACTTAGGGCCAGCCGCAGCCCTCAGGCCTCTCGGCCTAGTCTTCGCAGCCTCTTCTTCGTAAATCTCTCTACGGCCTGAAACAGTCTCCTCGTGCATGGTTTAGCCGTTTTAGTGAGGTGGTTCTTCACATTGGGTTTGTCCGGTGCCACTCTGATCACACTTGTTTCATTCGCCGTCAGTCTCAGGGAAAGTGTATTATTATTTCTGTTTATGTTGATGATATTATTATTACCGGGGATGATGTGCTAGGTATTACTCAAGTAAAGCGGTCTCTTGGAGTGTCGTTCGATATTAAGGATTTGGGTCCACTTCGGTATTTTCTAGGTATTGAGGTTGCTCGGTCACGCAAAGGTATTTCTTTGTCTCAGAGAAAGTATTCCCTTGATCTTCTTCAGGATACAGGCATGCTTGGGTGTCGGCCTGCCTCTTCCCCTATGGATCCGAACCTTAAGTTAACTCCAGAGATGGGAGAACTCCTACCAGACCCTTCAGTATATCAACGTCTGGTGGGTCGTCTTATTTATCTAACGAACACAAGACCAGACCTCACATTTGCTGTTAGTGTTGTGAGCCAGTTCATGCATTCACCGCGTACCTCTCATTTGGATGCTGTATATCATATTCTTCGGTACCTCAAGACTTGTCCTGGTCTTTAGCAAGACGGTTAACAGACAGAAGATTATAAGCAAAGTTGGGAACGTAATAAACAGACGAGAGAGTAATATCAGGAGTTAAGTGAATATCACCCTGACTATGAACAGGGATAGTACTTCCATCCGCAATACAGACTGACTGATCACTAGGAGTGCAAGAAGAACTAAAAACGGAATACTCACCAGTCATATGATTAGAAGCACCAGAATCCATGTAGGAGGGGCCGACTTACCAAGAAGAGCAGAAGATGTACCAGTGGCAACAGCAGCCGTGGGGCCTGAAACGGTAGAGCCCGAAGCAGAGGAGGAAGCACCTAAACCCAAATGGGACTGAAGCTGGGCAATCTGGGACTGAAGTTGACTAAAATCAGGGGAAGGTGCAGCAACCTCAACAACGGCACCCATACGAGGAGCACTTTTCCCGCGACCAGCGGGGGGCTTGTTCCTAGCAAATTGTTGGCGAAGTTCTGGATGCAGGTCAAAACAACGATCCATAGTATGTCTCGACTTCCGGCAATGCTGACAAAAAAATTTTGAACTTGTCGGACGAGAGCCTGGGGGGGTAGCAAAAGCCATCTGATCCGGAACAGACGGAGAAGAACTCGGCACAGAAGCGACGGAGAGAAGACGACGACGACGCTCATCTCCATCCACCGTAGCAAAAGCCTCAAATAAAGTGGGCAGAGGAATCGTATTAAGAATCTGAGTACGAAGGGCCTCAAACTCGGGTTTCAAACCCATTAAGAACTGGTAGGTATGACGGCGATCCAAACGCTTAGACTCAATAGCACCATCATTCGGAAAATCACTTAGAGGTTCATACTGAGAGAGCTCCTCCCAGCGAGTCTGTAGATACCCAAAGTAATCACCAACAGACAGGCCCAAAGTAGATTGAGAGGCATGAGAGATATCCTGATAGAGTTCAAAAATACGAGAATCACTATGAGCATGCGCATACATTTTATTAAGCGCAGTCCAGAGATCACAAACATTCCGATGATACATGAACATGTTGTAGACCCGTTCATCCATGGAATTAAACATCCAGCCTAAGATAATACAGTTATCAGTATACCATTCCTCATACTTCTCATCAGATTCCCCCGGGGACGTTACCTTACCAAGTAACCATCCAATCTTACGTTTTCCCCCAAGAAACAAACGAAGTGAATTAGCCCAGGCATGAAAGTTCTTACCATTTAACAAAACACTAGTAACCCGCTGAGCCGGTGGTGTTGTGGCAATATCTTTACCAGAAGTAGCCATGAAAGCCGACGCAAACAAATGTTGAAGAGAATCAACACCGGAAGTAACAACAGACAAACTTTCCCAACCGGATACTCTGCTTAAAAAAAAACGGGCAGCCGGACACTCGGCTTCACCCAACAAGAGACGGAGAGCACAAAGGCGGCTCTAGTGCATACCAACAGGGCAGCCGGACACTCGGCTTCACCCAAAACAGAGACAACGAGCACACAGAGGGCTCTAATACATAACTACGGTGCCCAAAGAGGGCAAAAAGGCAGCCGGAGAGGCTGCGAAGACCAGGCCGAGAGGCCTGAGGGCTGCGGCTGGCCCTAGTGGGGCTGCGGCTGCTGCGCCTGGCCCTGGTGGGGCTACGGCTGGCTGTGGCAGGCCCTGGTGGGGCTCGGCTGGTGATGGGAGGAAGAGAGGAGGGCTCGGCTGGTGGTGGGAGGCAAGAAGAGGTTGGGTTGTACGGCTGAGAGGATGTGGTGGTGGGTTAGGGTTTTGATTTTGGCTCTGATACCAAAAAGAGAAGAAGAAAGGATAAATTTTTATTTACATCCTATGGAATTATATAGTTACAATAGAAGAGAACCAAAAAGGAAAGAAATAAAGAGAAATAAAATCATATCATAACTGGTCAACATGACCTCTAAAATTACGGACAGAAAATACGTTGATTATAACTCTTAATTTAACTTTTAATTCCAACACTTACTTTTCCAAGATATGAGATGATCACCATAAAAAGTACACAACCCAGAAGTAGATCGTCTGTAACTTTTTGAGCCCGTATAATCAGCATCAGTAAAACAGGAGAGACCTGACTGCACTCCTGCTTTAAAGAACAAACCAAGACCAGGACAGGTCTTAAGGTAGCGGAGAATATGATACACAGCATCCAAGTGAGAAGAGCGGGGTGAATGCATAAACTGGCTCACAACACTAACAGCAAATGTTAGATCCGGTCTTGTATTCGTCAAATAGATGAGACGACCTACAAGACACTGATATACCGAGGGATCCGATAACAGTTCACCTAACTTAGGAGACAATTTTAGGTTTGGATCCATAGGAGAGGATGCTGGTCTACACCCAAGCATACCTGTATCTTGAAGAAGGTCAAGAGCATACTTTCGCTGAGATAAGGAGATATCCTGGCGAGACCGTGTTACTTCAATACCAAGAAAATACCTTAGAGACCCCAAATCCTTAACATCAAATGACATCCCGACATCACGCTTTACTAGAATAATACCTGAAGAATCATCACCTGTGATGATAATATCATCGACATATACTAAGAGAATAATACATTGTCCTTGGGAGTTGCGCTGAATAAAACAAGTATGGTCTGAATGGCAGCGGAGAAAACCTATAGTAAGTATCACCTCACTGAAACAACTAAACCACGCACATGGAGACTATTTCAAACCATAGAGAGACTTACGGAGACGACAGACTTTCCCAAAACACTCCCCCTGAGCGCGAAAACCAGGCGAGGGATCCATATAGATAGTCTCTAAGAGGTCGCCTTTAAGGAATGCATTCTCAACATCCAGCTGATGAAGAGGCCAAGAATAAGACGCTGTAAGTGAAACCAGAAGACGAACCGTGGTTAACTTAGCCACCGGAGCAAAAGTAGCACCAAAATCCTTACCAGGAACCTGAGTAAAGCCCTTAGCAACAAGCCGGGCCTTATACCGATCAACAGTGCCATCTGGCAAATATTTAACAGTGAAGACCCACTTACAGCCAATAGTATGCTTACTAGCAGGGAGAGCAACAAGATTCCACGTCTGATTACCCTGAAGAGCACTCATTTCTACTTTCATAGCATCCACCCATTTAAGATTCTGAAGAGCCTCATGAACTGATCGAGGAATAGGAATGGAGTCAACTGTACTAACAAAAGAACCAAAAACTGGTGACAGTCCCTGATAAGAAATGTACTGAGAAATGGGATGGTTAGTGCTATGAGAAACAAGAAAGCGAGACGGTGAGCGGCGAACACTGGTGGGATAACGGGGGGGGGGGGGGGGGGGGGGGGGGGTAGGGGGGGGGGGGGTATCAGAAACAATATCAGAAGGTAATCAGAAGCTAAAGGAGGAGAGGAGATACCTGAGTCCGGAGAAGAAGCTGGCGGGGGAGCAGGAGCGTGCTGACGGCGAGAGTAAACCTGTAATGGAGCACTGGAAATCACAGGTGGAAGAGACTCATAAATAGGAACCAGACGAGGTTGGACAGAAATATCCTCCTCCATGGGTTCCACAGACGCTGGAAGAGTGGAAGAACCTGAATAAAAAGGAACAATTTCGAGAAAGGTAACATCCAAAGAATTATGGGAATGGCGTGTGAGAGGATCATAGCAGCGATACCCTTTAGACATGGATGAGTACCCTAGAAAAACACAACGAACTGCCTTATCATCAAGTTTGGTACGGGTAGGACTTTTATTTTGGACAAAGCAAGTACAACCAAAAACCCGGGGTGCAATAGGAAATAGAGTACTACCAGGTTTAAGAACATGAAGAGGTACCTTTCCAAGAAGGACATGGATCGGAGTACAATTAATAAGATATGTAGCAGTGAGAACATCCATATCCCAAAAATATTTCGGTACACCTATACCACATTAGAGACATCTAACTACAGACATGATGCGGTGGTTCTTACGTTCTGCCACACCATTCTGTTCAGGAGTATAGGGACATGTAAGTTGTTGAAGTATACTATCTTTATTAAGTGCAACCCTAAACTCATCAATGGTGTATTCCCGACTATTATTAGATCGAATATTACGCACAATAGAAGGATATTGAGTTTTGACCATTTGTAAAAAATTTCTAAAGTGAGAAAAAACTTCAGACTTTTTTTTTCAAAAGATAAACCCAAGTACAACGGGTGTAATCATCGATAAATGTGACATAATATCTATGTTGGGACAAAGCCGTGGTAGGTGAGGGACCCCATACATCAGAATGAATAAGGTAGAAAGCACTAGGTGCTCGGTACATGCGAGGTATGTAAGAGGTGCGTATATGCTTTGACAATTCACAAACCACCCACTTGAAGTTATAATCTTTGCAAGCTTTATTTAATGGTGAAAACAACCAACACAAATACTGAAAATTGGCATGTCACAAATCCAAAGTTTAAGAGAAAAAACATAAGTATTCGAATCTGGTAAGACAGAATTATTGGATATAGAAGAAACAGTAGCTTGCAGGCTAGAAGAGGACACCCTGGTTGAAGGAGGATCACCAAAGTAGTGAGGCCTTCACGCTCATACCCCTTGTCAAAAATCTTCTTCAAAGTCAGGTCTTGCAGATAGCAACAACTGGGTAAGAACACATCTGCATAATTATGATCTCTGGCTAATTGATTAATAGACAAAAGATTGTAAGCAAAATTAGGAATAAAATAGATAGACGAAAGAGTAATATCGGGACTTAAAAATGTTTCACCCTGACTATGTACAGACACAGATGATCCATCAGCAATACGAACTAACTGATCAATGGAAGTAAACGGAGAAATAAAGGAAGAGAGCTCATCAGTCATATGATTACTGGCTCCGGAGTCCAGAATCCAAGTAGGATGGGTAGACTTACCATAAAGAGTAGTAGGAGTACCTGTGGCAATAGCAGCTGTAGGTCCGGGAGCAGAGGAGGAGGAAGAGGTAGTGCCAAGGCCCAAATGTGAGTGCAGCTCGGCAATTTGGGGCTGAAGCTCAGCATAATCTGGTGAAGGTGGAATCATTTCGGCAATGGCTCCAGTACGAGGAGCACCTCTCCCACGACCCACACCCCAAGCCTTATTATATTGCTGCTTTAACTCAGGATGAAGGTCAAAACAACGATCAATAGTGTGACCAAGCACACAACAGTGCTGGCAATATGGACGGTTGCTAGTAGGACGAGGACCTGAGGGGGCACCACTAGAAGGACGAGGACCTGAAATACCAAAAAGAGGGCATGGGCCTCGACGGGCAGCAAAAGCCATCTGATCAGAGACTGGAGAAGCAGGCATAGTCTGCGGTGCTAGAATGCGACGACTACACTCATCACCCTCAACAGTAGCAAAAGCCTCAAATAAAGTGGGCATAGGAACATTGTTCAGGGCCTCGAACTAAAGTTTTAGGCCTATAAAAATTTGGTAGGTATGCCGACGATCGAGACGTTTGACTTCAACATCACCATCATTAGGGAAATCACTGATGGTTTTATAATAGGCCAACTCCTCCCACCGGGTCTGCAAATAGCTAAAAAATTTGGAGACAGAATGACCCAAAGCAGCCTGAGAGGCATGGGAGATGTCCTGGTAAAGCTCAAAAATTCGTGAATCAGAGTGGGCATGGGCATATATCTTCTTTAAAGCCGTCCAAAGCCCATGAACAGTTGTGTAATACATAAACATGTGATATATTGACTCCTCCATCGAATTAAACATCCACCCCAAAATTATAAAATTGTCGGGAAAACCATTCTTCATACTTAGCATCAGTTTCTGTTGGTTGGGGCTCCTTTCCAAGTAACCAACCAATCTTCCGTTTGTCGCCAAGGTAAAGACGAAGGGAATTGGACCAAGCATGAAAATTCTTCCCGTTCAAGACAACGCTAGTAACACGTTGAGCGGGAGTTGGATGAGACAGATCCAGACGAGCAGTGGTTGTAGCATTGGACTTAACAGTATCAGTCATGGCAGCAGTGGGAGAGGACAACTCCAAAAAAAACAAATGAGACAAGAGTGGTGGATAGCCGGTTGACAGCGGCAGACAAGAGTGGTGGATAGCCGAAGACGTGGTTACCCGACGAGACAACAAGTGAGTACAAAAGGCTCTTAGATCATTACAAGCATGCCTGTAAAGGGCAGACGAAGCAGCCAAAGAGGCTGCAAGACCAAGTCGACTGGCTTGGATTGTGCCGCAGAGAGCTGCGGCTAGGCTGGGGGCTACGATTAGGCCAGGTGGCTGTCGCCGAGGGTGGAGATGGGTGGTGGTGTAGGCTACGAAGGTGTGGAGGGTGGTGGTGGGTTGCGGCAGCAGTGATGGGGTTAGGGTTTGCGGTTGTAAGGCTCTGATATCAGAAAGGATTTAGTGAAAGCTACATTTTTTCATTCATTGTTCTAATATATATATATATATATATATATTTACAATGAGGAAAAGAAAAGGAAAGAAAATAATGAGAATAAACAAGAAAAGGAATGGTCAACATGACCAAAAATAGATAGAATAAAAATCTCTAATTATTCCTTAATTCCAACTGGGTTATATGAGAAAAAATTAAGCCATCATCAGTTTATAATTTTGAATTAACTTGGGCAAACAAATTGTCAGTTACATTTGTTGGATGATTTAGCTGTTGAATTTTCCTGATTACTTTTCAGAATAGAATTTATTTATTTCCATAACTGCAATTAATTCCCTTTCATTTCTTGCAGTTTTAAGTTGCTTCTTAGAGTTGTATGAGTCTTCATAACAGATCTCATACTGTTAATATGTGGTTATTTCGTTAGGTGGCTTTGTCAAAAGATCTTTGCCATTTGACAGTCATGTGTTCCGGAGAACTTTATGAAGATAGGATTGAATCAAGCGATGGACGAGTGCCCAACCATGATTTATTTGGTTTGCATTGCTTTTTGCTCGATACTTCAATATTTTGGAAGAGGTAATTTTGCCAAGGCTCAGAAGTTGAGGTTCGTGGGATATAGTTCTGAAATTGCATTCACTTGGTTTTCACTTTTTAGCTTCTTTTGCATGTTACATTTTAAATTTTCAGGCAAAGGTGCTTTAAAGTTAATTTCCTCTGTTTTTACTGGTTAAGTTCTTAGAAAGCGTGTCATTATGCTTCCTTATTTTTAATTTTTAAATTTTTTTTTGTTTGGGTTTATCTAAATCATGGGCTGCTTCTTGACTTGAAGTGATATATAGCCATTAGCCCCGGATGATAAGTTCAATGTTGTGTTTCCATTTTGAGGGTGGATATACTCTTCCAGTTGAGGGGTCTATGTCCTCAAAATAGTACAGAAATGAGAAAACTGGTGGTCTGCTGTAGGAGGCAATCATGACAAAAATTAATCAGCTGTTGCCGTTTGTGCAATAAAATATTAATAAAAACATCTCTCTTTTGATATTATTTGCAAGTACACCACAATGATCAAATACAGCTGAATTCTGGAGAGAAAATGTGAAGTGACATCTCTTGCTCATTAGGAATAGGACTAAGATTGAAACTGTTAAAGCTAGACATACATGGTTGGGCCCTATCTCTAAGAGCTTGAGCTTTTGGACTAACTGGTGACTTAACATGGTACCATAGCCTTGTTTGTGGTAGGTCTTGGGTTCAAATCTCCACCCCTGTTCTGGTGTGCATGGTAATTGTCTTCATTTTGATGGAGTTTGGTTTCGTAACTCTCCACGTGCGAGATGCGGTCGCTCATGAGGGGAGGATATTATAGCTTGATGTACCAATCTCTATCAGCTTAAGCTTTTGGAGTAACTAGTGACTTAACAGAAACTTTTAAAATACATTGACAATTTAAGATGCTTTTCTTTTTTTTGCTTGGTGGAATGGCAGTCATACTCGCTGGTGAGATGTCCCAGATAGTTTGCAAAAAAGATTTGGGGTCTATTTATACATATTTGATAATAAGATATGGTATCAAATTGGATACATTTAAGAACAATATTATCTTTTGGGTTAATATTTATACATTTTGATGTCTATTTATCAACAAGGTATGATGTCAAATTGAGTTTGGAACACTTAGGCTTAGTTTGGCCCCCATTTTGGTGCTTCTCCTTTTTTAAAGCACAATTTTATGTTAATTCTTTGGTGACTAGTTTATGAGCTTTGCAAAAATTGAACTTAGGCTTTTTTGAGGGGGAGCTTTTAAAAGCTCAAGGTTGCTTTTTGGTTTCACGATGTCTTTTTGAAGAGTAGTGTGTCACTTGTATAAATTATCAAACAATTTAGTAATAAATTTCATAAGCTCCTTTTAAAAAGACACATGGGGGCCAAACTAAGCCTTAATTGGGGTGGACTAGACTACATTTGGGCTAAAATATCACATGTACTAAAACAATTCTCAAATTTTGAGGTGGGCTATACTACATTTGGGTTAAAATATCACATGTACAGTATGTACTAATTTTTGTTTTCAAATTTTGGTTCTTTTTTTGGGAGGGGTAACCAACAATTGGGCTAGAATATCACACTAGTGGCTCCGCCCTTGACTTTGATCATTGTATATCAGCTTGGTTCATTGCGATTGTTCATTGTAGTACTCATGTAATCATGTCCTCATAAAAGGTTTTCGGATTACATTTTCTTTCTCCCTCTTTTCAGTTGTATATTTCATTTATAGATTTTTTCATATCATTGCTCAATCTTCCTTCCTTTTCTGTAGCTATACATTTTCCCATTAGACCATGTTGTTGTTATTGCCTTCTAGAAAGAAATAGTTTGTTCTGCAGATCTGTATTTTCATTCATGGCTGTAAATTTTTGATTGAACTATAGTTAATACTCTGAAATTCGGGTTCATAGTCTTCAATAATTTACAGCTATGAGTTGTACTTCAGATATTGCTGAAAGGTTTACTGCATAACTAAATCAATGCTGATTCCAGCTCTTATATCTGGAGGCTATTATTATTATATCTAACTTAACTTTTGAGCAAGTTAACTATAATAAAAAATTATCAGTTCACTTTTTTTTTGAACCGACTGTAGGAGGAACGAGCTTCACCAGGTAGCTCAACAAGCTTCTAGTATTGAGGATTTAATTGAAGTAATCCGGGCATCACTGTCAGTCATGTACAAGCAATGGTCGGATGCAATGCATACATATCGCGAGAAATTTAATTCTCTATCTACTCTGATTATTGACCATGGTAACAGCTAAAACAGTCATGATACAACGGTGTTGTGGTTATTTTTATTTTTATTTTTATATAGGTTATATATTATTTTCCTTTCACTTTTCTCAATGGTCTTTTGTAAATAGGATTGGACTCGGCTCCGCAAGAGGAGTTTCTTAGCCTTTTGGGAGGTGCTCGGACAAGTCCACCTGTTCATCAATTTCTAGTTAACTCTCTTGGTGAAGCGGTATTGATCCTCACTTGAATCATTTAAATTATGATAAATATGAATGCATAATTCTTTTAGTTTGTTGAATAGGGTCTCAAGCGTGTCGTAAAGGCTGTTTGTGGAGCTGGAAAAGAGCTTCAGCTTATTGTTCTTGATCACTTACAGGTGCATGCTGTTTTTCTCTCTGCAGCTCATGTAGTCATTTATTCCTCTCTCTTTTTTTTTTTTATTAATTTTATTTTACGTTCTACGTTATTTATTTCAATATTTGTTTTGAGGTCTTCTTGGGGGGTACGTTTTATAAAATTGAGATTGTATTCATGGTAGCTTAAATTGTAGTGTCAGGAGTCCAAAAGAATAAATATTCATGATTGCAATGCGAACAGCTTGGGGCTTTGGATATAATTTGTCATGGGAAACAAATGTGATTAGGACAATGTTTATTGCAAATTTTTAACTACAGCATGTAAATTGGTTTAATTTGAGGCCCTAAATATTGAAATGGAAGTACTGTTTATACGTAACATCTCATGCTTCACCAGTTTTTTTAAAAGTCTACAACCTCCTATCAAATAGAATTGTAATTATATTTAGACATAAATGGGTCACTGGTTTGTACTATAATATTTTTGGAAAATTCAATTGGTTAAAGATCAAAAGAAATGAAAAAGAGATGTGGGAAAGTGATGATTTTATTACTATACATCCCAGAGTTTATATAATGTTACATTGGAATAAAGAAGGAAAGAAAATAAACAAGAAAAAGGAAAGAAATAAAAATAACTTAAATGTGGTCAACATGACCATAAATAACAGACTAAAAATCAGGAATTAAATCCCTTAATTCCAACACTCCCCCTCAAGCTGTGGCGAAGATGTTGACGAGACCAAGCTTGCCAAGAGACGACTGTAGAAGTGCTGGACCAACGGACTTAGTAAACATATCAGCGGTCTGGTCTGATGAGGGAACAAAGCTCGGTGTTATGACTCCTGACCGAACTTTTTCCCGAATGAAATGGATGTCAACCTCTATATGTTTAGTCCTCTCATGAAGAACTGAGTCAGATGATAACATAATTGCAGACTTGTTATCGCAAAATAACGTAGATGCTTCCACCACTGGGAAGCCTAATTCACCAAGAAGAGAACGAAGCCATATGAGTTCACATGAACCCTGAGCCATTGCACGGTACTCGGCTTCAGCAGAAGATCGTGAGACAACTGCTTGCTTTTTACTTTTCCAAGAGATAAGATGACAACCTCGAAAGGTACAAAAACCAGATGTAGAGCGTCTATCACCTTTTGAGCCTGCATAATCCGCATCAGTAAAACCGGAGAGACCTGATTGAGCTCCTGTCTTAAAGAAAAGGCCAAGACCAGGACAAGTCTTGAGATATCGGAGAATATGATAAACAACATCAAGATGTGAAGTACGAGGTGAGTGCATGAATTGACTCACGACACTAACAGCAAAAGTCAGATCCGGTCTTGTGTTCGTCAAATAGATGAGACGACCCACAAGACGCTGATATACAGAGGGATCTGGTAAGGGCTCTCCCAATTCAGCAGTCAACCTATGATTTGGATCCATAGGAGAAGAGGCAGGTCTACACCCAAGCATTCCCGTATCTTGGAGGAGATCAAGGGCATACTTCCGTTGGGATAGCGAGATACCTTGGCGGGACCGGGCCACCTCAATGCCAAGAAAGTACCTCAGAGGGCCCAAATCCTTAATGTCGAACGATAGTCCAAGAGAACGCTTCACTTGTACAATACCAGACGCGTCATCTCCTGTAATAATAATATCATCAACATAAACAGAGATAATGATACATTGCCCTTTGGAATTACGACGAATAAAGCAAGTATGATCAGAATGGCAGCGAGTAAATCCCATAGTAAGCACCACATCACTAAACCGGCTGAACCATGCACGAGGAGACTGCTTCAATCCATAGAGAGATTTTCGGAGGCGACAAACTTTCCCCGAATACTCCCCCTGAGCCCGAAAACCAGGAGGGGGGTCCATGTAGATAACTTCAGACAAATCACCATTAAGAAACGCGTTCTTGACATCAAGCTAATGAAGAGGCCAAGAATAGGAAGCAGCAAGAGAAATAAGAAGCCGAACTGTAGTTAGTTTAGCAACCGGAGCAAAAGTGGCCCCAAAATCCTTACCGGGAACCTGGGTGAAGCCCTTGGCCACAAGACGGGCCTTATAACGGTCAATGGTGCAGTCTGTCAAATACTTAACACTGAAGACCCACTTACAACCAACTGTACGTTCACCATTTGGGAGAGAGACAAGTTCCCAAGTCTGATTATCCTGAAGAGCACTCATTTCTGTTTTCATAGCAGCCACCCACTTTGGATTCTGAAGAGCTTCATGAACAGAGCGAGGAATGGAGACAGAATCAACTGCACTGACAAAAGAGCTGAATGGTTTTGAAAGACCCTGATAAGAGATATACTTAGAAATTGGATGGTTAGTACTACTAGAAAGAATATAACGTGAAGGAGGACGACGAGTACGGGTAGGGTAAAACGAGGAGGAGCAATATCAGAGACTAAAGGAGGAGATGAGATACCTGATTCCGGAGAAGATGATGGCATGGGGTCCGGAGCGCGAGGACGACGAGAGTACACCTGTAACGGGTCAGTTGCAATGACCGGAGGCAAAGAGGCACTGGGTATGTCACTGGGTATATCAAGAATAGGCACAGGGCGAGGAAGGACTGAGATATCATCTCCAACATGCTCTAGTGAAGTGTCTAGAGAGGAAGAAGCACCTGTAAAAAAAGGAACCGTTTCCAAAAAAGTGACATCCAAAGAGTGATACAAATGACATTTGATAGGATCATAGCAACGGTAACCTTTGGACATGGAAGAATATCCCAGAAAAACACACCTAACAGCCTTATCATCAAGTTTAGTGCGTGTAGGGCTGCGATTGTGGACAAAACATGTGCACCCAAAAACGCGAGGGACAACAGGAAAAAGTGTACTTCCAGGCTTGAGGACATGAAGTGGAGCCTGGCCCTGTAGGATACGGCTAGGAGTTCGATTAATCAGGTAAGTAGCAGTAAGGACAGCAAAATGCCAAAAATACTTGGGAACATCCGTCCCTCGTAGGAGACACCTAACCATAGCCATAAGATGGCGATTCTTACGTTCGGCTACCCCATTTTGTTCGGGGGTATAAGGGCAAGTGAGTTGTTGAAGAATACCCACTTTATTAAGTTCAGCCCGAAACTCATCAGTAATATATTCCCCACCATTATTAGACCGAATATTGCAAACAACAGTATGAAATTGAGTCTTAATCATTTGAAGAAAATTTCTAAAATGAGAGAAAACTTCAGATTTTTTCTTCATAAGATAAACCCAAGTACAACGTGTATAGTCATCAATAAATGTAACATAATATCGGTGTTGTGACATGGATGTGACGGGGGAAGGACCCCACACATCAGAGTGAATAAGATCAAAGGCACTAGGTGCCCGGTGCATGCGAGGAACATAAGAAGTGCGAGTATGTTTACACAATTCACAAACCACACATTTAAAATGAAAATCCTTACAGGCTTTATTTAACTGAGGGAATAACCAACATAAATACTGAAAGTTGACATGGCCTAGGCGAGCATGCCACAAATCTAAAGTTTGAAGTGAAAACACATATTTATTTGAGTCGGGCAAAACAGAATTATTAAAAGCAGGTAACACGGAAGCTTGAAGACTAGAGAATGTCCTGGACACTGAAGGATTACTGAAGTAGTATAGGCCGTCCCGCTCAAACCCCTTGCCAAAAATCTTCTTCGTAGTCAGGTCCTGCAAGTAACAAGAATAAGGTAAGAACACAATAGAGCAGTTATGATCTTTGACTAGGCGATTAACTGAAAGCAAGTTAAAAGCAAAATTGGGAACATAATACACAGAGGAAAGGGTGATGTCGGAAGACAAACGGACATCACCCTGACTACAGATGGGAATGAAAGATCCATCAGCGATACGTACAGACTGTTTAATAGAGGTAACAGGAGAAGTAAAAACCGAAAGCTCACCAGTCATATGATTATTTGCCCCAGAATCAAGAATCCAAGTAGGGTGGCCTGACTTACCATGAAGAGCAGTAGGAGTACCTGCAACAATGGCGGCTGTGGAGCCAGTGGATGATGGAGGAGGAGGAGCTCCCAAACCGACATGTGACTGAAGTTGAGCAATCTGAGACTGAAGCTGACTATAATTGGGTGGAGGAGGAAGTATCTCAACAACCGCTCCTGTACGAGGAGCACCCCGGCCGCGACCAGTACCACGACCAGCAGGTCGAGTCCGAGTAAACTGTCCTTTCAGCTCTGGGTGAAGAGTAAAGCAACGATCTATGGAGTGACCAGGTGTACGGCAATGCTGGCAGTAAGGGCGAGTACCTCCAGGACGAGTACCAGAAGAAGCCGGAAAGGCCATCTGGTCAGGGACAGGTGAAGGAGGGGGCCTATGGTCAGGAGCAGATAGAAGGCGACGACGTCTCTCATCACCATCAACAGTAGCAAAGGCCTCAAATAAAGAAGGCATAGGGACAGTATTGAGAATCTGAGTTCGGAGAGCCTCGAACTCGGGCTTTAGACCCATCAAGAACTGGTAGGTACGACGCCGATCAAGGCGCTTGACTTCAACATCTCCATCATTAGGGAAATCTGTGATGGGTTCATACTGAGCTAACTCCTCCCACCGAGTCTGTAGGTATCCAAAAAAGTCAGAAACAGAGAGTCCCAAGGTAGCTTGGGAGGCATGGGAGATATCTTGATAAAGCTAAAAAATGCGTGAGTCAGAGTGCGCATGATCATACATCTGCTTCAAAGCAGTCCAAAGCCCATGGACGGTATTATGATACATAAACATATTATAGATCCGTTCATCCATAGAATTAAACATCCAGCCCAGAATAATACAGTTATCTGTAAACCACTCCTCAAACTTTGTGTCTGACTCTGCAGGCTTAACCTCCTTCCCAAGTAACCATCCAATTTTTCGTTTGCCTCCAAGGTAGAGACGAAGGGAATTAGACCATGCGTGGAAATTTTTTCCATTGAGTAGAACACTAGTGACCCGGTGAACGGGAGTCGGATGAGGCACAGAGAGATCCGAACGAGTAACAACGGAATCCACAGTCTTACCAGAAGCAGCCATGATGTTGGGAAGCAAGACCGGAAGATAGATGCAGACTTGCCCAAAAAAGCACCAATATCGGCAACAAGGACAATCACAGCCGGAAACTCGGCGAACAGGGGCAACCGGAAACTCGGTTACCCGACAGACAATGAGGAGCACACGACGTCCTCTAATACATCACACACACAAGCCCAACACAGGCTTTAGAGGTGCAGCCGGAGGGCTGCGAGACTAATGAGACTGCGCCGCAAGGGAGGAGGGGCTCTGGTGGCTGCGGCGCAAGGTGGTGGTGGCTGGGTGGGTGCCGGCTGGTAGTGGTGGTGTCGCCTGGACTGTAGGGAGGCTTGGTGAGTGCCGGCTGGACTGTAGAAGGTGGTGGAAGGCTTCGGCTAGGCTTTGGCTGGTGGTGGTGGCGTGGCTTTGGTGGTGGTATAGAATAGGGTTTGCTCTGATACCAAAAAGAGATGTGGGAAAGTGATGATTTTATTACTATACATCCCAGAGTTTATATAATGTTACATTGGAATAAAGAAGGAAAGAAAATAAACAAGAAAAAGGAAAGAAATAAAAATAACTTAAATGTGGTCAACATGACCATAAATAACAGACTAAAAATCAGGAATTAAATCCCTTAATTCCAACAATGGCCATCTAAGAAGTAAAAGAGATCAGTGTGAAATATTATAAAATAGACACTAAATGTAAATAAATTTTTTTCCTACTTTCTCTCAAAGCCAACGGTCCAATGTCAAAGTTGCAGGTGATAGCAAGGAAAAACAGCTTTTATCCATTTGCTGACTATTAAAAGATTTTTTTGTTAATAGTTGGTTCTTTCTTCTAAATTCACTTTGCAAGTTTCCACACACACACACACACACACACACACATCTAGGCATATTTATATATGTATATATATTTTGCCTATTAGTCTGTTTGGTCTTGGTCCATCAGTTGGCTTGAAGGGAAATTTGACATTTTCGATTTTCTGTTCCCCAGCCTGCTGCAGAAATTATTGGATTTAGAATGGGAGAACTGAGAGGTCTCTCAAAATGGCGTGCTCGTTTTCAAGGTATTGGTTTGGATGAGAGACTAATCAATAATGCAACAGAAAAGGCTGGTATGTTTCTTGTACAAGTGGAACGATTTTTGAGGATTCTATCTTCTGTGGTGCAGCAGGTATACACTCTGTTTCACTCCAAACCCCCCTCCCCCCCCCCCCCCCCCCCCCCCCCCCCCTTCCCTGGATTTTATGAGAAGTATAGCATCGTAATGTAGTTGTCTATATTGTCATTTCTCACCACAATCAAAAATAATTTTTTTTTGGTTGGTTCTTTTTTCTTTGAACTCTGTAGGTTCAATGAGTGTTTCCTGTCGACATTTGGTTAAAACATTTATTTGTCTTTGCTGTTTTGAGTTGATGCAAATCATTATTTGAATCAAATGAACAACTACCACCAATCAAGAAGACAAATTAGAACAACTGAGCTGTTGATTAACTGTAGATTGATATTAATTTAAGTACAGTAAACGTTGTTGGCCATCTTATTAACATGACGTGCAAAATATTAATAATGAACCATTGCTCGAACACATTTTGTTTCATAATTAGTGTCATGGTGTTGTTGCATGGTTTGGTTGTTACATAAAATTGAGATGTGGGTGGACAAGTATTATCAGATGATTACCAGGTCATAGAAATTTGGATTATTATTTATGGTACCTCTGGAGGTCTGTTATGTTATTGCAATTTGCATAAGATTCAAAATGTTTCTTCTGAAAAGAACAGTGACCTTTTTTTTTCTTTTTCTTTTTTCTTCGAGAATACAAAAAAATTTAGTGATAAAAATTGTGCAAAAAATGTAGTTTTTTGTGTTAATAAGCGCTTCCTCACCTTAAGTGATGCTAATCTCCTCATGTACATGCAGACACCCCAAGCACTTGCACCAGGTATGCAAAACAAGTAGTTCCAAATAAAACAGAGTGAAATTCTACATATAGGCATAAAGCAAACTAGTTTTATAGTAATAGTTCTAAAACAAGAACAGGTGGATAATTCATAAGAAAATCATGTTGATCATAGGTCTCAATTAAAATAATTCTCCTAAAAAATGAAATTCAGAAAATGCAATAAAAATTCATTAAAAGGATAATAGATGATAATCTACAAATAGAATAAGAGGCCTTTTTTTGCTTATGCTTAGATGATCTATGCGTGGACAAAGTCACAGGTTTAAGGTTGACTATCTATGTTGGACTACCAGTACTCGCAGCTTGCAATACACATGAAAACTGGAAATTGTGAATTTTTTTTTTCTTCGTAAATGGAAGAGTTTTTCTTGTTAGTATTTATTGCTTCTAACTTCAATTTTGATTTAAATTTTCTACATCTGAAAATGAAATTTACACTAGGATTTTAACTGTTGTGCTAGTATTCTGTGGCCTTATCATCGTCTTTCCTTTTTCTTTTTCCCCAAATTAATAATTTGCCAATACTTGTTCTTTGTGTGGATTCAGATTTAGACCTGTGATCACTGACTCACCGAGGGGATGAACATGTTGTTCTCTTCAGAAACCGGTCTACTTTTTTTTTCCCCTTACATTCAAATATTCAACAAACTTGCACAGTATGGATTTTGCCGATTTAGCCATTCTATAGAAAATGGAACCTGAAAAGAGAAATTGGTCATGTGTTGTAAAGTTATGACTTATGAGAGTATCTTACTCATGTTATAAAACTGTTGCAATGTGAAGCAACTTTCCCTTGTTTCATTGGTGTGAATTCTTATGTGTCTCTCTCTCTCTCTCTCTATATATATATATATATATGTATATTTATTGGATTTACTCTTTGGATCTCTGATAGTGTTTTGTTCCAGTTTTCAAATTTCTTCAGCTGGCTTCTGAAATCTGTAAAGATACTAATGTCAGAACCAAGTGATCAGCTTCTACCATTCAGTAGGTTTGGCCCCTCTCTCTCTCTCTCTCTCTCTCTCTCTCTCATGTTCCGTCTTGTCTTCACATCTTGTGAATTCATAAGTGCTGATTATATTTCTCGGTTTTGGCAGTGAGCTTGTTGTAATATTCTTGAAGTTCCTGTATGACAAAGATCCTGTCAGGGAGTTGCTGGAACTATCTGAGGTAGATCACAATATTAGAGTTGATTTGTAAGTTATCTTTTCAACCACAGATCTGTGTTCTTGTAGTTGTTCGATGTTGCTGTTCGTTACTTATCACGTATTAATGTTGCTTTTTAATTGGTTTTACATGATTCTTCAGGGAAACAATGCAAAGAGTTAAAGAATTAGTTCAGTTTGGGGGGTTTTCAGATTCTGAGTACTTGCGGAGGACGTTAGCCAAAGAATTTCAACAAATGGAGTCTTGGTATTTCTTCTTTTCTGTCTGCTATTCTCATCTTTCTTGCAGTGCTATAAGATCGTGGAAAGGGAGTCGCTAAATGCACCCGCCAAGTTTCTGTCTCCGCTCGCATGTACAAATGACATGCTTACTCCTTACTGCATAATGTGGGTGTCGTGAGAAGGGTGTATTTAGTAGCACTCCTGGAAAAATTGTACGCGGGATTAACATTTTGTTTTGAGGTACCAACCGAAAAGTAGATTTGGTTTCTTTGTTTGGAAACTTGGTCATCTCTGCTTCTTTGATCAAACAATGCTCATAAAAGAAACATCGAACGGAGAACACCAGTTTGAATTGATCGTGAGGCATAGATCAAGGATGGTAAGTAACGGCATAAGAATTTGAATGGTATGATGTTTCAACACTCGTGTTTGGTGTAGCTTATGTCCTGTTGGTTCCTTAAACTAGAACCACGTTATTTGAATGGTTAAATCACAACTGGAGGTGTTTGTGATATCTGAATACCACACTTAAGTCCTTTTGGGGTAGCTTTTTTTCGGGGCCAACAATCAGTTATGATTGTTTCAAAGGCTGTGACCATTTGGGTTAGCGTTTTCACAGGTTTTTAACGAATCTGATTCGTTTTTAAAGCTTAAAAAACAGCTTTCTTAAAAAGTTCCAATTTTTAAGCGTTTGAAAAAATCTCTTATTCCAAAAGGTATATCTACATATACTAATTTCAATGTCCTAAATTGCAGTTTTAAGGAGGCTTTCCAGATGCCGTTTACTACGATTTCAGAAAAAATACTATGTGAGGATTTGTTGCCACTTTTTCCTATTGCATCTTCACCACAATCTTTATCCTCCTGTGTTCCTATGTCGATATCATACTACAAGGTACTTCTATCTCGATGCTTATAGCTTTCTGTTGCAATCTCTCATAGTTTGTTTTTTCTTGATAATCAATCAATCTGTTTCTTTATGGAATTGTCAGAATCTAATACGGGCCTTACCATCATGTTTGTATACCATTTTTTTTATGACAATAGTTTATAGTTCTTTCTTCATTTATCTTTATTTGTCTTACTCTGGAGTTTTATATGTGTAGTTCTATATTATATGTCATAAGTAATCCAAAATTGGCCATGAGAAAGGGTTTTGAGGCCACGGGTGGACAAAAGCTCATTAACTACTTACAGAAGAGGCAGTGACATCACTTAACTTTGCTGATTCTTAGATCCCTTTATGTGACTAAGCCAAACACTTGATCAGGATTCGTTATTTCCAAATGCAAGGAAAACTGCATAAAGTTAGTTGAGTCTGACATTTTTTCGTTTTAATTCTCATTGATATAGATAAAACATGCAGTCGTTAAAGCATCAGACAGGCTAATATATGTTGGGACAATTCTCATATTAAATAATATAAGCAAGCTGGCCCGTCCTTGGTTATTAAAACCCTTCTCCACAAACATTAAAAGAAAGGCACTCTGCAAGAATAAATCACTTAACTCCAGCCATTCATGCAGTCCGATCTTATATGCTGATGAAATACATGTGTTTGTACTCTTGGCTAAGTACTGATGGTATGTATTATCAATGATTCAAATACATTCTTACAAGTTTTAGAGAAGGAAAATAAAAACTGTATATAATGACAACTAGGCTGCTGTAGCACATTAGGCAGCTTCAAATTGTGTTGGGGGAACGCTACTTGTTCAATTCAGGTTACAGTTTATCACTCTTTGATGAAATTGAATTAAGAAATTGTAGTGTAGATATGCAGTACTATAATGCATCATATATGGTTGCTATTTCTGCGGATATTCTTGAACCACAATGTTTTGTATATTGAGCTTCATATATTACTTGAAAAATATTTATGCCTTAAGACTAATTTTTATGCAACCACCACCATAAATTGCATTCTAATTGTTCTCTTTTCCTCTTCAGGAAGCTTCCCATGCTGGTTCAACTTATGGGACTCATGAAAGTAGACTTGCTGACTACATCGCTTTCAGAATACCTGACGAGTCTTTCTCAGATGTTGCAAATTGTATAGGCATAGCAAGGAGATTTATGCATGACTTGAGCAGTGTAAAGGAGTATACTTCAATAGAAGCTGTTTTGTTACGTGTTCCTGATGGCTATCAATGCATGGATTTGTCTCTATATAAGGTAAAGTTTTGTAGACCGTTTAATAATCACTTTTTGGAATAACCGATTTTCCAAAAAGCTACAAATTGGAGCTTTTTAAAAAGGCTGTTTTTTAGCTTAAACAATATCGGATTTTTTAAAAAGCTTTGAAAAAGCCAATCCAGACGGTTGCAGCTTTTATAAACAAACAGTTATAATGGTTGGCTCGGAAAAAGTTATCCCAAATGGGCTCTTGGTAATTTCCATGATTATGCCTTTTAGTTTCAATAATTGGAGTATCATATACCCAAACAGGAAAGTCAAATTGTTCTATTACTGAACGAAACAAGTATAACTTCTGAAAGCTCTGGGATGGGTTGTATGATGATTGTACAAGCAAGTGATCTTCCATTTGTATCTGTTTCAAGGTCAACTGGTCCAAGCCATTGGAATTTGCACAATCTCAAGGTATATTCTTCTTGGAACTTGTAGAACAACTTATTATGTCTTGGGCTTTTCTGAATCAATTTTTGCAAACTTGTTTTGTTACGTCTTTGAAATTCTTCCTCCCAAAAACTTTAGGTTCCTTGCAAAGGGCCTTTATCTGTTCCATTCATCTATGTTGCATACTTGCATCTCTTAATAGATTTAAGTGATTGTGGTGAGGATAAAAGTACATTGCAGTGAAATCTCTAACAATTGTGTTAATAATCTAATTATCTAACAATCTCTTGGAACCAATTCGTTCAATGATGGATACTTGATGAATATGTTACTCAATTTCAAGAATAATCTTCTAATATTATTTTATTAGAATACATGTAGGTACACATGCATGTGATTATGCATGTATGTCATGGTATTATATATGCCATGTTTTGACTAATTAGATCAATATTTGCTTGAACAAATGTATTTATTGAGCATACAAAGTTGTGTGTATATGTGGAAGGATGAGGATAAGTACACTACGTATTTTGAATATCGTATGATTATAGATTGTTAGAGGGCAACGATATAGGAACCTTATTAAGTCAAACTACTTGAACACAATACTTACTCAAAAAATGATTCACCTACGGACCTACCCAACACTTTTTTTTGTGTAACCTTTGATGCTTAATTCACGTGCCCAAAAATGCACTTATCAGATTCTTCCCACTCCATTTTTTATTCTGAAATGCTTATTTCATTTTGTGTAACCTTCGATGCATACATTTTGCGTGGGATCGATATATCTCGGACGAAATACTTACTCAATCTCTTTGTAGCATTAATATATTTCTGAGTTTCAACTAGTAGGATACTTATCTCTCAAACATGTTACTTCTAGGACTCTCTTGTATATTTACAAATGGAGAATGAAAAGGTGCGAAGTATTCCTCACTTTGTAATTGCTCCATTGGCGGTTAGTGGTGAGTGCTTCTCTATAAACAATGGTTTCCAGTTTTTTCTCTTTTGCTCTTTTTGCTCGCTGCTTCGGAATATTTATAAAATCCTTATGCCCACCCCTCCAATTTGTATGCTGATATATGCTACACCACTTTTGGCAGTTGCCATAGATTTGATAAAGCTTTGCGTGGTATTTATACTGGATCTTTCTTAACAAGGTCCTTGATTTTCATCACCTATACCAGCGAGGAAGGAGTTTTTTAGAGGCCTTTATTAGAAGTGAAAAGAAGATTTAGATCTTTTTTTTTTTAAATGTTAAAATCTCAATATTTAAAATAAGACAGCTTTCGCTTGTAGTAAACCATTGTGTATATGCTGATGGTATACATTGTGTATTTCAAATGTCTCTTAAACTTTTTTCAAAATTTATCTGAAAATAGATCAACTCTGTCAAATTTTGAAAATTGAGAAGTATGATCATTCTCGTCAGCATCATTACTTCTCTGCTCTTCTTTTTTCTTCATCATCTTCACTACTTTAGTAACAATATTCACCCTTTTCATGTTTAATTGTACAACATTGTTTTACAATATTTTTGGTGAATCAATATGCCTGGCAATGTAACTAGATGCTAATCGAGTTTCAAATCATTAAACGAACGTTATCCAATTCGGTATTCACACGTGTAGTTACTGGTCGTCAACAGATCATTAATATTTTCAGTTCCACCTTATGGAATATTGAAGTCACTCGGTTGTTCTCCTATTACAGTCACTCAGAGTATTAAATGTTTTGACATTCTAAAATATACCATTTCAGCATCAAGAGGCGTGGCTTGCGTCTTTGCTGCTAGAAAGCGTGCTTTGGTGTACATTCTGGAGGAAGATGAAGATGAAGTCTCAGATACAGAATGACTGCCTTTTGTTTCTGAATTATGCAGACCATTTTCATTGTTTCGTTACTTTCGTAGGTCTGAATGAGCTTCTTGTATTTAGTGTTGAATAAGCTGCTTGTATTTATTTATTTATTTATTTTTTGGCAGATGAATGAGCTTGTTGAATTTAGTGTTTTGATTATAAATTAATATCCTATATTCAACCTCCATCTATTAGATGTGTTAAAAAAAAATTTTAAAGAAGAGAGCGGAGCAACTTGAACAATATTTGTTAACAAATGGTTGAAGAATGTGGCTTGAAAAAAGAAAAGAAAAGAAAAGGAATTGGGCTTTGTTTGGTTCATGGATTTCTTGAGAGAAAAGAGAGGGGAAAGGAAAACAAGATGGAAAAATAGTCTCATCCATGAGATAAAAGGAACTAGTTTTTCATATTTTCCTTTCCCGTCTTTTCCCTCATGAAATCCGTGAACCAAACAAAGCCTTGGTAAATCTCTTGATCATGTAAAAAAGACTTTCATTTGACTTGATTCCAAATATCTGAAAACACTCTGCTCGAATATGTCAACAGAAGAAGTCCTAGAGGATCACAAATAACTGGAAACAGCATAGAGATAAGATTCACTTTCTTTAAATGCACATGACAATCTATAATATGTAGTTGTCCAACTGAAAGCAAAAGTAGTCAAAGCAAACAACTCAATTTAAGTTCTTGGGACATTTTCATGCAAGGCATGGACTCCTATATAGAACTGGTGCCGTAGAGCCAGTTCTTGTGGCACCGTAGAGCCAGTTCTTGTGCTACTGAAACACACACTAAGTCTCTAATAAAGCAACCAACCTTGTGCTAAAAACTCTTTTCTGAGCAGAAAATAGTTATCTTGTGGTGAAAATGGCCAAGAGTAGATATCTTATGCAGTTACCAACTCTGGTCTGCTAAATTTTAGCAGTAAGATGAAAGTAGCAGAAACCAGTCTCTTCAAAAAACTAAAATGCAACTATGTTTATCCAAAAATGATCACCACAATCACCGCTATGTCCAGCTAAAAATCTTAAGAGCCTCATACGGTTACATTTTCAGTTTTCTGGATTATTAAAACGGAACTCCTTGTATCAAAAAAGAAAAGTCAAAATTAAGAACCACTCTTACTTCTTTTTTGTTTCTTCGATTTTTTGGCCCAATTTCATTGTCATTTTCAAAAAAGAATAAAAAAAAAAAGAACACAAAGTATTACCAAACACGTTCCCAGTTTGTTTTTGATTTAAAAAACATGAACGCAAACTAAAAAATAAAAAAACCTGAGAACTGTGAAGTTTCCAAATGGCCCTTGGATTTCCTACCACCACCACTCATCATATAGTTTCCAACAGTAAGGTTCACTAATATTATTCTCAGCCTTACAAAGGAATAACTAACTTACAACAAGCATTTTGTGCGAAATTTCGCACTAAAACTACATCACAACAAAATACAACAAATTTTTGCCACTAACAAGGGGAAAACTACCGCCACCTCCCTCAATACAATATCCAACATAAAAAAGAGGGTTATGCTAAATTTATTACCTTAACCAAACGTTCCTTCTGATACCCACTTGCATCTCAACATCTTCGGTGTAGAATCGACACCTTCAAGCATTCAGAAATTATAGCAGGTCATGCTGAGAAACTTCACCATGAAAATTACAATTCAACTGAAGTTTCCTCGTCAACGGATGAAACTATCTTAGTGTATAGGCAACAACTGTACAAGCAGATAGGCATTCAGGTATTGTGGAGGAATCCAAATAAGAGTATATGCCCGAGAACCCAAGACCATACCTTAAGAACCCAGCCTACGAGCAGTCCTTCATACCGAACTTCAGAAGGATATGGAAATAAAGCACCCTTTATGAATCATCCAATTCAACAAGCTGTGCACGTCTCTCAGCCGCTTTCTTCCTGATGAATATGCCCCATCTTAGGGCGGCCTTGAGCTTGAGCCACCCAACAACAGCTTTTCCTGAAGAACGCGTTCGATCCTCGTCAAAACCGTAGTTTGAAGATGGGTGGGGCATGTACCCTGATGAGTAAGGATAACCATCTTCAGGAACATTAACTGAGGCATTTCCGTGGCCACCCATATTAAAGACACGGAGAAGATGTTGCATGTCATCACTTTCAAGCATTTCATGACTTCTCAGTCGTATATCTTCCTCTGGAAAGAAATCCTCAAATCCCTTATAAGGATTTGATGTGTTACCACTCTGGAAATTTGATGTAGATGTTTGTGGTGGACCAATGGCAAGCACATTCTCACTTCTGGATGGCTGGGTTTGTTGTGAGGAACCCATCAACTGGTTGTGTAGCATGAATGGAGTGCCATCAAACTGAATAGGGGCATTGGGATTCATATCCTGCGGCTGAACTGAATATCTAGTACTTGTACTATCATCATAACCTATGAACAAGAACATTCACACATTGGCAACCAAGTGGATGGAAATAAAGAACAAAGGATAGTTTCTTTAGTATAGCAATTGACGACAGAACCTTGTATATTAACGACCCAAAAAAAATACTCTGCTTGTTCAACCACTGGGTTTCTTTAAATCAGCCGAGCCAAGTCAAATCGATATCAAAGTACTCAAGACATAGCCAACCTGATTTATGATCCAAAAAACAAGGAATATGCAGACGGCATCCCCACATAGATGCTGCCATATACTTAAGATAGTATTGCATTTCTTTCTCAAGTTGGGAAGAAATTTCGCCCCTTCATTTTACTTCTTTCTTATCTAGGAAGCACCAACACTTATGAAGTGATGCATGTGTCTCCGACACTGGCATGCGAGCGATACGCCTTCAACATGCCAAAAACATGCCGGAAACTTCTTTTTTTTTTGGAAATTCGACACAGCACCGACACTTTCTCAACAGAAAGGTTTTTTTTTTTAGAGCACTCTTAAATTTTGGGGGTGATAGTCTTACTATGCTAAAATAAGAAGCAAATTATGGGTGTTTTTTGAAAAGTCCGTTTATGGATATAGAATGTTATATGCATGTTGTTGCTTTATGGATTATAGTTGCTTTGTTAATAATGCTTAAATCGTAGAGTTGGTAGTGTTGTTATGATATTTTCACGTTGGATTGTTGTTTGGAGGTAATTTATATTACAGCTTAGTTCTTAGTAATATGTTTTCTTTATGTTACATGGTTAGTTTCGTTAAATATTAATAATAATAATAAAAATACATAAATTAATTTTTGCCATGTCGCCGCCACATTGTGTCATGTTTTTTAGGTTTTTCCGTGTCGTGTTGTGTCGCCATATGCGTATAGGTGCTGCTTAGTTACTATTATAAATATTCTCAGTTTCGTGTTCCCCAATAAATAATAATTCATAAACACAGACTTCCCCAAGAAAATAATACAAAAATTACGGGCTATTCCTTGTGACAAAACCAGTGTATAACATCTCTCACTCCCTCTCCCTGTTATTATTATTTTTTTTCAAATATATTTTTACCTCCAACAGTCATCGGATTCATAGAAGGCTGCTCTGAAGGAATTGATTCAGGCAGGTTTGGTAGAGTGACATGATGGTCAAAGGAGTTGGAATAATCTTGCGGGCCCATTGTAACATTGCCATGAGAAGCACCTGAGCTCTTATTCTGGTTGAAGCTTAAAAGAGACTTGCCATCATACTCTATAACATGCATCCAGTTGTCATATGCTTTCTTCACTAGCGTATCTGCGTACACCTGTAAAAACCAGATTGTTCAGTGTTTTCTCAAGGTTCTCCAAAGATTGTTCATTCAATAGAAGAAAAAAAGAAAACGCTAAAGTCGAAGGGTGTGGTTATAGATATTCTCAACTGCACATACTACCATAAACGGGTCTACACTCTACTTTTTTTTCATAGATCTTCGATGAGAATTAGTAAAACAATTTCAAAGCTATACTTGGTCTATTTCTTTTAATGATGCTCAAAAGTCAGTTCAAGATGAGTCGTCGATGACTTATCTGGAATCCATAAATAGTTCTTGATCATTTATATGAAATGTGTAGTGCATATATGATATATGTACAAGTCAAACACACAAAATATAATTTTCTAATGCACGCATGTATAATATTTTTTAAGGCAAGAACAACTTTTGGTAACATATAATCTGCATATGAGTGTGGCTGGGTTAGTGTGTTGATCGAGTGAACATATAGTATTAGTATCCGTACCATCATAAAAAGGTTTAGTTTGGTAGAATTTCTTAAGCTTACTACAACCAGACGATGTTCTATAGATTTCTCAAGAAAGAAATAAAGCTGTTTCAAAGCTATACTCAAACATCGTCAATTTTTCAATGATACAGAAAGATATTCAGGATTAGAGCCATTGCTGCCTCATTTCTGATCCGTAAAAGGTCCTCAGTACAATCTCCCAGTACAGTGCAGCTTCTGATGCTAGTCCAATTGGTGCTGGTGTAGGACAAGCTCATTATAGACTAACCTCTTCTGATCAAGTGATTTCTCTTGCATGCAAAATTCTAATGACAAACAAACAATTATGGCATAGGAGCAGTGTATTTCAATTTACTTCTATGGGTTTATGGAGTTCAAACAATATTATTGTAGTAATAATGATCTTGGAATAATTAAACAAATAAATTAGAGGCGGCTGGGTTACCAACCTTCTGACTGTCAGAAAGAGAATCAGCTGTATAGTATTGTCCATCAGAAATCAAGCCACTGAATTCATATATGTTGTTAAATACAACACCTATGTTCCTTGCATCATCAGGATAGTAAATATAAAGCTTCCCACTTAGAACACAAGTCTTTGAATGCTCTACAAGAACATCCCACATTTTATTTGACATGCCACTTCCCAGTATCTACAACAACAAAAAAAAAAAAAAAAAGATTGAAGTAAATAAAATTTCAAAACATATGAGTTGAAAAATCCAATTTGACAACCAAATCCTACATTCTTACATTCCGCAGTCTCTGTGAGTCTCTCACTACAAGACGTAGGAAGTCTTCAACTGTAAATATTCCAGCTTTATTAAGCCTCTTATGAAATGATCCATCTTTCCCAATCTTCTCCAATCTCCAAACGTCGTCATTTAATGCAGGCGGATAGTGCTTCTTGTATACTGTTAAAGTCAGAAATTTTCAGATTTACCACCAAATATCCAACATGCAAAAAACACTAATCCAAAAGGGGAAAAGAAAAAGAAAGCATGGAATCAATGCACAAACACACGTAAGATCATCGTCAAATCATGAATCGCTTTGCCAAAACTGCGAAATGTATGGAATACTGAATTGTAAGATCCACGCTCCTTTTAAAAACACACTTGTGTGATATTTTGGGAGTTTTGGTTCTCGAATTGAACCAATTGGTTCAAATCTTGTCCCCGTCTAATAAGTGGTATTCTAACAGGCCAAAGTTCAAAGCCCGGTAGCCTATCTGGAGGTCTCGCCCCCTTGAAGTGGGACTATTTTTTCTTTGTTATTTTAAGATACAACCTTATAGGTTCGTATCAAGTGCAATCCATGATATACATGCGTATTCTATATCAATATAGAAACACATATACAGCGCTTTAAATGGACAAAAAAACAAATTGAAACAAGTTTCATGCAATAGTAAGGCTCAAACTTTTGAAAATTATAAAACTTCAAAGTTCAAATTGTTGAATTATGAATTGTATTGAATCGTAAATCAGATCAGGTTGTATGAAACTCGAATCGACTTGTGAATCAACCGATCCTAACCATGGGTACAGTGCTTGACATAGCATGAACTTACATTCTCCTCTGTGATCCTTAACAGTGAAGGGGTCTGTTTTTGCTTCACGAATACGAATGCTCTCGCAAAAGCCTGAGGCCACCTTAAGACCCAGTCTAAACTTTCTGCTCCGTATCCAGCTAGAGTTGTCTGTAAAACTCAGATCCCCCAGTGTTCCGACACCTTCCTTCAATGTCACCTGCAAGTCTCCGGTCAGAAGTGGTCTCTTTCCTTCACGCTCTTTCACCACATGAGACTCGAACTCTTCTTGAGTCCACCCATCATCGTCCTCATTGTTAAAATCACCTTCAAGCACAACGATGTCTAGTTTCACCGAGGACTCAGGACCTGATGTTACCACTTGGCCTGTGTTTGCATCAAGCAATACGATATGTATAGCTGTGCCCTGCTCTCCTTCAACTTTGCCACCTGTGAAGAGCGGGAGGGACAACCTCGACCTGAATTGTAGCTGTAAGCTTCTTCCGTCTGGTCCTTCTATTCGTTTTGGAGAAACCCTGCAATTTTGTTGAAGTTCAATCTAGCAGTATGGCTATTGAAAAACTTGGGCACCATATTTTAAGGAACAAAGTGTCGAGCAACAAGAAGCGTAGGAATTCAAAAGAAAGGAGGATACAAGTCCTCAACGTGCAACTTGCTATATGTTTTAAAACATTATTAGCATGTTACTAAATCAATGAAAGATACAATAGTATCCAGCATTTGCAACTAGACCTTATACATCATTATTATGCCATGATCTTTTCGGAAAATGAGGACTCTGAATATAGATCAGGAATGCAGAAGCAATCACAATAAGGGTCTCAGTGTCTTAACATTACATGAGGTGTCAGCCAAAGCGCAAAGCAAAATATTCTTTCCACAAAACACTCATGTCAATCATTGTTAATACACTGCATAAATCGAGCGCCACAAAGTGCAACGTTGATAACATGCTGGCTTTTACTATGCAAAAAGCTAGCTTTTATTAAGCAAACGAGCATACGACATGGACAACAATCACACAATATGAAAAAAGAACATAAGACATCAAGGTGCAACATCTTGTCTGGTCCGATTACTGCTTAAACTGTTCCTTTATTTATAGGTATAAAAAGACGGCACAAGATGACCACCAAAAAAAAAAAAAAAGAAAGAAAAAGGTACGATACAAATACACATAAGTGACTAAGTAGGATTCAAAATATGGAAAACGAACACAATCTAAATACACTAAGTAGTTCAGATCTGTTTGAAATTTATGTTTAGGACAACCTCAAACCAAATCTTAGGATTTGAATCTAGGATTCCTCGCATTATTTTACTTAGAACTAGACCGACATAGAGTTTTAAACCGATGAAACTCCACACGCAAGGCCTAATACTGTCACCCCATGTCCAATGAATACAGAGTATGCATACCAAACACAACCAACGTGACATTATTTAAGTTAGCATAGCTTTCATTGACTGACCATAGACACAAATAAGAAGAAAAAGAAGATACAAGAATCCAGATTCAGTAGAGAGATATTCGTCTTAAGAAAAAGAATGTAAATAACAACCAAGCTTATTGAAATATTTTAACTCCTGATCGGGGAAATCATACCTCCCAGTAAGTTTAGAGGGGCCTAATTTTGCCAAGGCACGCTCCACTTCTTCGCTAACCTGTTCAGCATTCAAGACAGTCAAATACTTCAAAGAGTAGAAAAGCGTCAATACCTAAAGCAAACAATAAATCAACGAGCAACAAAATTTACTTATGACACGTTCAGTTAGCATTCAAGTATGATATATTTTTCCTGTGTTATTGAATTAAAATAAACTTCTCCTCTCATCACAGATACGAGGCCATAACATCATATAGATTGGTTGGTCAATAACCCAGAATGATTAATGAAACTTGAACAGACATTATCCTATATTTCCACAAATAGGAAGAGAATCCAAAAGTAGGCCTGAGTATATTACCACTCTTCGAAGAATAGGCTCCAATGATGAGCAAAGTTTCTGCAGACTATCTACCTTGAGAGCTTCAACAATAACACTGCAAAATATATGTACTTGTCAATTAATAAGAAATGATGCATCCAAAAAAATACACAGAAAGCAAACTGAGACTTAACAAATGAAAAAAATAAATTAACTCCCAGCATTACAAATCACAAGGGGCAAATAAATTTCATACAAATGCCTGTTAACAGATGAGCATTCGTATTGGTACAGACAAGGGTGCTTATACCAGCACGCATATACAACTGGGATGCCCAGAACTAAGAATCAGAACAAATGTTTGCAAGGAATTGACAACCCCGTGACATTTTTTTCAAGAACCCATTCTGCATTCAAGTTCAGAAAGATATCAAATTTCCAAAAAAAAAAAAAAAAGGGTTAAAACCGATGGGTTTCTAGGATATGATTGCAGAGCTACAAAATGAGATGCCTATAAAGCTGAGAAAAATAATTAAATGACAGAGCAAAATGATAAATAGGGTTTAGTCGGTGATCAATGATCATATGTACCCACCAGCTGCAAATAACAGACCTATCAACTTAACTATGTACCCAGCAATATGAATATCAGATCATATACCCTAATGCACCCGAGGGCTCTTGGAAGAGGAAATGATACACACTGATGGGGTGACCCAATCATAAGAGGGAGAACGGTGGTCTTAAAAAAGGGATAACTTGGAGAGAGAGAGAGAGAGAGAGAGAGAGAGAGAGAGGTTGTTTGGGCATGAGATACTCGGTGTGGCTTTCAGTCCTCTAGCTCCTTCAAATTAGGCTTATCAAAGTGCTATTGGCGGCTAGGGATATGAGGGCCTCTCAAATCAGTCCAAAGTCAATTGCGCAGCTCTGAGACTGCAGATTCGTAGGACCTGAAATGAATGTAGTAGCTTCCACATAGGCAGTGACCTGAAAAGAATGTAGTAGCTTCCACATAGGCAGTGAACTGTTGACACAGCATAGACCACACTACACTTCTTGCATCCTGGGATAATGTACTCTCTCTCTCTCTCTCTCTCTCTCTCTCTCTCTCTCTCTCTCAAGTTCCTCAAGGCATGATACATCACTTACAACCATAAGAGGGTGAAAGTCCTTATCAGCTAAACTAGCCAACTTAGGATACACTCCAGCAACATTTAGTCTATAAACGTCCCCTGTAACAGCAATTTTCACACTGGGTCATGGAAGCAAAGTTGTTTTCTATATAGGCTACTTTGAGGTCACAACTCTGATCCATACCATAGGCTGTCCAACTTAGCATCCACTCAAATGACCAATTTCACACTAGATCGTGGAAGCAAGATAATTCTATTGACATCCACTCTAACAGGAATTTGCAAACTAGGCCATGGAAGTAGATTTGTTCTATGAGCAACCTTATGGTCAAAAGTTCAATACACGCCCTAGGCTTGCCTTGTCTGAGTCGGGGGAACTTTGGAGACTATGGAATTGATCACCGACCCCCGAAACTCAAAGCTGGAGGAAGAAGGGGAATTTGGAGTAATCCCCCCCAAAAAAAAAAAACCACCATCTTTGGTAGTATCAAATGCTCACAAGCATGCATAGCATATGGGAATGTTTGGGCTTTTTAGCTAATGTTAGCTGGTTCAAGTCCTGCTATACTCAAACCTTACCTTACACTCCATTCCAACACCATCTGTCTTTCAGTAAAGCTTATAGTATCACAATCAATACTAACAAATACCCAGAACTAAATATGAAAAATAAATGTAATCCTATAATTTAAGTTCAATTCAACAATTTAAAAATAAAAGAGCAAGAACTAAACAAAAATACATGTATATGTAACTACCTATATATATATATATATATGAACATACTAGCTCACTCACAGCAATTGAACAAATTGAAAAATTAATTAAAAAAATTTTAAAAAAAAAATTTCAAAAACAAACCTGGCAAGTGCAGGTCTTTTCCTTTCAGGCTGATCTTCATCACTACCACTTGGATCCAAACCTCGCTTTCCTCTCACCATGCTGTTCGATCTCTCCATATACCTAGTCTGCATTTTTTCTTTCTCAGCCGCCTAATCACCCAAACCAAATCTTTTTTTTTTTTTTTTTTTTCTCGCTCTTTCTCGGACAACAACCAGATCTGAGCTAAAATAACTACTAATACCTATCCACTCCCACTTTCTTCGTAGATTCCAACGGAAAATAAAAGAGACAGAGACAGAAAAGGCAGAGAATAAAACAGAAAGCGCGAAAATTGAAAAACAGAGAGATAGAAGCTTTTGAGAGGTTTCCGAGAAGCCCACACGAAGCGTCTGCGAATTTTCTCTCTCCACAGTATAAATCTAAAAGTTTCTGGCGGCACAAAACAGTGTATAGTCCAATTATACATACAGTCCTACACATAAATTAAACAAGTACAACCCTTAACTATGGAGAATTTATTCTATGTTCCTCGATCATATATCACGTGATGGTTCCGGTCATATATTGGTTATTGTAAACTTTTTGTCTCGCAAAAGACAGATAATTTTCCCACATATTAGTCTGCTACTGACAGGAACCACCACTTGACAATGGTTCAGGACCATTGAATGACTATGACATTTTTCAAATACTCCAAAAAAATAAAATAATAAATAAATAAAACAACAACAACAATAATAATAAATAAAAAACTCAATAACCTTAGGGCTAGTTAATGATTAGGACATTTTATGATTCTTGTATAGGCATAATAAGTTCAACAAAAAAACCTTTAGTAAAAAGTCTTTGCACTTATATCTGTACACTACACTTATATTTTGAAATTTTACAAAACTACGAAGTTTATAAAAGTAATTTTGTAAAATTCACTACTTTTGTAAAATTTTACAAATTCACAAAAGTATAAATACGCAGAGACTTTTCATAAAGCTGTAAATTTTTAAGGTCCTTTAAATTCTCATTATCCCATAAACTTAACCCCTCAATTATTTCATATTTTTTACTAATACTCCGATCGTTAAGACGTCATCCAAAGATTTAGCGTTTTTGTATCGTGTGATCAATATATAATAGTTCAAAAATATTAATAATACAATATTCATATCCTTCTTTTGCCACGTTGAAATTTTTTGGAGAACAAGATTTTTTCATTTGATGTACACAAAATTTTTGACAATTTAGTTCAAAAATTTTGAACAGTTCAAAAAGAGTAGCAAAAATGTCATGCTGTTAACACTTTTATATCATGTACTAGTCACTTGATACAAAGTGTTGTCACAGAGTCTAAAAGTGCTGATTTCTTGGACGGACGACATCCTAAATAAAGGGGTGTTATTGAAAATAAGTTATAAGTGGGGAGAGAGAGTTTTGGGGGGGGGGGGGGGGGGGGGGGAGGGGTGGTGTGAGTTAAGTGTAATTTTTCTACGTAAGCAACTTTTGTGCAATTGCTACAGCACAATTGGTGCTGTTTCTCTCACATTTTGTTAAGTGTAATTTTTCTACGGAAGCAACTTCTGTGCAATTGCTACAACACAATTGGTGCTGTTTCTCTCACATTTGTTACAGTAAAATTGCAACTTCTGTGCATTTGCTACAGCATAGTTGATGTTGTTTCTCCCATATTTTGAGTCTTGTATTCCATTTTGGGATGTTCCAAAATTAGTATCCATTTACTTACTTTCTAAAACTATATTTCCTTAAAATCTACACTAAGACTATTGGTGGCAATTCGGGTTCTTGTGTCATTAATCGGGTTGTGTGCTTTGGGTTTGATTTTTAGTTTCGAGTGCTATTCATCTATAATACAAATAATTTTAAATTAATCGTGTCTTGTCTGTTGAAGAATTTTCAAAATAAGGGATTAAGAGTGAGTGAGATTTGAATTAGAAGTGATGGGTCGCAACCATTGAGATTGAATCCGAACTGATGGGTCGCAACCATTCAGATTCAATTCAAAATTCAATTCAAATCTATAGGTTGTGTCCCTTGGATCAATAGTCATAAGGCTAATAGACGCAAACGTCTATGAAGGGACACCAACCATTATATATATATAGAGTGTATCAATTCTCATTGTATGTATGGAAAATCTCTTTCTTCTTCCTTATGGAAAATTAGGAGTTTAAATTACGTTGTCTTTCTTTAGATAAAATACATATTTTTAGAATCTGTTTTCTGCAGAAATAGAATTCTAGAATTGGCTCTTATTTCTTGGTGGATGTTTTCGGCTATCTTCAATAGTGCATATTGCAGATAGGTTTGGCTTCGTTGTACCTTGAATACAGATTTGCGGAATACCCGTTTGCACACCAAATGATAATTATGGTGGGGGCAAATACTGTATTTAGGGAAGTGTCTCGTACACGCCTTGAAGCATATTATTGGAATACGTTGTGCGGCATTGTTAGTCGGTGGATTTTGAAAATATTGAAGACAAATTTCCCAACAATCTAAATACAGTATCTGTGGATTCATCTTCTACGAACTAATGCCTTAACCGATAAGTCATTTCTACTTGTGCTTTCTTAAATCTATTGATTTTCATATTGCTATCTTTATTTACATACACGTACCTTTTTCATAAATTCAAAATTTATTTTATAAAGGTAGAGACTGTTTTATAAAAACATAAACTGACTTAACAAATTGTGACATTTACAAACTTGTTCATTATGCATGTCTATTCTAAATAAATCTATTTGGTTCAATCGGAATTACGAATCTAGTTGATGAAAATTGAATAGGTTCCGGCTATAAAATAGCAGTTGTATGTGCATCATATATATACTTGTATCGCTCTCTACAAATCCCGTTGGAGTGGTAGATTCATTATCTATCCATGAATTTACCATGGATAGATATATGCACTTGTATGTTTTTTTTTAATCAAACCACAATTATAGTTTTGCATAGAAAAATGATTATAGAAATCAAACTGTGCTGGTGGCTTTTCGAAAAGTTAGTGGAGAAGAATTTGGAAATGACATACTTCATTACAATTGCAAACCTACCCCTAATTTTATCAATTTAAAATTCAAATGATGCACAAGGTAACCCTTTGGCTTGGGTAGAAACAGTGCCTGTAGGCACTAGGCACCCATTCATTTTGTGAATATACATTGAAATTATTTGGTTTCAATATTAATATAATGTAAAATCTGGAAATTGGCATACATATTGCATATACTTGATTCTCGTCCGGGAATTCGTGGTGTTCTAAATCTGGAAATCCTCTTTTATTCAGATTCACCAATCTGATTAGTAAATACCAGTTAAAAATCTACTTTACATGGTAATACGTTTTTAGTTTAAAGATATGAAGAATTGGAACCTGTTTTTGATTTCTGTTCAGAACGCAACTAATTCGTAATCTGGAATTAGTAATGGTTTTGCACAAATTGTTCAATTTGGGTTTATAAAATCTGAAACGCATGTGGAAAATTGTTGCAGTTTATTCGTAATTGTTATTGTCTATTGCTTGCGTCTTTCTGGCGATTACACACGATTATCACCTATTTGTCACATGTTTTCATGTCATAATTTGCTTCAACAGTTGGTTTAAAATTTGAAGTCAATTGTTTGTTTTAATACATAACCGACTAAAGGTGTCCACATGTTGGTTGTTCAATGTTTTGTTGTCCAATAGGATTGTATTACATTTCTCAATCTTATCAGTTAAAGACATGCATATATATATATAATATCTTTAATATATTATAATCCCTTTAGTAGACAAATCTATAGTTTTAAGTTGATTTGTTTTCACATATATTGACTTTTATCATTTAGTGGTTTGATACACTTTGGGTCATGTTTGAAACCACCTCATACTATAATTTTAGGTTCTTGACACTACCCAAAATGCACATGTTAGCCAGTTGAGAATTATTTTATGAACCAATTTTGAATCCCAAAAGCACATTTCTTTGAGTTGGTCTAGAGGTGATTCAACCCAAACGTAATAAAAGGTGAAGATTTGAGTTTCATGATTGCATGACAATGAACTCTTTACTGTGATTTGGTACATGGCTTTGTTTGGTGTACATTTACGTTGAATTTATGTTGAGCGTTAAACTATTGTTTAAAGGAAAGTTTGCCTTCGTATATGTGTCAACAAAAACATGCATAATGTTTTTAATTGCCATTTCTTAGAGATAATGGTTACTAAGACTTTTGGTGATGTACAAATATAGATATTTGTGGTATGTTTACATATATATAAATATTTACACGTATGTGGATAAACAGTTCATTGTGTATTATAAATATGTAAGGAATATTATTATTATTATTATTATTATTATTATTATTTAAACGGTGCAACGTTTATAGACTTTTGGAAAAGGTGAAATGTTTTGGGTCATAATACCTTGATAGCTGTTAATAAAAAACTACTTCAAAATACTACACTGATTCATGGTATTCTTTAATAAACAGTATACTGATTAATATGTTTGAAGTATTAGTTGTCTTTTCCAAAAAGACATGACTTGTGTAAATGGAGATGACGTCATCAGTGACTAAGTAATCTAGTAATTTTGGTTTAGACCCCATTTGCGGGTGAGTTACAGTTTGACCCATTTAATTTAATTTTTTAACCTTTAAATGTTTTAAAATTTTCGTTTGCTTAAATTTAAAATTTTTGACCTCTTTGTGCACTTTGTTACATGATTCCATGTTTTCTGAAAACCACCATTGGTATACTACGTTTGTATAATTTACACTTTTGGAAAATTACTTTGATAATGAAATATGGTCTATATTTTTCAAAAACCGGTTTTTTATGATTGTGTGTCAACTGGAACTTTGGTAGCTATGCATAAAGTTGTTTTTTATCATCCTTATGAGTGGACAAAGCTGAACATTTGGAAAGCATATGTAGACATGTATTTACATACATTGACTTGTGCCAGTTAAAGATTTAATACACTTAAAGGTCATGTTTGGAATGTTTTGTCAATTGTAATTTTGAACCAAACGCTCGATCTTTAGGGACTAAAAATACGCATTTTAGTCTGTCTGAATAAATTTTAGGAGCACTTTATAATCCTAAAAATATATTTAGTTGAAGGTGGTTTAGAGATATTTCAACTCAAACGTGATACAAGGTAAAATTTGGGTTTTAATGGATTCCGCTGACCCCTTATGATGAGAGTTTGTGCTTATACCTAAATGCTAAAGTTTGATTAATATATTATTTATTATTCGCTTTTGAAGCCACTAATTTTAACAATTGTTTGAAGTACCAGATTTTGTCATTATGGCAAGTACTCACAATGTTACGTCATATGCGAGTGATTTTGATTACTAATTTTATTAGTAGTATTATACAAATTGTATAGTTATATTTAAACAAGTCTCGTAAGACTATTTTGTTTAAATTGCAAAATAATTTTAGTTGTAACTTCATTGGATGTCAAGGTTTTGGCAATAAAATCAAGTTAATCTAAGTCTAATGTTTGTTTTGCTAATTAGTAAACAAGGATTACCGCGACAATAGTAATATGTTTAGACTTATGTGAAGCACTCTTTTAATCAAAATTAATCTTGTTTAATTGGTGGAATATACTTTATGTATGCTGTAATGTTATAACATTATGACATGTAATAGGCCTAATATGCAGCTGGTAAACCTAGTAGAGATACTAGTGATTCTAATTATTTGTATTGACATGCACTAATAGAATTTATATGCCCGTTGGCACTAAGCGGGAAGAATGATCATATATCAAGGAGTGGATGGTTTTTTCACTTTTGGTGGAGGAGTTGTCTTATGGAAAAAGAGACATACTTGTATAGCTAACTCCACCATGGCAACTGAATTTGTAGCATTAGCTGTAGTAGAAAAGAGGTCGCGTAGTTAAGGAATTTAGTTTTAGAAATTCCAGTTGGACCAAAACCTATGTCTCCTATATCTATACATTGTGATAGTGAGTCTACACTTTCTAGAGCTTATAGTAAAGTGTATAACGGTAAGTCCAGACACATTGGACTTTGACACAGTTATATGTGAGACAGTTACTCACGGATGGTCTAATAACTGTGAATTATGTGAGGTGCTGCCAAAATTTGGTGGATCCTTTTCACAAAAGAACTTGCAAGGAATGTGGTGTCTAAGACACCAGTAGGGATGGAACTAAAGCCCAACAAACATGGTCACTCTTGATGGAAACTCAACCTGACACTTGACATTTCAAGTCCTCAGGTTCAACGAGTAAAGTACATCATATGTCGTGATTGCAAGCACTTTAAATAATATATATATATATATATAAAATCATCCCAAGGATAAGTGCTTGGTACCTGTAATGTAATAAGGAGGAGGGTGAGCTACTAAGCTCTTAATAGACTTATAACAACCGTGTTGGAGTGTTTTAGTTACGGGGACACTTCTAATAAGTCTACCTATATGAGTGTGGAAGTGGTGCCGCTTCCTATGCGTTCAGGGCTTGACATCTAGAGCACTCACGAAATCAAGGTATAGACACAAGGCCTAATTCACGTGTCGGCTTATATGAATATCCACTAAGATTAAAGGTTTATGTGTGGGGATAAGTCCGGTTAGTCAATATGGATTGCCAGTTCAAAGACTATGTCTACTAAGCTCTCCTGATTAGCTTTGACGAGTCCTCACAGGGTAATTGGTTCAAGTCGCAAGACACCATTACTTATATGTAAATCTTGTAGCCAATGTTTTTCAAAACTTATTTCGAAAATGGTGGGGGAATGTTGAAGAATTTTCAAAATAAGGGATTAAGAGTGAGTGAGATTTGAATTAGAAGTGATGGGTCGCAACCATTGAGATTGAATCCGAACTGATGGGTCGCAACCATTCAGATTCAATTCAAAATTCAATTCAAATCTATAGGTTGTGTCCCTTGGATCAATAGTCATAAGGCTAATAGACGCAAACGTCTATGAAGGGACACCAACCATTATATATATATAGAGTGTATCAATTCTCATTGTATGTATGGAAAATCTCTTTCTTCTTCCTTATGGAAAATTAGGAGTTTAAATTACGTTGTCTTTCTTTAGATAAAATACATATTTTTAGAATCTGTTTTCTGCAGAAATAGAATTCTAGAATTGGCTCTTATTTCTTGGTGGATGTTTTCGGCTATCTTCAATAGTGCATATTGCAGATAGGTTTGACTTCGTTGTACCTTGAATACAGATTTGCGGAATACCCGTTTGCACACCAAATGATAATTATGGTGGGGGCAAATACTGTATTTAGGGAAGTGTCTCGTACACGCCTTGAAGCATATTATTGGAATACGTTGTGCGGCATTGTTAGTCGGTGGATTTTGAAAATATTGAAGACAAATTTCCCAACATTGTCTTGTCGTGTCGTGTCGTGTTCGGGTTGTCGCACTAAAACGGGTTGTCGTGTCAAAAATTGCCACTCCTAAAGTCTAAGACAAAACTAAAAAAGTTATTGTAATTATTAGGGACAATTGTGAAAAATATATACTCCCTCCGTCCCTTTTTTTGAGTCCTATATTCCATTTTGGGATATCCCAAAATTAGTGTCAACTTTCCTAAATTGGTGTACAATTTTTACTTACTTTCCAAAATTACTCTTCTTTGAAATCTACATCAAGACAAAATTAAAAAAGTTATTGTAATGATTAGGGACAATTGTGGAAAATAGATGTAGATTCTTTTTGTCCCCGGGTAATGCTACGTGCACATAAAATGTGCACATAAAGTGTGCACATAAAGATCTGAGCCATTCATTTTAGTGGGGTCCATCCCTGCACACATAGGACCCACCAAAATGAATGGCCTAGATCTTTATGTGCACACTTTATGTGCACATTTTATGTGCACGAATCATTACTCTTTTGTCCCCTTAATAAGTTGAGTTTCCAAAAATGAACTCAAAAAAAGGGATAAAAGGAATAGTATAATTTTTTTTGAGTAATGATTTGTGCACATAAAGTGTGAACATAAAGATTTAAGTCATTTATTTTGGTGGGTCCTATGTGTGCAGGGATGGACCCTACCAAAATGAATGGCTCAGATCTTTATGTGCACACTTTATGTACACATTTTATGTGCACGTAGCATTATCCATTTTTTTTGTCCCCTCAATAAATTGAGTTCCCAAAGATGAACTCAAAATAAGGAACGGAGCCACGGAAGAGTATATATATGTAATTGAATAATGATTGGGGCACCAAAGGATACAAAAAACTTTCACAAAATGAGTGGAAAGTCTATGTGGCACAGTGGGACCTGCCAGTAATTAATGGAAATAATGCTTAATTGCTGGCGGGTCCCAGTGTGCCACATAGACTTTCCACTCATTTTGTGGAAGTTCTTTGTATCTTTTGGTGCCCCTAGCATTGTTGTATGTAATTATTATGTGTTGCTTGGGGTATTTGTTGGAGTAGTGGGACGACCAATGGGATGCAATATGGGGTTGATTGTGGGCGCGCACTGGGTCCGGTTGGATGAACAAACACTCGACAGCTTTCTCGGGTTTTCATAATTCACCCACGTGAGGTTAATTGCGTGTGCTTAGGTGTCAATCCGACGACAAGAGATTCCGTGTTAGCTTTTGTTGCGGTGCCGTATCAGCACTATTAATCCTCTTTTCTCATTCTCTGTGGTCAAAACTACTTCTTCTTAGGGGCTGTTTGGTAAGTGCTCGTTAGGCACGATTTAATAGTTTAAAAAAAAAAAAAAAAAAAAAAAAAAAAATTGTTCACGAATTGAATGAGAATTTGAGTGTCTTTTGACTATGGATAGGTTTGGTCATGCATGTTCGCGAACTTGGGAGTATCTTTTGAACTCCAAAGAGAATGAATCTCTAGACTAAGGAATTTTTTACCATTCTCATCATTGTTGGACCAATATATACACAATCCATCACTGTTTCAACTTATTTTCCAAATCCATCACTTTTTTAAAGTCGCTAATTCAAGTAGCGATTTTGCCAAAAAAAAAATCTGTAGAAGTCGCTAGTCCAACTTGCGACTTTAGGAAGAAGTCGCTAGTTGAACTAGCGACTTCTATTAACATACACACTAGAATCTCTCAGTGAAAAGGTAGAAATCGCTAGTTCAACTAGCGACTTCTCATTTGGCCTAAAGTCGCGAGTTGAACTAGCGACTTCTACAGAATTTTTTTTTTTTTGAAATGGAATTTGGGATATCAATCTCTGGAAAGGAACTCTTAAGTACTAAGGATATCCTTAAGAAGGGCATAAAATGGATTTTGGGAGACGGTAGGAATATTAATCTGTGGAACGATTGGTGGTGTGGTAACTCTACCCTCTAACTGATATGCCTTTCTTAAAGGTGCAGGACATTATCTCCAATAATGGTACTTGGCACTTGGACAACAACCACTAATGGTTATCTGAGGCTAATAAAAATGACATCCTTACTACTCCCCTTTCTAATTTCAACTCACTTGCTGATTTCCCATCTTGGGTCCTCTCGAGTAATGGTAAATGCACTTCCTCTAGTGCTTATTATATCACTAGTGGAAACATCTCCCAGCCTTATTTTAGTATTTCGAAAGAAATGTGGAAATGGAATGTCCCTTATAGGCTGAAATTCTTTATTTGGAAATGTTTGCTTGATAGACTACCTTCCAAAAATCTCCTTAATGCTCGAAATATTACCACTAATACTGAATGCCCTAGATGCTCTCATTGGAAGGAGGATACTTTACACATTCTTAGAGATTGTCCTAAAGCTCGCAGTTTATGGAGTCTTATCCTCCCTAGGGCTAGTGATAACTTAAATCTCATGCAAAATCACACTCAATGGATTCTCTCTAATAGAATGAGGGATGTTGATTCTAATATTCACTTCGATCTCCCTAATGATATCATTTTTATGGAAAGATAGAAACAATCTTGTGTTTAGAGGGAAATCTACTCATGAGAGACAGTTTGCAAAGTTGTCTAGGGATTTGGGGATTGATATCCTCAAAGCCTTCAAAAGAATTGATAACCTGTATAAGGATAATTTCGATACTCTTATCCGTTGGTACCCTCCTAATGCATGTTATCTCAAGCTCAACACAGATGGAAGCAGCAGAGACAACCTAAGACGAGGCAGAATTGGGGGAATCATCAAAGACGATCAAGGAAGATGGAAAGCGGGATACTACGACCACTTCGGACACTGCACCAATCTTATTTGCTGAAATGGAAAGCATAAGGAAAGGTCTATCGATAGCTTACAAAAAAAAGGAATTAAGAAGCTAGTGGTTGAAACCGATTCTATGACGGCTTGTCTTTTAATCCAGAGTTGCAAAGTTAATCACCCTCTCAGAGTGATTGCTGCAGATTGTAGATTTTTACTTCATGCTTGTAAGGGTTTCATCACCCATATTTTGAGAGAAGGCAGCAAATGTGCTGACCTTCTTGCTAATTTTGGTGTGGATTAACTGAATCCTCTCGTTTTGTTAGATGCCCCATTTAGGGAACGTTGTATGCCTTTGTTGGCGGATGCTTGTGGCACTAGCTTCCTCCATAGGAGTTAGTGTTGGTTTTGTTTTCATTTTTTCTTTACCAAAAAAAAAAAAAAAAGGAAGGATTGTGCCTATTGACAAACCTATAACCTATATATATATATATATATATGGGTCTTAACTATTCTATAATTACACATAAATTCTAAGAACTGTTGCAAAACTGAACAGCTTCCAAATCAATGAATCAGTTTTGCACGGTCCATAATCGAATGTAAAACTTTAATTGCATTGGAGTTCATACCTATATATAATGTTTAAAGGCTATTCCAAAAGCAAAGAACCAATTATGTGATTTACAATTAAACCGTTCTCATTTCAAGTGTTTCAATTTGAACAATATCCATTTTTGATGCAGGAGTTGGTGTCCAGTTTTAAACCGATTCTTTATCAAACCAAACCAACCTCAATTTTCAAAAAATCAAATGAAAAGTGAGACTTTGATTTAACCAAAACTAATTTTAAGAATTCCCAAACAAGCAATTAAAAAAAAACAGATGCTGGGAATTTGTGTTGCTACTTTTGAATTTTGATTTAGATAAGAGTACGGAGTGTGACTTAAAAATACTCCAAAAGCTAAGCATCCCAAACAAGCCATGAGATTTAAGATGATTATATATCTATGCATTCGCAAAACATGGGCTTAGTTGACCAACAAATTATATTAGCAAATATTTTTTAAAAAAAATTTTGGGTAAGGATTGGCCAAGATCATGTTGTATATTGTAACTTAAAAAGTCAAGAATAATGTCCCAAATTTGGGTCCAAACAATTATAATAAAAGTAATGTCGCTAAAATTATACTAGGTAACTATACTGACACGTCACTAAAGATGTCCCACAATTGATAACTACTGCTTTATTCGTAAGTCAGTCACCTCTTGTGGAAGTAAAGAATTAGCACGATGTTTTATCAAGGAAGAGAAGAGTCTGAAGTTCAAAGTTCAACGCCCATTGCCATATCATTACAATAATATATATATATATATATATATCTACTATACTATACAAAGGAATAAATAAGCACGTCAAAAAATATGAACTTCTTCTTTTGTCATTCACTATATCATAATTACCCATATATCTATCTATATGTCGTAAAGATATATTGATTTATCTGAGGGTGAATCTGTCATTTTGGACAAATAATTACATTCAAGTTAGCTTCTGTAATTTTATTTAATATAATAATGAGGTTTTAATCAACAATCTTGTGTCTAATTACATTTGGATCAACAAATTTTTGCGATATTTATTATTGACTTCAAAAAGTCAACAAAAGTGGCTATTTTGGTGGCTATTTAGGAATTGATCACTAATATTTACAATTTGGTCAACTTCTTCTCTCAAATGAGATTTTAATCAACAATTTGTGTCTAATTACATTTGGGTCAATATTTTTTGGGATATTTATTATTCACTTCATAAAAAATAAAAAAAATGGCTATTTTAGTGATTATTTAAGAATTGATCACTAATATTTACAATTTGCTCAACTTCTTCTCTCAAATTTAGAATTCATATATTGTAATATGTGTAATTACATTTAGGTCAGCAAGTTTTCGAATATTTATTATTCACTTTAAAAAAGTTTTAAAAAGTGACTATTTTAGTGGCTATTTAAGAATTGATCACTAATTTCACATTTTGGTCAATTTCTTCTCTAAAATTTAAGTTCTGATATATTTAAAATGTCAAATAAAGTGGCTATTTTAGTAGCTATTATGAATTGGTCACTAATATTTACATTTTGGTCAACTTCTTTCATCAAATTCAGGATTTATAAATTGTACTCGAATATCAATTAAGGCCTCCAAACACATTCATGCCCTTTTTTTTTTAGAGAAAATACCCTACTTCTGTCATATATTTTTAGTGGCGCTTTATTAGGTACCTTTACTGCTCATTTATAAGATAGGCAGAATTATCAACTTCTTTCGTGAGAAGAGTTTTCGATTAAATAGTTACATTTACACTTTCCTATTTAACTGTTTTAACATTTTATTATACACTTTTAACAACCACTTAACCACATGAAACGACACAATTAAATTTCCTGCGCAACGCGCAAGGCTCCAACTAGTATATATATATACACACACTATTCATTTGAAATTCAAGTAACCCTCCATTATCCCTAAAAGATTAACATAGAGTGCAAGGTACAATGCTTCTCAACGAAGGCTAAAAAAAAAAGTCAAAATTTAGGCACTTCCATAGAATTTTTTATACATATATATAAAAGTCATGATGAAGGCAAAAAAATAATTATTGAATATTAGAATTAGTGATGAAGGCAAGAAGTATAGTTACTCTGCTCCTGAGCGCTTTCGGTTTCATATGAATGTAACACAATGCAGGCTAAATGAATTCTTGTCATCTACAAAATAATTCATGTTACCCTTTCTACAATTCTTTTTCAATTGAATTATTATATCATGTACACAAAATTACCCTTTACTTTAAATGTACACCAGATGACATGTAATACCATAAGATTTTAGGTTATAAGTTTGGTCATTCATCTTTTAACTGTAACAATTTAGTCCCTCAACTTTCAAGCTAATTGCAATGTAAACCTTTCATCAGAAAAAGTGAAAAAACTCTTTAAGTGGTGCCATGCATTGCAATGTCAACCTTCGATGTGATGAGCTTTTGACACTTGTGTAAAAGGAAGCTGTCATTGCAAATGGCCTAAAAGTTCAAGGACCAAATTGCTACAAATGAAAAAATTAGAAACCAAACCACAATTTGGTGTATAATTCAAGGGTGCAAAATACATAGCCTAATATATATCTATTATAGCAAGTGTAAAGGAGTAATTATAGGCAATATGATTCAATGTCAATCTTCTTCTTCCTTTTCCCCCTTTTCACAAACTATGAGTATTCCTGCACCGACATCTAAAGCTTTCTGCCAATTACTAATCTCAATACAGTTAAGACTAAATATAATTTTAGTGATTTCAAATTAGCCTCGCAACAACATAAGTTAGTAAAAGAAGAGTTCACAAAAGTAAGGAACATTAAATCATGTAGATGTTATCAAAATCTGTAAAAGTAGCTCAATGGAGAGAGAGAGATCCTAAGTACGCTTAATGGTTTTCTTACCACTTTTCTTTTTATCTCTTTTATTTTGCAGCTTTGGACGAGATCTGGTTTTGACAACCTTCTTGAAGGATTTCTTACTCACAGGTATATTGTGGTTCTTCGTTTCAGCACCTCCAACTGATCTGGGTGCTGCTGAAGCCGGTGGCCCCTCACTTGGTCCGTCTTCTTCACGAGAGATCTCAGTTGTTGTCACTGTGACCTTCATGTCACCATTGTCATACAGTGTTGTCCCTTTCAGCAATAAACAAAGCCAACACCAAAGTTAGATGTGTATAGCCGACAGCGTCTCTATATAATTAAGCAATCTATAAGATCATCTCCAATGGGCATGTTATACCTCATGCTATTGCCAACCTATAGCATAACCTACAAAAAAATACCTCCAATGGCATGCAAAAACTTATGTCAAATTATAGCAATGCTATATCCTGTGCCAAATTTGGCTTGACCTTTGGCAATGCTATAATTTGGCATTACCTTTGGCACGCCATTGGAGATGTGTTTTTGGAGGACTATGCTATAATTTGGCATACCAACAAGGCAATACCTTAAATTTGTCCAATACAAAGAAAGAAATAGCATTTCATTTGACATATACCATTGGAGCACATATGCTAAAATATAACATTTTAGTACTGCAGCAATGCCAAAATATAGGTTTGGCATGACGAAAATAGCATTTAGCATTGGAAATGGTCTTAGAGTAGAGATGTAAAGAGTACAATCCAAAATTGCATATTACATGGGAATAAGGGAAAAATCTATCTACAACCAAACAAATGGTAAAATCATCAACTAGTACCAGAGGATTCAAGGGAACAACCTATCTACCTTAAACATTTCAATGCATGTCATTTTTTAACCATCTGTTGGCAATGGAAAATTCTGGTGTATTTCGCCAAATCATCCAAGTATTGTGAACTATACCTCAATTGTTACATTAGGCGGAACAAATTCAACATCCCCGAAAACCAAACTTGTCCAAAAAAATAAATCAATAATTATTATTTCTGATAATCATAAGACGATGATCTTATGACATATGGGTCCAACGAAAAATGTTTTACCTCTATAACTAGAGAACCCATATCAGGCTACAACCAGAACACTCGTATTCATTACACATGAAGCTGGTACCTGTACTACAGAATTCAGCAAGCCATCAATGCTTTGTGCCGACTTCTGTTATAGTAACAGTGTGCTTTGATGGGAAGAGGAGAATAGAAGAAAGAGAAAAAATAATAAAATAAAAAATAGGGTAAAATGCATTTTACACCCTCAAACTATACCTTGTTTGGCACTTTGGTCCTTAAACAAATTGTTTTCGCATTTTGGTCCATCAACTAACATTTTGTGGCGCTTTGCCCCCTTTGTCACTTTCAGTGACAAAAAAAAGTCACTTTTAGTGACGCCCAAAGTGACGCTAAAAGTGGCGGAGGGGCCAAACTAGGGGTGGGCAATCGGACAGTTCGGGTTCGAACCATGGTTCAAAGTCGCGGTATCGGTCGTGGTATCGGAGTCCGTTGTGATGACTCGGTGTATCGGCGCTGCGGCCTGGTATCGGGCGATACGCTCCGATACACTAGATTTAAGGTTCAAAAAAATATTAAAAAATTATGAAAAATTTTAAAATAATAAGAATAGCAAAATTAGCCTAACAAATTAACAAAATACACAATGTACCAATTATAGAAGCACATGTCATTCAATTCAGACGCTGCCGATTTATTGTCTAATAATTGTACACACATAATTGGAGGCATTCTAAATTTAAAAAAATATGTATTTTAAGAAATTTAGATATATAGATATACAATAAAGGGCAACCTGGTGCATGAAGCTCCCGCATTGCGGGGTTCGGCGAAGGGTCGGACCACACTGAGTCTATCGTACGCACACTGAGTCTATTGTACGCAGAATGAGTTTAAAAATTTTATTTATATATATTGATAATATTTGTCCAACCTTATTTATTTATTTTTTTTAAAATATTAAGATAAGATATATACTCAAAAAGTGTTATTATATGCTAAATAACCTAATATTTAACAAAAAAACAAATTACAAAAAAAAAAAGAAATTTACATACCTTTTTTTTTAATCCCTTTTTATCCTTACTAAATACCTTCTTTTTTTTTTTCGGTGATGTTCCTACTTCTTTTTTACCCCTAAGATGTATTTATTTATTTTTACAAAGAGAACCCTAATATGAATATATGTCTACTATATGTATATATCTCTACTATTAAGTAAGACTGAAACCCAAAACAGAAAACACACACACACTCGACAGATCCACACACAAACAGATCCACACACACTCGACACACACAAACAGATCGATACACACACCACAGATCAACACACACACCACACACCACAGATCGACACACACACACACAGATCGCGACACACACACACACTCGACACACACACAGATTGCGACACACACACACAAACACACACACACACACAGATCGCAACACAAACACACACACACAGACACAGAGATCGAGGAGACATACCTTTGGTTCTTGGAATTCTTCTGAAGAACAGATCTACAATTTCAGAGAGGTGAAGATGAAGATCTTCAATTTGAGAGAGAGATGAAGATGAGGAGAAGCTTGGAGTTCTTCTGAGAGTTTCCGACAGGGCAAAGGGTATGTCTCCAACATTTTTTTTTGCTTTATTTCACCTCAATCCTTCACGTTTCGGACGATTTGTGCCGATTTACCATTATCTCGTCCGTATCGGCCGAGATAACTCACGATACTAACTTTTTGTTGACTCGACGAGATGACTCGTATCGGTCCCCTCCGAAACCGAGTTAACTCGGCCGATACGTCTCGGTATCGACCGAGTTTTTGAACCATGGTTCGAACCGAAAATTTCGGGTCGGGTTGATCGGGTTCGGGTTGGCTCTTTTGGTACAGAAATCCGAACTGTAACAAAGTTCGAAAATATAGATTGGGTTCGAAATTAACGTTCGGGTTCGGTTTGAAAGTTCATATTGAAATTAAACCGAAATAATTTTTTTTCCCTTCTCTCCAAATTCCAAAATAAAAGAAAAATGAGGAGCACATTTTAGTTACAATTAAAAAGAAATGCACTCTGTAATGTAATTCTTTATAGAACCAAATTCACAAGATGCAATTTTCGTTCCCAAACAAGACGAAGAAACAATCTTATACAATCCACAAACATACAAAACAAGCCTAACAAGATTCTCCATGCTGGGACAACAAGCATAACTTCAAATTTTTTTCTCTAGTTCAGAAAGGCTTTGAACAATAGCACCCAACAATCATCATATATTATAAATACATATATACATATAGATTCCACTGCATATCATAATTCTAAAGGTTGAGATTTGAACCAAACAGAGACTGAGACTAAGATCTCTAAGATTTGAACCAAACAGAGACTGAGACTGAGATGAGATCTCTAAGATTTTAACCAAACAGAGACTGAGATCTAACTCTAAAGATTGAGATTTATAAAAACTGAAACTTAAACTGAGATCATTAACCACCAGTCCCGAACAGTCGCCTGAGTGGTGACTGGTGTCGCTGAGCCCTCCCAGTCCCGGATCCGTCGCCTGAGATGAGAGAGAGAGAGAGAATTGCCGGTCAAAGTAAGAGAGAGAAACGCCTGAGATGAGAGAGAGAGAGAGAGAGAGAGAGAGAGAGACGACGTGAGAGTGAGAGAGAAACGCCGGCAAAAGGTCTCCGATCTGTGTGGATTTGTGGTGTGGAGTGGCGAGAGGTCTCACCATCTCAGTCTCTCTCAGTCTTTTTGTGTTTGTGCGGCTATTCTTTTGCTTGCCCAGTTGCCATAAACCTAAAATCAAACATTTTATAGTTCAAAAGTTCGGATATTCGGTTTCGAACCAAAATTATTTTTGCTTCCGAAAACTGAACCAAACTAACTAATACAGTTCGGTTTCGAACTGAACTTTTAAACCAAACTGAACAGTTCAGTTCGGTTTTTATCCGAACCGAAGTGTGGTAAAATTTCGGGTTCGGGTTGGTTTTCGGGTTGACCCGAGGTATGCCCACCCCTAGGCCAAACTGCCACAAAATGTTAATTGAGGGACCAAAATGCGGGAAAAAATTGCTCAGGGACCAAAGTGCCAAACAGGGTATAGTTTGAGGATGCAAAATGCATTTAACCCTAAAAAATAAAATTCCTCCCCTTTAAAGTTGACTAGTTCATCAAAAGATAATACTTTGCAAATTTCCGTGCCTACTAATATTTTCTACTCAAATGACAAGGTATGGAGCGCTTAAATGCAAAGTATACTCTTTCCACTTGACAAAAGGCATACAATTCCCTCTGATTTTCTCTCCAGTCTCCATTTTCTTTACCCAAACAACAAAAAACTTCTCTTCTCTCTCATTCTTAACCCTTCTCTTCTCTCCTCCACCAAAGGATTAAAGTGGCCATTATAGTCTATATCCTAGTTAGGTTATATAACTTATATCATTTTTCAACCAAGTTGATTGTGTTTTACCAGAAACTGATGGAATTGGCTCATTTTCTTCATCCTGCTCAGTGTGCTCACCATCCGCACCAAGTTCGTCAAGTCCTGCAGATGCATCTGGTGGAGCTCCACCAAATTGAACATATTCTCTTTCCAGCTTTCTCTGTTAAATGTAGTTAAGATAGAAAAGTTAATCACATATGACAGACCAAAGTGAATATCTAGAGCAATAACGATGAATTCACACACTCAGACCGTTGGGTTAGCTTTTAAAATTATCAACTTTGTAATAACATATTTTTAAAAAGCTACAAAATTGGAGCTTTTATAAAAAATAAAAAAAAAAAAAAAAATTTAAAAAAAGAAGGTTTTTTTAGCTTTAAAAAGGGATCAGACTTTTTTAAAAGCCGTGAAAAAGCCAAATGCAACGGTAAGGTTGCTCCATTGTAACCTGGAGGTTATGGGTTCGAATCAAGGAAACAGTCTCTGCTTGCAGATGTAAGGATGCGTACATCTAACGCTTCTCAGACCCTGCAATAGCAGGAGCCTCGTGCAGTGGGTTTGCCCTTTTTATAAGTGCTTTTTGGCCCCGAAAAGCTATCCCAAATGGGCTCTTAGTAGTATGAGTTGCATAGACTGCTTGTGGCTATTTTTAAAACAACAATTGTTTCAGAAGTAGTTCAGGTCCATCAGACATGGAGTAATATTATACACATTGCAATTTACATCTGATTTAGCAGGAATCTTTGGAATATAGTCAAGCATGTAAAGCAAACCATTGTAGTCAACTTCTTAAATTCTTAACAAATTTACCATTCACCTCGCACTATTTTCTGGTTTTTTGTGCTCAATTGGAAGGACATGCAGTGAGGGTATATAAATCCTAGGAGTGAAAAACAATAAGTTTTTGTTATAAATTACATTGAGATGCAAAAATATGCTGTTGACGGGTGGCTTGTGCAATGCACTCAAGTCATGACCTCCGTAACAACATAAAAGACATGTGGACCGTGGAATGATTACATCCACGGGGTCCTATGAAAAAACACAAAATTTCACTTCACAAGAGGAAAGAACTAACAGAAGAAGAGATCTTATATATCAAGGAAACAACATTACAACAAAAGGAGTTCTCAAAAGAACCAATAACAGGGCCAACAATTACCACTCCACCAGTTTTACTGGGATTTGGATTCAACAGTCTACAGAAAAAGTTTGGACCGAGGGGGATTATCGAGGTCTTGTATCAGCATGATCTAATGTATTATCTATGCTCTTAACAGGATCTCAGTATGATCTAATGTATGATCTATGCTGTTAACAGGAGTCACTAACACATAAAATGATTACAAATAAAAGCCATTTCTTCATTCAGGATTGGGAGGTTGACTATGAGTACTAGAGTAAATTCCGAAAAAAGGATTACAACATTGATAACTGCAAAATAATTGCTAAGACTAAGAAAATCTCATCCAGTAAACTTTCTATGATTTAATTACACATTAGGCCACTGTCATATTGATCCAGCATTGTCTCCATAAACAACCACGAAGTAAAATTATGGGGAAAGTGGAAACATTCAGAAAACTAACCCAAGAAGAAATCTAATGAGAAGGGCTTTCCTTGCATTTCCAATAAGCACAGGCGGATTCTAGTTTTAATGCTACCCATTTGGGTGAAACCCGTTGAAATCTTTACGGTTATCACTTATCATGACTTGGATTATATGCCTATAAAGGATCTCAATCCCAACATCCATAAAGTCAATTCACTTGGTTTAATTTTAATTTTTGGTTTTAAAATCCATGTTAATGCCCTTGCTAAACACCACTGCCACTTCTTTACAGAAATCCAAAAGGATGAATTTATCTTCATTTTTTTTTTTTCCATTTCATGAATCATGAAAATCAAACACATTGGCAAACCATTAATGACAAGTAAGCATCCAATGTATAACGGTAATTGAGAACAAACACTATATCCCACCCTTAAAAACAGCATTATCACAATGTGGAAAATTGGAGATTCATATTCAACCATCACTGTACAAAACCCATTGCAAAAAACAATGCAGCGTGTTCTAAAAAAAAAACAATTGACTGATATTACTTCAATCTGATGAAAGCATAACAAAAAAGGGGTTAAAGTTTGTACCTTTTTACGAGCTTCAATAAGCTTTCGACGATGTGCTTCTTGTATTTGTTGCTGTGCTTCCTTTCTCCTTTTCTTCTTTCTTTTATGAAAACCAGTCACATAGTCCCTTTCAAAACAAAAAAAAAAAAAAAAAAAACCCTAGTTAATATAGTTTCAATTATCAGGTTTCAAACGCTAAAGAGCAACAACCAAATTAGGGTAATATACAGAATATGTGTGTGTGTGTGTAAATACGTGTAGATATATATATATATATATATATCGATTGATACTTGAGGTCTTTTTCGTCAAAGGAGACGGATAGAGATTTGTTTCTTAGGGCTCTCTTTTTGATGTGCCGCGTGCGAGAGCTCGGAGCTTGTCCTGCTTCCTCTTCCTCCATGGCAGCTCACCCAAAACCCTCTCTCTTTCTGTGCTTTTAATTTGCTTCTCTCTAAAAACGAACGTTTGTGCTTTGAGCTGTTGTCCCTGATGAAGAAAATCCTGTACTTCTCCTTTATGGCCCGTTTGATTTATGGATTATTTCAGGTGGATTCTAATTACCAAGAATCATAATACTATAATCAATTTACTAGTAATTTGAATCTTGCAAAGTGTTCAGTTCACGAATGTAATCTTAGTTGGACTTAGAATTCATTGGTTGGGTCAAGTAAAATGAAATAGGAATGATGTTAAATACATAAATTACCCTTGAAGGCTATCCATAATAAAAATGATGTTACCTTATACCTTCCACAAATATAAAGGCTAATTTAGGTAGTATGATAATAGAAAACCAAAATCTCAGTAATATTTGATAATACCATCTCCAAGTTAGGATTTAGAATTCATCATATTTTCTACCTTTGGGTGGAATCTAATTCTAATGGGACCCACAATTCAATGAATAATCCATGAACCACAGAAGGATAAATTTTAAGATTACTAGAAATCTTATGATGGAATCAAAATCCACCCTAAGAATCCATGAACCAAACGAACGTTGATGATTACAGTTTTTTAAGGTTTCTAGCCCATGTGACTTGGCCGCTTTCACATTATCCTATGTGGTTTTAAAGTATACACTTAACCCTTATGGTTTTGGACTAAAGTGGAACTGTTAATATTTTTCTCAAAACTGATAAAAATCTAAAATTGGCAAAAAAAAAAATATTAATACTTAACCCCCATTGTGAGGTTAATTTTGTGGTTAATCGTCTATGTGAAGATAATTCTGCCATTTAACACACCTATGTGGGGTTAATTTTAATACTTAACCCCTTTGGAAGGTTGATTTTGGGGTTAACTATCTATATTGGATTAGTTTTGACACTTGAACTTTCTTATGTGGGTCTAATTTTAACACATAATCCCCATGTGGGGCTATTTTGAGAGAAATCTTAATAGTTTTACTTTAGTTCAAAACCACAAAAGGTTTAAGTGTCCACTTTTGACTATAAGGGAGTAAGTGTAAATAGACCTAATCACAAGGGATAAAATATAATTAACCCTACTTTTTATTAGGTTAATACACCTACACCCCTGTGGCTTGGCCGATTTGCACTTACCGCCTTGAGGTTTAAATTTTGGCACTAATGCCCCTTATGGCTCGGACTAAAGTGCAATCATGATTTTTTCATCCAAAGTAACGGTTTTATACTTGGGAGTCTTAATTTGAAGAGTAAAATGACTCTTGTGTCCCTGAAAGTCATATAAAAAAGTAAAATAAGTCATAAATAATTTTCTTTAAGTCAAGCACATGACCTACACTAAGAAACTCGTAAAAAATGTCAAAGATTTTTTCTCACCCAATTCAAAACCGTATGTTTCTCTCTAAACGAATTGAAGTAAACAAATTTTGTTCTTAACATTGTTACGAAGTGTAGACACCCCAATTTTGACCGACCGTCGAATTCAGGGGATGATTACCTCTAAAACCGGTAACGACAATGTCCTACGAAATTCGAAGATCTTCAAAGTGATTCAAACTCTTCAGAAGATTCTTCAATCTCGATAAAATTTTCAAGAGAAAGAAGGAGAGAGACAAGGAAATTCTTGGGTGTACAACACGTATGAGAAAAGTAAATAAAAAATAAAAAAAATAATCCGTCTAGAAAATATAATAAAAATGTATGTTAATTTTATAAAATAAAAGAAAATGAAAAAGAAAAAGAATTTCAACATGAAAGAAAAAGAAAATGAAAAGAATTAAAAAAATAAAAGAAATAAAAGAAAAGATAAAATATATGTATATATCTACTACTGTATAATACGAGCCGATCATGTTGAAATGGTTGTCTTTGCTTCACCTGTTTGCTTCATCTTCAACGCTTCACCTCTTTGCTTTGTGTCCTCTTAGTTCTCTGCTTTACCTCCTTACTTCTTCTCCTCTTGCAATGCTTTCACCTCGAAACAGCGTCGTACAAAGAGACAGAGACCATCTATATGACTCAGCAGCAGGTGCCTCCTCTCTGCACTGCCAACGTAACTCTCTCTCTCTCTCTCTCTCTCACATTGCTTTCAGATCAACTGTTCCAGCGTGCTCTAAAATGGAGCCTTCTTCCCACGTGATATTCGCTTGCCGGGGAAACAGCCCCCGTGACATCTGTTGTAGCTAGAGGCTAGAGCTGCGTCTATGTCACGACCCATCCCGCTACGCGCAGAAATAGGGCACGTGGCACGCCATCAAGGCTTATCCAGCTCCATTAAAGTCAGGTAGCAGCGGAAAGAACTTTAAAACAAGCCTGAGTATTTTAAAACTTTAGGAAATAATACCCTCTGAGTAGCAAAACCATTAGAATCAGAGTTATAAAAAGTTTTGTCCATAGAACTAGTTCCGAAAGAATTCAGTTTTGAAAACAGAGGTCCAGTCGACTGATCGAGGATCCGGTCGACTGGTGATCTCAAACAGAAAGGTTTCAAAATATAACAGCCCATCCAGTCGACTGTGTCAGGGACCCAGTCGATTGGTGCCTAAAATTATCAGTCGACTGGTACCCTAATCCAGCAGAATGTCATACCCTGGGGCTCCATCCAATCGACTGTTATCTCAACCCAATCGACTGAATCTCAGGCGAAACAAAGCAGTAACCAATTCAACACAGTGATCCAGTTGACTGGATCGAAAACCAGTCGACTGGTTTCTGTCAGCAAAACCCAAAACTACAATTTTTCCCAATCAAGGTTCTCCCAAATCCAAACCAACATATATCCACTCCCTTCCATCATTCAAAAACATAATTACAAGAGTGTTTACTAGGGATTACAAGTACTAAATCTAAGTTCTGATTATACTACAACATGCTACGAATTCAAGGTTATTATTACAAGTTCGGAGTAGAACAAAAGTATAGACAATTGATTCCCCGGCATTCCACAACGGCCTCACTCCCCACGCTTCTTCTTGTCTTTCTTCTTACCTGCAATGGAGTAAATCTCCACTGCTCAGCTATATGCTGAGTGCACACGTCAAACATATGCAATATATAACAAAACATGCTTTAATCTCATAAATCATATCAATAGTCTCTAGGGAGAAAAATACGCTTTCATCCGATAGCGGCAAGTCCAAGCCTTAAACCGCGATGTCAATGGCTAAGCCTACAACCATTACATCCCACAAGTGCCATGGCAAGTCCACGCCTTAAACCATGCACAGTAGCCGTTGCTACTCAAATTCTCAAACAACGAGAAGCTTACTCAGCATGAATTTGTGTAAGACCCCCTCTTTGACCCACATAGACAACTCAATGTGCTCCCGTAAATTTAGACATGCTTTTCACAATTTAGCGCGTGCATAATTAACGGGCCTACAAATAATACATGGATTTCGCCCGGATCTCAATTTCGTCGTCGAAATATAAAACATGTATTTCTCTATATTTCACAAGTTAGAACTTCATACCTCGTGCGATTTCCCCCAAACTTTGAAGGATCGACTAGGAGGCTAATTAATCGTCAAATTTCGAATTTGAGATGATTCCTACAAGTTTACAGGAGTTTTCCCCAAAAGCCTAGAATTAAGATTTTTAGAAAAGTTAGCCAAACGTGGCCTAAGGGGTATCAAAACGTAGATCTTACCTCCACGAGTTCAAATACGAAATCTAGAGAAAAACTGACGGACGAAAGGTCGTCGTATGTCGTCGGCAAGCTCGTGGCCACCAAATCTTCTTTCTCTCTCCTCTCTCTAGATATTTTGTGAGGTTTGTGAGAAATGAAATCTCACCCCCCACCTATTTATAGAAAAACTCTTCGGAAATCGCATTTACTTCCCCGCGAGTTTCTCAAACTTCTAATTAACTCCCGAAACTTCGCACACGTCCATTTTATGTCTTTACGAGTGAAAATTATAAATTTCGGAAGTTTCTGACTAAGTCTCGTTTGGTCCAAAATTTACGTCCGAAAACTAAGTTATGTGAAATCTCTACACAACCTACCTTTTATTTAACGTGGCACTCACGTTCTCACCACAGTTTTCAAAATGATATAACAATATCAAAGATTACCAGAATTTATACTACACAGGTATAATTCACTATTCACGAAATGCCAGATAAGTCAAATAACATTTAAATCATATAAATGTCATTTAACCATGCTAATGCAACATGAAATACCATGTTCATGTGTCCTCTCTGACATCTCACCGTTGACCCACAGTCAACCTCATTCAAATTTTCAAATGACATTGAAAACCCTTGAAATTAAATTTATGCATTAAAAACCAATGATTTTTCGGAACGGGTGTGACAACTCTCCCCTCCAAAAAGGAAGTTTGTCCCCAAACTTATACCTCATACGTCGAACAGGTACGGATACTCATTCCTCATGTCTTCCTCACTTTCCCATGTAGCTTCTTCCACCGTGTGACTACGCCACAATACTTTTACCATCAAAATCGTCTTAGTTCTTAAGACTTGCTCTTTTCAATCTAGAATCTCTATCAGTTGTTCCACATAAGTCAAGTCTCTCTGAATCTGTAGCGGTTCAGGTACAATGATCTTACTCATATCAGTCATACAACGTCTCAACATTGATACGTGAAATACATTGTGTACATGTTCCAATTCTGACGACAATGGTAATCGGTAAGCTACTGGACCTACCCTCTCTAGGATCTCAAAAGGTCCTATAAATCTTGGATTGAGCTTTCCCCTTTTTCCAAATCGTACAATGCCCTTCGAAGGCGATGCCCGCAAGTATACGAAATCTCCAACTTCAAAATTCATCGGTCGTCGTTTAGAGTCCGCATAACTCTTATAACGGCTCTGAGCTTCCTTAAGTCGCTCCTGGATCAACTTCACCTTCTCAGTAGTCACCTGTATTAACTTAGGTCCTAACAACTTTCTTTCTCCAACCTCGGTCCAACAAATCGGTGATCGACATTTACACCTATACAAAGCTTCATACGGTGCCATTCCGATACTTGACTGAAATCCATTATTATAAGCAAATTTAATTAATGGCAAGTGGTGCTCCCAATCATTCCCAAAGTCTAACACACACAATCTCAATATATCTTCCATGGTCTGAATCATACGCTCTGACTGTCTGTCAATCTGAGGATGAAATGCGGTACTGAAACTTAACTTCGTACCCATAGCTTTTTGCAAACTTTCTCCAAAACCTTGACGTAAAACTACTATCACGATCTGATACAATCACAGCTGGGACTCCATGCAGCCTTATAATCTCTTTCACATACAATTCCGCTAATTTGGACGGCTTAGTAGTCTTAATTGGTATAAATGAGCTAACTTGGTTAATCGATCGACTATAACCCAAATCTTGTCATTCTTGTTACGCGATCGCGGAAATCCAGAAACAAAGTCCATCGTGATCTCGTCCCACTTCCATTCCGACACTGGCAATGGCTGTAGTAATCCGGCAGGTACTTGTCTCTCTACTTTCACTTGCTGACATGCCAAACATTCAGAAACATACTTAGCGACTTCACGCTTCATACCCTTCCACCAGAAGTTTTCTCTCAAGTTTCTGTACATCTTATTACTTCCCGAGTGCACTGAATATTTCGTACTATGAGCTTCTTCTAAAATCCTCTCTTTCAAGTCTTTCACATTCGGTATACATAATCGATTTTCCAGTTTCAACGTTCCTCGTTCCAATACAAAACCAGGTCGTCTCCCCAAAGGTATCTCATCCCTCATTTTGCACAAATAGACATCGTTAAATTGTTCTTTCTTGATTTCACCAATAATATCGGAGTGTGCTATAATCGCCATCATTAAACCATCATTGGTCCCTGGAATCACATCCAATTCTAAGCATTCCATCTCTTTTATCAATTCTTTTTGTTGTGTTAGCTCATCGGCTAAATTCCTCGGCGTCTTCCGGCTTAATGCATCGGCTACTATATTCACCTTTCCCGGATGGCACTCAATCGAAAGATCGTAATCCTTCATCAACTTCAACCATCTTCGCTGTCTCATGTTCAAGTCCCGTTGGGTGAAAATGTATTTCAAACTCTTGTGGTTCGTGAATATCTCACACTTTTCCCCGTATAGATAATGTCTCCAAATCTTCAACGCATGAATTACCGCGGCTAATTCAAGATCATGAGTCGGATAATTAATCTCATGTGTCTTCAACTGTCTAGAAGCATATGCAATTACTTTACCACCTTGCATAAGCACACATCCCAACCCTTTGTGTGAAGCATCACTATAGATTACATATCCTTCGATTCCAGATGGTATTGTCAATATCGGTGCTCTCGTCAAACGTGACTTCAACTCTTGGAAACTGTCTTCACATTCTTGACTCCATTCAAAAATAACACCCTTTTCTCATTAACTTTGTCATCGGGCAAAGAAATCTTTGAGAAGTTCTCAATAAAACGGTGGTAGTATCCCACTAATCCCAAGAAACTTCGAATTTCAGATACGAAAGTCGGCCTTTGCCAATTTGATACAACTTCTACTTTGTGAGGATCAACTGAAACTTCATTCTTATCAATCACGTGACCAAGAAAAGTAATGCTAGGCAACCAGAATTCACACTTCTTGAATTTACCAAACAGTTGCTTCTCCCGTAATCTCTGAAGTATCAGTCTCAAATGGTTCTCATGCTCTATCTCACTCGGCGAGTAAATAAGAATATCATCTATGAATACAATCACAAAGTCATCGAGATTGTCTTTAAAGACTCGGTTCATAAGATCCATGAATGCGGCTGGTGCATTTGTAACTCCAAACGGCATAACTAAGAACTCATAATGTCCATAACGCGTTCTAAAAGCTGTTTTCTCAACATCTTCAGCCTTCACTTTCAACTGATGGTAACCCGATCTCAGGTCTATCTTGGAGAATACTTGTGCCCCACGAAGTTGATTAAATAAGTCATCAATTCTGGGTAACGGGTACCTGTTCTTAATCGTTAACTTGTTTAGTTCCCGGTAATCAACACACATACGCATTGAGCCATCTTTCTTCTTTACAAACAATACTGGAGCTCCCCACGGCGATACACTTGGTCAGATGAAACCTTTGTCAAGTAGCTCTTGTAGTTGGATTTTTAGCTCTTTCAATTCTATGGGTGCCATTCTATACGGTGCATTTGATACGGGTCTTGAGTCTAGCTTAACCTCAAAAGTAAACTCAACCTCTCTCTCAATAAGAACATCTGGTAGGTCATCAAGAAATACATCTGGATATTCTCGCACTATCGGAATGTCTTCTACCTTTAATTCAGTCGCTGAGACATCAGTCACTGAACATAGGAATCCTTGACATCCCTTTTTCAATAACCTTCCCACTCGGATAGCTGAAATCAAATACGGCGGCGGAATAACCCCACTCCCTTGGAAACAAAAGTTCCCGTAAACCAGTGATCAAAAGTTAACCTATTTCCGTTCACAGTCTATTGTGGCTTGGTTAAGAGCTAACCAATCCATTCCCAGTATCACATCGAAATGGTTCACTACAATTGGTATAAGGTCTACGGTCATCAACTTCTCGCCTAGCTTGATCTCACAGTTCTTATATATAGTAGACGTCATTATTGATTTACTAAGTGGCACAGCAATAGACAATTCATATCCTAATGGTGCCGATTCAACATTCAAATGTTCAACAAAAGTATATGATACAAAAGAATGCGTAGATCCCGAGTCGACAAGTATGTGTGTTAAGTGTGAACATACAAGCACCATACCTGAGACTACTGTCTCTGAAGCAGTCATATCCCCTGGGTTTATCTGATATGCTCTTCCTTGACGTTGTTCTGTCCTTTGTCCCCCGTCATTGGATTATCTAGGTTTCGACCCACTAGAAGCCATAGAACTAGCTCCTGGTTGAGAATGCTTCCTCGTGCAATCCTTGGCTTGATGTCCAAAAACTCCACAGTCATAACACGTACCTCTCATATCAGGAGTCGAATTAGCACTACCTCCTCCCTGATTGCTGTTCTAGGGCTTGGTCATGAAACATCGACCTGAGTGTGGTCGGTTGTAAAGTGAACACAACGGTATGTTACTTGGCGTTCTCCTGAAATCACTGAAACTAGAACCAGAGCCTCTTTGAAATGGCCTCTTGAAAGATCCGCCTTGGTTCCTATCCCCACCCTCATTGCTTCGTTTACCGTGCTGGTTCTGTCTCGACATTTCCATTCCACCCTCGGCCACTAGCGCCGTTTGTTGTACTGCTGCCACAGTCGAATGTTCGTAAGTTTCCACCTTTAGACGAATATTTTCCCTTAAACCCTCTTCGAATTTCCTTGCCCTGTCTTCCTCTTCTGGTATGGAACCCTTTCCAAATCTCAACAAAGCATTGTACTTGGAAGTATATTTGGTTACAGTCATATCTCCCTGCTTCAAGTTATCAAATTCTCTTTTCTTTGCATTGTAGGCGGCTCGCGGAAAGAACTGGCAATTGAATTCCGCCTTGAACCCCTCCCAAGTAATCGGTGCTCCTTGATCCAGAACATTTACCCACCAGTTCTGGGCTTCACCCTTCAGCACATCACTTGTATTTTCCATTTTCTCCCTGTCGTTCATCGGAATAGATCGGAAAATCCTCTCCATGTCCATAATCCAATGTTTTGCGATCGTTGGATCGGGTGTCCTATGAAATTCCATTGGTTTTTTTCGAGCGAATTGTTCGAATACGGATCTTATGCCTCTAGTTTCGGGTGCATGCACTACAGTTATTGGTTCCACTTCGATTTGGGGCGTAGGAGGCAGTCACTCCACTATATTCCGTATCATTTCCCCCATATTCCCCATCATTTCTGCCATTTCATTCATACGTCGAGTGTGTGGCGATAAATTTCGCTCTTCCTCACTCATGATTACAATCCTGTAATTCTCAATGCATAAACACTATACATGTACAACAATAACAATATCATGTATGTAAAACAACATACATATGCATCAAACATCTCTAATATGTATGGATGCAATCTAGAACATGTGTTAAATCACTCAACACTCCACTCGTCGTCGAACGTTCCCAAAGTTTTGTTACCTATAGCTCTGATACCACTAAATGTCACGACCCATCCTGCTACGTGCGGAAATAGGACACGTGGCACGCCATTAAGGCTTATCCAGTTCCATTAAAGTCAGGTAGCAGCAGAAAGGACTTTAAAACAACCCTGAGTATTTTAAAACTTTAGGAAACAATACCCTCTGAGTAGCAAAACCATTAGAATCAGAGTTATAAAAAGTTTTGTCCATAAAACTAGTTCCGAAAGAATTCAGTTTTGAAAACAGAGGTCCAATCGACTGATCGAGGATCCAGTCGACTGGTGATCTCAAACAGAAAGGTTTCAAAATATAACAGCCCATCCAGTCGACTGTGTCGGGGACCTAGTCGACTGGTGCCTAAAATTATTAGTTGACTGAAAATGTCCAGTCGACTGGTACCCTAATCCAGTAGAATGTCATGGCCTGGGGCTCCATCCAGTCGACTGTTTTCTCAACCCAGTCGACTGAATCTCAGGCAAAATAAATCAGTAACCAATTCAGCACAGTGTTCCAGTCGACTGGATCGAAAACCAGTGGACTGGTTTTTGTCAGCAAAACCCAAAACTACAATTTTTCCCAATCAAGGTTCTCCCAAATCCAAACCAACATATATTCACTCCCTTCCATCATTCAAAAACATAATTATAAGAGCGTTTACTAGGGATTACAAGTACTAAATCTAAATTCAGATTATACTACAACATGCTACGAATTCAAGGTTATTATTACAAGTTCGGAGTAGAACAAAAGTATAGACAATTGATTCCCCAGCATTCCACAATAGCCTCACTCCTCACGCTTCTTCTTGTCTTTCTTCTTACTTGCAATGGAGTAAATCTCTACTGCTCAGCTATATGCTGAGTGCACAAGTCTAACATATGCAATATATAACAAAACATGCTTTAATCTCATAAATCATATCAATAGTCTCTAGTGAGAAAAATACGCCTTCATCCGGTAGCGGCAAGTCCAAGCCTTAAACCGCGATGTCAATGGCTAGTCCAAGCCTACAACCATTACATCCCACAAGTGTCATGGCAAGTCCATGCCTTAAACCATGCACAGTAGCTGTCGCTACTCAAATTCTCAAACAATGAAAAGATTACTCCGGCATGAATTTGTATAAGACCCCCCTTTGACCCGCATAGACAACTCAACGTGCTCGCGTAAATTTAGACATGCTTTTCACAATTTAGCGCATGCATAATTAACGGGCCTACAAATAATACATGGATTTCACCCGGATCTCAATTTCGTCGTCGAAATATAAAACATGTATTTCTCTATATTTCACAAGTTAGAACTTCATACCTCGTGCGATTTTCCCCAAACTTTGAAGGATCGACTAGGAGGCTAATTAATCGTCGGATTTTGAATTTGAGATGATTCCTACAAGTTTACAGGGTTTTCCCAAAAATTCTAGAATTAAGATTTTTAGAAAAGTTAGCCAAACTTGGCCTAAGGGGTATCAAAACGTAGATCTTACCTCCACGAGTTCAAATACGAAATCTGGAGAAAAACTGACGGACGAAAGGTCGTCGTATGTCGCCGACAAGCTCGTGGCCACCAAATCTCCCTTCTCTCTCCTCTCTCTAGATATTTTGTGAGGTTTGTGAGAAATGAAATCTCACCCCCACCTATTTATAGAAAAACTCTTCGGAAATCGCGTTTACTTCCCCGCGAGTTTCTCAAACTTCTAATTAACTCCCGAAACTTCGCACACATCCATTTTATGTCTTTACGAGTGAAAATTATAAATTTCAGAAGTTTCTGACTAAGTCTCGTTTGGTCCAAAATTTACGTCTGAAAACTAAGTTATGTGAAATCTCTACACAACCTACCTTTTATTTAACGTGGCACTCACGTTCTCACCACAGTTTTCAAAATGATATAACAATATCAAAGATTACCAGAATTTATACTACACAGGTATAATTCACTATTCACGAAATGCTAGATAAGTCAAATAACATTTAAATAATATAAATGTCATTTAACCATGCCAATGCAACATGAAATACCATGTTCCTGTGTCCTCTCTGACACCTCACCGTTGACCCACAGTCAACCTCATTCAAATTTTCAAATGACATTGAAAACCCTTGAAATTAAATTTATGCATTAAAAACCAATGATTTTCCGGAACGGGTGTGACAGTCTACAGTTTGTTGCCTTATCTATCTCCCTCCATACTCTATTTTCAACAACTTCATACTTCAACACTTTCAGGTGATTTCCTCTTATCAATATCTTTTATGTTCTTCTCATACAAATTCTGATGTGTTAGGATTCCTGGACACTATAGATGCTATGCCTCTCTTAATTATTGTTTGTTCTATTTGGGGTTTTTGAATTAGTCTTCGTTCAATTGAGGGTTTTTACCAATTAGGGTTCTCTCATATTGGGGCTTTTGGCAATTAGGCTGAATTATTGTTCGTTCTGTTTGGGGTTCCCGAATTAGTCTTCGTTCAATTTGGGATTTTTACCAATTAGGGTTCTCTTATATTGGGACTTTTGCCAATTAGGCTTCCTAGGATGAACTGGATATATTATGGTATACTTGATGTGTTCTGTTTTCTGCACACTCTAGAGGCTTGAAATTTGTGATGATCGTGACTGTATAATTAGCTTTCACTACTTCTCAATTACGTTTTTCTAATTGTTTTGTTAAATTGGATGAATTTAGATCGTTATTAGTGGGTATGTATATTTATATTGACATGTAATAATTTCTACTGGCTTTGATAGGAGATTAACATTAGAGAAGACAAATAAAAATAGGGATTGTAATTCAATTGCTGGAATTTTTGTGAAAAGAGATTGAAATTGTTCTTACTTGAAGAGCTTCCCATATTGAAAATTCCTATTTTGTGTGTGCTTGATTATGTCTTATGCTTTCATTTTGCATTTTTTTTTGGTAAATTAGGTTTATGATTTGATCATGTGTTGGGGTTTTAATGGTCAATTTTATTTTATTTTTAGTTATTTCTATTTTTTGTAATTTGTAGTAGCCCCCTCCTCTAGCTTTTTGGTCTCTAGACCTACAAATAGAAATCAGCTGTGATAAGTTGGGGTTTATTCCGAGTCATTAATGGGATTATGTTAGCGCTGATGTTCATCAATTTGGGATGTTTGATTTTTAGGTACGATTCATTCCACCAATCAAAGAGAGTGAAATAGGCTGGCCTCCTCTACAGAAAGAATGTTTTCCAGGTTAGTTTCTTCTTCTCTCTGCATGTCGTTCCATTTTCGCAATTTTTGCTTCAGAGTATGCGGCAAATGGGGAGTAATAGTTTCCGCTATATAAAATTGGGAATTTCGCATCATATTAAATGGACAAATGGAATGTAAGAATTTTTTTTTTAAATACATTCAGTCATTCTAATTCCTTTAACGGGCTACCTGCGGTCTTTGGTGCTACAAGTTTATGAATTTTAATGCAGTCAGTCAACCCTATATTTATTGCTTCAGATCTAAACAATTATTCCATATTTCCCTTGCCTTGTTTTTCATTTCGACTACTCTTCAGTAGTAAGTTGTTTTATATTTCCATTTACTCGGCCACCAATTTGGAATAAAGACTAGATTTTTCATTGTGGTTATATATATATATATATTCCTAAATCGTCTCGGAAATTAAGCAACAAGCCTAAAACATTGATAATTGGAAGAGAGTGGTTTTGGGGGTATTAAATATAACACCCACATTTGTGTTATTGCATTTGCATTTACATTGTCATGCATGATAATGTGATATGGCGTGTCTTATGACACATGTTTAGGTGAGTTTTGACTCACGAGTTGATTTGGGTGTCTGTATTAGAGAACCCTTTGAAACTGTTGTGATTGAGGATTGATTGTTGTGAAGTCTCTCCGAGTATGAGACGGTCACTGTAGAACATTTTAAATGTTTATCTGAAAATAAATGTTTACCTGTGTATTTCAATATCTGTATTATTTCTGGCTTAAAATATATTTCTGTTGTTAGATTTAGTATCCTGGTGAGAACGAATGAACACGCTATTAATTTGGTAGGCTAATTAGCAACTTCGGAAACGTCATATAGAAATTCGCGTTTTAGAGACCAAACGAAACTTAGTCGAAAACTTTTATAATTTTGAAGTTTCACTCGTAAAGCTAAGAATAAGCTGTATAGAAAGTTTCAGAGACTGATTAAGAGTTTTGAAAACTCGTGGGGAGGTAAACGTAATTCCCAATAGTTTTGCCTATATATAGATAAAGATGGTTGGGATATTTTCCAAGTCTTAACCTAAAGCTTAAGAAAGGAGGCCAAAAGGGGGGTAGAGGGAGATTTAGTTGCTTAGAGCTTTGCGACGCCAAACGACGACCTTCTGTCAGTCTATTTTCTCCTAGATTTCATATTCGAGCTCCTTGAGGTAAGAGCTTCGTTTTGATACCTATTAGGGCCTGTTTAGCTAAGTTTTCCGAAAAGTTATTTTCTTGAATTTTTCATAAAAGCTGATAAATGGAATTCTGATCCATAGGAATTGTACTAGACGGACTTCTGCACGTTCTTTGTGCACGGGTTTTCTTCAGATCGAATTATAGGAGCGTTATTTGGAGGTGAGTGATTCAACTATGTTTTGGAATGATTTCTTGGCATGTATTCATGTTATGTTTGAATAGCATGTATTAATTCTTAGAGATATATTGTGTAGTTCATATTGGGCATTTATATTGATAAGTAGGCTCAATAGCACGGTGATATGTTTTAATTACCGCGAGTATGGTGATATGTATTTGAGCATGTTAAGTTGCTTATTTGGGTCAGAAGGAGCACGTGGTCACCGTGCCATTTTGTGGAGCCGATATAGGCATTAAGGTCGCACGATTGAAGAGAAGAATCGTGGGTCTTACCCTTTCGCGTGGACTTATTGGCGAGGAGTCGCGGATTGGGAGTATGGACGGGCACGTGAGTCTCCGGCGACTAGTATGAATTGTAGAGATGTGAATGCGGACATGTTTATCATTCATGTACATATGTTGTTTTATTCACTAAGCTTTAGCTTAAACAAATCAAAATATGTGTGGTTATCTAAATAACCATTTTAGGTATTAATGCTGGCGAGGAATCGGAGAAGTGAGCACGTGGGTTGGGAGTTCGCTTGTGAGGCAACTTGAATGTTAACCTTGTAGTTTTGGAACAATAGAATGTTGTAATATAAGATTTTATCGTTTTAACTTATGTTTAACTTCGTACGATAGATTGGATTTTAAATCGTTGTAGTAGTTAGTAACATGTTGTAATCCTGCTTTAGAAATGTTTTAATACAGCTAGGATTACTTTGGGTTGAGTTTAGATTGAGTGGTTGATCATTGGTGAAAGTTAGAAAGCTTTTAAACTTGAAATTCTGTAGATTGGGCTGCTGCCAGGGGAGCAGTCGACTGGTCCTGTGTTCAGTCGACTGAACCCCTGTGTTTGCTAGCTACTGCTTCTTATTTTAGCAAAAGCAGTCGACTGGTCCCCGCCTCAGTCGACTGGACCCCCTAGTCTCAGTCGACTGAAATTGCTATTAAATTTCCTGCCTTCCTCCGTCGACTGAGCAGTCAACTGAGCAGTCGACTGAACCTCTGGTTTTAAAAATGTATTTGTTTTCCGCTGCGTGTGTTCTTCAAACCTAATTTTGGGAACATTAATGAATTGGTTTAGCCTCGGTGGCGTGCCACGGGCTTCGGTTCCGCTATTGTGGGACCGGGCTGTGACATTTAGTGGTATCAGAGCATAAGTTTAGAGCCTTGGGAACGAGTGACGTTATATATGCTGAGTGACGTCGAGCGGAGTGTGTAATTGTGAAGAAAATTGTTATCATTGTAGAAATGCTTCATGCATTAGCATTTGTTGATTGTGACGAACTGTGCACATATATCTATATTGTGGCATAGCATGCATGGTCATTATGCATTGAACTCAACAGGGGAAATATTTGAAACGTTATGGCTGATCCACCAAGAGAATTGTTACCGCATTCGCGAATGGACCAAATAGTGAACATGGTGGGAAATTTCATACAAGCGGTAAATGAAAGAGAACAGATGAACGTTCAGCCTCCACAAGTAGAAATTCGTTATATCAATGCACCATCGACACCGCGACCTCAACACAATCGTGGAACAGTTTCATAAGCGAAAACCGACGTTGTATTATGGGCAAGTTGACATAGACTTGGCCAATCATTGGATGATGGACATGGAAAGACATTTCCGTCAGGTAATATGTACCGATGAGGAGAAAATTTTGTGCGCTTCCGATACGTTGATGGGCGAAGCATTGGATTGGTGGAACAACGTGCTTGAACGAGGGAAGCCAACCACGTGGGAAGCATTTAAAGAAGAATTCAACAAACGTTTCTTCCCGCAATCTGCTTATACTCAGAAACGCCAAGAGTTTGCGAGTTTGGTTCAGGGAGATATGACCGTGGGTGAGTATGTTTCTCGTTTCAATGCCTTGTTACGATTTGGGAAAACTACCGTTCCGACTGATAGGGATAAAACTCGTAAGTTTGAGGAAGGGCTTAGAGAGAATATTCGTGGCCGTGTGGACATGTTGCAACACCCGACCGTTTCTCTAGTCGAGGAAGCCGCCCGTATAGCTGAGAAGAGTGTCGACCGATATCGACAAGGGCAACAAGAAAAGAGACCCAATGACAATAGGGGCAAGAGCCAAGGGAATGCGAAGAAACCGTTCACGCAAGGTTTAGGATAGAATATGGGTAGTCAAGGAGGAAGTGTGTTTGTTGGAGATTCGAGACCGTTGTGCCCAACATGTAACCTGCGACACAGAGGAACCTGCTATCAATTGATCACTTGCTATAGTTGTAAACAATTGGGGCATGTGTCTAGGAATTGTCCTTTGAATGCAAATTCGACTACACCAAACACAACCTCGAACACCAAGAGCTACAACCCAGAGATAAGAGGGAAATGTTTTGAGTGTGGCCAACCGGGGCATATAGCGAAGAATTGCCCAAGTAAAAGACAACCGGGAATGAGTACTGGTGCATCGAGTGTGCCAAGTGGGTCAAGGGTAGAACCTCGAGTGGATAAAGGGAAAGGAATCGCGCAACAACAAGGACGATACTTTCAGCTCAGGCGGGGGAATACAGATGATACCGTCGTATCAGGTATTCTTCCTATTTGTTCGTATCTTGTACATATACTTATGGATTCTGGTTCAACGCATTCATTTGTATCACGTGATTTTGTTAAGCATTTAACTATTAAGTCAGAACCGCTAGGATATGACTTGTGTGTATCATTGCCTAGTAGTGAACCGCTAGTTACTTCTTCGATATTCAAGTCATGTGAAATCAAGATAGGTGATAAAGTTTTGAGCGTTGATTTGATTCCGTTGATGGTGAATTACTTTGATGTTATCTTGGGTATGGATTGGTTGTCGGTTAATCAAGCCAAAATCGATTGTGAACAGAAAAGGGTTAGTTTCTATCCGTCAGGGCGAGAAAAGTTTACTTTTCAGGGTAAGGGAGTGATCGTACCGCCGTACTTGATATCGGCGATTCAAGCAAGTAAGATGTTGAAGAAGGGTTGTTCGGGTTTCTTATGTTCAATTGTTGACACGCGAGTTCTTGGACCATTAATAGAAAACTTTTCAGTAGCTCGAGAATTTCCAGATGTTTTTCCCGATGAGTTACCCGACGTATTGATTGAAAGAAAGCTTGAGTTCACAATAGAAGTAGTACCAGGGTCACAACTGATATCTAAAGCGCTGTACCGAATGGCACCGATAGAGTTGAAAGAATTGAAAGTTCAGTTAGAAGAATTGTTGGAAAAGGGTTTTATCCGACCGAGTGTTTCACCGTGGGGAGCTCCAGTCTTGTTTGTGAAGAAGAAAGATGGAACAATGCGTATGTACATCGACTACCGAGAGTTGAATAAGTTGACCGTCAAGAACAAGTATCCATTGCCGCGAATAGATGACTTGTTTGATCAGTTACAAGGGGCTCAGGTATTTTCAAAGATCGACTTGAGATCCGATTACCATCAGTTGAAAGTCAAAGAAGAAGATGTTGAGAAGACAGCTTTCAGGACTCGATATGGTCACTTTGAAATTTTGGTTATGCCATTTGGAGTGACAAATGCTCCAGCTGCTTTCATGGACTTGATGAACCGTGTTTTCAAGGATTATTTAGATGAGTTCGTTATCGTGTTCATAGATGACATCCTAATCTACTCCAAAAGCGTAGAAGATAACGAGTACCATTTGCGATTAGCTTTACAACGGTTGTGTGAAAAGAGATTATTCGGCAAATTGAAGAAGTGTGAGTTTTGGTTGACCGAAATAGCTTTCCTTGGACATATAGTGTCGGCAAAGGGAATTTCTGTAGACCCTCAGAAGATAGAAGCAGTTACCAACTGGGCGAGACCAACGAATGTGACAGACATCAGAAGTTTCCTAGGATTAGCTGGGTATTATCGGAGATTTGTAAAAGACTTTTCGCGTATAGCAATGCCGATGACGCAGTTAATGAGGAAAGATATTGCTTTTGTTTGGAGTCCAGAATGTGAAGAAAGTTTTCAAGAGTTGAAAGGTCGACTAGTGAAAGCACCAATATTAGCCGTTCCGTCAGGGACTGAAGGATTTATTATTTACAGTGATGCTTCATATAGAGGTTTAGGTTGCGTTCTTATGCAAGGTGATAAAGTTATTGCGTATACATCAAGACAACTTAGACCGCACGAGAAGAATTATCCAACACATGATCTAGAATTGGCCGTCGTGATTTTTGCACTGAAGATTTGGCGTCATTATCTATACGGGGAGAAATGTGAGATATATACGGATCACAAGAGTTTGAAGTACTTGTTTACACAACGAGATTTGAACATGAGGCAAAGGAGATGGCTAGAGTTCTTGAAGGACTATGACTTGTCAATTCAGTATCATCCGGGCAAGGCGAATGTCGTCACCGATGCTCTTAGTCGTAAAGTACCAACCAATACCGCATCAGATTTGACTTCTCAGAAAGAACTGATACGAGATATGGAGAATTTGGAGCTTGAAGTGATACCGAGGATTGAAAGTGGCTTGATGTCGACGATGGTGGCACAACCACTCTTGATTCACGAGATCGCAGAGAAACAACTTCAAGATGTGGCTTTGAAGAAGATTTGTGATCAGATTCCGATGGGCAATCAACCGGGATTTACTTTTGAGAATGATGTTTTGAGATTGAGAGGTAGAATTTGTGTGCCCAACGAGAAGGAGTTGAAACGAAACATCCTAGAGGAAGCACACAATACGAAATATACCGTTCATTCGGGAAGCACCAAGATGTATAGAGACCTGAGACATGTTTATTGGTGGCCGGGAATGAAGAGAGAAATAGCACGCTATGTTTCGAGATGTACGAGTTAACAACAAGTAAAGGCCGAACGCCAAGTACCCTCGGGATTGTTACAACCGTTACCGATAGCCGAGTGGAAATGGGAACACATAACAATGGATTTTGTTAGTGGGTTTCCGAGGTCGAAGAGATCGAATACTATTATCTGGGTAATTGTTGACCGTTTGACGAAGTCGTCGCACTTCCTACCGCTTCGAACAACTAAGCCGATGTCGTTAGCTAAGTTATATATTCGCGAGGTTGTGAGACTACATGGTATCCCAGTTTCTATCATTTCGGATAGGGATAGTAGTTTTACGTCGAAGTTTTGGAGAGCCATACAAGAAGCAATGGGTGCCAAATTGCACTTTAGTACAGCTTTTCATCCTCAGACTGATGGTCAATCAGAGAGAGTAATCCAGATTTTGGAAGATATGCTTAGACTATGTGTACTTGATTTTCAGGGTGATTGGGAAGACCATTTGCCATTGATTGAGTTTGCATATAACAACAGTTTTCAATCGAGTATTGGAATGGCTCCTTATGAAGCTTTATATGGGCGTGTATGTCGTTCACCGATTAGTTGGACGGAAGTCGGAGAAAGAAAGATTGAAGGGCCGAAAATTGTACAAAAAACGACGGATAAGAAAAAGGTGATTAGACAACGATTATTGACAGCCCAGAGTAGGTATAAGAGTTATGCCGACAAGCGCAGGCGACCGTTGGAATTCGATGTAGGAGACTTAGTGTATTTGAAGGTGTCACCTTCAAAGGGAATAACCAGATTTGGTAGATACGGGAAACTCAACCCGAGATATGTAGGACCTTTTGAAATCATTGGAAAGGTTGGACCAGTAGCTTATCGTTTGAACTTGCCAATCGAGTATGCTCAAGTTCATAACGTGTTTCATGTATCGTTGTTACGCAAACAATTAGTGGAAGATAGAGATCAAATGATGACTCCGACATCGAATGAGATTCAGAGTGATTTAACGTATGCCACATATCCGGTAGAGATCTTAGACTGGAAGGATCAAGTATTATGAAATAAAGTAATATTGAAAGTGAAAGTGTTATGGCGTAGTCAAACTACGAAAGAGATGACGTGGGAGATAGAAGATGAGATGCGTACTCAGTATCCGCACCTTTTCGAGACTTGAGGTATAAGTTTGGGGACAAACTTCTTTTAAGGGGGAGAGTATTATAACACCCACATTTGTGTTATTGCATTTGCATTTACATTGTCATGCATGATAATGTGATATGGCGTGTCTTATGACACATGTTTAGGTGAGTTTTGACTCACGAGTTGATTTGGGTGTCTGTATTAGAGAACCCTTTGAAGCTGTTGTGATTGAGGATTGATTGTTGTGAAGTCTCTCCGAGTATGAGACGATCACTGTAGAACATTTTAAATGTTTATCTGAAAATAAATGTTTACCTGTGTATTTCAATATCTGTATTATTTCTGGCTTAGAATATATTTCTGTTGTTAGATTTAGTATCCTGGTGAGAACGAATGAACACGCTATTAATTTGGTAGGCTAATTAGCAACTTCGGAAACGTCATATAGAAATTCGCGTTTTAGAGACCAAACGAAACTTAGTCGAAAACTTTTATAATTTTGAAGTTTCACTCGTAAAGCTAAGAATAAGCTGTATAGAAAGTTTCAGAGACTGATTAAGAGTTTTAAAAACTCGTGGGGAGGTAAACGTAATTCCCAATAGTTTTGCCTATATATAGATAGAGATGGTTGGGATATTTTCCAAGTCTTAACCTAAAGCTTAAGAAAGGAGGCCAAAAGGGGGCTAGAGGGAGATTTAGTTGCTTAGAGCTTTGCGACGCCAAACGACGACCTTCTGTCAGTCTGTTTTCTCCCAGATTTCATATTCGAGCTCCTCGAGGTAAGAGCTTCGTTTTGATACCTATTAGGGCCTGTTTAGCTAAGTTTTCTGAAAAGTCATTTTCTAGAATTTTTCATAAAAGCTGATAAATGGAATTCTGATCCATAGGAATTGTACTAGACGGACTTCTGCACGTTCTTTGTGCACGGGTTTTCTTCAGATCGAATTATAGGAGCGTTATTTGGAGGTGAGTGATTCAACTATGTTTTGGAATGATTTCTTGGCATGTATTCATGTTATGTTTGAATAGCATGTATTAATTCTTAGAGATATATTGTGTAGTTCATATTGGGCATTTATATTGATAAGTAGGCTCAATAGCACGGTGATATGTTTTAATTACTGCGAGTATGGTGATATGTATTTGAGCATGTTAAGTTGCTTATTTGGGTCAGAAGGAGCACGTGGTCACCGTGCCATTTTGTGGAGCCGATATAGGCATTAAGGTCGCACGATTGAAGAGAAGAATCGTGGGTCTTACCCTTTCGCGTGGACTTATTGGCGAGAAGTTGCGGATTGGGAGTATGGACGGGCACGTGAGTCTCCGGTGACTAGTATGAATTGTAGAGATGTGAATGCGGACATGTTTATCATTCATGTACATATGTTATTTTATTCACTAAGCTTTAGCTTAAACAAATCGAAATATGTGTGGTTATCCAAATAACCATTTCAGGTGTTAATGCTGGCGAGGAATCGGAGAAGTGAGCACGTGGGTTGGGAGTTCGCTTGTGAGGCAACTTGAATGTTAACCTTGTAGTTTTGGAACAATAGAATGTTGTAATATGAGATTTTATCGTTTTAACTTATGTTTAACTTCGTATGATAGATTGGATTTTAAATCGTTGTAGTAGTTAGTAACATGTTGTAATCCTGCTTTAGAAATGTTTTAATACAGCTAGGATTACTTTGGGTTGAGTTTGGATTGAGTGGTTGATCATTGGTTAAAGTTAGAAAGCTTTTAAACTTGAAATTCTGCAGATTGGGCTGCTGCCAGGGGAGCAGTCGACTGGTCCTGTGTTCAGTCAACTGAACCCTTGTGTTTGCTAGCTACTGCTTCTTATTTTAGCAAAGCAGTCGACTGGTCCCCGCCTCAGTCGACTGGACCCCCTAATCTCAGTCGACTGAAATTGCTATTAAATTCCCTGCCTTCCTCCGTCGACTGAGCAGTCGACTGAGCAGTCGACTGAACCTCTGGTTTTAAAAATGTATTTGTTTTCCGCTGCGTGTGTTCTTCAAACCTAATTTTGGGAACATTAATGAATTGGTTTAGCCTCGGTGGCGTGCCACGGGCTTCGGTTCCGCTATTGTGGGACCAGGCTGTGACATTAAACTACAAATATTTTGCTATGTTAAGAACACAAATAGGATAAGTAATGCGTCTCACTGCTTCATTGAACTGTCCTCACTGTTAAAGACAGCAGGTTTCCACAGAACCTAGGTAAATCAATTGTAGTTCTAAGTACATTTTGTATTAAAACTCTTCAATTAATGTACATATTGCATCAAAGACACTTTGTCGCGCCTGCGTTTTCGGAGCGCCATGCTGTCGGTGTCGGCCTGGCTTCCTGAGAGTGGGTGAATTGCGACTTGATTTTTATTGGGAAGGGTATAAAGAGTATGGTAGGGCATGTTTGAAAAAGTTCAGAGTCGTCATCTAACATTTGGGGTGCTAGGACCCCTGCAAAGACAATTAAAGTAATTCATCTTTGACTTTTTTTAAAAAAAAAAAGTTTTGAGAAAAGTGGGCCCTTTTAAAAGTATGACTCTTAATAGCCATGCAAAAACCCGAGACTTTGAGATGGGTTCGGTGACTCGATTATGTCGAGGGAAGGTATTAGGCACCCTCGAACATCCGTGCAAACACGGTTGCCAATTTTAGTGATTTTTATTAAAATGGGGCATTTCTTTTGAAAAAAAAAGTTTTCTTTTTTTTTTTTAGAAAGTTAATAGAATAGAAAATGGTGATGGGTATGGCCGCACTCTTTGAGAGTTGCTTACGTATCCCAAGACGGGAATCAGGCCAAACGTAGTTCTGACTTGTGTGTGTGAGTGTATGCATGATTTTTTTAGAGGAAGAAAAGTGGTCCTGTTTGATCGTGCACGTGTGATATAGTGATTTGAGAAAGAGTTAGTGTAACTAGGAACTTTAACCCATGTGGTATAGTCCTAGATTTCAACCTTTGGAAAGTGATTGAGATTGAAATGAGACTATGCAAGTGATTGGAGAATGATGCATTTTTTTTGGTACTTTTCTATTTATTTATTTATTTTTTTTAGTCCTTTTAGTCCAATATTGGAAGTTAGGATCTGTACCCAAATGATTGAAAAGTGTACTGGAAGTAAGGGTCGATGCCCAAAGAAAGAAAAGAAAAAATAAAATTTTTTGTATTTTTTTTATTTTATGCCGGAAGTAAGGGTTGATGCCCAAATGATTGAAAAGATATATATATATATATATATATTTTTTGTGCCGGAAGTAAGGGTCGGTACCCATATAGAGTGAGAAGACTTACCTGTCTTACTTGTATTATTTCCATATTCTAAGCAAATGTGGCATTAGAGTTTTATTTTGAGAAAGTCCACTTTTTGTAATTTTCTTTTTGTCTTCTCTTTTTTTTTAAATTTTTTTTTAATTTTTTTTATTTATACCGGAAGATAGGGACGGTGACCTAATGACTAAAAAGTGATTTTTATTATTTAGACATGGATTTCCATATTAGAAAATCACGTAGTCCCTAGTAGAACATAGGTCCCCGTATTAGCCACCACGTCATCCCCAGTAGAACATGGCTCTCCGTATTAGACACCACGTGAGATTTCCGTATTGAGAACCATGTAATCCAGAGTCGGACGTGATTTTTATATTGGAAACCAAGTATTTCCAAGTATGACGTGGATGTATATTATTTTTTTATTATTATCAAACAGGAATAAAGATGATATGTACAAAAAAATAATAATAATAATAACAACCTGAGTTATTAGAGCAATTTGAGAAATCTGCTAGAATAATGATGGTAAGTGACTGTGATGTTGGACGGTGATTTGAGGCAGTATGATGACGGTGATGGAACTGTGGCGGTGAGGTATGTTGATGAGAATCGTGATGATATGATAGCTAGGTGGAGGGTAGTGATTGTAGTGGCGACGTACCTTGATGGTGACGGTTAAAAAGGGTGGTATGGTGGTGAAAATAATGTAAACTCTTTTTTTTACTGATAAAGTGGGGGAGATGGAGAGGATGGTGAAGAAGATATGGAGTATGAGGGAGATACAGAGAGGGAGCCTCTTTTTCTTTCTTCTTCGTTCCTCCCTTTTTTTAATGGATCTGCGATAGCCAGTATTTATAGGCAAAGAGAGCAACTTCTTCTCTCATTTTTTTATTGTTTAAAGCACTCCCCACTTAGAAAATGAGGGACCATGCTTATTTTTTATTTTATATTTTTTTGTCTGATTACTGCTTTTTTTTTTTGCTAGCTGCTTTTTTTGTTTTTTTTTCTTTCTTTGTCTTTGTTTGTGTTATAACAGTCTATCCCACTGAGACTGTCTCTCCAATTAGTGCGAAAATAATCATGTGTGGTAGGGTACATGTAGAATTCTGACCATTTGACCCCATAGCTATGACTTGCAATATCTTTTCCATTTGAGATCAGATTGGGATGATTAAAAAAGAGAGAGATTGGTGTAAACGAGCACTTTATTTTTTAAATGATTGGGTTGGGCAAAAATAGGGTGTCTACAACTACCCCTCTTTGTCATGTTTTGCGAATCAAATCATGACAAAGATAAAGAGACACCCATTTTTGCCTCATCCCTTTTTTTTAAATTTAAATGAGAAGGATGTACAAGAATACGAATGATCTCAAAGTCTATTCGAGATGCCCACGAATTTTATGTAGAGAAGACTCAGGACGAGCGTAGTTCAAGAGAGTGACACCATGATTGGCGAAGAGTGAAGTGACGTGCCAAAGCAGGGAAGTGAGTGGCCTGCCAAGGTGGGAAGCTGGGAATTGGGAGTAGTGCGAGGTTAGGCAGATAGCTCCGCTGAGGATTGAGAGTGTCACCAGAATGGGCAAACGACTCTACCTGGGGATTCGTGTGAGAGTTAAATAGAAGAGGGATGGTGTAGAGTGTAGTCGAGAAGTGTGTAACCGCGTAATCTCAAACTTTAACCGAGAATGCAGTAAATTGAGGGTATGGTCGAGCTCTTAAAGCTGCCTACGTATCTCCCGTCGAAAGAATCAAACCGTGCGTAGTTCATGCAAACCAGGGTAGCTGAGAGATGGTGAGAGGTGGTGTAGTTGAGAAATGCGAAGCCACGTATAAGGTTATGGTCGAGCTCTTAGAGCTGCCTACGTATCTCCCATCGGGAGAATCAGACCATGCGTAGTTCGTGTGAACCTAGGGAAAGAAGGATGTAGCCAGGAAGTGTGAAGCCGCGTAATCCTAAACTGAGGTTGATGTTGATGATAACGGTATACCACTTGACTGATTTACTCCCGACGATGATATTGTAAATAGAATGCATCTTGACGGACTCACTCCTGAGCTTGAAGATGCGAACGGGATGCCACTTGAAGGATTTACTCCCGACGATGATATTGTGAATAGGATGCCTCTTGACGGACTCACTCATGAGCTTGAGGATGTGAACAGGATGCCACTTGACAGACTTATTCTCAATAGTGAGATTGTGAACATGATGCCTCTTGACGGATTCACTCCTGAGCTTGAAGATGTGAACGGGACGCCGCTTAACGGACTCATTCCCAATAGTGAGATTGTGAACAGGATGTCCCTTGACAGACTCACTCCAGTGCTGAAGATGTAAATGGGACGCCACTTGATTGACTCATTCCCAATAGTGAGATTGTGAACAGGATGCCCCTTGACTGACTCACTCCTGTGCTGAAGATATAAATAGGACGCCAATTAACGGGCTCATTCCCAATAGTGAGATTGTGAGCAGGATGCCCCTTAATGGACTCACTCCTGTGCTAAAGATGTAAACGGGACTCCACTTGACGGACTCATTCCCAATAGTGAGATTGTGAACAGGATGGCCTTTGACGGACTCACTCCTGTGCTGAAGATGTAAATAGGATGCCACTTGACGGACTCATTTCCAATAGTGATATTGTGAACAGGATGCCCCTTGACGGACTCACTCCTGTGACTGGATGAGATGAACAGGACGTCACTTGACGGACTCACACCTGAAGCTGGATGATATGAACAGGATGTCCCTTGACGGAGACTGGATGAGGTGAACTTGGTGATCCCAAGTACGGGACATACTTCTTGATGATCTGCAAAGGAGAGGTTAATTTGACATATGGACCTGAGCAGAGGGATTGTTGTAGAGTTGGCGAGCCTGGGTAAAGGCTGCATAAAGTGCGAGGTCTTGGAAGTATCTTGGGCCAGTGGTTAGGCTTTTGGAAGTATGTTGGGCCAGTAGTTGGGCTTTGGAATTATGTTGGGCCAGTGGTTAGGCTTTTGGAAGTGTTAGGCTAGTGGTCAAGCTTTTGGAAGTATGTTGGGCTAGTAGTTGGGCTTTGGAAGTATGTAAGGCCAGTGGTTAGGCTTTTGGAAGTGTTGGGCCAATCGTTGGGCTTTGAAAAGTATCTTGGGCCAGTGGTTAGGCTTTTGGAAGTATGTTAAGCCAATCATTGGGCTTTGGAAAGTATATTGGGCCAGTGGTGAGGTTTTTGAAAGTGTTGGGCCAGTGGTTGGGCTTTGGAAAGTATATTAGGCCAGTAGTTGGGCTTTAGAATATATGTTGGGCTGGAGGTGAGTGTTTTCCTTACAATGATGATTGAAGTATTAGGACCAGTTGCCCCTGTTACAAAAGATATGCATTTTTTGCTATGCTGTAAAGTATGAATGATTTTTTTTTGTGTGTGTGTTTTTTTTAATGCAATGTTATGCTATGTACAGAGTATTTACAAAAGTATTTGATTCATGAGTTTATCATCTGCGAAAAAATGTTCATAAGTTAGTGGATATTGTCTGTCTTGTTGCTTGTTGGAACACTAGAAGGCGTATTTTGACTTCATGGGCTTAGTGCCCCAGTATTCGCCGAATGCCCAGTCCTTGTCTGTATCTGTTATGTCGACAGTTTTGCCATAGTCTTGATTTTTACTCTTGGTGCCCTTTTTGAGGTTTTCACTATGCCCATCAGACAATCTTGAATTCGACGGTATAAGATGGCCCATGTCTTTGAAATAATGCAAAAGTATGATTTAATGAATCCAACAAGACTTGTGTAAATCAGAGTGGACTTTTAGTGGGTTGTAGTGTAGGCCAGGGTTATAGGTTAAGAAATAAAGGATCGAATGAAGGCTCAAATTTTTTTTTTTTTGAAAGATTGCCTGGAATGCCTGAGATCACCTTATGCTCTGTTTTTTTTTCCTACCCCAACTAGTATGGGGTGAGTATTACTGTGCGAAACGCGACTTGTGGAGAATTGCCCCAATTTGAAGTGAGTATCCTAAGTTGGATAGCACTCTGTGGATTTTTCTAGCTTCCGTATTTTTTTTTCTTTGCATTGCCCCAGTGTGGGGGTGATCCTCAGAGGGTTTGAATTTGAAGAGAAATTTTTATTGTATGGCTCAAGTGGGCTAGCAAGTGGATAATAGTGTTTGGATAACTGAAACGATTGCCTCTCATCATTTTGACATGAGTATAGTTGGATTTTAGAAATCATATATGTGCAACATTGAAATTTGTGCAATGTCATGGGGAACATGGGCCGCCCCACTTGGTATTTGATGATGTGTGGCATGCCTTAAGTTGAGGTATTTCTGCCCCTGAGAGTGTACTATCCATATGCTACAGCAGTGGTAGAGTAGCATGCACTTGTGATGATGAACAGTGTCAGACACTGTAATGATTGATTACGGACTCGAAGCCTTTTTGGCATGTTCTCTCGTGTGTTGTGTCCAAAAGTCCAATGAGATATCCAACTTGGTTGCAACAAGTTACAAGACAGCCATATCCAATGAATCATGAGATTTTAAAGCAAGATGATAAAAAAAGCTTCTTTTTTTTCCTCTTTTTTTCATATTTTTTTTTAACTTATGTCTTTTTTTTTATTAAAAAAAATGTATGTACTTATACAAAGCAGGCAATGCATATATTTAGTAGTGGAGAAACTGCCCCTGTGTGACATTTCGATGCATTGTAAGGAGTGACATTCTCGGTAATAGGTGAAGTATTGGCCTTTTGCGAGAGTGATCAAAGGCTCGTGGGTGTATCGGTGGAGAATCAAACTGTTGGTAAAGGGTATAGAAACAGTGCATGGACTGGATGACTGGAAACAACACATATGATTGGCTGCCCATTTTACACAATCCTTGACATTCTCTTTTTATTGATGATATTTTTTGATACGTATAAGAGCAAAAAGAGAACAACAAGAAAACTCTTACATTTCATCAATCCATTGTTCATTGGTAAAGCCCCCCATCCAACAAATGATTTGAATCATAGGGGCGGGTTGAGTTTCTAAGAACATTTTCATAATCTTTATGGGCTTCTTCGTTATCAAGCCGTTTGAGCAAGAAGTAAGCTGCAGCCGACACAGCCATCCAAAGAAGAATACACAATTCACAAGGTATAATTATCTCGCCTAAATCAATGTTGTTCTTCAAACTTTTTTAATGAGCACCCACACGTCTAAAACAATGTCAAACTTCTGATCCTTGTCATAATCACAAGGCACAATAGTGAAAGACAATGACTATCAGTATGATAAGGAGAGAGAAGTGAAAGAAAGATGAGTGAGCAAGAGGAGAGAGAGAAATACAGAGATACAGAGATGAGGAAAGAGCTGCGTTTGAGGAGGATGAGGGAATAAGAAATGAGGGAGAGAGAATATTTATGCTCTTTTTTTTTCTTTTCCCACCGACACTTTCTCTCTCTCTCTCTCTTCTCCTTTTCTTGTTCTTTTATTTTCTTTCTTTTCTCGTGGTCGATAATCTCTATCTCTCCTTTTTTGACTTTTTCTACTTTTTTTTTTGCTTTTTGCTTTTTGCTTTGAAAGAGAGTAAGAGTGTATTTGAGAGAGTAGAGCAGCCTATTGATTTGGCAATGAGACGATTTGGACAATTGCGAATGCACTAGTACTGCTTGAATTTGATAATGTTAGTGTTCGCAGTATTGGCTTGCATGTGATGCTATTGTATTCAGATTAAGCCTTGTAGAAAAGTGCACGCAAGCATATATGAGTCGGGTATATGTTCGTTACCGATCGGAATAACCCGACTGATCGCCGAACGGTGTTGTTACCAGCCCGACGTCTTCACCCACGAACTGCTGCTGCATGTAGCCTCCATGTACTCTCTTATGCTTCGTATTAGGTCGTGAAGATCACTACTAGAGCGGTCCTCGTACATATCACGTGCTAAATCCTAAGCCCCATTGGTGATGTGCTATAGAGAGAGAAAGCCGTGAGGGAGAGGGAGAGAAAGAGAGGTTGCTGAATGTATGTATCTCATCCAAGGAAACCCTAGCATGTGTAATATGCATATATATAGGCACATAACTTAGGTTTCCAAATCCAAGCCCATTGGACCCGGTCCAATATATGTGGGTGCAACTAATAGACCCACAAATTTCTTACATCTCCCACTCACCCACATAGGGCTAGTACTAAAACCAATCTCTTAAAGCAGAACTTCTCATCTCTTCATACAGGGAAATAGAACGTGCAACCTTACGAAAATAAAGTACATCGATAGGAGTGTAATGCCAAATCATCACCATAACCAACAAGACACATCACTCTAAAGCTTCTCATGTATGCCTTAGATAATTCAACCACACTAGACACGGCATTCTTAATCCCTCGGTGAAAAGAATTGCACCACCTCAACGTAATGTACTCATGACATATCAGTAACAAATTACAATTGTCATAGACCTGCTAATGAGTCACAAAAACATGGTGTATTATTGAATGGTCTTCCCTGAGCCCACAAGTCAATCCGACTAACTTGACCACTTGCCCAAACATGCCCCATAGGACGGAATTATCTCATCGTCCTAGGATAGCATGTCACACCCCAACCCGCCTCAAGCGGATTAGGACACGTGTAACAATACTACAAGTGCCCCAAAATAATAATTAGCGAAGAAAACATGTAAATCCTTAAGAAAAACATGAATTTAACAACATAAAATGACATTATTTTGATAAAACAGCCCCAAGGGTAAAATTGTCATTAATAAAGTATAGCCAAATTTTACACCAAAAGATAGATTTTTGAGTCCCAGTTCCAATGCAAAAAACGGCGCGCGAATCCGAATTTTCTAGAAAGAATTATGTCCGTTTCCGTAAAAGCCGTCAGAAAATGTTTTCGAAATCACTGTTTTAGGCAGAGGGACATTCGACCGATCGAGCGGGTCAATTCGACCGGTCCAGATACCCTCTGAACCATATTTTCCCCCATTTAACATTCTAAGAAGTCCCCAAACACACAAGTCACTTGGGGCTACTTCCCAACCAACTTAGAACTACCGAAAAGTGCACAAAAGCATCGAAACTCATCAAATCACGCAACCGTTGGAAGATTTCAATTCATTCCAACCGAATTCAAGCATGTAACGAACTCAAGTTCTTTCCAAGAACTAGCATATACACGAACACAATTTGAGGAGGAGTTTGAAGCTTTATTAAACAAGCTTGAGCCAAATAACACTAGTATAACTTGTGCCCATTAGGAAATTCCGCGAAAAATACTTACCAACCTTTATAATTGAAAATGAAGTTTTTATAGGTCAATGGGACCCCAAAGGTATCCTCTTGACCTTTTAAAAGTTAAAACATAACATGGAAACATTTAGAATCAAAGGGCTGGCAGTGGGTTTTTTGACCGGTCGAACGGGTCCCTTCGACCGGTCGAAAGCCCCTCTGCAAAACCATTTCTGCAGCAGCAACTTTCAACCTGTCCATAAGAAGTTTTGGAACTAAAACTCATCCAAACATTTGTGAAAGCTTATTAAACTTCTTGAACATGATCCTAATGCACACTAGGATACTTTCAACCACTTTAAACTTGTACCCATTCTCATTTAAATCAAATAAGACATCAAAGCCTAAACATTAGTTCAACTTGTATGAATATAGAGTTCTTACCGAAATAGAGTTCAAAAACTTTACATATTATAACTTAGTTACAACCAAAACCCACTCAAAACATATACACAACTTCTTTTGAGTCAAAACAATCCATTTGGAAACATCCAAATCATTTTAAAAGTGTTCCCAAATGTCCCAAACATTAACCAAACACCATAAGAGTTTTCAAAAGCACTTCAAAACAGTTAAGAAGTTGGTTTAACACTCAACTCACACCAATCCTTCACTAGCAACCTAAACTTGCATCAAACTCCTCATCTTCCCCAACATGAGTATAACTTGTCAAACAAAAGATCTTAAATCTAGTTTGCCTTCAAGGTTACATAATTCATGAAGTTCTCTCCATACATACACAACTTGTGAACAACATATTACAACCCATACCACGAGATACAACCAACACTAATTTGATCCTTACATATTACAAGTTTTCCAAAATGAGTTAACTATACATCTCTAACCCATAAGTTTCATTAGGAAACTTAAACATCTAGATTTATAAACATATCAACACACATCTCATAACCCCCACGCTCACCCCGTCGTATGATCATTTCATTTCTTCATCGTGTGTCATACCTGCGGTGGTTATTCAATAACCACAACAGAAAATAACATTTGTTTAAGCTTTCGCTTAGTGAGTAAAACTAATCACATGTATGAGTGTATGTCATATTCAATGCACAAATCAACAATCAACATATCACTTAGTCTCCAAAAGACCAAATATCAATTCACCGTGTCGTCGCTCTTGCCTTTTTCCCTTATGTGCATATAGCACCTCTAATTCACACCATCTCACATACCCTTCCACAGCTGGGTCGTCACTCACACACCTTTACACAGTTAGTGTGGTGAGTACCCTTACACCGTTGGGTTTTTTCCACGTCTCCTTATTATGGAGTAAATCCACGGTGAATCAACATAAGGCTTTCTTCAACCCACATAACACATAATCACATAATGATCTCAACATAGCAATTCGTGCAAAATTAGGCATAATAACTTCCAATTTAAACTATCATGTTTTAACCATCATAATTCAACACATTAACATCATAATCAACATAATACTTCATAAATTATAACATTAAACACAATTATACATTCAACCCATGGATTAGAGCACTCACCTCTGGGTTTTCGCTCCTAATAGTAGCATTAAGATCCTAGTATAATCCAGGTATAAATCCTATACAAAATTTACAAGTTATGAGCTAAATCCCCAAATTGGGTCGCGAAAAAACTGTCTCAGAAACCAATCAAATTAGTACTAACGCGTTAGACTCACCTCCAGGAGTCCGAATATGTAACTTGTTTCGAAATTGAAAGTCGTTAAGTGCGTCAATCGGAGTCGTGAACGTCGGCGTCAATTCCGTCGAATTCTCTCGTTTTCTTTCTCTGTAAATCTTTTGTTCTAAAGATGAAGAAGGAGACAATGACTCTTGGTGAGTCATGAGACACTTGTCTCCAACATGCAAATCCAAAGTTGTCTATTCTATTATGACCTCCCCAACCTTTTATTAGTTTTGCATTTATACCCCTGCTAGTTATTAAACTTATTTAAAACTATACCAAACTTAAATGAGTGTTTGTCTAAGTCCCGTATGGGTCCCACACGTGGTCCCAAATATTTTATGAAGTTGCTATCGCACCTACTAATTATGCACCTTTTTGCAAACATGCCCTTATTGAGCTAATTTGTATATATCAAGCATATTAACCATTTGATATTAAAGCAACTAAACATATCCAAGTAGTCATATAAAATGTATGTAATAATTTAAATGCAAATTAATTTATATTTTATCCGGGTCCTTCACTGGGTCCCACTTCCAAACCTGTCCCTCCTTACTGGGACTTTTCCATGGGCGAGTCCAAGCCTCCCCTTAATCCATTCTTATACATTAATTAATGTCAATTAATGCATGTTAAGTTAATAATTAACCCTTTTTCCGGGTACGGGTGTTACATAGCATGATAAAGTAGCTGTCATCAAGCATCCTCTTCATGACATAGTCTCAAGTCGTGAAGGCAACCAGCTTGTAGGATAACCAATGTCTTGGATATGCTACGTGGCTCATACAACAATGAAGAGGAATCCATTCACTGCTCCACAATTGATCGCAAAATCACATACAGTATGAAATGTATGCTATGGCGCTCTTCCATAAAATGGGCATGTCACTCTGTATTTGGAAAACAAGTAATGCCATACGAATCTTAGTCTAGACGTTGTACAAAATGTCTAACCTAAGTTTTCCAGTACAGTCACCACTCCTGGTGCCTGTCTGAAAACTCGCATTCAGCTATAAACAGGCTACATAGAGTCGTGGGATATCTCTATGTTCGACCAAGTATAAGGTCTCATCTTAGATCCATCTAAGGCAACATATAGAGATAATAGGGTTTATATCTAGCTTGTTGTTCTTATACTGCATAGATATAAGTGTTCAAGCTTGCTTTCTAAGCGCTATAGACACACATGTCCTAGCTAGCTATCTAAGCGCCATGAACACATATGTCTCATCTTGCTCGCCATCTAAGCCCCATGGACACGCATGTCCTAGTTCGCTATCTCAGCACCAAGGTGAATCACCCGTGTGAGCAGGTCGATTCAAGTTCGGTGACATATAAGAAATGTGCATTCATTCCATTCATATGACAAACATATATGTATGGAAACCAATTAGTTTATTATTAACTAATAATAAAACTTGAATAATAATGTCAATACCACAATAAAATGTCTAAGCACATCAAATACCCCAATGGAGATGTGCCTTAAGACAACTTCCCTTCGCATAAACCACATCTCAAATGTGACATGTGCTAGAATGGGTTTTTTGAAATCTTTTGCATATGCTCAAGCTTACGTGCTATCACCTTCGATGAGCACAACCTCATCACTATGAAATAAAGAGCCTAGCCACTGCAAAAACTCTTCAACCAAAACAGCTTCTCTAACAGTTGCCGAGAACACCACATATTATGCTTCCATCGTGGATAGCATAAGGCAAAGTCCATAGTACTCCTGCGAACATATCGCAAGATACTCTTCACTACTCTCTAGTGACAGAACCATGGTTGGTACGACAACGACTAATTAAATCAACCACATAGTAGAGATCTGACCGAGTACACACATTAGCATACTTCAGATTCCCTATTGTGGACGCATATGGCAAACTGTACATTTGTTTCCTCTTCTCATTATTCTTAAGATATTGATTAAGGTGAAGGTGAGTCCCCAAAAAAAATGGGATGTCTATGGGTTTTTAGTTTTTCATGTGAAAACGTTCAAGAACCTACATCTTGTAAGTTCTTTGAGACAAACAGAGGAGCTTCTGAGAACAATATCTCACAGTCTAAACCTCCAACACATAGAATCACCCATGTCCTCAATCTCAAACTGAGAGGACAACCACTCTCAAGTGGCGACAATGGAACTCATCTCATTCCCAGCTAAAAGGACGTCATCAACATATAAAGAATTAGAACACTTTCCTTAGACCATTTAATGTACACACATTGTACCACTGCCTAGACGATTGTTAACTTGAGATAATAAATAGATCGTTTGAGACATCATACTTTTGCGCTCATTCCCTTTGGTCACAACACCATTGGGATGATCCATATTCATCTCGTCGTCTTGTTCTCCATTGAGAATATAACAGTTTAAACATCCAACTAAAAAGAAGGTTCAAAAACTAAATATGCGACAATTGCTAGGATAAGGTGAATGGAGTCAGATCTCACCCTTTGGGAAAACATGTTTCCATGGTCTATACCCTCTATGGGTACAAACTATCACCGCAAGGCGCGCCTAATACTTATCGATTGAACCATCTGCCTTGCGTTAGATTTTGAAAACATACTTGTCTCCAATAGTCTTATGCACATGCGGATTGTCAACTAACTCCCAGACTTTATTTATGTCCATAGAGCTCATCTCATCTGGCATAGCAACTATCCACTCAACTTCAGCAGACGAAGAAAAATGCTTCAACAAAAGAAGCAGGCTCATGCTCATCCACTTGTGCACACATTTGCACACATATGAAAATGTCTTCCTCAATTTCAAAACAGCGATAGGGAACTTTTTCCTCATCACCATACTGTGTATTACCTGAGAATCTTGAGTGCCTGTGGTACACTCCCACTAGCATTTAGCGGTGTACTCCTACTTAGGTGGAGACTAGTACCATTTTACATCAATTATTGGATATGGATTCTCAATCTCCCCACCCTCGTTTAGTGTACTCCCACTATCTGGTACGCTCCCACTATCTGGTACACTCCCACTAGCATCTAGTGGTGTACTCCCACTCGGGTGGAGACTAGTACCATTTTACAGCGATTATTGGATGTGGATTCTCAATCTTCCCATCCTCGCTTAAAGATGGTATATTGTCTTCAACATCCTCCAACTCATAGAGGTCAAGATATCTCTTAGTAATACAAATCTGGGGAAGTCATTCTCAATATCATATGGCACCATTTGTCATTCCTATATCCATTTGTTCATTATACGTAACATAGGCTGTCGAGCTATTAGAATACCTTATAAAGGTATGCTTTCTAGCTCTCGCGCATAGTTTCTCACACTTATACGAGGTATAGTGAACATAAACTCCTAAGCTCCAAGGGCGCAAATGCTCTAAAATGAGCTTTTCGCTTTTCTATAGCTCACAAGGGGGTAGAGGGAATTTACTAAGAAGAGGCACTCTAGTATGTAGGCAGCAATCAAGAGTACATCCCCCCAAAGTGGGACGTTGACTTGTGCCATCATAGTCCTAGCCATATCTAGGAATGTCCTATTCCTTCTTTCTGCAACACCATATTGTTGCGGATTTTTTGAAATAGGAAATTGTCTGCGTTTCCCCTTTTTCCTCACATAGTTCCCAGAACTGATTAGATAAATACTCGCGATCCTCACATCGCGCGAAATCATCTATAAAAGTGAGAAAATAAGAGGCGCCATGACATGCCTTTTACAACCATAGGTCCACAGATATTTCAGTGAACTAGCTCTAATGCTTGAGTAGCTCTAATAGCCTCTCTAAAAGGCTTTCAGCATGTTTTTCCAACTAAACAAGACTCACACATAGGTAGGTCAACCTTAGCGAGTGGGCCCAAAAGGGCTTCTTGAGCTAATTAAGTAATCATATCACATCCTCTGCGTTCAAGTCTAGCATGCTTTGTCTCAGAATAAATGAATGACAGAGGAAACCAGAATTTATGAAAACAATTCTTAAGTATTTATTCCTAGATAACCATGTCCTAGTAACATTACCACCCAAAAATGTCCATCCTATTACCATCGAACTGAAAAACTCCCTTGATTGCGCTCTTCCACCTTGTTATCCTTGGGCACAAACGTGCTGGCCCCACCCTGCCTCTAGGCGGATTTACCCTTACCATTGCATTTAGTCCCACTGGCCTTGCACTTACTTCTACTTATGGAAGTAGTGGTCAAGAGTGTAGCTACACGGTTCACCTCACCTTTTTGGCGCTCCGTATTCAGCTCAACATGTCAAAACCAAAAATTTAACATTTCCGTTGTGGATCATGATTTGTTTTCTATGGACCCGTGAATCAGACAAAGAACTAATCATAGCCTAAAACTACAGTTACCCAGTAAAGATGTTCTGAGTATTCTGAAATCATGAATCATACCTGTCATTGACTGTCACGCCCCAGAGTATCCAAAAATAGGGAAAATTTAAAATTTCCTTTCTGGACCCGTAGGGAATGACGAGTTACATTAACTGATTGTCATTTCTACGTTCTACACATGGTTAAAAAGAGTAAGCGGAAGCATAAAAACATCTATTGGTATTCTTCAATAGAACTCAAAGGTCTGGGATCTGGATATTACATCATGAGTCTAAATGAAAGATCTATAAAGGCAGTCTAGGGCGATCTATACTGATCACAATTCATATCTAAAGCATTACATCAGATAGGAGACAGTAAAGCAATTAAGTAATACTAAATATAACTATATCGGAGTCCTTCGCTTCAACTTGTTCATCTGCCGTGTTCCTGTGGGTAGACCTCATCTTGATAGTCATTACTTGTGAAATCTAGACGTGATATGTCCAGGGCAGGAAGAAGAGCCGTTAGCTTTTGAAGCTAAGTGAGTTCGTCTAACCGATCACTCCTAATACAAGCATTAATATACAAGTACAACAGGTATCTCGAACTAAACATTTGATAAGCATTATCTCCAAACGTATGATGTATGACAGTAATATGAATGAGATACGACACGATGCACCATCGATATGTTCAACTTTACTCGACCACAGACACCACAACTGACTCATGTGACTTGTTACATTAGCAGTGTAACACCGTTAGCTTAAAGTAGAATGATTATGTTGCTATCGTCGCCTAGCAGGGCCCTATAGCAGTTTTTGGGTTTAAAAGAAAAGAGTGTAATCATTGTACTCTTAGGTCCTCGTGACCTTGCCTGGAGAATAGAATAGTTACAGCGCTAACGTCGCCTAGCATGGCCCTATAGCATTATAAAGGTAACTATTGTATTCAAGTTCAAATGTATACTTTGCTATCATCGCCTAACATGGCCCTATAGCGTATCAACCATCAACTTCATACTGTCATCGTCGCCTTATGGCCCCATATTGACATCGTTGCCTTACGGCCTCATAGTAACATCGTCGCCTTACGGCCATAGCATAACAACTTGTTCCCATTGACTTGACTGTAACATTCGGACCTCCGCGATCCATTCAACATGCATGACAATCTAACTGGGTTAGTCCCCTTGACTAACCATGCGTACGTCAACATTGACATCATGACTCGACTACGTTTATATGAATGTTCATGTGATTGTATAATCGTAAAGCACAATAAGCCTGAATAATACCAATTAATAACTAGCATGGAGTATAGTTATTTAACATGCTTTCATCATATAGATAACAAATCTTGTCATTCACTTGTATATATTATTCATCAGTTAGGTCCACACAGGACCCCTTGGATATTCATACAATACACACAGAGTAATTCTATAATATACCAAGTGAGTTAGGACGACTCACCTCGATGCGGGTACGTAAAAGTAAGTGTATCGGTGGTCCCTACAAAGTATAAGAATTCATATAATGTTGATTAATATGCGTACTAAAATCAAGGGCATAATGGTAATTGTGCCGGGCGGGTTCCTAAACATCAACATGATGATCTAGACATTATTCTAAGTCTATCGCCATTGACTAGACTCAAATCGGAGTCCGTCGCATAAAAGACTGGGTTTTCTATACCAGAGTGGGTCCTAAAGATAAGCTGTATTTTTGACCTTGTCAAACGCTCATCAAACTTTAAGGGAATATTCTAGATATTATTCTAATACTCTGGGAATCGACCGCGTATTTTTTTTTGAGCTACAATTTATTTATTATGAATTATTGAAGATTTATTTACACAATTATAGCCTACGGAGTCTTATAATTACAAAATATATTTTAGGAAGACAATTTGGACCTTAGAAGTATTTTTATTAAATATTAGACCTCAATATAGGTTAGTAGTATTTTTCTCCTAATTTTCGGGTACCCTTTTGGTATTTAAATTAATTAAAACACTGCTTAAACAACCACAAATTAATATTTAAAAATACTAAACTATAGTTTTATAATATGATAAATAATATCACAGTTACCTTTAAAACAAGTAACTAATTTTCTAGAGTTTAAAGATGGTCATCAGTAATTTATTGTCTAATAATCATAAAAGAAAAACTAACACTTATTAATTTAGCAAGGTATTACTACATTTAATAATTATTCTAAAATCAAAATAATTAATAAATACATATTAGAATACAGAAATAATTCTCAAAATTATAAGAAATATAATCTTCTAATATTCTCAGAATTTACAACGCACTAATTACTTATTAAAAACTATTTTGAAGCTAATTAAAAATACAATTAAGACTAATGGTACCGTACATTTACAACACTGAGATGTACCATAAAATCTCCGTGCTTAAACCATCTTTCTTTCTCCCAGCGTTTCTGCGTACTGCGTATACAGATATTCATATATATGATACATATACATATTACATATTACATATTTAGGCATAAACAAATAAAAATTCATATCTCTCTTGTTTCTCATCGAAAATAGGCAAGTCCTATATGAAAAACGATCGTCTCGACGAGCCCTACAACTTTCCAATACATTACAGAACCCAGACTTTAACGATTTATACGAAAAAGGGGAAAAATCAGATTTTGTTAAAAACGAATAATCTCTTGCATGTCCTACCAACGAATCCTAAACTCCGGGCTGCTCATAGGGGTGTAGACACCCCATTTTGTCGGCTATCAGATTTAGGAGACCCATAGCTTGGTGGTTCGCAATGATCGTAAAAGACTCAAAAGGACTCTCGGAAGTCAGCTCTATCTCTCAGAATGCTCAGAATGACCAAAATGCCCCTGAAAGCCCGAAAACTCCCAGATTTGGTCCCAAAGTTCTGAAAACATGCTATGTCGTAAGAAAAATGATAAAATGAGTTTTTAAGTAAAACTGGATGAAATCGTCAGCTCCCAGAGACCCCCGGAAGTCCCGGAAGTTCCCCGAAAGTCCCCGTTGACCGGTTTGACCAAGGTTTGACCAGGTTTGACCAGAGTTTGACCAAGTTTGACCAAGTTTGACCGAAATCGTCCGAATTCACCGGAATCATTAGAAAAGTATTAAAATGAGTTTTAAAAGAGAATCGCGCGAAAACGTCGGCTCCTGGGAGCTCCCGGAGGTTCCCAGAACTTCCCGGGAATCCCAGGTTCGACCAGTTTGACCAAGATTTGACTTTGGAATCGGGGCACCGAAACAATTTTCAAATATTTTTCATGGATACTAGAGGTCAATAGCTTTCCAACGGTATATCGCACATAATTCCTGGATTTAAAACGAATTTATTTTGAATTTCCGAAGGTGGAAAAGGCGATCAAATCAGCTTTTATCGCGAATACCGCAAAACTTTTCAAAGTGACCTATCCCCGAACTATTTTTTGTGTAAAGTAGACTCCATTACCTTTCCAACGGTATATCACAACCTCAATTTGGAGTTCGTATGCATTTTCTGTGAATTTCGGACAAAATAGGGCCTTTTCGCGAATACCGGAACCTCTGGGGGCCTAAACGTAAATTTCTGGGCATCAGAGGAGCAGTGCTGCCGCGGCACTGGCCCACTGCCGCCGCGGCACTGGCCCAGTGCCGCCGCGGCACTCAAACCTCGCAGAGTCCATTTTTGTAATTTTTTTGGGGGTCCAATTTGATTAATTGAAAGTCAAAACGACATAGTTTTGTGTTCACAGTTGTTTGGGACCAATGGGAGTACTTCTAAAACCCCAAAACCACCCCAAATTGGCCTATATAAACCCCCCATTGCTCTTCATTTTGGGGGGGCCAAGTGCAAAAGCTTGAAAAGTTGTAGAGAAGAAGAGAGAGAGAGATAGATTTAGAAGAGAGAAAAGGAGCTTCCTCCTACTATTTTGCTATAGAAAGTGAGTTTTAATCTTGTTTGCTTCCATTTCCTCTCTTATACTTCACATTCCAAACACCCCCAATCACCATTCTTGAGCATTCTTGAGTTAGGAAGCTACTTCCATGTCCAAATGTCAAAATCTATGAGTGAAACACCAAGCTACAAGTCCAAAATCACATTGATTATCATCTATTGATTGCTATTTACTTGCTTTGATTATATATATGTTCATCTCTCCTTATCTCATTTCTTTTTCTTTTCTTTATTTACTTACTAGTTCATCATCATCTAAGTGATGACATGAAGTTTGGGGTGAGTGAATCCTTATGGATAGTAGCTCTTGACCTCAAAAACATGTTTGATAGATGATGATCATAACCTCAATACTTCCAAGGTATTCTTGAAATGTATTGAAGTTATGTTCAAAAATAAAAATAAATCTCTCCAACAATCTTGGAGGTTCTTGATGATGAGTTTAATGTTGACATTTTAAGTGGCTATAATCCTTATTGAGTATTGAAAATGTACTTTCAAAACATCTATTTCAAAACCCCTCTCAATCCCTCTCATTTGGTTTCAAGAAACAAAACTTTGTTTTCTCCAAAATCTTCAAAACAATGAGTCAAAACAGTGAGTGAGTTGAGCTCAAAGATTTCTCTAGAACTCAATACTCAACATATGGATGCAAGGCCACTTGGAAAGTCTTCCTAACTCATTGGAGAACACCCATGATTTTTGGTTTGACTTGGAAGTACTTGGAAATGGTCCATTTGGATCCCAATATTCCTTCCAAACATTCTGATTTTGCTGTCACAGCAGCTAGGTCAACTTACGACCTCTTTTCCAGAAAACTTTTCCAAAAGGGGTGGTCCTAACTTATTTTTCCCTTAAAATTCAATGTCTTAGGAAACTCTCTGTATAAAATGGGCCTCTAGATCATTCTTTTTCATTTTCTAAGATTTTCTAACATTTCAGTCGACAGTACGAACTCTGTTTCTGAGTGACCTCTATCGTTTATATAATTTCTCTCAATCTGTGATAGCTATTCAAGATTGGCCTTTTGGGTTGTGTTCTAGACACAATAAGGAACATCTCAATAAAAAATCATGCATTGAAAACATTCCTAACCCCTCTTTTCAAATTCCAAAAGATCATGCTACTGTTCTGTCCACTATTCACAGCAAGTACATTTCAACTTTCATTCTTTGATTTAATGCTCATATGCATTCCAAATTAGTTCATATCTTAGGAAGTAGTCCATACTACATTTGTACACATCCCATGTTAATTTCATTCATTCATTCATACACATTTTAGACTTCTAAGTCATTCTAGAAATCCATGTACACAAAAACACACTACAACCTTTGCACATTTTAGATACATACATGGCATTCATGCAAGATTTGGGGTTTTTGTAACTCTTAATCTAAGAAGATTATAAGGAATGATCATGATCACACGTTCATGCTCCCCTCGACCTAATCATCCTTTCTCATCCGTCCCGGGGATTGAGAGATCTTCTATTCTCAAAGATTAACATGCATCATCCTAGCTTGCTAAGCATCCTTGTTTTCTTTGACTATTTGTTTCAAGAACAATTCATGTCCCCCTTTAGATTAGGAAGTCTTGATTATTTGATACATGATTAGACTATTTTTCCTAAGTTTGTTTGTGTGATCTTTCACTTTACATTGTATGATATTTGACTTAGATCTTATGAATGATATCTTATCTTTAGATCTTCCATTTCAAGTTTCTTATGTGATGTAATATACTATCATAGTATTATTTGTCGAACCATACATAGTATAAGATGATTATTTGGATGCTAATTGAGGCCCGTCGAAAGACGGGGCGAGTTGAGGGTGTTTTAGTCGCGACAAAGGCTCCTTCCTCTCTCGTACCAAAACCCCGAACCAAGTTCTTTGGTTATGAAGGGTCGGTGCCCTTATCCGCTTGGGTGAGTCAAAATTAGGTTTCTTGGTTCCTTAAAGACCAAGTGGCGACTCTGTATCTGTTTTCAACAGACCTTTCGTTTTCTTTCCTTGATTCAAATCAATTTCAAAACAATCTCAAACAAGAGAGAAGCGGTTGAATCCCGGTATCCACAATCTGGCGACTCCACTGGGGAATTTTATTTTAAAACAAAATAATACAGAGGTTTGACTCATAAGAAGCATCCTTAAAATCATCTTTTTACTGTGTCTGGTTCACCGCATTGCACTCTGCATTTTACCCTCCCGACTGTGTCTGAAACGCGGCGCTGACATTGTTCAGGTCTTGCTGTGCCAGGGCACAAGTCACCGTTGATACTGTACCTTCCAAGGTATATAAAAAAGAGTAAAAACCTCCGTACTGTCTCCCTGACGGTATATTGGAACTCTCGTCAACGGACCCTCTTTGACTAAACCCAGCCTTTGCATATAGATTCCTGTAGAACCTTTCATAGGGCTGTTGATTTATCTTTTCAGATAGGACAATGTGATATAACTGCTGTATGCCCTGGTGGGATTACCTGTGCGGTGTAGATGCTTATGTGGCATGAGGCAGTAACCTCTTTCTTATGATTCCCAAGGCAATCACTCACATGTGATCACATTGAGTTGACCTGCCTAGGCACCATGACAAAGATGTCTGCTCCATGCTCACAAAGATATACACCGCAAACCTTGTTTGTTGGTCCTAAGTCATAGGAGTATGAAAACTTGCTAGACAGTATGATCACCATCATCACCTATTCCCGTCATACTTACCAGTTTCTCCCAGAAACTCTGTCCAGATATCCCAGATATAACCATACTTACCAGTTTCTCCCAGAAACTCTGTCCAGATATCCCAGATATAACCATACTAACCAGTTTCTCCCAGAAACTCTGTCCGGATATCCCAACTATAACCATATTAACCAGTTTCTCCCAGAAACTCTGTCCGGATATCCCAGATATAACTGTATTAACCAGCTTTTCCCAGATACCCCGCTCAAATTGCCCAGAAATACCAGGAACTGTGTCCGGATTTCCCAATTTCTCCTAGAAGCTCAGCCCAAATCAACCAGAAATCTCTATTTCTCTTAGAAACTCAAATGACTTCTAGAAATTTCTCCGAATCTTCCAAATCCCTATTTTTCCCAGAAACTCTGTCTAAAATTCCCGAAGTATCCCGGAAATCCCTGTTATCCCTTGGTGATCACACTGGAAAGTAAGGTTAGCACACTCTGTATGGCTAGGACCTTATTTGTTTAGCTGTTATCTGTTAGAAATAGGAGCATCATATAGATTAGGGCTTGCATCCGCATGCTTGTCTCATACGCATACACGATTCGTGTCAATCTACATGCACACACATCTTGTCAGTCTCACACATGTCAGTCTCTCCACATCAAATGCATACGTATCATCATCCTCACCCATCTCGATCATTGTACAAAAGTCATATACTTACAGCAACCGTCCTTGGTTTGCATCATTAAATCCTTCAAAATTCTGATCATCTCCTCCTGCTAGGAGTCCATAAGAAGTATTTTGGTGCCTCTATTAATTTGGGCTTTTACTTCTATTTACAGAAAACACAGCCCCGGGTAAGGACACCTCTGTACCTTCCAAATTCATTGTCTCAATCGTGGGCTAGCCCAGGCTATCATAAACCCACCAATGGCCTACCAAGCTCTGGAGGGGAAAGTGAACAAACTACAAACCGCTGTTGAGCAGCTAAGTTTCAGGATAAGCCGATTCGAGAAGATGGTACAGAGCATCAATAAAGGAAAGTACGGGCTGCCCGATGCAGTCTATCCAAGCCCTTCTCCACATCCGAATCTCTACTTGTATCCAAGCCCACACCCTAGCCTTGGTAATCCTAGTCCATATCCAAATCCAAGAGCCACTCCAAGGACCCACTTGAACTCAAAGTCTAACAAAACCCGCAACCCAAGAACCTTTACCAACCTGGGTATGCCATTGTCCGTTATCCTTGATAACCTCATCACAAAGGGGCACCTCCAACTTCTTCAGCCTCGTGCTGACATCCCTCCGCCTAGTTGTGACCTGTCCAAAATTTGTGCCTACCACCAAGGCCCAGGCCATGACACCGATAGCTGCGTGCGCCTTCGCCATGATATCCAAGACCTCCTCGATCAAAAAATCATCGAGCCATCGCCCATCCAACCCTATATCAACCAAAGTGTCAGCTTCATCGAACCTAAAGCCCCTGGCTTACCTGTTCAAATGATCCCCTTCGCTGAGGAACCTGCGCTGGTGAAGTGATGGTGTTTGGAGCTCTTGCTAGAGAGCCAAATGAAGATGCTCTTTTAAAAAAAAATAAATAAATAAAAAGAATAAGTGAGTCACTGTGACATTCCATTTGAGACCGGGTCGAGTCCAGTCGAGTCTGTTGTGTGTTTTGTCTATTTCAAGTTTAGTCTTGTGGTTGAGTCTGTTTGTCATCAAGTTGTTAATGAGTCTGTAATCCTTCTCTACTGATGGAATGAAGTCTCATTTTGCCTAATCTGATGTGCCCAGTCATAGATGCATGAATCGTTGAACTGAAGTGTCACTTTTCAAATTACCATGGATATTACTATGCTAAAAAAAATAGTTTTCTTTATTTTTAACTCAAATAGAAAATCCTGAAAGGTCAAAGTCAATTTTGCACTGACACTGATGAAGAGCTAGAATTGAATAGTCTTACTTTAAGAATGTAAAGATGCTCTTGTCTCAATCTTGAAAAGACATACTTGGAACTGACTTGGGGCTTGCCCAACACCCTTTCCCACCATTTCGAAGCCTTAAGCCCAATCCAATTGGGAGCCACACAATCTGTCCGATTGAAAGCAATGCAAACTTAGCCCTTGATGGTAGCCAAACATTCCAGTGAGTTTCATCTCCACTTTCACAAAAAAAAGAAAAAAAAAAAAGAAAAGAAAAGAAAAGAAAAAGCTCGCTAGGTTGAAAACCCGAAAGGGCACCTAGGCAAAAGTTAGAACTGAAAAAGGTGTTGATTTCCAAAATCTGACCCTAGCCAGTCAAAATGTTGGAGAAATTTTGATGAAACAAATGAGATAATCATACGCTTCAAGATACATCTTAAGAACGTGCCAAGACCACGTTTCAAAAGGCACGGAATGACCACAAATAAATTCCGAGAGCTGACATGCACATTCTGGAATTCTGAGATTGCGATTGAAAGATCTCACAAGAATCGACTACATTAAAAAGCAAAATTGACTGGCTAGGCGAAAGTGAAAAGGATCAATCCTCAAAACAAAACAAAAAGAAAAAGAAAAAGAAAAGAAAGGGAGATTGAAACTGAATTCTTTTATTCAATGCTACCACAAGTGGCTCAAGTTTGAACTTCTTTGACGATTGGTTTGAAAAACCCTCATACCTCAAACCCCTTGTTTCAAGCCATGCCTTGAACTACGCTCGACCTGATTCCCGCTCGGGGATACGTAGGCAACCACATCGGTTCGGTAGCTCCACCAACAAAATAACCTTTGCTTTCAAGCCTTGCCTTGAACTACGCTCGACCTGATTCCCACTCGGGGATACGTAGGCAACCGCATCGGTTCGGTCACCCCACCTACCCAAAAATCAACCCGCTTCTTCCCAACCATGCCCAAACTACGTTGGACCTGATCCCCACTTGGGGGTACGTAGGCAGACTTTCGAAAAAGAAAAAAAGAAGGATGGCTCGCTAGGTCGAAAATCCGAAAGGACGCCTAGGCAAAAATTAGAGTTAAATCCAAGGTGAGCAATAACAAAAGAGAGAAAAGAGCTTGCTAGGTCACCTCACTGGTGCCTAGGCAAAAGTTATGAGCATTTGAGAGATTAAAGTCACGGTCCATGCCTCAAACCAGAAAATCACCTTCCACACTAGGGGCAAACTTCGGCTACCCGCCTCGTTTGCCTGACTTTTACTATCTACCCTTCACACAAGGGGCAAACTTCGGTCACCTACCTCGTTTGCCCAAAACCTCCAGTGAACCTTCCTCCAAACTAGGGGCAAACTTCGGTCATTTGCCTCGTTTGCCTACCGATCCCACTTCATGCCCTTCAAACTAGGGGCAAACTTCGTTTGCCACCTGATCCCTATACACCAATGGTAAGCCTTCAAGAACATTGTCTTGAACAGATGGAAATGGAGCGTCTTTCATTCCATAAGCTAAGGCACTAATTCAAAGCACATCTTGAGAGAAGCAAAGAAATTGATTAGATCAGTAAGGAGGAATTTTCAAAAATAAGATTCACCATCAAAGTGATGCCACGTTAAGGAGAGAAGTAAACACAAAAGAGAAATGGTACATCATTTATGACAAAAGCACATTAAGTTTTGGCAAGTCGACCTTGTTTCATTTTGGTGTCAAATGTGTCGTCCTCGTGCGTCAATGTCTGTCAAGTTTTTGAGTCTGTTGTAGTCTCAAATGTGTAAATCAAAAGTGACTAATAAAATTTTCAAATCAAGTTATAAAGAGCATGCCAATACAAGCAGGAGTACCAAACACCATTACTGCACTGGTCAAGGCGTCAGCGTAAGAAGCGTCAAAACTTGGGGAAGATTTCATCCCTTTTCAAACTGCCAAAAGTTAACCATTATCTTCTAGCAACATAAGTCCATGAGTGGCTGTTGATCTTTCATATTTCTTCATACAACATAAGTCCATGAGTGGCTGTTGATGATCTTCATTTCTCCAAGCAACATAAGTCCATGAGTGGCTGTTGATCTTATTTCTTCATGCAACATAAGTCCATGAGTGGCTGTTGATGATCTTCATTTCTCCAAGCAACATAAGTCCACGAGTGGCTGTTGATCTTTCATCTTTCATGCAACATAAGTCCATGAGTGGCTGTTGATGATCTTCTTTTCTCCTAGCAACATAAGTCCATGAGTGGCTGTTGATCTTTCGTCTTTCTTCATGCAACATAAGTCCATGAGTGGCTGTTGATCTTTTGTCTTTCTTCATGCAACATAAGTCCATAACTGGCTGTTGATGATCTTCCTTTCTCCTAGCAACATAAAGTGCCTGTTGACTGTCTTCCTTCGCTCATGCAACATAAGTCCATGAGTGGCTGTTGATGATCTTCTTTCATTTATCCAACATAAGTCCATGAGTGGTAGTTGGTCACCCTCCTCCTTCAAAATCAAAACCTTAACTGCCGCAGACCATCTCCGTATCCCTCATCACAAATAGAATGATACCTTGACTCCCATTCAACGGGCGTATTTCCTTCTTCCTAGTAGAGTGCATTATCCATTCCAGTGGCCCATCTCAGCCAAGACCACAAAAGAAACCACATTCATCCCTAGCAGAGTCACTTCACCCCCTCAAGTAGATGCAATCCCCAGCAAGCATATCAATTCAACAGTTCTTCTAATCAAGGTTAGTCCAACCATTGATTCAATCCACGACAGTCACAGTAGTTCACTGTCGACTCGTCATATCGATTCGTACATCGTCAGTTCAATCTAGGATAGTCACAGTAGTTCACTGTCGACTCGCCTTCTCGATTAGTACATCGTTAGTTCAATCTAGGATAGTCACAGTGGTTCACTGTCGACTCGTCATATCGATTCGTACATCGTCAGTGCAATCCATGACAGTCATAATATCGACTCGTCATCACGATTTGTTCATTCACCCGCCCTCTAGATTGAGGCAAATCCTTCTTCATCAGCCCTCTAGATTGAGGCAAACCCTTCACCATCCGCCCTCTAGATTGAGGCAAACCCTTCATCACCTGCCCTCTAGATTGAGGCAAATCCTTCATCACCAGCCCTCTAGATTGAGGCAAATCCTTCATCATCAGCCCTCTAGATTGAGGCAAATCCTTCATCACCAGCCCTCTAGATTGAGGCAAATCCTTCATCATCAGCCCTCTAGATTGAGGCAAATCCTTCATCATCAGCCCTCTAGATTGAGGCAAATCCTTCATCACCAGCCCTCTAGATTGAGGCAAATCCTTCATCATCAGCCCTTTAGATTGAGGCAAATCCTTCATCATCCGCCCTCTAGATTGAGGCAAATCCTCCATCACCAGCCCTCTCGATTGAGGCAAATCCTTCATCACCAGCCCTCAAGATTGAGGCAAATCTTTCATTATAAACCCTTTAGGTTCGGGTAGAACTTCCACATCTATCAATCATTTTAGAGAGATTCTCAGAGAGTCCCCTACCATCTTCAGCAGAAGATAACAGAAGTCCGAACCAATTCTTCGAACTTTGTAATCATATGGATCGGCCAGCGATTAAAAAAATCACTCGCAGTCAAATTACCCCGATTCCCAGGGCAAGCACTGTCTATTCGCAATTCAAGGATCCGTGTCCAAACAAATATCATGAGCTTCCTCACCGCTCAATTCTTGTGAGCTTCCTCACTCATCGTGAGCTTTCTCACATCGTGAGCTCCTTACTTATTGTGAGCTTCATCACTCATTTGTCCAAAATCATGAGTCCCCCTCACCTACCTATTGATTATTGTGAGCTTCCTTGCCTGTCACTTATCGTGAGCTTTCTCACTTATCGTGAGCTTCCTCACTCCTTTATCCAAGATCATGAGCTTCTTCACTTATTATGAGCTTTCTCACTTGTCGCTCTTGAGCTTTCTCACTCTGGTTTCCTCAAACTGTCAGGACTCCGCGTCTGATCCGTTTTGCTTACAAAGCACACTTCCTAAAGTCCAGAAGTTTGCCCCTAGACCCAGAGTCTTCTAAACCTTGATGTCCTTATCCGAGTCATCACAATCACAAACACTAGCACAACACTAGCCCACTCAGAGTGGCACACCCCTTGGCACCTGCTCATCCTAGGATCAGAAAACTAGGCATGATAGGACTCATCTATGAGATCATATCACATCCACACACAGCATATCATCCTCATATAGCATAGCATCCGCCTGATTGTTGTGTATATGCATATGTAATTTATCCCTTTCGTGTCCCGAACTACGTCCTGGTCTGATTCCCCTTGGGATACGTAGGCAGCTCACGCGGAGCACGACCAGCATCATCCTTGCATCTTTTGCAACGCTTTTTATCCTAAATCTATAGCCTCCAAAAGACCCGTCTCTTCAAAACTTTGGCACTCGCTTGCGACATGCGTTGCCTCGCAAGTTCATGCCAAAGAGGGGCAAACTGTAGACACCCCATTTTGTCGGCTATCAGATTTAGGAGACCCATAGCTTGGTGGTTCGCAATGATCGTAAAAGACTCAAAAGGACTCTCGGAAGTCAGCTCTATCTCTCAGAATGCTCAGAATGACCAAAATGCCCCTGAAAGCCCGAAAACTCCCAGATTTGGTCCCAAAGTTCTGAAAACATGCTATGTCGTAAGAAAAATGATAAAATGAGTTTTTAAGTAAAACTGGATGAAATCGTCAGCTCCCAGAGACCCCCGGAAGTCCCGGAAGTTCCCCGAAAGTCCCCGTTGACCGGTTTGACCAAGGTTTGACCAGGTTTGACCAGAGTTTGACCAAGTTTGACCAAGTTTGACCGAAATCGTCCGAATTCACCGGAATCATTAGAAAAGTATTAAAATGAGTTTTAAAAGAGAATCGCGCGAAAACGTCGGCTCCTGGGAGCTCCCGGAGGTTCCCAGAACTTCCCGGGAATCCCAGGTTCGACCAGTTTGACCAAGATTTGACTTTGGAATCGGGGCACCGAAACAATTTTCAAATATTTTTCATGGATACTAGAGGTCAATAGCTTTCCAACGGTATATCGCACATAATTCCTGGATTTAAAACGAATTTATTTTGAATTTCCGAAGGTGGAAAAGGCGATCAAATCAGCTTTTATCGCGAATACCGCAAAACTTTTCAAAGTGACCTATCCCCGAACTATTTTTTGTGTAAAGTAGACTCCATTACCTTTCCAACGGTATATCACAACCTCAATTTGGAGTTCGTATGCATTTTCTGTGAATTTCGGACAAAATAGGGCCTTTTCGCGAATACCGGAACCTCTGGGGGCCTAAACGTAAATTTCTGGGCATCAGAGGAGCAGTGCTGCCGCGGCACTGGCCCACTGCCGCCGCGGCACTGGCCCAGTGCCGCCGCGGCACTCAAACCTCGCAGAGTCCATTTTTGTAATTTTTTTGGGGGTCCAATTTGATTAATTGAAAGTCAAAACGACATAGTTTTGTGTTCACAGTTGTTTGGGACCAATGGGAGTACTTCTAAAACCCCAAAACCACCCCAAATTGGCCTATATAAACCCCCCATTGCTCTTCATTTTGGGGGGGCCAAGTGCAAAAGCTTGAAAAGTTGTAGAGAAGAAGAGAGAGAGAGATAGATTTAGAAGAGAGAAAAGGAGCTTCCTCCTACTATTTTGCTATAGAAAGTGAGTTTTAATCTTGTTTGCTTCCATTTCCTCTCTTATACTTCACATTCCAAACACCCCCAATCACCATTCTTGAGCATTCTTGAGTTAGGAAGCTACTTCCATGTCCAAATGTCAAAATCTATGAGTGAAACACCAAGCTACAAGTCCAAAATCACATTGATTATCATCTATTGATTGCTATTTACTTGCTTTGATTATATATATGTTCATCTCTCCTTATCTCATTTCTTTTTCTTTTCTTTATTTACTTACTAGTTCATCATCATCTAAGTGATGACATGAAGTTTGGGGTGAGTGAATCCTTATGGATAGTAGCTCTTGACCTCAAAAACATGTTTGATAGATGATGATCATAACCTCAATACTTCCAAGGTATTCTTGAAATGTATTGAAGTTATGTTCAAAAATAAAAATAAATCTCTCCAACAATCTTGGAGGTTCTTGATGATGAGTTTAATGTTGACATTTTAAGTGGCTATAATCCTTATTGAGTATTGAAAATGTACTTTCAAAACATCTATTTCAAAACCCCTCTCAATCCCTCTCATTTGGTTTCAAGAAACAAAACTTTGTTTTCTCCAAAATCTTCAAAACAATGAGTCAAAACAGTGAGTGAGTTGAGCTCAAAGATTTCTCTAGAACTCAATACTCAACATATGGATGCAAGGCCACTTGGAAAGTCTTCCTAACTCATTGGAGAACACCCATGATTTTTGGTTTGACTTGGAAGTACTTGGAAATGGTCCATTTGGATCCCAATATTCCTTCCAAACATTCTGATTTTGCTGTCACAGCAGCTAGGTCAACTTACGACCTCTTTTCCAGAAAACTTTTCCAAAAGGGGTGGTCCTAACTTATTTTTCCCTTAAAATTCAATGTCTTAGGAAACTCTCTGTATAAAATGGGCCTCTAGATCATTCTTTTTCATTTTCTAAGATTTTCTAACATTTCAGTCGACAGTACGAACTCTGTTTCTGAGTGACCTCTATCGTTTATATAATTTCTCTCAATCTGTGATAGCTATTCAAGATTGGCCTTTTGGGTTGTGTTCTAGACACAATAAGGAACATCTCAATAAAAAATCATGCATTGAAAACATTCCTAACCCCTCTTTTCAAATTCCAAAAGATCATGCTACTGTTCTGTCCACTATTCACAGCAAGTACATTTCAACTTTCATTCTTTGATTTAATGCTCATATGCATTCCAAATTAGTTCATATCTTAGGAAGTAGTCCATACTACATTTGTACACATCCCATGTTAATTTCATTCATTCATTCATACACATTTTAGACTTCTAAGTCATTCTAGAAATCCATGTACACAAAAACACACTACAACCTTTGCACATTTTAGATACATACATGGCATTCATGCAAGATTTGGGGTTTTTGTAACTCTTAATCTAAGAAGATTATAAGGAATGATCATGATCACACGTTCATGCTCCCCTCGACCTAATCATCCTTTCTCATCCGTCCCGGGGATTGAGAGATCTTCTATTCTCAAAGATTAACATGCATCATCCTAGCTTGCTAAGCATCCTTGTTTTCTTTGACTATTTGTTTCAAGAACAATTCATGTCCCCCTTTAGATTAGGAAGTCTTGATTATTTGATACATGATTAGACTATTTTTCCTAAGTTTGTTTGTGTGATCTTTCACTTTACATTGTATGATATTTGACTTAGATCTTATGAATGATATCTTATCTTTAGATCTTCCATTTCAAGTTTCTTATGTGATGTAATATACTATCATAGTATTATTTGTCGAACCATACATAGTATAAGATGATTATTTGGATGCTAATTGAGGCCCGTCGAAAGACGGGGCGAGTTGAGGGTGTTTTAGTCGCGACAAAGGCTCCTTCCTCTCTCGTACCAAAACCCCGAACCAAGTTCTTTGGTTATGAAGGGTCGGTGCCCTTATCCGCTTGGGTGAGTCAAAATTAGGTTTCTTGGTTCCTTAAAGACCAAGTGGCGACTCTGTATCTGTTTTCAACAGACCTTTCGTTTTCTTTCCTTGATTCAAATCAATTTCAAAACAATCTCAAACAAGAGAGAAGCGGTTGAATCCCGGTATCCACAAGGGGGTCTATTAGGGATCACTAGGGTCTGTTTGGTACCAATTTTGGGGCGTTTGGTGGCACTCCAAAAATCAAGCTCCCATGGAGCTTCCATTACCGATCGGTATAGCAGGGGGTTTGGGCTCTGTTTGGAGTCAATGCATGTGGTGTGTGAGTGTCAAAAGGTGCAGAAAATGAAATCCAAAGGGGGAGGGATAGGTTTACCTCAATTGCCTGATCCTTTCTCTCTCTCTCTCTCTCTCTCTCTCTCTCTCCTCATTTCAATCTCTATCTCTTCCTCTCTTCCCCATCTTCATCTTCTCTGATCATCTCTCCTTCTTCCTGTGTGTGTGCTGCGTGTGGGTCTAGGTGAGGCCGAGAGTGAGGGTGAGGGGTGGGGATTGCTTGGTACTTGCGGGTGGTGGTGTGTTGTGTTGAGCAGGGCCGGCCCTGGGCCAAATTTTCAAAGCAATCGCATGGGGCCTCGACTTTAGGCCTTATTTTTAGGCCTATTTTTTTCATAATTTCTTTCTAATTTTTATGAAATTTATCATTTTTAGGCTTATTTTCTTCTAATTTTTATGAAATTTCTATGAAACTTATCATTTTTAGGCCTATTTTCTTTCTAATTTCTATGAAACTTATCAGTTTTAGGCCTATTTTTTTTATAATTTCAATGAAACTTAGTATAGAGGCCTCATTTTTTCTGCCCCTTTGAAAATTCGCTTGAGGTCTCGGCCAATTTTGGTCATCTCAGGGCCGGCCCTGGTGTTGAGTTCTCTCTTTTCTCAACTCTCGGGTGTGTGGTCTCTCCCTCTTGATCTATTTGTCTATATATGTATATATGCTAATACACACATACACACACTGACACACATAATACATATACACACAATACATTATAATATACATATAGTATATATTTATGGGGATATGGGGGAATATTTTGGGAGTAGTTTAGGATAGAGTCCAAGAGATAAAAGAGAGGGTGGGAGGGAAATATCCAATGGATTGGGAGGTTTTTTTTTTAGAGGGATTGATGTGAGGGGTTAGGGTAAATGTCCAATGGGTTTAGGGGTGTTTGGGAAATTGTTATTACTCAATGGGTTTAAGTTAGTTTAGGTTGTACTTGAGCATCTTAAGTTGTACTAATAGTTCTAATTATGTCTAACCTAATCTTATTTGGATTCTAGTGCCATACACTCTAAGTTCAATACAGATTTTATGGGTTAGTGTGAGAACGTCAGTCCAGGAATATATATACAGTCTGGGTTTCAGAATTAATGTTCGGGTCTATAACTTAATGTACGGGGTTAAAATAAAATACGACGATAATAAAATCGAACTATAATTAGTGATTTCAGTGTTGATATAATATAATATAATATAATTACAACTTATAACTTCAGAGCTAATTAACGTCGAATATATAATCCTGATTGTAGTCACAACTATCGGGCCCGAATAATATAATCTATGATTATGAATTAAAGGGGCCACGAATATATGATATAATATATAGTTACAAACTTAGCAATTACAGATATTAAATAATCGATAATTATAACTTAAGCGAGAATAATTATTAAAAGCATTCTATATTTATAAATTTAGGTACAATGAATATTCAATATAACTTAAAGTTATTTAACGATAATAATATTAAAATATGATATTAATATACAGGGTCAGGCTTAGAAATTAAAATCACATTAACAAAGTGATACACATTCTATGAGTATAAAAATCTTGAACGTCGTCGCATATATATATATATATACGTATATTAGTACAGGCTACAGAAATAATTACAGAAATAACTTCGAAGTATAGACATAAATCCGAGGATCTATTCTATATATATAGAAAATTTGCTGGTATTACATTGACCTTAGATGTCCAGTCATCGTGTACTTGGAATGTTTCCTTTACTTTTCCGAACTTCATAACTAGATGCGTAATCTAGTAGTGAATGTGCCATCGAAAACAAATTTGAGCTGATCTCATAATACTTTGGCTATTGGGTAGTACATATACTTCCCAACAAGATCATGGTGCATGCTGCTTATCACAAAGCGTGTGCTATGATCCTTCTAGAGCAAAGTATTATAGGTTATTAAGGTTAAATCTGGCCCATTATTCGGTTTAATGGGTTGGACCATAGAATAAGCCTAAAGCCCATAAGCTCTTACTCATTCTATCGGTGTGTTACTTTGCAGTGTCATAAGCTCTTACTCATGCCAAATTTAAGCTGATCTCATAATACTTTGGCTATTGGGTAGTACATATACTTCCCAACCAGATTATGGTGCATGCTGCTTATCACAAAGCGCTTGCTATGGTCCTTCTTGAGCCAAGTATTATAGGTTATTAAGGTTATATCCGGCCCATTATTCGGTTTAATGGGTTAAGCATAGAATAAGCCTAAAACCCATAAGCTCTTACTCATTCTATCGGTGTGTTACTTTGCAGTGCCATAAGCTCCTACTCATGCCAAATTTGAGCCGATCTCATAATACTTTGGCTATTGGGTAGTACATATACTTCCCAACAAGATCATGGTGCATGCTGCTTATCACAAAGCGCGTGCTATGATCCTTCTCGAGCCAAAGTATTATAGGTTATTCAGGTTATATCCGGCCCATTATTCGGTTTAATGGGTTGGACCATAGAATAAGCCTAAAGCCCATAAGCTCTTACTCATTCTATCGGTGTGTTACTTTGCAATGCCATATTACAAAAATTAGTCCCTTTTAAACTTGTTACTTTTATAAAGATCGACAAAGTGTGGTTTGGAAAACATTTGTTTTTGTGAATCCAAAAAATTTGAAGAATAAAATTTGAGAACATGCGCAAGGGATTGACATTATTATTTGCACATTTCATAAGGTTTGTTTTAAAATCCAATTACAAATGAGTTTTCCCCTTTCTACAATTTAAGACCAAAAATTTGCTATTGCTCATTAATCAAATCTTAATTTTGTAAATCAAGAAAAACCTGTTATAATTGATTTTTCTAAACAAACATCAATTAGATGGTACAATTACCTATCTAAGATCATCCACAAGATATAAAGTGCGCCATACAACAAAAGTGCGCATGGACCCCCACGTGGGTCTGAATTAACAACTTAGAACTCATGTTAATGTAATTCAAGTGTATGATTTATGAACAAAGAAAACCATCTCTTTACAAGTATGCTTTCCAATACAAGAAATAAAACCCTCGTCCTCACATTACATTTATAGCCCATAAAAAATAGGGATGCTTTGTTCATAAACATATACAAGAACAGCCTTAAACATACATCGTGAGGACACAAGCTCCATAAATTGTCAATTAATTGTCCATTCATTAATTCAGATTAATCCATTAATCACATACACCAAGCATTCGTGCGGTCTATTTAAAAATGAATGGACTAATCCATCACACCATTTAAGGAGGAGGATTAGAGGTCTCTGGTCATCCAACCACAAACAACAGTAATATAAACATGACCAACAATGCAATGAGCCTCTAAAAATAATAAAATGTACAATAAAATAATTATTGCACAGCCCGGATAGCTCCCATAAGCTAAAGTAAAATCAATGAAAAAATCTGAATTTTTCACTAATTTTAACAGAATATTCGGTCTTAAAACATATGTTAAAACCAATTCATTAAGGGCTTTTAAATTAACAAATTAATTTAAAAAACTTCATGGGAAAAATAAAATAACTGAAAAACTGACTTTTCATTTATAAAGATTTTTCAGAATTTTATCAAGGCCCAAAACCGTTTTGAATCAATTTAACAAAATGAATTGATATAGTTAAACAAAATTAACTATGAGCAACTAAATTCCCAAAAATGCAAAAATTTCAAGGAATTTGTTCTCCAAGGATTTTTAATGGTCTAATATGTTATTCCTAACACCCCATATTAATTTAAAAAATTAATAATCTATTTTAGCTATTTTAAGCAATTAAATAAATACCCATATGCATAAATTTATGCTCTAAAATACCAAAACAAAAATGAGATAATTCATAAAATTTCCTCAAGTCTCCAATTAGTGTATAAAAAACACTAGACACTAAATTCAAGAATTAACAACTTTAATTGGTTATATCTTAAGCAATTAATATTGCGCATTTAACACAATGTATATGCTCTAAAATATGTCCCAAAGAGCGAGAAAATACACAAATAATTTTTTCAAGCTACCACTAGTGTTCTAAACACATTGTGTTAATTCCCTGAACTAAAAATCAATAAAAATATTTTAAGTAATTTAATATGTGTACAAAAACACACAATTATATGCTCTAAAATATTAATATGATTGAGATAATTTACCAAAAAACATCTATGAGTACCAAAAAAATTTAACATGGTCTTAAAACAGTGTCCCTTATGTCCCATATTAATTACAAAAATTAATAGTGTATTTTGGCTATTTTAAGCAATTAAATAAACGTCCATAAACATTAATTACATGGTCTAAATATCATAAATACATGATAAATTACACAAAAAATTATCTTAGAGTCCCCTACAGTGTACTAAACACTGTGTATTAATTTCAAAAATTAATATGCATTTTTGGATATTTTAGGCAATTAAAAACACATTTAAAACATATCTTTTATGCTCTAAAATACCAAAAATAATGAAATAATTTACCATAAAATTATTTCTGGTCCCACACAATGTCCTTAATATAGGAAAAATAAAAAATTAATTTTCCACATTTTTCCATTATTTTAAAGCAATTAAAACTGTTTAAAACATTTAAAACTATTTAATTTAATAGCAGAAACTATTTTAAATATATTTAAATATTATATTATAAACCGTGGGCCTGGGCCGGACCCACACTCGTTGGAGTGGGGTCCACACAACCACTAGCGCCGCCGGCGCGCGTGGGGGTGTGCTGGCCGGAGTCTTATTCTTCCTCAATTCAACCCTAAAACGCAGAACAAGAGCTGCAGAGGGGCTATGTTTGCGAGCTTATAACTCCTTCGTTATTGATCCAAAACCCGTGTATTTTATATGGTTAGAAAACCCTTGCGGCATAGATGATGATCAAGCCAAAAAACATAGTGATTGGACGTATAAATCATTCAAAAAATGAGGGCAAAGTTGCTGGAAAAATTCTTTTTTAAAAGACCCAGAAACTAGGGTTTCAGATTTCATCTTTATTTGAAATAATCAGTCCATGGGACTCATAGGGGGGACTCTAGGGTCCATAAGGAACACATCCATGTTAAAAATCGAACCCCTATTGGAGTTTCGATGTAGACCCACTTTAAAATCAAATTTTCAAAGTTTGATAAAAGTTTGCTTGAAGCTGTAATGGAAGATTCAATTCGGGTGATTAAAAGGGCGAATCAACAACCTATTGGCTCTAATACCAATGTAGAAAAGTGCACTCAAGCATATATGAGTCGGGTATAGGTTCGTTACCTAGCGGAATAACCCGACGGATCGTCGAACGGTGTTGTTACGAGCCCGACATCTTCACCCACGGACTGCTGCTCCATGTAGCCTCCGTGTACTCTCTTATGCTTCGTATTAGGTCGTGAAGATCACTACTAGAGCGGTCATCGTACATATCACGCGTTAAATTCCAAGCCCCATTGGTGATGGCCTATAGAGAGAGAAAGCCGTGAGGGAGAGAGAGAGAGAGGCTGCTGAATGTATGTATCTCATCCAAGGAAACCCTAGCATGTGTAATATGCATATGTGTATAGGCACACAACTTAGGTTTCCAAAGCCAAGCCCATTGGACCCGGTCCAATATATGTGCGCGCAACTAATAGACCCACAAATTTCTTACAAGCCTGAATGAAGGATTAGAAATGATCAAGCATGTCTTTTCTGACTTGGGACACATGTCAGCTTTTAAGCTGATTCAGATTAATGATAGCAAACACAACTGGATCGTGAAAGTGATGGGGATTAGAACCCTCATTTTAGAAAGTACACTTATGTTATTAACAAGAGATAATATTTCCACAACTGATTCTTGAACTGATTGCCCAATGTGGGGTACATTGCATAAGAAGCGAAGATAATGCTAAAGAGGAATTTTTTTTAAGAAATAAAAAAAATGAAAAGTTACAATGATACAAATGTACATTTGGATTTTGCTGAGTGGGAGCAGAATTCTGCCAACATGAGGCTTCCTTTCAGAGATCGAATCCTAATGACATCCTAGGCGCTTTTCAGCAACCATATAGATCCTATAGTCCATTCTACAGAACCCTGGGTGAATATTCTTCAGGACTTACTTCTAAGGACAATTGTCACACCCGTCCCAGGAATTCATAATTTTATCATGCATATTTGTAATTTGGGAGTTTATCAATGATAGTTGATAATGGTGATGAGGTTGACTGTGAGTCAACGGTAAGGTGTCAGTGAGGACACGGGAACATGGCAGTTCATATTGCATGGGCATGAGTAAATGGCATTTATATGATTTAAATGTTATTCGACTTTATCTGGTATTCCTGTGAATAGTAATTATGCATGTGTAGTATAATTCTGGTATTTGGATACTTTAGTATATCATGTTGAGAATTGTGGTGAGAACGTGAGTGATACGTTAATTAAAAAGGTAGGTTTTGTAGAGATTCCACAGAATATAGTTTTCGGACGTTATTTTTGGACCCAAAAAAAACCTAGTCGAAAACTTTTGAAATTTATAATGTTCACCCGTAAAGGAATAAAATGAACGTGTGCAAAGTTTCGAGAGCTAATGAGAAGTTTGAGGAACTCGTGGGGAGATAAACGCAATTCCCAGAAAGTTTTTCTATAAATAGTGGTGGATGAGATTCATTCTCATCCAAATCATTCTAAAATATCTTAAGAGAGGATAGAGAAGGGAGATTGGGTGCTTCAGGCTTTGCGACGCCGATCGTTCATCCGTCAGATTTTTTCCAGATTTTAGATTTGAACTCGTGAAGGTAAGATCTACGTTTTGATACTACTTAGGCCATGTTTGGCCAATTTTTGTAAAAATCTTAATTCTAGGAATTTGGGAAAAACAGGTATAAACTTGTAAGAATCGTCTCAAATTCGAAATTCGACGTTTAATTGACCTCCTAGTCGATCCTTCAAAGTTTGGGGGAAATCGCACGAGGTATGAAGTTCTAACTTGTGAAATATAGAGAAATACATGTTTTATATTTCGATGACGAAATTGAGATCCGGGCAAAATCCATGTGTTAACTGTAGGCCCGTTAATTATGCACGCGCTAAATTGTGAAAAACATGTCTAAATTTACGCGAGCACGTTGAGTTGTCTATGTGGGTCAAAGGGGAGTCTTATACAAATTCATGCCGGAGTAAGCTTCTCGATATTTGAGAATTTTAGTAGCGGCGGCTACTGTGCATGGTTGTAGGCTTGGACTTGCCATGGCACTTGTGGGGATGTAATGGTTGTAGGCTTGGACTTGCCATTGACATCGCGGTTTAAGGGTTGGACTTGCCGCTATCGGATGAATGCGTATTTTTCTCCCTAGAGACTATTGATATGATTTATGAGATTAAAGCATGTTTTGTCATATATTGCATATGTTAGACTTGTACGCTCAACATATAGCTGAGCAGTGGAGATGTACTCCATTGCAGATAAGAAGAAAGACAAGAAGAAGCATGATGAGTGAGGCCGTTAAAGAACGCCGGGGGAATCATTTGTTTATATTTTTGTTTCTATTTCCTAAACTAGTATCAAGGAATTGGGTTATGTAATACGTTGTAATAGATCTTTGGATTAGTTCCGTAGTATGGTAATCATGTGTTTGAACGTTTGTGGTTATGTTTTAAATGTTGTAATTCAGCTATGGTTATGATTGTTGTTAGTGTGGAGAAGCATGAGTTGTTAATTTTCACAACAGGGCTGCCCAGCAGGGGAGCAGTCGACTAGACCCTATGTCAGTCGACTGGATCCCGTGTGATTGAGACACTGAAAGTGAATAGTAAGAGAGACAGTCGACTGGACCCTTCATCAGTCGACTGAACACTGTTGATTTTTGGCTACTGTTTCTAATAATGGTAAAACCAGTCGACTGGATCCCCAGATTAGTCGACTGTACCCCCTTCTTGAAATGTTAAATTTTAGTTCTGCATAACACAGTCGACTGGGTTCCCTGATCAGTCGACTGAACCTCTATTGAGAATTTTAGGTTTTGGTTTCTGCTAGGCACAGTCGACTGGACCCTAGGCACAGTCGACTGAACCTCTGTTTTAAAAAATGATTCTTTTGGACGTATTTTCAATTGGCCAAAACTTTTTATAACTCTGATTCTAATGGATTCTGCTACTCAGAGGTAATGTTTCCTAAAGTTTTAAAATACTCATGGTTGTTTTAAAGTTCTTTCTACTGCGTATAGTTATTTGATGGTTGGATGAGCCTTAATGGCGTGCCACGTGTCCTGTTTCCGTGCGTAGCGGGATGGGTCGTGACAACAATACCGTCCTGGGATGCTTACCCTCCCAGTTGCCCTATAAAACAGCACCCAAAGGTCCAAACTACATTAAGCTGCTGGAGGGACACGCGTAGTAAGACATGTGGGCCCAATCCCATGCACACTCAACGTACAGAGACTACCTCGAATACAGACTGTGATGTTCATTCCAATTATATATATATATATTTTAAAACAAACAAAAAGAGCCTTAGTTCTAAGGCTCATACCACCTCGTGAATTTTCTTTTCTTTTCTTTGAAGGCATGTTGATTCTCTATTTTGTTAATTAAATCCAAGAAGAAGCTTTGAGCTAAGTTATTGACAGTGAAGAAAGAGTAAGGATCAGTGGATGGAGTAGGTGCTTTTATTTGATTCAAAGGAATTTGGGACTTTCCAGATTGCAAGTATTGGACTAGATCAGACCAGTGGAAGCAATTTGGAGTAGCAGATGGGGTGTGTGTATGACTAGAAACTTTTGGTGGTTGTTGCTAGATTGCGAGTGCTGGACTAGATCAGACCAACGAGAATGAGAAGTTGTTGTACATATTTGAGTGACAGGAGGAATATGGGTAGGGCTAGAGATTTCAGAAGAGATTGGAGCAGTTGTGATGGGAGAAATGAGATTGGAGTATTTTTGAAGAATTTCTATGTTGCAATCTAGATCTTCTATGGCATACTTGAGCCAAGGATCCAGATCAGGCTTTTTGGATTGTTTGGGTGATTCTTCTTTTGATTGAGCTTGAAGTTGTGAAATCTGTTCCTTCAGTTCTCGAACTTGTTGTTCAGGGAGAAAGATATAAGAAACACATCCCAAGATGGGCTCCTGAAATCTAGCCGTGGCTTCATATACAAGGGAGTTGATAGTTTTTTGGTGATCTCCCTCGGATACATTTTGAAAAGGCGTAAAACGTTCCTGTATCCAAAAAATCTGTGAATTGCCCCATAATCCTTGTTACTTCCTGCGTACTGAAAGTAGGGAGCCAAGGGACAATTAGTTCGGCACTATCTTCTATTATATATATATGCACCACAACGATGATATGTTTGGTCCATAACTCTCTTTATACCCATTTTTTGTTATGATTCTCTGTTCCTCTTCTTGATCTCTATGGGAAGCTCCTGTACAGGGCATGTTTTAGCTTTCTCCTATTCAGATTAGGGTTTTTTTTTTTTTTTTTTTTCTTTTTCTTGGTTTTCCCAAGAAGAGGGATGAGTTTCTACAAAGAGTTCGAAGGAGAAGAAGAAGAAGAAAGAGAGGAGGAGAGTGAAACAGAGAGAGGTTCGTCAAAGAGAGAGGGAGAATGTGTGAGAAGGATAGAGAAAGAGGGGGATATGGGGGGTTTTTTAAATGAGGGGAAGAAAGAGGTCATTGAGAGTGATAGAAAGAGAGAAAGGGAGAGGGGCGTTGAGAGAGAGAGAGTAAGGGAGAGAGAGTCCGTGAGAGCGAACAGGTGAGAAAGAGAGAGAGAGAGAGAGAGGGGGGGGTGTCCATGAGAGTGACAGAGATAGAGAATGTGTCGGTGAGAGAGACAAAAAGAGAGGGAGCAGGTGGAAAAGAAAAGAGAGAGAGAGAGAGAGAATGTGTGTGTGTGTATGTCCATGAGAGTGACGGAGAGAGGGAGCAGGTGGGAAAGAAAAAAAAAGAAAGAGGGAGAGAGAGAGAGAGGGGGTCAATGAGAGTGACAGAGAGAGAGAGAGAGAAATAGAGAGAGAGCACGTGGAGAGAGTGAGAGCATGTGCAGGGAGTGACATATCGATATTGATGCACACGTAGAGAGTGAGAGCATGTGGAGTAAGTGATGTATCAACATTGATGCATGTGTAGAGAGTGAGAGCATGTGGAGAGGCTGATGTCTAATGCAAACTTAAATCAGGCATGGTCCCCAAACCTTCAAACCTCTAGCGCCGAAGCACTTTCTCAGGTTGATGGCTCGAGCGGGGGAACTTTCGGTGCTGGTACCGGCGGTACTACCGCAACGGCCATGCCACTTACTAATCCTCCTATCTAATCTTAAAGGTTTCCTCTTAAGGAAGGTTTATGTTATGCTTGCATGCTAGTGTGTAGTGTGCGTGATAGTTATAGATCTTGGCATTGGCCTTTGCAATATTGGCATTGGCCTTGCGGTTTTATTTTAGCCTTAATTGCGAACACCTGTGCAAAAGAATATAAATTTACAAAGAAAAGGCGAAAACAAAAAAAATGTTAGTACAAAAGAAAATGCCCCATTATAACGAAAATCACTAAAGTGATGGCCTGAGTCTTTTTAAGTGCTATCCCCAGCTGAGTCGCCAGCTGTCGCGCCCGCGTTTTCGGAGCGCCAGGTTGTCGGTGTGGGTTCGGCTTCCTGAGAGTGGGTGAATTGCGACTTTATTTTTATTGGAAAGGGTATAAAGAGTATGGTAGGGCCTGTTTGAAAAAGTTCAGAGTCGCCACCTAACATTTGGTATGTTAGGACCCCTAAAAAGACAATTAAAGTAATTCATCTTTGACTTAAAAAAAATGTTTTGAGAAAAGTGGTCCCTTTTAAAAGTATGACTCTTAATAGCCATGCAAAAACCAGAGATCTTTGAGATGGGTTCGGGGACTCGATTATGTCGAGGGAAGGTATTATGCACCCTCGAACATCCGTGCAAACATGGTTGCCAATTTTGGTGATTTTTATTAAAATGGGGCATTTCTTTTGAAAAAGAAAAAAATTTTCTTTTTTTTTTTTTTAGAAAGTTAATAGAACAGAAAATGGTGATGGGTATGGCCGCACTCTTTGAGAGTTGCTTACGTATCCCAAGACGGAAATCAGGCCAAACGTAGTTCTGACTTGTGTGTGTGAGTGTATGCATGATTTTTTTAGAGGAAGAAAAGTGGTCCTATTTGACCGTGCACGTGTGATATATTGATTTGAGAAAGAGTTGGTGTAACTAGGAACTTTAACCCACGTGGTATAGTCCTAGATTTTAACCTTTGGAAAGTGTTTGAGATTGAAATGAGACTATGCAAGTGATTGGAGAATGATGCATTTTTTTTTTGATCTTTTCTATTTTTTTTTTAGTTCTTTTAGTCCAGTACTGGAAGTTAGGATCTCTACCCAAATGATTGAAAAGTGTACCGGAAGTAAGGGTCGGTGCCCAAAAGAAAGAATAGAAAAAATAAATTTTATTTTATTTTATTTTATTTTATGCCGGAGTAAGGGTTGATGCTCAAATGATTGAAAATAGATTTTTTTATTTGTTTTGTGCCGGAAGTAAGGGTCGGTGCCCATTATGAGTGAGAAGACTTACATGTCTTACCTGTATTATTTGCAGATTCCAAGCAAAGGTAGCATTGGAGTTTTATTTTGAGAAAGTCCACTTTTTGTATTTTTCTTTTTGATTTTATACCGGAAGATAGGGACGGTGCCCTAATGACTGAAAAGTGATTTTTATTATTTAGACATGGATTTCCATATTAGAAAACCGCATAGTCCCCAGTAAAACATAAGTCCCCGTATTACCCATCACGTCATCCCCAATAGAACATGGCTCTCCGTATTAGAAACCACGTTGGATTTCCGTATTGGGAACCATGTAATCCAAAGTCGGACATGATTTTTATAGTGGAAACCAAGTATGACATGAATGTATATTATTTTATTTTTTTTAATTATCAAGCAGGAATAAAGATGATATGTACAATAATAATAATAATAATAATAACCTGAGTTATTAGAGCAATTTGATAAATCTGCTAGAATATTTATGGTAAGTGACTAGAATGTTGGGCAGTGGTTTGAGGCGGTATGATGACGGTGATGGTACTGTGGCCGTGAGGTGTGTTGATGAGAATCGTGATGATATGATATCTAGGTGGAGGGTTGTGATTGTAATGGTGACCTTAATGGTGACGGTTAGAAAGGGTGGTATGGTGGTGAAAAAAATGTAAACTCCTTTTTTTTGTAGGGTTTTTTTTTTATATATATTTAATGATGAAGTGTGGGGGATGGAGAGGATAGTGAGGAAGATATGGAGTATGAGGGAGATACAGAGAGGGGGCCTCTTTTTCTTTTTTCTTCGTTCCTCCCTTTTTTTAATGGATCTGCGATAGCCAATATTTATAGGCAAAAAGAGCATCTTCTTCTCTCTTTTTTTTTTTGTTTAAAGCACTCCCCCACTTAGAAAAGGAGGGACCATGCTTATTTTTTATTTATTTTTTATTTTTTTGTTTGATTGCTGCTTTTTTTTTGCTAGCTATTTTTTTTTTCTTGCTTGTTTTTTTTTTTTTTTTTTCTTTTTCTTTGTTTGTGTTATGATAGTCCATCCCACCGAGACTATCTCTCCAATTAGTGTGAAAATAATCATGTGTGGTAGGGTGCATGTATAATTCTGACCATTTGACCCTATAGCTATGACTTGCAATATCTTTTCCATTTGAGGTCAGATTGGGATGATTCAAAAAGTGATAGGCTCGTGTAAACGAGCACTTTATTTTTGAAATGATTGGGTTGGGCAAAAATGGGGTGTCTACACACTTCTTACTTCTTCTAACTTCTTATTTTGGGTGCTTGTGATTCTGTAAATTCGCAATCGTAGCTGCAGTACGAATATGATAGTCCAATTCAAACAAAATATGATAGTCCAATTCAAACAAACCAGAAATTCCAAAGAATTGACAAAAAAGAGATACAACTATGCTATTGTTCTTTGAATAACAAGTTAGCTCGTACAATTGCCTTCATACTTACATTGTGAATTATGCAATATCACTGGTTTGTGTATTATTCCATGGTTTCCCCAAGAGATAATGTAAATGGACTTATGCTCAACTTCAGATTGTCATATTCATGATGACCCTTTGGTTTTAGTTTTACATATCTACTGTCAATTGTCACTGGGTGGGGGCGAAGACCTACAACTCTTTGTGCACTTAGCCAGAGGTTGAGCTATTTGTTTGATTCTTGAGAGCTTTAAAGGTAAGAGTATATTGATATTTGATAGTTGGGAATCTGACTTTTTTCTTTTTTGAGGTCATGTAGGAGTTTAATAAAGTTGTTAATAAGTTCACTGATGAAGGATGGACTATGCTTGAAAGTGATGGAATTGCCAAAGTTACCCTTCTTGTCAACTCATCTCCAGGCAAACTAATGGGCTCAAATTTTTCGTATGGTAATGGATTTCTAGCTTTGAGTAATCCAGTACTATGTGTTAGCCTTGAATTTCTTTAAGGCATTATTTATATTTGTTTTGATGATGACAAATATATTGATAATAGCATGTTTGTAATTGTTCTATTCTAAACTATTATCAAGTCATTTTCATTATGCTAATCTCTTGATTTATGCATTTAAATGTTCTAACTTTGTTTGAGATCATGAGATAGCATATGGTGATGCCCAAAAGTGATGGAGCTCAACAAGGATCAAGCTTGAAAACTTGAAGATTTTTCATCCTTGGTTAAAGAATAGGATTTGGTTGTAAGCATCTTGATCAATCACTCATAGGGCCTCAAGTAACTTTAATTAAACTTTAGGATCCTTGCTCTTACACTTTAAATTACTTTCAAGGACCTAAACATACTTAGACCACTCAATTAAATTTATTTCACAAAAGTTTTCAAGTGGCTAAGTCAAAATCAAGTACCCTTTGCAGATGGGTCATCTTTAAAGGCAAACCTGATCTAATTGGTAAGGAATTAGATGTTGTCTTTATATGGTTGGAAAGGTATTTGAATTTAGTTTCCGAATCTTTAAACGGATCACAAAAATGAGTTTTGTAGAGGGAGTTATGGCCATTTTAGTAAAGAGGTGTCAGTATGAGAAAAACTGCAAAAACCAATCGACTGAATTATTTAATGTCCAATCAACCGGAGGTAATGTCCAGTTGTCTCGCCCCGGAACGGCAAAAATAGAAAAAAATAATTTTCCTTTTTGGGTCCAAAGGCAGCGACGGGTGAAGTCACATGATTGTCCACACCACGCAGTGCTAAGCAACAAGAAGTAATAGTGTAACAAGAATGTAATCTAGGTTCTGATCACAATGTAACATAAAGTCAACAGAAGTTACTAACTATTACACATCAGAGTCTCGAATCAAATGTAAGACAGCGGAAGTACAAATGTCAAGGTAATATATGCCTGACTACAAAAGGGTTCTAAAACAGTAAAGACAATTAAATGCAATTCTAGTCTAGTCTTCAGTTGGCGTAAAGGTAGTCCTCGGCGTAGTAGTCTTCTTCGGTCTGACCTCCGTCAGGGTAGTTATTAGCAGGGACATCACAACTGGCATCATAGTCCTCACCCGCAGGTCCTTCACCTGTATAGTCATAACCAGGGTGCGCTGGAATGTAGAAATGTCCAGCGGCATAAACGCCGTCAGCTTAATGAAAGCTGAGTGAGTTAGATACTAACAGGGTATCAACTATTGAAGTTATTACAAGTTTTAACACGATAATCATTATATTTAGTGAGGGTAACTCCTTTAAATCAAACCGATTATTCGATTACTAACGTCTTACTCATTTTAAGACCGGTAACACGTCTTGATAGGGGAACAGACTCGACAGTAGTTCAACTCTATAAATACACCATTACTCATTCACCGCTTTTAAGAACATATGCACAGTCCACCGTATGTCATGGATACCACGTTAGTCCATCCCCCGCTTTTAAGAACATATGCACAGTCCACCGCATGTCAGGGATATAATGCTTTAAACAACAGTACATCATCCTATGCCACGACTTAGCGACGTCTACCCGTGATCACGGTCCACCGCAGTCGTAGACACCTTCGTCTGTCTACCGCTTTTAAGAACATATGATTAGATCATCTGGCTATCTTAGGGCAAATGGTCCGGTTCACCGCAAGTCATAGACACCATCGCCTGTCTACCGCTTTTAAGAACATATGATCGACCAAAGCCCGCCCACGCAAGGTTCCCGAATCTTAGCAAACCTACTTAAGTTCAACTCTATCACCGATACATGACAATCCCAATGTGGCCTGACTACTCTGAATGAAATGAACGTTAACTCCAAAGGATGCACGACTATTCCGTTATCTAACATCATAAACATTATCCATAAATCTTGTTGTTACTACGATCCTACGCCGCATTAACTCATTATCACATCTGTATTACAATAATAAAGCATGCTGGGAAATACTAAATAGTAAATAAACAACTAAACAGTTATTATAAGAAAACAGTATTCTGAAACTTCTAATCGATTGGTATAGAGGTTCAATCGATTGGTATAAAAGTAGTATCAATCGATTGAAAAAAGGTTCAATCGATTGGTATAAAAGTAGTATCAATCGATTGGAAAAAGGTTCAATCGATTGGATCATAATCCATGCCAATCGATTGCATAAAGTGTCAATCGATTGGGACCTGAAAGATGTCAATCGATTGGTAATAGGTTCAATCGATTGGAACTTCGTCTTCTTCACAGTGAAGACGACAGCAACATATAAACGGTTAATACATGGTTTACACTCCATTTCTTCATTCAAAACACATTCTAACACCAATATAAAGCTACCAAGTGAGTTTAAAACTCACCTTAGGCATTAAGGGCGTGTTTGGTTGTGTGTGTTTGAGCTTTGGAAGCTCCAATGGTGGTCTTCCTCCCTCTCTATCTTGCTCTGCCTTCTTCTTTCTTCTTTCTTCTTCTCCTTTCTTCTCTGATCTTCTTCTCTTCTTCTCTCACTCCATCTGTGCGTGTGAGTGTATGGATATATGTATATATGTGTGTATATATATGAGTGTATATATATATAAACACACACAAACACTCCCTCTCACTTTCTCTGATTTTTCTAAAAAGGAAAACGCAGGAGAAGGGCTCATATATATAGAGGGGAAGTGTTCACGTGGACAAACTCCAGCCAGAGCAAAAGAATCTGCCCAGCTGTCTCCAATCGATTGGTATAAGTGCCAATCGATTGATATAAGCAATCGATTGGTATAAAGTTCAATCGATTGGTATTAGGTATTAATGCTCCAATCGATTGATAAAAGTGTCAATCGATTGGTATCCAAATTATACCAAAGGTAAGGCCAAGCTCATACAAGTATTAAAAGAAACACACATGGTCCTATTCACATAATATATAACAGAAATATAGGGTATTACACCAGTCGACCAGAGGTACTGTTCAGGTCAACTAGATTGTAAAAAAATTGACTGTTTTCTATTTTTGAAAGGTAGCTACTGTTTCAAACTTTTCAGTCGACTGGGTCGATTTTTCAGTCGACTGGATCGCGCAGAAACACATAACAGCTAGTTTTCTAAACTTTTCAAAAATTATTTTTACAACCCCTAAACACTCCCAATGGCCATACATGTTGAAAATCTATACATATGGGTGATTTTAAGGGTTGGGTAATGAAGGAAAATCATTCAAACATCTTCTTTAAACATCATTCATATTTGAGCCCTAGTTTGAGTGAAAAATTAATTTGCTCTAGATTTCAATTATAATTCTTGATAGAGCAAATTGTAGTGAGCTTTTATTTGTATTATCCACTCACTAAGGAGTTGTTGTGTGAGCTATAATCGTATCCATACACTCTAGAGAGAGAGTTCTATTTTCTAATTCAAATCATTTGTAATGAGTGAGGGTTAGTAACCCTTGTGTGCAAAGAAGATGTGTTCTTCTTTGGGAGAGATTGAAGGCTCTTATAACGGTTTGATCTACACCCGTAAGTAGGTCGGATTAAAGGAATCCTCAAGAGGTGTTCTTGAGGGATGGACGTAGGCCGCGATGTGCAGATTGCCGAACCACTTGAAAACTCGGTTTACAAGTTTCTCTTCCCATCTTTCTTTATATAACTGTTTGTTATTGTATTTAATTTGCAATTAAGTCTTTAAAAGGTTAAATTTTTTTCGCTAAAACCTTATTGACCTCCCCCCCCCCCCTCTCTCTCTCTCTCTCTCTCTCTCTCTCTCTCTCTCTCTCTCTCTCTCCCTCTCTCTAAGGTTTCCATTTCGGGCCAACACTATGTGCCAAAGCTTCCATGCCTTTACAAGTAAGGATAATACAAAGGCTCTGTTTGGTTTCACTTTAGAGAAAAACTACAAAGAAAACTATTTCCCTTATCTTATCCCTAGCCTTCTCCTCCATGTTTAAGAGGTAACTGAAATTATAAGCTTTAATTTTCGCCTTATTTCTTTTCCTTTCTACTTTTCACACTGCTATTCTGATTAACCAAATAAAAGAAAGTATTCTTCTAGATGTTTTCTTCTATTTTTTTCCTCACTAAATCCGTGAAACAAACAAAGCCTAAATGTTATGCATATTTGATTCACGATTCTGATGAGATTTTTGAAAAATGCATGAATCTCTCACTCCCGCACTGATGCTTCCAAGATCAAGTCATTTATTGGAATTTCTTCCTCCTCCACAACAGTTCATGGAAATCGTTAAGCTTGAAAACATAGGCCACTTTCGAATATGCATGGAGACATTTTCCTCTGGCAAGTAAGTAGCTTCTTTATAGCAATTTATTGAAATTATAGTCCATATACAAAATGATCCAGTATATTATGTTGTTATAATGCTATGGATATCTCCCAGTTATTATAAATGAGCTGCCTTCACGTGCACAAATTTCAGTTAGCCTTTGCATCAAAATCTCTTAACCTGGGTACAAAAGAGAGGCAAAAATTCAGAACAAAGTTAATATCGCACAAATTCAACATATTTGGAACTTATGGTTAACTGCAACATGTAGAGTCCCTCTGAACCAACTGGGTAAGAATCAGAGTTTGCTTGGATATATTGGCAGATGTATTGTAAAGAACAAACAAAAGGGTATATTTTAATTGGGTATACCCAAGACATTTCAGAATAACAAATGACGCATTTCATTCTGGGTATAAAGCTAAACAGAAAGGTATTCGAAGTCTCAACGAAAATCAAACAAGTTCACAAACCATTGGTGGGCAGAATGGCTTCTTGGGCAATATCACCTTTAATTTGTGACAAATAAACTTCTTTCAAAAGAACCACCGTGCAAAAGTTATTACATTGTCATTGTTCCATAGGCAAACTATTATTTCTTAAATAGTTGTTGAAGAACTAATGTGTCAACATGAGAGTTTAGGATTTCAGCATGATTCACATATCATACTAACCTCACATTCATGTTTTTAAACGTGGACTGATTTGAAGCAGAAAATGACCAGATTATGGCAACCTATTTCTGTTGGGCCTTCCTAGACTTTGAGTTATTCAAATGGAAATCTGTCATTTTAACTTTCTAAAGGGTGTTTCTTGTTTTGGTCAATATAATCTCACATTGTCATTTGATATTAATAAGTAATAATATGATCTCACATTGTCATTTTCTTTTAACCCTCTGATACCTCAACAACATACATATATCCTTAGTTTCTTCTTTATGTCTAGGTCTAATACAGATCATACATATCTATTATTAGATATGTTTTGGATCATTTTCTAATATTCCTAGTTAATCAGCTATACTAACATCTCAGGATGAACATAATTCCCTCAAGTAATGTACTTTTTGTTGGTTAGGAGTTTTGTTTGGGCGAATTTGCTAGTGCATATTTTCCCATTGCCAAATTCAGCTTCACTTTTCTGCCAGAATAGAAGAGCTGTTCAATTTCCTATAATTCCATTACAAGGTATTTCACATTTATTTATTTGTTTCATTTTCTTTTGTCCAAATTTCCTGAATGCTTTTAAATTATTTGCTACTCAGGATAATACCTCAACTTGGACTCAATACCAAAAAACTAGCCTTCCTTTCATGTCGTGACAAATGTTCACGTCAAAACAACATTCAAGTTATGTAATTTGCACCCAATGCAAGTTACTATGATATTTGAAATGCTTGTTTATTTTGTTGATCTAATTTTTAACATACTGCCTTTTGCCTAGATATCTAATACTTGTGTATATTTTGGCTTCTCAACCTCTCTCTCTCTCTCTCTCTCTCTCTCTCTCGCTTTAAATCTATCTATATGTATTTGTGGATCGAAGCTTGTGTTTACTCAGTCATTTATACAAACCTGCTATTCAACAATCATGTGGTTTTTATGTTTAAGATCCCAATTTACTCACCCTGGAAACAGTTTATCTTTTCACACCTATGGCAGATTCATTTACCAACAGTTTTTTAGCATTACACCTGTGTAATTTTCATAAAACAACATAACTTTTCAATACATTTTATTCATATTTCATATGACACATCCCCTGTAGAAGTTAGAATTCACTTCCATAAAGTTTTGTTTCATACATCACATTGCAAGTTACAATATAACAGTTGTGAAAATACAGAGAACACAGATGCACAAACACGGGCAATAAACTGCGTACCATGCATGCATATTCTCTCACTGGTACATATATAAAGATGAGGCGGCACGTGGTGAAGCCAGCGAGTGCTGCGTCGGCAGTCCGTGAGTGCCGGACCGGCGCTCAGTGAGTGTCGCGGACAACTCCGCGAATGCCGCCCGCTATAACAAACTATTTTTTTAAAAATACATATTGAACAAACAAAGATGACATTGCACATGGGTTTTCACCCCGGAATTACCCATTTAACCTCCCTTAATTGGTCTATATAAGGATATGTTTATCTCCATTATAGGTTGGATCATATATACAATTGAGAGAGAATTTTGAAGAGAATTCAAGAGATTGAAGAAGGATCTTGAAGAAGAGCTTGAAGATACTTGAAGGTCTCCACCAAACAAAGAAAATCTAAGGATTTTTGGAGGTAATCCTCTAATTCTAGTTAGTTTTAGTCTAAATTGAATCACAATTCATAGAATTCTAGGATCTTTTACACAATTTTCAAAAAGTCTCTTCCCATCTCATTTCATCACACACCATTTGAATTGTGATTGAATTTGTTCTTGTTTTTGTTTGATTTGGATCTAGATAGCTTTGAGTTTAAGATAAAAACAAGTTTTCCAAAGTAGAATTTAATTTGGATCATCAATTGGGTTTTGATTTCATCTCTATTGTTCATGCTCTTCTCTTGGGATTCCATGGAACCTACAATGTTCCATTAGAATTCCTTGGGTTAGATCCTTTAATTTTTTGTAAAGTCATATTTATATGAGGATTAGAGTTGATCTATGTTACTTATATAAGTAATTGATGAATTTAAGCCCATATTCATGGCTTTGGTTCATTAATTTGGAACTTATGAAACTTTTTTCATGTTTCATTAAGTTCTTTAGAATTTGGATCTTAATCCTCAAGGACCATGTATTTGGTAGAGGAGTTTGATGTAGATCTAGTGGTTTTATAATTTGATAATTAGATTCAAGTGGGTTAAAGTGTTCTTGGTTCATTCATGAGATTGAGTAAGACCTTAGAACCCATATCTAGATTCTCTCATGAGATCTATGATGGGGTTCCTTTAAGGCTAAATCCATGAATCCCTATAATAAGTGAGTATTATTTTGTTGATCACAATCATACTTAATCTATATTCTCCATAGCATTGTAGATCAAGTTTGGTTTATTCATCTATGATGTAGTGATTTTGATGACAATCTATGATCAAGCCTTTTTAATTAAATCATGATCTGTTGGATTTGAATGAGACCAATTGGAATGTGTTCATAACACAAAAATTTACCACTGTATTTTTTATTTTATTTTAATTATGTGGTTAGGTTGGTTTGATCTTAGGATTTGTGAACAAGTCACTATTTGTCCAAGATTTCAGAACAATAATTCAAGTTGATTAGATCAGAGCCTTAAACAAGCATTTTGAGCTTCAAATAATTTTTTTCCATAAAGTTAAATGTGTTAATAAAATCCCCTAAAAATATTGAAGTAATTCAGATTCGTTTACTATTTTAAAAAAATCATACAAAATCTCTGGACAGAGAGTTGATAAATTCTGAGTAGTGTCTGGTCTGTAGGAAAAGTGGTTTAAAGTTAGAGTTTAAACGCGCAGCGGAAATAGGTTAAGTTATAAAACTTTTGGTATTCCAGGATCTACTACTCGTCAATTCCATAGATGCGTACAAGGAGGTGCAAGAATTATACCTTAGTGTCTTGAACCCAATTCTGAAACTTTAACTTCCAGCAACCTCCACTAGATGATCTTCACCCTTATGACTCCTGCGGATGCCTGCCGGAAAGACTAGGGTTGGTGGGAACCCTAATAGAGAGGATATGAAGGTTTTGGGAAGACTATGATAGTTTCTACAGCTTCTGCGTATAAAAATGACGATCACTTACTTCCAGAACGCAGCTGCCCTATTTATAGATTTCCAGAACCGACCTAGACTTCGATCGATCGAAGTGACTTCGATCGATCGAACCTTCGATCGATCGAACCATTCTCGATCGATCGAACCTGCTGACTTCAATCGATCGAACATACTTCGATCGATCGAACCTGTCTTAACAGCTTCCTCAAGTGTCTTTCCAAGCATCCTAGCGGAGCTAAGAGTGGGACCTCCTAGGCTCTTTATTGTTGGCTCAGACCAGTTTGTTAATTACCATGACCAAACTCTTTGATCAGCAAACTAACTAACTGGTCAGTTAACGTTTATTCCACTATAAAACGATAACTGAACTCCAACGCAAAAGAACATATCCGAAGCGATAACTAGACTTGTATGGTGTACTAATGTCCCTCTACCGTCAGCATTCGTAATCATATTCAGGTAGTCGGATAACTGTTACTGTCATCCTGAATCATGATTACTTCTTGTATTCCTTGAGTCCCATTCACCACTCATGATTACCAAACATGTTGATAACTCTTATCAACAAGACTGCAGTACTCAGTAATCAACTTGGTGACATTCTCAAGGGAATGCTTACTCTGAATCAGAGGGTAGATTCTATCTTGACAATATATGTTCACAACCCTAAGGACATGACATACCCAAGATACCCAGGTGTTGATCTTCTATAGACCTCACTGATTGGTAAGTCAAAGCAGCCATATCCATAGTCTGTGTTCATAATCATCTCAAGATTGAGAACACGTACCTTATACAAGTTATGAGTTCCTATTGACTGTTGACAGCCTTAAGCATCAATAGGAAAGCTCAGGTCCGTCAATGCACTATAAGCACTAGCATATCAACTAAGAGCTACACTCTAGTGATTGAGATTAATCACTCCATCCAATGGTAGTTAAGTATGCTACAGTGTAGACCTGATGAGGTATCCAGTCTCATCATCCACTGTGACATATTCTAAGTATCAAAGAATAGTAATTCGTATCTCACTTGTGTGTATCTCATACACACACGAATTGCTTACTATGATACTTAAGGACAAAACAATCATCTCATGAAAGAAACATACACAATGAAATGTAAAGCTGATATCCATATATTATAATGCTAATGTCTCCTACATAAAGTAATGGTTTGAGGGCACAAACCCAACATGGTCATGGTCCAATTCCCAGAAATTGGACCATCCAATCTATGATTTTCTTTTTGAGTTAGAAACTAGACTCCCAGAGGCTCTTTGTATCCAAAAATCATTGAAATCAAGCCATGGGAACTATATTTTTTCTATTTTTTTAATCTCAGGTTTCTTCTCTGTAAATTCTAGAAACGTGTGTCAGATTTGGTAAATCTTATTAAACTTTGATCCAAATGGTTTTCTAATGTCTTAAGGCTTGAAGTGTACTTTGATTATGATTAATTGAACTTAAATCCAGAGATTGAATGATCCAAATCAATGAATGATTCTCAGCTTGTTTATGTTCATGCATTCATTATCATCACGTGTATATTGATTCTTGTAACTAGGACATTATTTTGTATTGTGATAAGTCATAATTGTTTAAACCTAGTCATGGGTTCCTTGTAATCATGTTGGGATTGTATCATCTTTATATGGACATTACATTGGCTCCTAGTTGAGACTTGTATATCTATAGAGGTGTTGTGATTTCAACAAATTAGAAGGAATTCAAGATTTTGTAAACTTTCTCCATGTTTGTTAGATTTAAGGTAGGGGTTTGGTATAATATTTAGGATTTGATATTATATTGTATCCTAAGCATGTGGACTAACCTTTGTTTTTGTTGCGCTATCGAGGTATGATTTCTTGACTTTTCACTCGTTATTTCATTTCTTGATTTTATTGATTTTCGACTCCATGGGCAACACCTTAGACTATGTTTCACTTTATGTGTAATATGTGAATTAGAGACTCTTTTTTAGGGTTTTCTATTTTTACGCATGCATTGCATGTTTCTATATCGCAGCTGGATCCCAGGTAAGTTTCCTTGTTCTCTATTTGCATATCATTTTGCTTGCTATTTGAACTATGTGATTTTGTATGCCGTTTTATCGTTAGCAATCTTACATCCCTTTCGACATGCTTTTGGAATGTGTATATATATATATATGTATTAGTTGAAGGCATGCTTAGATTAATAATTCGATTAAAAAGGATGTTGAGTAGAGGCCTATCATGAGATAGGATGAGAGGGGGTGTTTTAGTCCGCCAGGCTCCTTCCCCTCTCATTCCATAATCCCCGTACCTAAAAATCTCTGGTTTTCAAAAGATCAGTTTGCTTTTAAAATGGTTTCTTAATTTTTCTTTAAAAATTAAGTGGCGACTCGTATTTTGAATTTGAAAAAGTTAAAACGTGGTTAGCCTGCGATATCCACATGAAGACTTGAGGGTAATTTGGTCATTTTAGCATGCTTCATTAGCCATTTTTAACAGTTGTACTTTTGTTCGAAATACAAGGGGTATTAGTGCCAAAATTTAAACCACAAGGGTAAGTGCAAATTAGTCAAACCACAGGGGATGTAAGTGTATTTAACCCTTTTTTTATTTGGTTGCAACTTTGGGCGAATTTCACATTAGTCTCCATATCTTTAATTTTCAAATTTTTATTTATAAAATAAAAAATCTTTAGGATTGAGCTTCTTAAAAAATTGACATGATTGAAAGGGTTTACTTTGATTTATTGACAAGAAGTGTATTTCTACAATGCCAATTTTGAGAAGCCCAAAACCATGACTTCTCAAAACTATGATTCTAAACTTCACTAGAAGCCAGAAACCTTTTATTTATACAAAATTACACTATTATCCCTTATTTTATAAAGGGTAAATACATTTACACCCTCTTGTGGTTTGGCCGATTTGTACTTACTCCCATGTGCTTTAAATATTCTTTCTCATCCAATTCAAAATCAAATGTTTCTCCCTAAATGATTTGAAGTAAGCAAATTTTGTTTGTAACACTGTTATGAAGACATGGGAGTAATTTGTTCATTTTAGCTTGCTATATAATTTTAAACGATTGCACTTTAGTCCAAACTACATGGGGTATTAGTGCCAAAATTTAAAGCACAAGGGAGTAAGTGTATTTAACCCTTTTATAAGTTAAGACCATATTTATCTAAATTACGTTACTAAAAATTACATACCCTGGCCGATAAATGTTAGGGTAATATTAGTATATATAAGTTTACACTTTAAAAAGTTGCCACCAAAGGTAATTGTACATTTAGATGCACTTTGTGTTTATATTTAAAAAAATCATTCACTAAACACCACTTATTAAAAAAAATTTATTTAAAAAAGTCTATCTAGAAAAGTCCATTCCTAGAATGGACATTTCTAATGAAAAGGTGAGCCAAACACAACATAGTCTCCAAAGTTTGATAAATGATTAAATTTGATCGAGTAACAAATATTTTCCCGCAAATAGTGGTCCTTAGCAACAAAATGTTCCAAATAGTGCACCAAACACAACCTAGTCTCCAGGGAACCTACAATATTAACTCCTCGAATAAGGCCACCAAAAAGATTTTGTTCTAACTATGCCTTATTTGTAAGTCTTGCTTAGGATCTTATACCTTGTTCTTTTCCTTGTCCCTGAGGTTTGGTTTCTCGGGACCTAGTGATTTCGTTGTGGTGTTAGTCTGGAGAGAATTGACATAGCATGTCGAGCCATTACTCAATCACCTCTAAGAAGGACCCCCTACCCCTTGTGGAGTCGGGAACTTGACCAACAGGTAATATGTCGATACTACCGCTTTTACCTTATTGAAGGTCGTTCGTCCAAGGATAACGTTGCAAGCCGAGGGGGACTCCACTACCATGAAGTTTACCTTAACTGAGGCTTGCTGGGGATATGCTCACATGAGGACCGACAACTCTAGTCATTTATTTCCCTATCATAGACCTAGGATAATCAATGATTACATTAGAGGAATTTTTTTCTCTTGCTGTCACAATTTTGTGGTTAGGAGCTGCTATACCCACGTGATTAATGGTAAGTAAATCATTTTCCTCTTCTTTTTTTTTTAATCATTTCACATCACTAATCACAAGAGTACATCGTACACCAATTCTTAGATCATGTATTTACCCTGTCACTATCTGTATCACATATCCCATATGGTTCATATATCCCATTTAGGTACTCACAACTAGGTTCATTAAATCAGGATATATTTTCTCGGTGTATTGTAATCTGATGGGGTTGAAGCATGTGTCCTAATTGTATTTTTTGGACACCCAATTGTACTTAAGATAACATCAAATAATAATAGCTCTTACAAGTAGGTTCACTTTAGCAAAATATTGCTATATGCATATGCATAGCTTTATATTTGTGTATAATATCATTCCTGAAGCTTCTAAGTACATTATTTATGCACATTCCTCACATAACCCTCATTTCTATTGTTTACATCTTTTACGCGGGTTTTGTGAGTGTTTTATATGTCTTTTTGTCATTCCGAACTGAACCGAACCGAAAAACTGAATATTTTTTTAGTTTATATATTATTAATATATTTTTATATACAACTATATATATTACAAAAATATAAGTATATTATATATAAGTAAATATAAATATACATTTCTTTGTAATATGAAAGAAAAATGGGAATAAAAATATATTAAAAAAGTTGTGAAAATGAAAAAAGAAAAAGAAAGTATAGTTTTTTAAAATTCAGTTAACCGAATTTCCAAACCGAACTGAAATGAATTGACCAAAATCGAACCGAACCGATCGAATGCCCACCCCTACTTACAAACACTATATCTCTCTCATGGGTGGCACTATGGGGTTCACTGAAATTATCTGAACTCCACAGTACCAACTAGAAGAGATATAGAGTATGTTTATAAGTATTTGTCACCCAAATATTACTCTATTTCAAAAACATCTAAAATTCTGCTTTTAATAAGTTAATTTATTTTACACTTTTGTTTCCTACTTCAAATAAGTTTAGCCTCTTTGGAGCATCTTAAACTTATGGGTTAATTACACTTACACCCCCTGTGCTTTCACCGATTTGCACTTACCCCCCTGTGGTTTAAATTTTTGCACTAATACCCCATGTGCTTTAAGTTAACATGAAACTGTTAACTTTCTAACGGAGACCTATAGAATTACCAAAATACCCTCATTTGTTTTTGTGTTACAAATACCCCCTGGCCTTTCTTTTTCCTGAACATTGTTCTTGAGAGAGGGAAAGACCAAATCGAACATACACAATGAACGAGGGTTTTAGAAATGTGTGAAAAAGTGTTGATCAATAGCTGATCGAGGAGAACAAAGTTGATCAATCTCTCATAATCTTCAACAAACTTGAATACAGACTCTAAAAGGTATTTTTTCGATCGATTTTTATATGTATATATGTATATGTAATCATGATTGTCGTCTTCTATTTATCAATGTCAGTGTCTTCACAGTAGATTTGGTCGGGTGAGGGACCACCACCATGGTAGAAAGTGTGTTTTTTTGTTTATGTTGCAAAAAAGGGGACAATGGGCCATTGTTTTATTTTGTTTAGTTGTAAAGTGCAATTCTTTATCTATATTTTTTGCTTTGCTGGTCAAGTGCCAAGTGCACTTCTTTATCAAATTGTTAAATTTGTGCAGAAAATGGAGGCCAAGTTTTGCCTTAAAATGCATCATGGGGGGTATTTGGTTGGTGATAACCGAATGGTGTACAAAGGTGGAAAGGTGGAATATGTTGAAAATTGCGATCTTGAATTAATGTCTTACTTTGAGTTAGAACACATGTATGTGAAATTGGGGTATCCAACTGATAGCCACATGGTCCACGTGTATTATAGGTTACCTGGTAAAAATCTTAGTGAAGGTTTAATAAGGCTCTCCTCTGACAATGAGGTAGTGGATTTAATGGTTCTTTATAAAAGGTTGCCACATATTGATGTATATGTTGAAAAGGGGATGGAATTGAATGCAACAACAAATGAGGTGGATGTGGAAATAAATACTGCAGTACAAGAAGAGGTTGTGCAAGTGAATGCAACACATGTGGGTGAAAATGTCGTCAACAATGAGAGTCTGAACCCACATGCGGCTTTTCACCAAGGATATGGTGATGATGTAGGGTTTGATGTGGAGGTTGAAGTGGATGATATGGATGTAGGGTCTGATGAAAGTGATGACCCAAGCTGGATGAATGAAGGGCTGGAGGGTCGTTCAGATGAGGACATTTTTTGTAGAAAAAGAACAAGGGAAATAGGGTGGTAAAGCTGCAAAAGGTGCCAAAAGCTACCAAGATTTGGATGATGAAGATTGGTTATCTGATACTTGCCATGATGAAGATCTACATAACTTGAATGGCTCCTCAGATGATGAGATGAGGGACGAGTATCCTGAATTCAATGAAGACACAGATATGGATAAACCAGTTCTAAAACTAGGAATACAATTTGCTAATGTCCAAGTTTTCAGGAATGCATGAAGAGAATGGAACATTCAAAATGGGTATGATGTGAAATTTGTGAAGAATGAAGGTACAAGAATTAAAGTTGTTTGTGTAAATAGTTTTGGTTGGAGAATTCATGCTTCTCCTACCTAAGGTGTGAAAACATTTCAAATCAAGTCAATGACCAATGCACATAAGTGTGGGAGATCCTTTGTGAATCGCCAAGTGACATCCAAGTACCTCTCCCATAAATACTTAGAGAAGATAAGGGACAACCCTAATTGGGATGTTAAGGCTATGCAAAAGAGTGTCAAAAGAGAGCTGATGGTGGATGTTAGTATGATGCAACGTTATAGGGCCAAAAAAAAGTGCAAAAAATGTTGTGTATGGTAATAATGCTCTGTAGTACGCAAGGCTATGGGATTATTGTGAAACTATGAGGAAGTTTAATCCAAATAGTTGTTTGAAGCTGATGGTTGAGAGACCCACATTGGACTTGGCACCAACTTTCCAAAGGTTGTATGTGAGTTATGAAGCCCAGAAATTGAGGTTTTTGAGTGAATGTAGACCAATCATTGGTCTAGATGGTTGTCATCTGAAAGGGGTTTATGGTGGGCAACTCTTGAGTGCTATTGGTAGGGATGGGAATGACAATATGTTCCCTATTGCAGTGGCTGTTGTTGAGGCTAAAACTAAAGATTCTTGGACCTCGTTCTTGACTGAACTGACAAATGACTTGGGCAACATTCAAGACATGGGGTGGACCTTTATTTCAGATAAACAGAAAGGCTTGGTTGAAACATTTATAGAATTGATGCCAAATGCAGATCACATGTACTGTTTGAGACATTTGTATAACAATTTCAAGTTAAAGTTTAAAGGGAAAGAACTTAAAGATTTGATGTGGAGAGCAGCATCTGCTGGTACTGTGAAAGAGTTTGAAACTCATAGAAAAAAAAAAAGAGATTGACCCCATTGGTAAACCTCGCCTGTGGTTAATGAGAAATGACCCATGTGTTTGGGCAAGGGCCTATTTCAATCCAAGAAGCAAGTGTGATATTCTAGTGAATAACCTTAGTGAGTCATTCAATGGATACATTTTGGAAGCTAGGGACAAGCCTATCGTCACAATACTTGAGTGGATAAGAAAAAAATTGATGAGTAGAATTCAAGTGAAAAACCAGGGAATGAACAAGTATACTGGACAGACTTGTCCAAGAATTCAAATGAAGCTTGAGAATAATAAGGTAGAATCTGAATTGCTTTCCTAGTCTTTCTGGGAATATGGAGTTTGAGGTTGATTGTTTGAATACAACATATGGGGTTGACCTACAAAATCATTCATGTGGATGTAGGATGTGGGATTTAACTGGAATCCCTTGTAAACATGCACTTGGGCCAATCTATGTACTTAGGCAGCAACCAGAAAACTATGTTCATCCATACTACAACAAAGAGACCTATCTCAGTGCCTATGCTTCCATGATACATCTTGTCCCCGGACCACATGACTGGGTTGAGACTAGCTTAAATGCCATAGTGCCTTCAAAGTACAGAAATCAACCGAGTAGGCCTAAAAAGCTTAGGAGAAAAGAGGCTGATGAGTCAAAATTCAGTTTCTAGGGCGAACAAGTATGTCACTTGTAACAGGTGCTTGAAAACAGGGCACAACAGTAGGACATGCAAAGGTCCAGTGCATCCTAACTCGAAGTTGGTAAAAAAAGGAAACTCTAGTAAAACTCAAGGGAGCTCTACTTCCCAAGTTTCACAACATTCACAACCTATTTCAACTCAAGGGAACCCTACTTCACAACCTTCTGTTTCACAACCTTTTGTACCTATTGCAAAGTTACATGACACCAACAAGGGAACGAAGGCATTTGCTTCTTTGAAGGGTACAACACACAGGGGTTTGGACATGTCAAGTTCTACTCACAACAACCACCTATAGTTCCAACAAGTTCTACATCACCTCATACTTCAAACTCACAGGTAAATTCTACAATTTACTTTAGATTGTTTTTTAGTTGAGTTTGATTTACATAGTGTATTTATCTTGCAGCTTGTGTATGCTACTCCTCGAGGTAGAATTGCAAGAGATGGAACCACAAAAGGTGGAGCTGGTGCATGAGGTAGAACCACAAGTAGATCCAGTGCTGCTCTTAGAGGTGCTTTTAATTCACCAACCAAAGGTGGAACAACAAGAGATGCAGCTAGTGCAAGAGGTTTCCATGCTACTGGTAGTGCTGGAAACAACACAGGGAATGCTGATTTGAATGGTTAGGACAGTTGCGATTTTGCAATTTTTGTGTTTTGAGCAGTTTTTTGTGTTATTGAGTAGTTTTTGTTTTTTGGTTTCATGTTTTTAAATTGCTCCAAACATGTTTTGTGTCTGCTCTTAGATGTAATATGAACTTGTTTTGTGTTTGCACATGTAATATGAAACTTGTTTTGGGTCTGCTTCCAGATGGAATATTCAGCAATTTCTCAATGAAAGCTTGCTGTGTTTAATCCAAATACTTGTTCCATTACTGAACTTGCATTCTAAATAGACAATAGGACATATAAACTTTAGGCTAGCAACTACGAGTATACGACTACAATCCTACGAAAATAGGGCAGTAGGTGCAACAAAAGAAAACATTTCATTCTTACTTCAAACACAGAGCTACTACAACTACAACCAGTGCCAAGCCAGACATGAACAAGCATGTGTTCATCATTGTCTTCATCATTCCCTGAGATCCCTCAATCCTTTGAACACGGGATAAAATGCTCCTACTTTCAGCACTTAGCTTTGTAACTTCTACAACCCAATGCCTTTCCAAAGTTTCATTCTTTTTCTCAATCCCAAAGTGTGAAGATGGGAAAATGGGATTACACCAGTCCCAAATTGCGCATGACCCGGAAGCACATACGTAGTACAATCTTCCTTTGTTCTTCCCATTCTCGGTTACTCGAACAACTGCTCGTTGCCCACAATTACAAAGCCTACACGTATACCTTAACATACCGCCACTACTTGCTTCAGAATTTGACGACGCCATTGGACAATCTTCGAAGCCTTGCCAATCTAAGTCTTTTGATCTTCGTTTCTTCAACAAGAGTACAGTTAGAGATGCAGTTTCAGCAACAAGTGTGCTTATTTCTCTTCCTTTAAATAAGAACAGAAGGACAAAGCAGTCATTTTAATGGTTATCTAGGCGGGAAAACTTCCCTTCAAGCAAATTGAGCAACTATTCCGTCAAAAGGGATGGACAAGTTAACAATTTCATGTTAACTTACAGCACAAAGGGTATTAGTGAAAAAATTTAAGCCACAGGGGGAAAGTGCAAATCGGTGAAAGCACAGGGGGTGTAAGTGTAATTAATCCTAAACTTATTATAAGCTGAAAAAGTCAGCTGCAACAAACATCCTCAGGAGTTTCAAACTCTTCCATCTAGTACTTCTTGTTGTTACAAATGCACACAAAAGGATAAAGAATCTTTTGCTGCGAATCAAAAAAAATGGATCAAAGCGAGAGCGGAGAGCCACTACTCTCTGACCGTGTTCTGGTCAACGGGACATCGACCACGGCTATTCTCACTGCCTCCGGCGAAATCCGGTGGTCGGTTGGCGGCAGCCACCGGTGCTTGGCGGTGGAGAAGGAGGTCCTCGGATTCTCCACCGAGGGTTCTAAGATCAAAATCAGGGCCGTTGTTCAGAGTTCGGATGGAATCTGGTGTATTGGGAGCTGGGGAGCTCTGGTGAGGAAGAGCTTCGTGTTCGAGCTATTGTCCGATGATTCAATTCGAGTCTGGTGCCAAAAGCTTCGAGAGTTCATCGATTCTCTTGGTATTGATATCCAAACCATTATAGTCTATTTCTCAATTAATATATATATATATACACACACGTCATTTTGCGTATGTATATGTATAAATGATTGCTAATTTAAGAGTAATGAGTTACTTCTGTTTGACTAATTGCAATGTGTATTGTGTATTGATGAACTGAAAAATCAGGTATTTAAGTGTTTACTAGTAAGTGAATGTGTAGTTAAAATGCTTAGTAGTGTGTGTAAATTTGATATACCTTCGCTGTAGCCCAATTGATATTGCATCCCTCTTCTGAGTGGGGAGGGAGAGGGTTCGAATCCCCCTATTACTTGCCCCCAGTTATTCTTAAGTCGAAATGAGTGACCCTTGTTGCTTTGGGGTTGGGTTGGGTTGGGTTGGGGCTGGGTGTGTGTATCCAGTCCGGATCTAGGTAAGTATAAAAAAAATTTGATATACCTTCCATTTATAAAACTGATAATTAAGTAATTAAAATTCTAAGCTAGTACAAAAAGGAATGTACTGAAATAGAACACATTCTGTGATTTTTTTACTTAATATTTTAAGTAGGTTTTTTACTATTTTTCAATTAAGTGGTACAATATAAAACGCGATATAAAAAAAACTTACTAAAAATTTCATTTTCAGCACTTAATTGTGTTATCAAATACATTCATAGTGTGATCAGGGATGGATGTGGAATCTTAAAGTTGAGGGGGGGGGGGGGGGGGGGGGGGGGGGGGGGGGGGTGGGGTGGTGGTGGTAGGGGCAAAACCAAGAGTTGTTTTTGGGGGTAGTTGAGTTTGGGGGGTTCGGGGGCAATGCCCCCAAGCCGATTTTTTGTGGTTTATGTATACATATTTTTCGTGCACGTAGATGATATAAGCTAATGCTATAAAATAAATACAAAAACTCAAAGAAATCTTCTCCCATTATATTATACATACATCAAAATTACAGTAACACTTTGAGACCTTTTGCTATCCCTTACAAAAATGTAACTAAAAAATGACACCTAAAAGTTACTATCAAATGGCACAATAGAAAAGTTAATACTTTTTGGCACCAAGGGTACAACAAAATAACACCTTGCTACTACAAATTGAGACTAAGAAGTTGTATTTATCATACTTGGTTGGTTCTAGACTTTTTCAAAACTCAAATACTAATACAATTGGGAGTTTTTGAATTTTTAAGGTGGCTTGAATGTGAAAATATTTTTTTTTTCAAGGTATATACACTATTTTCCTAAAATCAAGAGGGGGCTTGAGCCCCCCGTCCCTCACTATGTTCCCCCCTGAGTGTGATGAATATGCTCTGTTTGGTAACTAGTAAACTTAGGTTCAAAAACAACTGGAATAAGGTTTTAATACGTTTCCCCCAACTAAATCTGGATTTATGTTTATTTATCCTGTCTTATTAAATAGTAGGCTCAGTATTCAGTTAAATTTTTCCATAATTGTCTACACTAATTTTGGCATTTATGTAAACCCATCTTTCATTTCTTTTAATTTTATATGATGATAGGTCGACCGAAGAGGCTCTTTGTGTTTGTCAATCCATTTGGGGGGAAGAAATCTGCATCCAAGATTTTTCTTGATGATGTAAAACCTGTGCTTGAGGATGCTAGTGTCGAATTTACATTGCACGGTTGTTAGTTCTTGGTCCATTTTTTTTTAATAATTTTTTTTATTTTTATGTTAGGCTATTAATCTTTCAGAAATTTTCAGTATTGTTATTCTCGCTTATTATCTTCTACTTTTGACTCCCAGAAACTAAATATCAACTTCATGCCAAGGAAATTGCTCAAACTTTGGATCTTTCCAAGTATGATGGAATTGTTTGTGTTAGCGGGGATGGCATATTGGTTGAGGTAGGTTGCTTTATGCTTTGTTGTTTTGAGGATAATCTGTTATTGTAGCACAAGTTTTAAGTACCTAAGGTCAAGGCACATGGTCAGCTACTATGGGAAGACTAACTAGAATAGTATATAAAATGGTTTGTAACACGGAGAAAATTGAAAAAGATGGTAAATCCCACATCAGAATTTGTTGAACTAATCAAAATGCAATGGGATCTAAAAATATAACTTGTGTAATCTACGTAATGCTATCAATTAGCCTAATTAGGTTGTCATGAACACCATGAACCGGGGAAATATGTTCCACTATACTTCTTTTACAAGTTCAAGAACCAATTGAAATTAACTGTCAATATTTTTTATACTAGAAGTTTGGTATAGAAGGCACATGTTCAAACATTGGGTTCCTTATTCGCTACGCAAGATCCTTTGTATGCTTGTGTGTGGAACTGTGGATTAATGTAGATTACAGTCATACCCCCTAACAGTGACACTTTTTTAGTAGGGGATTCATCTGGATTCACATGCTGAATTTTAGCCTTTTAGGTGAGTGTTCGCGATGCCTAAATATATTCCATAAAATAAACTTAACATGGTTACATGGGTGGAGTTTTATGTGCTATACCATTTTATGACTTGTGCATTTTAATCCTTTGTGTTGCGATTTTAGAGCATTGTTGCACGTGGAATCTTAGATGCTAATTTTATCATGGTTGTTTACCTTGAGTTTGCCTTCAAGTGCAAGCTTTTTATATCTTTACTTGGTTGCTCAACGTGATCGATAGTCGTGATCTCTGTCTACATCTTACATCTGTTGCAAATTTTAGTAGGTTGTAAATGGACTGCTTGAAAGAGAGGATTGGAATGCTGCAATAAAGATGCCTCTCGGTGTAGTACCTGCAGGTTTGTCATTTTTATTTTTCTGCAATTGCCTAACCCTTTCAACTAGTGCTGGTAAGTTAATATGAGCTTACTGTGCACATGAAGTTCTTATCGAATGATAGAAATGCCTTTTTTTTTATACTTTACTGACTTCTGAGAAATTTAAAACTATTATGCCTATCCATATTAATGGTTAATAACTTAATCCTCATATAGAATTAGTGAAAAATGGGGTGCATCTCACACTGAGTTGAGAATTACGGTCATACAAGAGTCATCATATAATTTTAGCTTAACGTGCACAGGAAGTTCTTATCAGATGAGTGGAATGCCTTTTTGTACTTGACTGACTTCTTACACATTTAAAAGTACCATGCATATCCAATAATTGATGGTTGATCCTCATATTAGATTAGTAAAAAAAAAGGAGTGTATCTCGCTATGAGTTAAGAATTATGGTCGTATAAAAGTCATCATTTACTTGTTGCATTTACTCTATTTTCTGTGTATGGATATTCAAGAGCAGTGGGGGATTCGATTCATGTCTACCGATACTTTTCTCTGCCTGGATTTTGATATATCTTCTCTTATTTGGAGTTTAGCCACTTGTTTTTATTGGTTTGAAATCTGAGTTGAATTGTTTCTGGATATGCAGGTACTGGGAATGGCATGGCCAAATCTCTTCTGGATTCGGTTGGTGAACCCTGTACAGCGTCTAATGCCATTCTTGCTGTTATTCGAGGTTTTATACATACACATATATAGTTTCTTCTAGTAATTCTTTTTCCCCCTCTTTTTTTTTTCCTTTCCCTTCTTCTAAGAAGTGTGAATCCTTTTAGTTTCTGATGGTATTGTGTTTTGATTCAAGAAATGTTTCTATTGTATGCTTCAATTACTGACAGGGCATAAGCGTTCACTAGATGTAGCTACTGTATTGCAAGGGGGGACCAGATGTTTTAGTGTCTTGATGCTTGCATGGGGTATGACTATGATGTAACTCAATTTATTTTACTGGATTCTACATTTGCTAATTTAGTTTTATTGCTCCTTAATTGTTTCACCCCACCTCCCCACCTTCTAAGTGGAATAGGCTCTATGATGATCAATTATATTTTGGGTAGATCATGGCAGATAGCTGAGATAATATTCCATTATTAAGGAAATATTCATTTCTATCCAGGTCTGGTGGCAGATATTGACATTGAGTCTGAGAAGTATAGATGGATGGGAAGTGCTCGTATAGATTTCTATGTAAGTTGTTATGTTCTCCATATAAGTATTAATTATGTTTAAAATGGAGGGAATAGCGAATCTTATACGTACTAAATTGTTGGTCACTGTCCTACTAGTACTACCACCGCTCAGAGAGTCACAAAGAGGACGGGTGTAGACTCTCAAAAACTAAAATAAAGGCATTTATTATACCTGTTAATAACATTGCTAGTATAGATACAGCAGTTGTGCTGGACTCTTACTGAAGTAATCGTTTTTTTTTGTTGTTGAATGTCGATATAGAAGTTACTATTTGTGTTAGTTTGCGAATCAGTATTAGAATTGCTACTTTTGGGAATGCTTATGGGAGGTTTGTCAGTAGCTATGTGTTTATATCAACCTTTGACATGATTCTACTCCTTACCATTTTTGAAATTGTTGTTATTCCTATGGTCTTGTCATATTATTGTTGTTGATGCTGTTATTATGCTGCCTACTGTTAGTATTGTGTTGCTCAACTATTTCTATTACCACTTGATATGTGAGGTCAGGAGATTCATCAATTGAAAATTTTGTTCACACCAATCAATATTTTGGGACAACATCCTCCTTTATGTTTTCTTTATCTGGTCTTTCGTAAAAACAAACTGAAAGGCCGGAGTATAATTATATGGGCCATAACTTAGTGTTGGTTTGATCAATGAGACGCTAGGAAGGGTATACTGGTACAAACATAAACTTTGGCATTATTTGCTCAAAGCGGGTGCTCTTATTTACAACTGGCGGCTTGAGCTTTTACACCTGCACCAAACAATGGTCTTGAAAAGATGTATGTGCAATTGAGTAATTTACTATATTTATTCAGTTTGTCTCCATGCGCTATTGTTGGAATTAGGAGTTAATTTCGGGTTTTTTATTATCTTACTTACAGGTCATGTTGACCGTAGTAATGAGCTTTTATTTCTTTTTATTTCTTTTTATTCTCTTTCCTTTTTCTTATTTACCTTGTAACCTATATTATCTAGGATGTAAGTAATACGAAAGATAACCTTTCATAATTTCTATTTGGTATCAAAGCCTAACCCTAACCCTAACCCTTACCCTCCTTGCGCCGCCCACCACACAACCCACGCCGAGACCCCCCAGCCCCTGCACCACCCTCGCCGAGCCCCCCCCAGCCCCCCCACCACCCTCGCCGAGCCCCCAGCCCCAGTCCCACCTTCGGCCAGCCTCTGTCGCAGCACCCAGGGCCTCTCTCGGTCCTGTTGCAGCCTTTGGCTGCGTTTGTGTGCCCTGTTTTGGGCTTGTTCTTCGTGATGAACTAGAGCCTTTATGTGCTCTTAGTTGTTTTTTTGGGTGAGCCGAGTGTCCGGCTGCCCGTTGTTTGTTTCGCCGTGTTTTCGGCCGTATTTTGTTCTTGTTGCTTCCCGGTGGTTCTACACTCAGTCCTTTCGCTAGTGTTCGTCTATGGCTATGGAGACTGGTAAGGATGTTGTTACTACAGTTTCTCCATCACTGTCTAATACTACACTGGCTCAACGTGTTACCAGTGTACTGTTAACTGGGAAGAATTTTCATGCGTGGTCTAACTCTCTTCGCCTCTTCCTTGGAGGCAAACGCAAGATTGGGTGGTTACTTGGAAAGGAAAAATCGCCGGGCGAGTCTGATCCTAAGTATGAAGAATGGTACACTGACAATTGCATTATTCTGGGATGGATGTTTAACTCAATGGAGGAGCGGGTCTACAACATGTTTATGTACCACCGCAATGTCTTTGATCTCTGGACTGCCCTGAATAAGATGTATGCTCATGCTCACAGTGATTCCCGTATTTTTGAGCTCTATCAGGATATCTCACATGCTTCTCAGGCTGCTTTGGGACTTTCTGTTACGGATTACTTTGGGTACCTGCAGACACGCTGGGAGGAACTCTCTCAGTACGAGCCTATTACCGACTTTCCTAATGATGGTGTTGTTGAGACCAAGCGCCTTGATCGTCGTCACACGTACCAATTTTTAATGGGCCTAAAGCCCGAGTTTAAGGCCCTTCGTACCCAGACCCTGAATACTGTCCCCTTACCCTCTTTATTTGAGGCTTTTGCTACAGTGGACGGCGATGAGCGACGTCGTCGCCTTGTTTCTCTATCTCCTGCGACTGGTCCTCTTCCATCTGTTCCTGACCAGATGGCTTTTGCTGCTCCTTCGGGTACTCGTCCCACTAGTTCTCGTTTTTTCTGTCAGCACTGTCGCAAATCTGGCCATACTATTGATCGCTGCTTTGATCTTCATCCCGAGTTAAAGCAGCAATTTGCTAAGGGTCGGCCCTCCGGTGGTCGTGTGAAAGGTACCCCTCGTACGGGTGCTGTGGTTGAAGTTTCCTCCCCGTTACTTGATTTTGGACAACTTCAGTCACAAATTACCCAGCTGCAGTCACACTTGGGCCTAGGGACCTCCTCTTCTTCTGGACCCACCGCTGCTGTTGCCAAAGGTACTCCTACTCCTACTGCTCTTCATGGTAAGTCCACTCAACCCGCATGGATTCTGGATTCTGGTGCCAATAACCATATGACTGGTGAGTCGTCTATTTTTATTTCTCCTTTTACCTCTATTAATCAGTCGGTCTGTATTGCCGATGGGTCTTTTGTCCCTGTACATAGTTAGGGTGACGTGCTTTTGTCCCCCAATATTACTCTTTCCTCTGTCTATTATGTTCCCAACTTTACCTACAATCTTCTTTCGGTTAATCGTCTCGTTAAAGATCATAATTGTGCTGTCGTGTTCTTACCTGGTTATTGCTATTTGCAGGACCTGACTTCGAAGAAGATTTTTGGCAGGGGGCATGAGCGTGACGGTCTATACTACTTTGGGGCTCCTTCGCTTAATGGGATGCAAGCTACTAGTTTATCTGTTTCTATGACTTCTGTTTTACCATCCTCTAATAACTATGTTTTTAGTCTTAAGACTTTAGATTTGTGGCATGCTCGTCTAGGCCATGCGAATTTTCAATACTTATGTTGGTTATTTCCTCCTTTGAATAAAGCTTGCAAGGATTTTCAGTTTCATTGTGTGGTTTGTGAATTGTCTAAACATACTCGCACTTCTTATATTCCACGCATGCATAGGGCACCCAGTGCCTTTGATCTCATTCACTCCGATGTTTGGGGTCCTTCTCATGTCACAGCATTGTCACAACACCGTTATTATGTCACGTTTATTGATGATTACACTCGCTGTACTTGGACTTACATTATGAAGAAAAAATCTGAAGTTTTTACGCACTTTAGAAATTTCCTGCAAATGATTAAAACTCAATTTCACACTGTTGTGCGTAATATACGGTCAGATAATGGTCGCGAGTATATCACAGATGATTTTAGGGCTGCCCTTAACAAAGAGGGGATTCTCCAACAACTTACCTGTCCTTACACTCCCGAACAGAATGGTGTGGCGGAACGTAAAAACCGCCACATCATGTCTGTCGTAAGATGCCTTTTGTGTGGTATGAATGTTCCTAAATATTTTTGGCATATGGCCGTTCTTACTGCCACTTATCTTATTAATCGTACTCCCAGTCGTGTCCTTGAAGGCAAAGCACCTCTTCATTGTCTTACGCCTAATGTCACTCTTTTTCCTATTGTACCACGTGTGTTTGGTTGTACTTGTTTTGTTCAAAATAGGAGTCCTACTCGGACAAAACTTGATGATAAGGCTGTTCGTTGTGTTTTCTTGGGATACTCCTCCATGTCCAAGGGGTATCGTTGTTATGATCCTGTTTCCCGTCATTTATATCATTCTTTGGATGTTACGTTTCTAGAAACTGTTCCCTTTTTTCCAGGTTCCTCTCCTTCTGCAGGGCAGGCACCAGTGGAGCCCGTTGTGCCCGATGAATCTATTTTACCTCGTCCTGTACCTATTCTTGACTCCACCAGTGCCTCCCTGCCTCCGGTTATCACTAGTGACCCCTCGCAGGTTTACTCTCGCCGCTCACGCCCCTCTGATCCCCTGCCGACGTCTTCTCCGGATTCAGGTATCCCTTCTTCTTTATCTCCTGTTGTTACTCCTGCACCTGTTTCCCCTCGTTATCCCACTCGTATTCGTCGCCCCCCCGCTCGTTTTTTATTGTCTGATAATACTCACCATCCTATTTCTAAGTATGTTTCCTATCAGGGTTTATCTCCTTCTTATCAGTCTTTTCTTAGTCATGTGGATTCTGTTCCTATTCCTCGTTCGGTTCATGAGGCTCTTCAGAATCCTAAGTGGGTGGCGGCTATGCAAGCAGAGATGGATGCTCTTCAGGGTAATCAGACTTGGGAACTTGTTCCTCTTCCTGCGGGTGAGCGCACAGTTGGGTGTAAATGGGTATTTAGCCTGAAGTATTTGGCTGATGGGACTATTGATCGCTATAAAGCTCGTTTGGTTGCTAAGGGCTTTACTCAGATTCCTAGTAAAGACTTTGGTGCCACTTTTGCTCCTGTGGCCAAGTTAACTACTGTTCGTCTCCTAGTCTCCTTAGCCGCTTCTTCTTCATGGCCTCTTCACCAGCTCGATGTTAAGAATGCTTTTCTCAATGGTGACTTGACTGAGACTATTTATATGGATCCCCCACCAGGTTTTCGGGCTCAGGGGGAGTGTTCTGGGAAGGTTTGTCGCCTCCGCAAGTCTCTTTATGGCCTAAAGCAATCTCCTCGTGCTTGGTTCAGTCGCTTCAGTGATGTCATCCTTGGTATGGGGTTTATTCGGTGCCATTCTGATCACACGTGTTTTATTCGTCGACAGTCTCAGGGAAGGTGTATTATTGTCTCAGTATATGTGGATGATATTATTATTACTGGCAGTCTGGCAATGATGCATCTGGTATTGTTCGAGTAAAGCGTGATCTTGGTACATCATTTGATGTTAAGGATTTGGGCCATCTTCGTTACTTTCTCGGTATTGAGGTTGCTAGGTCTCGCCAGGGTATTTCTTTGTCTCAGAGAAAATATGCTCTTGATCTTCTTCAGGACACGGGAATGCTTGGGTGTCGGCCTGCCTCGTCACCAATGGATCCAAACCTTAAGTTAACTTCAGATATGAGAGAGCTTTTGCCTGATCCTACTGTGTATCAGCGTCTTGTGGGTCGTCTCATTTATCTGACGAACACCAGACCAGATCTTACTTTTGCGGTCAGTGTTGTGAGTCAATTTATGCACTCTCCGCGCTCCTCTCATTTGGATGCTGTTTATTATATCCTTCGGTATCTCAAGACTTGTCCTGGTCTTGGGCTGTTCTTTAAAGCAGGAACACAGTCAGGTCTCTCCTGCTTTACCGATGCAGATTATGCGGGTTCTAGGAGTGACAGGCGTTCTACCTCTGGTTTTTGTACATTTTATGGTAGTCATCTTATATCTTGGAAGAGTAAGAAGCAAGCGGTTGTTTCACGCTCTTCTGCTGAGGCTGAGTATCGTGCCATGGCTCAGGGCACATGTGAACTTTTATGGCTTCGATCTCTTCTAAGTGAGTTGGGTTTCCCAGTAGCAGGATCATCCACCTTGTTTTGTGACAATAAGTCTGCCATTATGATGTCTTCTGATTCTGTTCTCCATGAGAGAACTAAGCATGTGGAGGTGGATATTCATTTTATTAGGGAGAAAGTTCAATCTGGTGTTATAGTACCAAGCTTTGTTCGCTCATCTGATCAAACTGCTGATATGTTTACGAAGTCTGTTGGACCTTCACTTCTTCAGTCATCTCTTGGCAAGCTTGGGCTTGTCAATGTCTTCGCTCCAGCTTGAGGGGGAGTGTTGGAATTAGGAGTTAATTTCGGGTTTTTTATTATCTTACTTACAGGTCATGTTGACCGTAGTAATGAGCTTTTATTTCTTTTTATTCTCTTTCCTTTTTCTTATTTACCTTGTAACCTATATTATCTAGGATGTAAGTAATACGAAAGATAACCTTTCATAATTTCTATTGCTATCAAAGGCATGTATGCATGAACTATTTTATCTTTCTATGAATGTCTTGCTTTAACATGGATCTATATGATGAAACAACTATTTAACTAAACTATCAATCTGGACTTACTTTTACTGACTTAGATATATTTCTATAACATTCTCAAATATTCCCAATAGATTGGGTTATCCCCCTCGGGTTTATCAGTATCTTTGTTTGATAAATATCCTGATCAATATCATTAATTAAAAATTCAAAGGACACCATTTGTTGCTATTATTTAGAGACTAGTATTTTAGTATATTGACATTGGCGAGGCCAAGTAACTTTGTTCCCTGGGATTAGAGCAGTGCTCAATTTATTATTCATACTTGACCAAAACTGTAATTCCAGGCTGTTCAAAGAATATTTCATCTGAGGAAATATAATGGACGCATATCTTTTGTGCCTGCACCTGGCTTTGAAGCTTATGGAGAGCCCTACAACCACAAAGGTTCAGAGGAGCTGGTTAAGATTTGTCAGCATGGCTACCAGGCTCCTAATGTTGACTCAGAGAATTTAGATTGGAGAAAGATTGATGGTCCATTTGTTTCAGTCTGGCTTCATAATGTACCGTGGGGTGGTGAAGACACCATGGCAGCACCCGATGCCAAGGTTGGTTCCCTTTTCTGAAACCTTTGTTTCTCAAAAGAACCAACTTTTATACTTGCCAATTTATCTAATAGTTTCATTTTTCAGCTGCATAGTTTCGTAAGTATTTGTATTATATTCCTTTGTCCCCATAGTAGAAAGTCTGTTTTGTCTGCCTGATACTACCCTAAGTGGACCTTTAGAAGTTTTTGTATTATTTTCTTTTTTCTCCTTTGGCAAATTGCTGGCTGTAATCAGGGACGGATGCAGGAATTTTTGAAGTTGGGGGGCTTGGTAGGGCGAAAGGGGTAGTCGAGTTTACGGGGGTTTGGGGGCAGCGCCCCCGAGGCGATTTTTTTTAGTCTATTTATACATAGTTTTCGTGTAGATGATAATACTTAAGCTAATGCTATAAAAATTAATACAAAAACTCCCTGAATCTTCTACCATTTTGATACATATATCTCAGTTACAATACATTGGGACCTTTTACTACCAATTATAAAATTATAACAAATGGCACCTAAAACTTACCTTTGCACATTAGAAAAGTTAATATTGATTGGACCAAAGGTACAACAAACATATTGTTACTAAAAATTGAGACCAAGGAATTGAATGTTTCTTACTTCTTGTCTTGTAGAATTTTTCAAAGACTCAAATACTAATAAAATAGGGAATTCTTGAACTTCGGAGGGGAGCTTAAGTGTAAAAATATTTTTTAAGGGTATCTATGGTATTTTCCAAAAATCAAGAGGGGACTTGAGTCCCCCCTTGCCCCTTCATAAGTTTGTCCCTGGCTGTAATATGTGTTTTGAGAGTTGGGTTGGATATGGATTTTTCTTGTGTCACTGACTGCATCATTTCCTTGTCTAGTTATAACATTATGTTTTCTTTAAAAAAAATAAAAAAAGGTTTTCTTTGTCAGCCTTCCATGGCACTTTTTCAATCTTGTTGGGGGAAAATTATTGAACCAACAAACAGCTATGATGTTTGACATTATTTTACTACCTTACAAGTGAGCTGTGGATCTTGAGAGTTTGCGCAGAGGCTCAGCGACTCTGTTGACAAATTTGGAGTACTTCAAACCTCCTTGTTATGTGGCCAAAAGAGTTTTATTTCTTATAGAAGCAAACCCAAAGTCATTTTAATGAGTTGTACTGTGGCTAATGGGCTTACGCAGGGGCGGACCCAGGTTTTTTGGTAGGGGGGGCTTAGACTATACGGGGATAGGCGAATTTTTTTGGGTCTACCTATACATTATTATTTATAAAACGGTAGAATTGTATATGGAGTTGGTTTAACACCCCTAATTTGAGGTAAATCATGAAAATTTTAGGGGGCCTAGTTCTAAAACTTGTAAAATATTACATGTAAGTCTAGAATTTTTAAAAGTGAAAGGGGCTTGTGTCTAAAACTTGTAAAATATTACATGTAAATCTAGAATTTTTAGAAGTCCGGGCGGGGGGTTGTGTGAAATTTAGGAGGGCCTATTTCTAAAATCTACAAATTATTATATATGATTTTGTAATTTTCAAAAATCCAAGGGACCTAGCAACCCCTGGGTTGTATGTAAGTCCGCCCGTGGGCCTACATGATGCTTCCTTAGCCTAATAGAGACTCACTTTTATTCTCAGAAAGCTATTTCAGAGAAGGTACTTAGATCTGTCTAATCATATTTGTAGATAAAGTGTGCACACCTGCATACGGTTGGGTATAGGTCACTTACCTAGCGAAATAACCTAACGGATCGCCGAACGGTGTTATACGAGCCCAATCAAGAACCACGAACCTGCTGCCCTTTGTTAGCTTCCGTGTACTCTCTTGTGCATCGCATAAGTCGTAGAAGACGCTACTAGAGCGGTCTCCGTCAATGTCACGCTAAATCCCCAAGCTCTTCTATGGTGATGGCTTTAGAGAGAGAAAACCGTAAGAGAGAGGGGGGGAGAGAGAGAGAGAGAGGCCTGTTGTATTGTGAGCAACCCTAATATGTGTGTGCAACATAAATATAAATAGGCACACACCCTAGGTCACCAAAGCCAAGGCCCATTGGACCCGGTCCAACGTATGTGGATGCACAAAATGACCCACAATTTCTTATATCTCACACTCACCCACATAGGACTTGTTACTAAAACAATCTCTCGAAACAGAACTTTTCATCTCTTCGTACAGGGAAATAGAACGTGCGACCTTATGAAAAGAAAGTACAACGACAGGAGTGTAATGCCAAATCATCACCATAACCAACAAGACACATCACTCGGAAGTTTCTCGTGTATGCCTTGGACAGTTCAATCACACCAGACACAGAATTCTCAGCCCCTCGGTGAAAAGAAGTGCTGCACCATCTCAATGTAATGTATTCATGACGTATCAGTAACAAAATACGATTGTCGTAGGCTTGCTAATGAGTCACAAAAACATGGTGTGTTATTGAATGGTCTTCCCTAAGCCCACATTTCAATCTGACTGACTTGACCACTTGCCCAGACACACCCCATAGAACGGAATTGTCCCTTCGTCCTAGGATAGCATGCTAAAGTAGTTGTCATCAATCGTCCTCTTCATGACATAGTCTCAGGTTGTGAAGGGAACCAGTTTGTAGTATAACCAATGTCTTGGATATGCTACGTGGCTCACACAACAATGAAGAGGAATCCATTCACTGCTCCACAGTCGATCGCAAAAGCACACACAGTATGAAATGTATGCTATGGCGTTCTTCCATAAAAATGGGCATGTCACTCTGTGTTTGGAAAAACAAGTAACGCCATACGAATTTTAGTCTAGACGTTACACAAAACATGTAACCTGAGTTTTCCAGCACAATCGCCCCTCTTGCCACCCGTCTGAAAACTCACATTCGGCTATTAACAGGCTACATAGAGTCGTGGGATCTCTCTATGTTCAACCAAATATAAAGGTCTCATCTTAGCTCCATCTAAGGTGACATAAAAATAATAAGGGTTTTCTGTTCTTACACTGCGTAGATATAAGTGTTCAAGCTCGCTTTCTAAGTGCTATGGACACACATGTCCTAGCTAGCTATCTAAGTGCCATGAACACAAATGTCTCATCTTGCTCGCCATCTAAGCGCCATGAACACACATGTCCTAGTTCACTATCTCGGCGCCAAGGTGAATCACCCGTGTGAGTAGGTCGATTCAAGCCTCGTGACATATAAGAAATGTGCATTCATTCCATTCATATAACAAATATATATATGTATGGAAACCAATTAGTTTATTATTAACTGATAATAAAACTTGAATAATAATGTCAATACCACAATAAAATGTCTAAACACATCAAATCCCCCAAGTGGAGACGTGCTTCAAGACAACTCCCCTTTGCGTAAACTACATCTCAAATGTGACAAACAAGAATGTCTACGTGCTAGAATGGTTTTTGAGATCTTTTGCATATGCTCAGGCTTATGTGCCATCACCATAGACTAGCACAACTTCATTATTATGAGGTGAAGAGCTTAGCCACTGCAAAAACTCTTCAACCAAAACAGCTTCTCAAACAGCTAGTAAGCACACCACAAATTATGCTTCCACTATGGACAACATAAGGCGAGGTCCACAGTCCTGCGAACATATCGCAAGATACTCTTCACTACTTTTTAGTGATAGGACCAGGGTTGCTACAACGACTAATTAAACCAACCGCATAGCAGACATCTGACCGAGCACACACATTAGCATACTTTAGATTCCCTATTGCGGACGCATATGGCAAACTGGACATTTGTTTCCTCTTCTCATTATTCTTAAGACATTGATCTAAGGTCAAGGTGAGTCCCTTTAAAATTGGGATGTCAATGGGTTTACAGCTTTTCATATGCAAAATCATTCAAGAACCCTCGAGAGAAGCTTCTGAGAACGATCTCTTACAATCTAAACTCCCAACACATAGTTGGCATCACCCATATCCTCAATTTCAAACTGAGAGGACAACCACTCTCAAGTGGCGACAATGGAACTCATCTCATTCTCAGCTAAAAGGACGTCATCAATATATAAAGAATTAGAACACTTTCCTTGGACCATTTAATGTACACACATTGTACCACTGCCTAGACGCCCGCTAGCTTGAGATAATAAATGGAACGTTTGAGACGGCATACTTTTTGCGCTCATTCCCTTTGATCACAACACCAATGGGCTTATCCATATTTATCTCGTCTTCTTGTTCTCCATTGAGAAAAGAACAGTTTAAACATCCAACTAAAAAGGTTCCAAAAATAAATATGCGACAATTGCTAGGATAAGGCGAATGGAGTCAGATTTCACCCTTTGGGAGAACATGTTTCCATGGTCTATACCCTCTCTGGGTACAAACTATCGCCACAAGACATGCCTAATACTTGTAAATTGAACCATCTGCCTTGCGTTAGATTTTGAAAACACACTTGTCTCCAGTAGTTTTATACCCAAGCGGAATGTCAACTAACTCCCAGACCTTATTCGCATCCATAGAGCTCGTCTCATCTGGCACAGCAACTATCCACTCAGCTTTAGCAGACGAAGAAAAATACTTCAACAAAAGAAGCAAGCTCATCCTCATCCATTTGTGCACATATTTGCACACATATGAAAATGTCTTCCTCAATTTCAAAACAGCGCTAGGGAACTTTTCCTCATTACCTACAGTGTACTACCTGAGAATCTTGAGTGCCTAGTGGTGCACTCCCACTATCTGGTACACTCCCACTAGCGTCTAGCGGTGTACTCCCACTCGGCTGCAGACTAGTACCATTTTACAGCGATTACTGGATGTGGAATCTCAATCTCCCCACCCTCGCTTAAAGATGGTATGTTGTCTTCAACATCCTCCAACTCATAGAGGTTAAGATATCTCTTAGTATTACCAACCTGGGGAAGTCATTCTCAATATCATGTGGCACCATTTCTGTCATTCTTATACCCGGTTGTTCATTATACGTAACATAGCCTTTCGAGTTATTAGGATACTGTTGGAATATATATTTATTATAGTCAAACGTATTCACGGACTGATTAGGAATAGATTGATTGTAATTTATTATAGTTGTCTATTTCCTTTTTCTTTTCTTTCCTTTTATTCTCTTTGTTTCCTTTTCCTGTCTTTCCTAGCTTGTATATATACATACTCTTTGTGAATGAATAAAATAATCAATTCTTCTATCTTTCTACTTGGTATCAGAGCCACAACAAAAACACCAAACCCTAGCTCCCCACCACCAGCCGCCGCCACCCACAGCCTCTCCTAGGCTCGCCGCACCACCTCCCACCCTTAGCCCACCTCGGCGCAGCCCCCCACCACCAGCCGAGGGTCCCACAAGCCCCCCAGGGCTCCGGCGCACTTCCCAGGTCTCCACCGAGGCCCTTGTGCCTCTCCGACAGCCTCTGCGCTGTCCTCCGCCCCTCTGTGAGCCCCTCTTGCATCCCTGTGATGCATTAGAGCCTTAGTGCTCCTTCTCATCTCTCTTTCAGACCTTTATTTGGTCTCCGGTTGCCCCATCTGTGCTTCACCTGTTCTGGGCAGCCCTTCATCTTCTCGATTTTCCAAACTCTTGTTGGTTTTCTCTTGGGTTCAGACACTCCGGTATGGCTCTCGACGGAAAAGATACTGATCCTATTACTCCTGCTCGTCCAG